>CAMRHE010000015.1:7467500-8667500 GCA_947044405.1 Leptodactylus fallax | reverse complement strand
ACAGAACTCTGACTGAAATGATCAGATGCATGCTGACAGACTCTGGATTACCACAAAAATACTGGGGTGAAGCAGCAATGACAGCCACTTATTTGCAAAACAGAATCTTTTCTAGAACAGTGGAGTCTAGGAGTTTAACTCTCTTATTATTAAGAGAGTCCTTCTGCTGCTGCTATGTTTCACATTATGTTGCTTTGTGTCCTGCTGCTGCTCTTTCAGTGCCTTGCAGATTTCTTGGAGATATTATTTATAGTCCATCTTTGACAAGGTAATATCTACCTTTTTTTTCTATCTTTCTTTAAAAATTGGTTCCTTTAATTACTGTGTTTTTTTTCTATTCGTAGATGTCATCATCTGCTTCTGGTGGCGGCAACTCCATCCGTAGGAAGAATTCCTCCAAGAGGAAACATTTGTCATGCCGAGTCTGCAACATTCCTCTTCCCGACGGGTATGACTATAACAGATGTCACCAATGCCATGGTCCTCCATACAAACCCTCCCTCTATTCGTGACGTAGTAGTATGTGTTAAAGAATACGTTGAGGACTCCATGAAGGAGATTCAGGAATCAATCTCGCAGATTGCTAAAAAACCCAGGCAATCAAGATCGGTTTTGCTCTTTGAAGAAGAGTTCCAGACTGTGAATGGGACCAATTCTTCATCTGAAGTGGACAGGTATAAGGGGTCTAGCATGCCTCTATTTCCATTGGAAAAAATCCAAAAATAAATTAAGTCCATCCGTGCAGGCGATAGTGATGTTGATGCAGGGAAAGCCTCAGGTTCCACCTCTAGAGGGCCTAGGGCCTTCCAATTTGACAACACACCTGAAAGAGCCATGATGGCTTACTGGAAGCACCCTGAGAAAGAATTTGTGCTTTCCATTCAGTTTAAGACGCTTTTTCCTATTTCAGAAAATCAACAGGACCATTGGGGTCCTCCACCTAAGGTGGACAAGGCTGTAGCTAAATTGTCTTGTTGCACTATTTTACCCACTGAAGATGGTTCCAGCCTTCAAGACCCAAGTGGAGTGTACCCTGAGAAAGGCTTATTCAGGGTAGCTGCATGCATATCTATACCAGCTGGAGAAGGATATTGACTCCAGGGTTCCCAGGGATGATATGTTGTCCTTCATGAGGTCAATTTACCTTTGAAGTCAATGGCCATCACCACTGCTGTAGATCCCTCTGGTTGAAACCCTGGCGGGCAGATAACGCCTCAAAATATAACATTTTCTCCCTACCCTTTACCCTTTAAGCCTGGGAAGTTCTTTGGTAAAGGGCTATATGAGATTATGGAGGGCCTTGCTGATAAAAAGGGAAGAGTTTTCACCAGTCGATGCGGGGACAAACCAGGAGAGGCAGAAGCCCCAAACAGCCCCAGCAACCTAGGTGTAAATTCTCCAGAGATGCCAACAAAAAAAAGCCTGATTTTTGACGCCATCTGTCTTCCTTCTTCAGTAGTTGACATTACTGTCAGAGGGCGCCTCTCACTTTCTGGCAATTTGGAGGAAACTTATACAAGGTCATGCACATAATTCAGTACGGCTATGCAATCAACTTCTTTTCAATAATTTTTTAAATATTTTTCAGAATATTTAGTAAACAATAAAGACACATGTACAGCATTATAATAAAAGGCAAAAGTAACATGTTATCACTGCAATGTGAAGTTGAAAGTACAATCATGGGGCTGTTGAAGATAATGCCCACAATCAGTGGACGTTTTCAATGAGAAGATAGTCTCCAACTACAGGATTACTGCAAGCATAAGAAAATAATACAACAAAACAGCAAAGCAATAGAAATCAGTGTGTAACAACACAAAACCTTACAAATTGTAAAGCGACTGAAAATGGTATATTAAATGGGAAAGTTAATCCATTACAACATGGTGATTATCACAGCAGAAGTCTGTTAAAAAAAAAATCAGACTAGACCCATAAGGAGAAAGAGTACATCATCGGGGCTATAGGAATATTGAGAGAGTGTGTCTATAGGACACCCTTTCGTAGTGGAATTTTGATCGACCATGGCAGACAAGTCCTTGATTGTCAGGATATTTGTGGATTTCCACTGTCGAAGAAGAGCCAATGAAGCTGAGTTCAAGATGTGACTAATAATTGTCCTAAAGCAGTGATGGCGAACCTTTTAGAGGCCGAGTGCCCAAACTGCAACCCAAAGCCCACTAAATTATCACAAAGTGCCAACACGGCAATTTCACCTTAAATTAACCTGCCTACCCTGTGTGAAAGATCCTCCGTGCGCCAAACCGCTTTGGCCACACCCTGAGTTCTCTTTCATATAAAAACCACACTCACCGCCAGTGAGTGCCGGGTTCACAAGATAAATACAAGACAAGCCTTCTAAATTTTATATATTTATTAACACCTAAATGGGTCGGTATTAAAATCTAACATATACAGATCAGAACAGATATGCAGATATATACAAGCATCAACAGTTACTAGTTGCAAGATACAGTACAAATAAAATAAAAGGGATTAAAGGTGAAATAATTACTTTACCACATATGTCCTTGATGTGGTTCTATAGTCCAACACTCACACATGGCATGTGTAAGTCACCAGTGGAGGCTTTTCAGCATGTGGCATTAAAACGATAATACCGCCTGCATGCTCTCATAACAGTCTCTCAGCATTAGTCCAATAGTCAATCACAAAAAACTCCTCATGGTCTGTCTGTAACAACTCTGTAGCATGATCCCAGCACAGTCTTCATAGCATGATCTCCATAGTGTTAGTCTACTGCATAATCTCTTCCCACAGACCTCTTACCTCATCTTTTATACCCTTTAGGCCACCTCCCAGAATGAGGTCACCGGCGACAGTATGTCTGATGAGTTAATTCAATCACGTTCAGACCCTTTGTATGTAGATGAGACAAAGTGAATTGATACCCTGTTGTCAGTCATATCTGGTCAACAGCCCAGGCTTGAACAATGCACTATTGTTTGATCAGCCAGGGCTGTCTAGGAATACAATGGAGCCCTATTGTTCCAGCCTAGACGCTACTGCCAATATGCACCTAGGCTTGTAGCTGCGCACAGTATGCAAGCAAGCAAGAAGGGAAATCCTATACCCAGAGACCAAAATACCGCTGAGTTATGGCCATATTTAGGCAGAATCATCACACCCTGCATTCCCCATTCCCCCCTCTTGCACGCAGCCTGCACCCCGCATCTCTCCCCGCCCACACTACACCCTGCACCCCACATCTCCCCCCACACTACACCCTGCACCTCACATTTCCCCCCACACGACACCCCACATCTCTCCCCCCACACTACACCCTGCACCCCACATCTCCCCCACACACTACACCCTGCACCCCACATCTCTCCCCCCACACTATACCCCACTTCTCTCCCCCCACACTACACCCTGCACCCCACATCTCTCCCCCCACACTACACCCTGCACCCCAAATCTCCCCCACACTACACCCTGCACCACACATCCCCCCCACACTACACCCTATATCTCTCCCCCCAAACTACACCCTGCACCCTACATCTCTCCCCCCACACTACACCCTGCACCCCACATATCCCCCCACATCTCTCTCCCCACACTACACCCCACATCTCTCCCCCCCGACAGTACACCCTACATCTCTCCCCCCACACTACACCCTGCACCCCACATCTCTCCCCCCACACTACACCCTGGACCCCACATCTCTCCCCCCACACTACACCCTGAACCCCACATCTCCCCGCCACACTACACCCTGCACCCCACATCTCCCTCCACACTACACCCTGCACCCCACATCTCTCTCCCACTACACCCCGCATCTCTCCCCCCACACTACACCCCAAATCTCTCCCCCCCCATACTACACCCTGCACACATCTCTCCCCCCACATTACACCCTGCACCCCACATCTTCCCCCACACTACACCCTGCATCTCTCCCCCCACACTACACCCTGCACCCCACATCTCTCCCCCCACACTATACCCTACATCTCTTCCCCTACACTATACCCCACATCTCTCCCCCCACACTACACCCTGTACCCCACATCTCTCCAACCCACACTACACCCTGAACCCCACATCTCTCCCCCCACACTATACCCCACATCTCTCCCCCCACACTACATCCTGCACCCCACATCTCTCCCCCCACACTACACCCTGCACTCTACATCTCTCCCCCACACTACACCCTGCACCCCACATCTACCCCCCACACTACACCCCACATCTCTCCCCCCCCCCACACTACACCCTGCACCTATAGGAATATTGAGAGAGTGTGTCTATAGGACACCCTTTCGTAGTGGAATTTTGATCGACCATGGCAGACAAGTCCTTGATTGTCAGGATATTTGTGGATTTCCACTGTCGAAGAAGAGCCAATGAAGCTGAGAGCAAGATGTGACCAATAATTGTCCTAAAGCAGTGATGGCGAACCTTTTAGAGGCCGAGTGCCCAAACTGCAACCCAAAGCCCACTAAATTATCACAAAGTGCCAACACGGCAATTTCACCTTAAATTAACCTGCCTACCCTGCATTCCCCATTCCCCCCTCTTGCACGCAGCCTGCACCCCGCATCTCTCCCCGCCCACACTACACCCTGCACCCCACATCTCCCCTCCACACTACACCCTGCACCTCACATCTCCCCCCACACGACACCCCACATCTCTCCCCCCACATCTCTCCCCCCCACACTACACTCCACATCTCTCCCCCCACACTACACCCTGCACCCCACATCTCCCCCCACACTACACCCTGCACCCCACATCTCCCCCCACACTACACCCTGCACACCACATCTCCCCCACACTACACCCTGCACCACACATCTCCCCCCCACATTACACCCTATTTCTCTCCCCCCAAAGTACACCCTGCACCCTGCATCTCTCCCCCCACACTACACCCTGCACCCCACATCTCCCCCCACACTACACCCCACATCTCTCCCCCCACACTACACCCCACATCTCTGCCCCCCCGACAATACACCCTACATCTCTCCCCCCACACTACACCCTGCACCTCACATCTCTCCCCCCACACTACACCCCACATCTCTCCCCCCACACTACACCCTGCACCCCACATCTCCCCCCACACTACACCCTGAACCCCACATCTCCTGCCACACTACACCCTGCACCCCACATCTGCCCCCACACTACACCTTGCACCCCACATCTCTCCCACTACACCCCACATCTCTCCCCCCACACTACACCCCAAATCTCTCCCCCCATACTACACCCTGCACCCCACATCTCTCCCCCTCACACTGCACCCCACATCTTCCCCCACACTACACCCTGCATCTCTCCCCCCACACTACACCCTGCACCCCACATCTCCCCCCACACTACACCCTGCACCCCACATCTCCCCCCACACTATACCCCACATCTCTCCCCCCACACTATACCCTACATCTCTCCCCCTACACTGTACCCCACATCTCTCCCCCCACACTACACCCTGTACCCCACATCTCTCCAACCCACACTACACCCTGAACCCCACATCTCTCCCCCCACACTATACCCCACATCTCTCCCCCCCACACTACACCCTGCACCCCACATCTCTCCCCCCCACACTACACCCTGCACCCTACATCTCTCCTTAGCCTTTACCAATTTAGCATCTACTGTGTAAGCAGCGGTCCTGCGGATCGCGGCCTACACTGACAGTTTTCAGCTGTATGTACATTTGCACATACAGCTGAAAGAAGTACAGGATTCCCCGGTAGTGAGCGATCATGGCGACGGTGCGCGTGCCAACTGAGAGGGCTCTGCGTGCCCTCCCTGGCATGTGTGCCATAGGTTCGCCATCACGGTCCTAAAGTATCGATGTTTAAAAATAGGAGAGTCAAGTCCGGGGAGGGGTAATCGTGAGGCCCACAATAGATGATAGCCAATGGAAGACATCTCACCAGTAGGTGTGAAGTCGGGGGCATGACCAAAGAATGTGAAAAAAGGATCCAGTGTCAGGATCTTGATTTGATGAACTCTGTTTTGCCAGTACTAGTCCCTTAGTAAGATGGCGTTTTGTGTGTTTCTTGTCCGTGGCCATCTTGGTTCCTGCCTGTTGATTATTTGAACTCCTGCACCTGATCACTCAGTGCCTAAGTATTGTGTTGAAGCCTGTTTCTCTCAGTCCTTGAGCCGGGATCGATTGTTCCTAATTGGTCCAGCATACTACCGCTGCACCGCAAGTTCCAGCTACTACAGCTGCACCGCAAGTTCCAGCTATTACCGCTGCATTGCAAGTCCCAGCCACTACCACTGCACTGTAAGGCTCAGCATACTACCGCTGCACTGCAAGTTCCAGCTACTACCTGTTGCACTTCAGACCCCAGTCATTGGTCTCCAGAACCAGGTACAAGAGTCTTGACATTCAGTTTCCACGCTTTGAGGTCATGTTTGGGGACCAGATGCATTTCAATGTGGGTCCAAGATTTATTGCCAGAAGAGTGCCACCAGTCTCAAAATGTGGAAAGGTGAGAGGCAATATAGTCATTCGTGTTGGGGATTCCCAAACCCCCTACACCTCGTTTTCTGTTGAGAATGGAAGTTGGAAGTCTAGGAGGACTTCACCAGATATAAAGAGGCAGTTCTCACCTTCAAGAACGCACTCACCTCTGCAAAGCAGGTCTACTTCACCACACTCATATCTTCCCTATCCCACAACCCCAAACAGCTATTCACTATCTTCAACTCCCTTCACCGCCCTCTCGTGCCAAACATCTCTGCTGAAGACTTTGCCTCTTATTCCAAAAACAAAATTGACACCATCAGGCAGTCTCACCCTACACCCCCAACAACCACTCTACTCAACTGTTTGGTGCTCTTCATTTTTAACCTGTTTCTCCACAGTCACTAGAGATGAGCAAATTTTTCAAAAATTCGATTCGGCTGCCGAATCTTCCCAAACGAATCAATTCGATCTGAATTAATTTGTGGCGAATCACATTAAAAACATCCAGTTCCTGGCTGCAGAGAGCCTATGTAGTGGTGTAGAACACTGTGCCTTGCAGTAACACGCATAGGGAGTCTGCTGTGGTAGTGAAACAATACTGTGAGTCAGTATAACACGTACATGACAGACGTCGCTCTTAGAACCACTGCACACTTCACTTATTTGGCCAGTTACAGGGCCAAAATTGACCAACTAACTCAAGTGTGAACTCAGCCTTACAGGTCCATGTTAGTGCCAGGTATAAAGAACCGTGCAGAGGCCCAAGATCCTACTGTAGTGGGAAAGAGCACACTCCTTTTATATCGTCGTCTGCTGATTCCAAATAGACGTCTACAGAACCTGTTCTATTAAACGCTTATAAAAGTAGAGCCCCCCTGACAGAGTGGAGATGGTGTCAGCAGTAAGTTTGTGTTGACGTTGCTGATTATTTTGCCCTTCCTCTGATCTGTCAGAACAATAATCCCCCAAAAAAACAGATCTACTCTGTTGAGCATCCACCTTCACTCGGTCAGGATTTGGTCAGTAATCCATCAGTATTGCTGATGCCAAAAATAAACAGCAGTGGATCCAAAACAGAGATGACGCGTGAATGGAATATTTGCATGTCTTCTGTGTTTTGTACCCACTCCTGCTTTTGGCTACCAAATCATAAGCCAATTCTGATGGGACCATACAGGCCTTACAGCTGCTACACAGACAGGATCCGTTGTGCATCTCATTTTTTCCTTCCAACAGAAGGATGAAATAAATGATGATGTCAACCAGGCCAAAAAGGAAAAATAGTGGCCTAGTCATGGAGTGGGGAGGGTGGGAACAACATGAGAAGTGACATAGTGTTGAGGTAGCAGCAGCATGAAAAGGACCCAGAGTGGCAAGGTGACATAATGTGGAGGTGGCAGCAGCATGAGCAGGCTACAGAGTGGCAAGGTGACATAATGTGTAGGTAACAGCAGCATGAGGAGGCCACAGAGTGACAAAGTGACATAATGTGGAGGTGGCAGCAGCCTGAGGAGGCCATAGAGTGACCCGGTGACAGAGTGGGGAGGTGGGTGGCACAAACAGTACCCGCTGACGGTGGTGGCTGTAAGAAGGAGCACTTGGCATCAGATGTGTGGCATCAGGCAGATGGCAGCATCAGAATAGTAGCTGAGGCAGTTAGCCAGAAGAAACCGGTCTCTTTTGTCAAGGTTTGGGTGAGGCAGCATAGATGATTTAATCTGATGCATCAGGCATTGGTGGGTGGAAATCCTGGCTGATCCACCCCTTATTCATCTTGACAAAGACCAGTCTCTCTACATTTTGGGTGGACAGGCGAATTCTCCTTGGGGTAACTATGGCCCCCAACACACTAAACACCCGCTCTGATGCCATACTACTGGCCGGGCAGGACAGATTTTCCAGGGCAAACTCGGCCAGTTACTGCCACAAATACAGTTTGGCTGCCCAGTAGTCCAGCGGATCTTCGATGATGGGTGGCAGGGTGCACTCCAAGTATGCTACCACCTACAGGTTCAGGTTCTGCTCTGAGTCTAGCTGCTGGTTCTTCACTATGCGGGTGAAGAAAGCTGCTCATCAGCGATTCTAGGCTCAGGCTGTGGCTGCTACTGCTCCTGCTCCCCCACCCCCCTGCAGCAGCCATGGCAGTGCAAGGTGAACGCCCAGGCCTCCCCCCGGGTCAGACCTGCGAGAGGATTAATGATGGCAAAGATAGGCAGCGGCCAACTGACTACATAGTATGTCTCTATATTAGTTCAGTTTCTCTGCGGGTGTGAAAAAGGCCCCCATTTTTGACCTGTAGTGAGGGTCTAACATGGTGGAGAGCCAGTAGTCATCCCTCTGCCGAATATGGAGGGTGGAATTCTAATGGGTGGAAATGTCGCATATCAGCCTATGTTGTGGGACGACATTCTGCCACTGCACTGCCACCTCCACTCAAGGAGGGTGTGCTTGGTGGTGTACAAGTGGCTGAAGTGCATGCAAAGTTTCCTGGCCATTTTTAGGATGTCTTGCAGATGGGTGGAGCACTTAAGGAAACTCTTGACAACCAGTTCGAACATGTGCGCCATGCAGGGCACATGGCTCAGCCCTCATTGACGCATCGTCAACACCATGTTCTTCCTGTTGTTGGTCACCATGGTTCCGATTTTGTGTTGTCGCGGAGAAAGCCCGGATTTGATTTCTTGATGAAGGACACGGAGCAGTTGCTCCCCTGTGTGACTCTGTTCACCCAGGCAAACGAGGTGTAGAACAGCATGACACCGCCGTGCCCTGCACATGTGGTATGCTGGAGGAGCACCGAGAATTGTCTCTGCAGTGGAAGCTGAGGACACAGTGGAAGATGAGGCGTACATTGTTGCAGGACCAATGGCGTGAGAACGTGGAGGTGGAAGCGGCGTCACCTGGCCAAGTTGCTGGTGTGTCTGGACAGGAACCACATTTACCCAGTGGGCCATAAAGGACATATATTGTCCTTGACCGTAGTTACAGATCCACTTGTTGGTGCTGCTATGTACTTTGGAAGACACCGACAGGCTCAAGGACTGGCCCACCATCTGTTTTACATATTTTTGCAGGGCTGGTACTGCCTTTTTGTCAAAGAAATGACGGTTTGGGACAATCCACCTTGGCTTGGCACAAGTCATCAGTTCTCTGAAAGGTGCAGAGTCCACCACTTGAAAAGGGAGGGACTGCTGCACCAGCAACTTGGACAGGAGCACGTTCAGCTTCTGCAACGTTGGATGAGTGCACGCATACTGTTGTCTCTCTGAAATCACTTCGGTGATCGATTGCTGACGCAATGACTGACTAGGAGGAGGAGGAGCATCAGGACCAACAGATGATGGGAAGGACACACAGCTTCCTTAGGCTGAGGTGGTGGAGCCTTGACTACCTGAAATGAGGTGCGTGCCACTAGGTGATACAGAGGTTTCTCTTTGTCCTGATCAGTTGTCCCTACCCTTGTCTTTTTGTCCGTTGTGTTTTCCATAATCCCATATACAGTTGACAATCTTGCCTCCTGCACAAAGAAGGAGCAGAAGGTGATGACCCTCGCTCCATCGTCAACAAGTTCCAGTTAAGCTTAGCTCTTCTCAGAGTTGTGTCTATCACTCTCTCCAGGTGTGCACATTGGGGAAGATTTATTATACCTAGCAGGCCAGTTTTCTGCAGTACAAGGCATAAAAAGTCAGAATGTTTTTTTTTTTTTTTGCAAAATGTGGTTTTCCACAAAAAAAAATTTCAACCATTTAAAATCTGTGCTTCCTTCTCCACTTTCCCAAAAAGACGGTTTGATTCCCCTCTGCCTTCACGGGATAGTCCCTTCTACTTCAGATCAATACTGCCAATGCACTGCTGGGCACGATGTTGCACGTCTGGTGGAACTGCCCTAGGCTTCACCCCTTCTGTCATGTAGTTCACAGAGTCATCAGGTCAGTCACTGGTGTTGCACTGGAGGACGACCTAGCTCCTCTCCTCTCCATTTTCCCCCACAAAATTCAGAAACACGTCCGTAAACTGATTGGTTTCTTGCTAGTGGTGGCCAGGTCCATCATTCCCCAACTGTGAAAATTTACCTCACCTCCTTCTATGTCAGATTGGCGCCATGAAATCCTATATGTTCGGCGCATAGAGAACCTGATCATGGAATTCAGTGCCCAACAAAAAAGTGTGGCTCCTATAGAACACCCTCTATTACTCCTCCACCTTCCAAACCTCCTTTCCTGCCCCTCCTTCTTAACCTCTCCTTCCTGCCCCACTAGCCTACCTCTCACCATTTCCACCCTACCTCCCACTGTTATTTGCTGCATTGTATTTTGCTAATCGCTGCTCTGCTGTGCCAGAGCCTAAGATTCCTATTCTCATCCCTTTTTGCTTTATCTACTCCCCATATATTGCACCCCTTTCCCCTTGGTCCCTTCCCTGATACTGCTATGGAAGCTCTTTTCATTTTTATGCTTCTGTTGTATGTTATTTTGAAAACTATAATAAAAATCTTTAATGTTAAAAAAAAAAAAAGGGGGGTGTGATGAACGCATGAGCAGGTATAAATTTTCCTTGAGACACACAGCCCAGAGAAGGGTATGCCTAATTTATAAGGAGACGTACACCTATTTATATATGAGTTGCACCCTTATTAGTATTAGTAATGCCAGTCTTCATAAATCCTCACCATTAACTTTCACTGTGATCCTGTCCTGATATCTATTGTTTTAATGAGTCCTTCTGCACTGTGAGGCTTCATTTGTTTGCACCACCTATAGATAATAGTTGAGAAAATGAAAAAAAAGAAATATATTAATGTAGTAAACTAATAATACATAGCACCATATGAAACCTGGGATGTGTGCAGAAATATATGTAATATATGAAATAACCCACTTGCAAATTATACAAATTAGGAAATTGATGTTACCTAATATGAAAAGTAAGCATTACAGAAAAAGCTTTTTTGACTGTTGGCAGGAGCAGCTTGCTTAATAAATAAGGTTTCAGCTTTATGGACTGCACGCTACAGTGAGCAAAGTAAAGATTGATATTTTCAGAATATATGTGGTAATTCAGGTGCAATTATATTCCTCTTTCAGAAATATCCATATCTAAAATCATCTGCATAGGTAATAGTACCAATAAAACTGGGAGCTGAAAAAATCCTCTTGTCCTCCATTTTCATTCTTCTGAGAAATTTTATACTTAGAATTTCTTTTTGTTAAAATAACATATCCAAAAGGGGATTTTTAAAAACTGATTAAAACCTGTATTTTGTACATACATTTAATGCAACCAGAGTTCCATAAACTGGAAGAGGAAAGGAGCAGAGTAGGAAGCTGGAGATAAAATCCATCAGTTTTAATCTACATTTAAAAAGCTTTCTGATTTAGTTTGCCCAGCGAAGTAAAGGAAAGATATGGTATATGAGTATATGGATGCAATTTCAAAGAAGGAACTTCTGGGATAAGCAACATCTGCAGCATCTCTTAGATCAAAGTTTTAAAAAGTTAAATGCCAAATATAACAAATTTGGCTAAAGCAGGTCATTGGGAATTTCATTTCACTGGAATTTCTTGGATATGTTATCTCTGCTGTTATTTGTACAAGCTGTGCCCACATTTTTAACACTTGTCTTCATAGTTCTTTAAAAAAAAAAATCCAGTTTCTCATGTTAGAGAACAGTGCACTGCACCAAGTATAAAGCTATAAGTAAACTTATAAGTAATAAGCGATACTCATTTCTAGAATTAACAAGGGAAAGTTATATAAAAGGATCATTGCTCCCCCTAGAGGGATAAAGAAATAGGCCAGTGTAAATCTCAAATTTTTGCACCTTTTTTCAATGAGTGAAAATCTTACGTCATGTGATACATTACAAAATTTTAAAAAATGACTTATGACTTAAAAATGACATAAAAGAAATATAGGTATGTTCCTGTGTTGCCAGTATTGCAGGTGCCCCTGAAATGTTCTAAATCTTTTCTTGGCAATGAGAAAGTACTGCACAAAAGCAAAATATTTGGCTGACTGTTTTACTTATATCTTCGGTGTGCTTCTCTTTAGAAAGAGCGCCAAGCCTAAAACTCATTAGTTTTAGGGACTATTCAGATCACATGTTTTACATCTGTTTAGCACATCCGTTTAACCAATGCAAAAAACAGACGTGAGTGGAGGCAAACAGATGGCCATCTTTTTACATAGACATCAATGTTAAAATTGGTTCAGTTTCTGCGGGCGGAGCCTGACCGCTATCCAAGATGGCCGCTTAAATCCGAGCTCCTGTCTCAACACTGTGGGTAGTAGTTTATTTTGCCACCACATATAGCCAAAACGGTCGTCAAAACTCTGAAGAACAGGTCAAGGGAATGTTTGGAGAAAAAGATGGCTGTGTCTCCTAAACGCCTAAACACAATTGTGCCATCAAAAACAGCACCTCCAGAGTCAGAAGGGCTAGACGACTCAAACCTCAGCCTAAATGGAGGTACGGATGCCTAGGAAACCTGCGACCCCACACCGATATCCCGCTCCTTTCTGAAAAAGGGCTCTGACACAAGCTATAGCCCCAGTTATGCGGGACCTCACTGACATCAAGTCTTAGGTGAGCGATTAGATATAGTAGAGACTAACCAAATCTCACCTATTAACTTCTGCAAAGCTACCGAAACCAGCTGCAAACAGCAACTTAAAGCCCTCAATATGGCGTTAGACAAAATAGAGGACCAAGAGAACCGCGGCAGGTGGAAAAATATAAGATTTTAAGGCATACCTGAGACTGTGCAACATCAAGACCTCCCGGAGGCAGCTAAAAAAACATTTTGTAAACTACTGGGTGACAATAAGGCAGCAGCCATTTCTACTGAGCACATTAACAGGGCCTCGTACCAAGCCCCACATAGTGATGAGCCTTCCAGAGACGTTGCTTGTGCTCTTCTCTGCTACACAGATACAGCAGACATCTTTTGAGCTGCGAGGGACTGTAAGGACCTTACACTAGATGGTGAGACTATTTTCCTTTACCAGGACCTTGCTCCCTCTACACTGTATAAATGCTGGCTTCTCAGACCTTTGACATCCTACCTCAGGGAACGTTAAGTTATGTTTCACTGGCTTTTTCTATTTGGCTTCTCATTCCAATATGAAGGCAAATGGTGCACCATATGGACCCTGGAGGATTTACCTATGGTGTGGACTCTACTAGACATCGCTCCCATAGATATTCCATCTTGGTTGGTGGTTACAGATCAGTATCTCGATTTCCCTGCATTACCAATGTCAGAGCATTGGACGAAGATATGGAAAGTGAAACCACCCACCCAGGCAAAAGAAGAACTCCCTTCAAAGGCCTTCGATTACTCACACTCTGTGAGGACTTTTTCAAGATACATTTGGTGTTCCAGGTATTGAGTATAACTCTTTTGTACATTATACCTGTTTTGTTATCTCCTACCTGATCTACTCATGCCAATATTCTCAAATTTCTCAAACCCTGTGAGGGTCAGTTTTTGCCCAGGTCTGTCATATATCTTGGATTTCATCTATTATGTGCACATTATATTTGCTTTTCACAATCCCGTAAGGTACCTGCAACTGACTCATGATCATGATTGGTCCATACAAATGTTGTGGTTCATTACCACCTCTGACCCCCAACCCTCACCCCATAACGGTAACACTCATATTAGTATGCTCTTTAGTTCACGAGTTGCATTGCTCAGTCACATTGGGTCTATTCTCAGTTATATTTCTTTGTTAGTTACTATTTTGCTCAGTCCATGGGTGCAATGGCAAACACCTCATTATCAGCAGGTTTCCTTATCCCCCCTAGTGAGTTCCATTTACTGAAAAGTGATGGTGACACCTCATGGAATGTGTGTGGTTTAAATAGCCCACAAAAGCGGTCCCAATTGCTCACGCTGCTTAAGAAATTTGGCACGGAGATATGATTCTTACAAGAAACACATGATTCTGTCCCTAAACTCCCCACAAAATATTTTAAACATTGGTTCCATAGCTTTAATATGAAGGCTTCGAGTTGTGTGTCTATTGCTATAGCGAAAACTGTCCCCTTTGAACCTCTAGTTGTGTGTTCTGACTCAGAAGGACAATTTCTTTTTATAAAGGGAACAGTATGGAACCTGCTGGTTTTGATGGGTAACTTCTATGCACCAACTATCAAGCAAACTACCTGGCTCTCTCCAAGCCTTCATCAGAAGAGAGCTAATAGCCCTTGGATGGAGGGTCAAGAGGGAATGCATGGCCTGTCTTAGTGATCTTTTGGCTAGAATATATGCAGGGTCGGACTGGCCCACCGGGGAATCGGTGAATCCACCGGTGGTCCCCGAGCCCCGACTATTAGTCCTCATGTCATGGGGGCCCGATCGGGATCCTGACCATCCCGATCGGGCCCCTGAACAGAGGCGTAACGATCGCGGTCGCAGGGGGTGCGGCCGCGACCGGACTCAGCGGGGTATGGGACCCGCGGCCAGCTGGAGATGGCCGGGCCCCGGACCATTATGATAGCGGTCGGGGAAAGCCTGGTTCCCCGACCACTATACATACTGTTATTGGAAAGGAGCCCTGGCATATTGTAGGCCCCTTTCCAATAGATGGCAGCCCAGGGGAGGTGACTCAAAATAATAAATAGATATTCTCACCTCTCCTGGGCACAGCGTCCTCTCCGGTGCTCTTGCGTCATGTGACTGAGGCCTGTGATTAGGCCCCAGCGGTCACATGGGGGCGCGGCCGCGTAATGACGTCAGTGCGCCCTCATGTGACCGCTGAGGCCCAATCACAGGCCTCAGCAGCGACGTTGGAAAAGGGCCTGAAGACGCTGAAGACGACAGGATGGAGCGAGGATGCCAAGGAAAGGTAAGGCAAGGTGAGTATGAATGTTTGTTATTTTTAATCACTTCCCCTGGGCCTCCGATTATTATACTCTGGGGTCTGAGGAGACCCCACAGTATAATAATAGCACGAAGCGGAGGGGGGCTGTTGGGCGCATATAATACTGGGTGGGGGCCACTGTGGAGCTTATAATACTGGATGGGGGCCCCTGTAGAGAGCATGTAATACTGGGTGGGGGCCACTGTAGAGAGCTTATAATACTGGGTGGGGGCCACTGTAGAGCTTATAATACTGGGTGGGGGCCACTGTAGAGCTTATAATACTGGGTGGGGGCCACTGTGGAGCTAATAATACTGGGTGGGGGGCACTGTGGAGCTTATACTCCATACAGTGGCTCCTTCTTTTTTTTTTTTAATTACGCCGAGGCAGGTGAAAAAAAACAAAACAAAAAAACCCCCAAACTTTCTCTCCTGTCCCCAGTGTCTCCCAACGCGGTTCGGTCCTGCAGTTCTGTTGTTTTCTTCCAGCTGAAGTTCCCTCTGCACATGACTACCTGTGATGTCACCCCTGAGGCCAATCAGCGGCCTAAGGGAAGGGATCTGGGACGTCACAGCCAGTGAGGACTTCCGACAAAAAGAAGACAGCGAAGCTACAGGACCGGACCGTGCTGGGAGGACACCGGAGCACCGGAGACAGGTGAATATGTTTAGTGTGTTTTTTTTTTGTTTTTTTTTGGGGGGGGGGGGGAGTAGGGGGGGATTCACCTCCCCCGGACTAATTATAAAAAAAGATAAAAATTATACTGGACAACCTCTTTAAAGTGTGGCTCATTAGGGGGGCCCTGGGGGGTATATTAAAGGGGTTGTCCAGGCATAATTTGTTATAGTTTATCCTCAGGATAGGCCATAGATACCTGATCTGTAGGGGGCTGACCACACACCGATCAGCTGTATGGAGCCACTTCTGATGCCCGTCCTGTACACAATACACGGCCAGAAGCAGAAAGCTCTGTCCACTGTATATTAGCCGGGCACCTTCACTGCATCTCAGCACTTATTGAAGTCAGTAGGAGCTGAGCTGCAGTGAAGGCGCCGGGCTGCTATACAGCGGATGGAGCTTTCTCCTTCCAGCCCTGTGTTGTGTACAGAACGGGCTCCGGAAGTGGCTCCGAACAGCTGATGGAGCCATGTGTCAGCCCCCTACCGATCAAGTATTTATGGCCTATCCTGAGCATAGGCCATAAAAAAGATTAACCCTGGACAACCCCTTTAATATGCCCCACACAGTTTAATGTCCCCCCACAGGATGTCAGCCCCCATCACTGCTCCCACACAATATAATGACCACATCACTGTTCCCCATACAGTATGGGGGACCAGTGAAGAGGCCACTATGTGGAGGGACCAGTGAAGTGACCATAGAAATATTTGGCCCAGACAACCCCTTAAAATAGGTTGTCCATAAACTGGAGCGACCACTGTGTCGGTTGAAAGGGAGGTGTAAAAATAAGAAACTTTAAAAAAAAAAAGCATACTCACCTGTTCCCAGCACCCCGATGTCCCCTGCCTGTGTCTGTTCGGTCTCATGGCGGCGCCTCATTTCTGGAAATCCTGTACCTAATTGGTCTTAGCGATCACATGAGGTGCAGGACTCCCAGCAAGGAGTCGCCGGCACGAGACTGAATGGACACTGACAACGGAGCGCCGGGGACAGGTGAGTATGCTTTTTAATTTACTTATTTTTTACTTTACACCTCCCGCCAGCTACATTGGTTGCTCCAATGCCTGGACAACCTCTTTAAAGGATTTATCCATCTTTCTAATATTGATGGCCTGTCCTTAGGATAGGCCATCAATATTACATCTGCGATGATACAACAGCCAGGACCTCTGCAAATCAGTTTTTCCAGGACAGTGCGGCTACAGGTAAAGGTAACAATTCTTGGAGCCACGCTGCTTACTTGCCATACAAGGTGTAGCAGTAGGTTTAGGTAGTGCAGTGGTGCACATGGTATAGTGGTTGAGCAGCGTGGCTCCCAACATGTTATTACCTTTAGCCGCCCTGTCTCGGTACCGCTGATCTGCAGGGGTCCTGATGGTGGGCCCCTAGAAACAATTCCACTGGTGGGCCCTAGACATCCCAGTCCGACACTGAATATATGTATTGGAAACTATTCAGAAACTTTCAGATGTCCTTTGTCAAGATTCTCTATCCAGCTGCTGCACCTTTGATGTTACCATGCCAACCTGGGAAGCTTTTGCACTTTCAGAGGCTTCCTGGCTTGGTCTACTTAGCAGCTGAGGAGACCGATATAAGGCCACACCCTCCTGAGACATGTGTTGACTAGTTTGCTACTGCTAGTTTCACTTCCATTTTGTGTGTGTACCTGTATGATTTGTTACCTCTAGCTTGCTTCTGGAATCCCCTTTTGCCTCTGATTCTGTTGTGACATTCCAAGCTGGATTTTTGACCCTTGGCTAGTTTCTCAGCTATTGCTTTTGCCTCTTGTCTCTGCTTATTCATTCTCTCTTGGTTTTGACCCTGCTATACGACTTTTCTTCTGTCCACGCAACTTTGTAAGTTTTAGTGGTCCTTGTGTTGGTTTCTAGAGTAGTGCATTTGTCATTAGTACATTTATCTGTTTTGTGACAATTCAGATTCCCAGATTTGGCGCAAGTCTATCTTGTCTCGCGACGGGCTCTGGGGGTCTGTCTTGGCTCGCAGAATTGTGCTAGTTGTAGATAGTTGTCTCTACTGCTCGCAATTATCAGACAATTCCTTGCTATTGCTTTTATTGTGGCCTTGCATCTAAAACTATAACAGATTAGTTGGTCTACAATCACCATATATCATTATGGAACAAATTCAGACACTCATGGACAAGATGCAAGAAATAACCCAGCTAGTCAAAGACTTTGCTGAGAGGATTCTACAAGTGGAGAAATCTCTGTCTCAGTCTGCTACTTCTGCTGTTCCCAAGGAACCTAAGATAAATCTGCCGGATCGATTTTCTGGAGATAGAAAATTTTTTGCTATTTTTCGTGAGAGTTGCAAGCTGTACTTTCATCTCTGACCTTACTCTTCTGGTGATGAGCAGCAACGTGTGGCCATTATTATTTCGCTTGTGCAGGGTGACCCTCAGACCTGGGCCTTTTCACTAGATGCCCAAGCCCCAAAATTGTTTTCTGTGGACTGTTTTTTTTAACAGCGCTGGGTTTACTCTATGATGAACCTCACCTTACAGCCATTGCTGAATCAAACCTGATTGTCCTCCGCCAAGGTCGTCTTCCTGTGGAAGATTATTGTTCAGAATTCCATAGATGGTCAGTTCACTCTCAATGGAATGATCCTGCTCTCTGCTCCTAGTTTCGCCAGGGATTGTCCGATGCTATTAAGGACTTATTAGTAAATTACCCGCAACCTTCATCTCTGGGTGACACCATAACTCTCACCATTAGTTTGGACCAGCGTTTACGTGAACGCAAAACAGAACGATCCTTTGACTCTACTCCTCTGCCTCTACTTGCATTCACTCCTGATTCACACCATGAACCTATGCAGCTAGAATTCACTAGGTTGACTTCTGACAGGAGAACATATCGAAGGCAGAAAGGTCTCTGTTTCTGTTGTGGAGATGCCAATCACTGGCTAAAGGATTGTCCTAAACGTCCAGATTCAGAACAAGTTCAGCACCTAGGTGGTTCATGGGAGAGCCACTTAGGCGACCAGGTATCATCTTGTTTTTCTCAAAAAATTCTGTATGAAAAATACCTGTCTGACTTGTGAACTCTGGCTTGCTCCTGAAATACCCTTTTGAATCTGATCTGTTGCGATGTTCCCAGCTGGATTTTTGACCCTTGGCTAGATTCTCGACTATTGCTTTTGTCTCCTGTCTCTGCTTATTCGTTCTTTCCTGGTTTCAGGAATATTTTCAAAGCTTATATAACCTGCAGGCGGACCTTGACCCCCATGACCTACTTACCCCACAACTTATTAATAACTTTTACACAAGCTTAATTTACCGGAGTTAACCGATAAAACTTCTCTACACCAACCTGTTTCGCTGCAGGAAGTCCAATCAATTCTCTCCTCTATGCAATCTGGGAAGAGTCCAGACCCCGATGGCCTCCCAGTTGGATATTATAAAGTGTATAAGTCCTCTCACATCCCACATCTTACCCAGTGGTGTGAGGCCTTACGACAAGGAGACTTCTTGCCACCACAGGCCTTAGAGGCCACTTTTACTAAAAAAGGTAAAGATTTAGCAAAATGCAGCAGTTACCGGCCGATCTCATTGATAAATGTGGATGTGAATTTGTGAGCGAAGTTGCTTGTGACTCGCCTCCAGCCTTTACTTCCCTCTTTGATCCACCCAGAGCAATGTGGATTCATCCTTGGGAGAAAGAGTAACTATAACTCTTTCTAGCGCAAGAACCAGTTGTTGGTACTTCTAGGCACTGATGCCAACAAGACCTTCAACAGGATAAATTGGTTGTTTATGGAATGTACTCTTACCAAATTTGGACTCCCACTCCCTCCTCTATTCACTAAAGCAATCTTTACTCTTTATTCCACGCCAAGTGCAAAAATCTGAATAAATGACACTTTGTCTAATCCGTTTTCTATAGTGAATGGTACAAGATAGGGTTGCATCCTCTCATCCATCTTATTTATCTTAGTCATGGAGACCCTCCTGCAGGCAATCAGAGACTACCCCAAAATTGAAGCCATCACTGTTGGCGATAAAACATATTATAGCGCTGACTTTGCAGATTCATTAATGTTTGTCTCTAACCCCCGCACCTTTCCATATATATTACAACTACTAGATCATTTAGCAAGTTGTCTAATTTCAAATTAATTACTCCAAATTGGAAGCGATGAATATCTCACTTTAAAACTAAGAAGCAGTCTCCCTTCAAAAATGTTTCCCGTTTAATTGGCAACCCACTAGTCTATTGCACTTAGGCATACAAATAATGAAAAACCCTAAGTTTCAGGCGAACTATTTACCTCTACTGAAAAAAGTAAAACATCACCTATTTTCCCTCTCTATACCATATGTCTCTTGGATGGGCCGAAGTAATCTACTTTGCTCCTTTATTATGCCTATATTTATGTATACTACACAAATGGTCCTTATCTCCGTTCTGCAATCGTATTTTAAAGACATTAGATCCATGTTTATTTCCTTTCTTTGGAACGGTAAAAAACCTTGCTTAACTTATAGTCGATTAATTAGGAAGAAACAGTTTGGTGGCTTTAGTATGCTGGACATCACTACTTATTACAAAACTATCTTGCTGAAAAGATGGCTCCGTTTACGCCATGGCAGAGTTGTCCTCTCCTGGTCCTCGACACTGAGCCGGTTTGTGGGGTTTGACTCCTCATGTAGAAATTTTATATAGCAGCAGCTTTAGATTCCTCCCTTCTGGTTTGAAATGGAACACACGCTACGTAAGTTAGGAGACCTTGGTGTCACCCACCAAGAACAACCTGACTACTCTACTGGTCCAGACAGCCAAGTTATTGATCCCACTACATTGGTTCCACAAAGATCCCTTCTTCTTATATGAAATGGGTGACTAAAGTGGACGAACTAGCTAGATTGAGGAATTGGAGGAAGATACCTGTTGCCTTAACAGAACATAGTCTGCTAGGGATTTTCTCTAAGTTGCATGGGCTGGATTTTCTGGACTGGAGGACAGGTTGGTAGTGGGAGTCCTCCAGTCCATACTCCTGGTCCACTATGGGATTTTCCCCTACTCCCAGGTGCTGTCAGCTGAGGAAGGAAGCCTGGCAAAAGGAGAGATGACAAGCAGCAGGCTGGAAGAGAGACTGAGCACTCCTGGAGTGGAGGTTTGCACACTTTCATGCTGTGTTTGCAGATATGTACAGTGGGGAAAAAAGTATTTAGTCAGCCACCAATTGTGCAAGTTCTCCCACTTAAAAAGATGAGAGAGGCCTGTAATTGACATCATAGGTAGACCTCAACTATGAGAGACAAAATGAGAAAACAAATCCAGAAAATCACACTGTCTGATTTTTTAAGAATTTATTTGCAAATTATGATGGAAAATAAGTATTTGGTCAATAACAAAAGTTCATCTCAATACTTTGTTATATATCCTTTGTTGGCAATGACAGAGGTCAAATGTTTTCTGTAAGTCTTCACAAGGTTGGCACACACTGTTGCTGGTATGTTGGCCCATTCCTCCATGCAGATCTCCTCTAGAGCAGTGATGTTTTGGGGCTGTCGCTGGGCAACACGGACTTTCAACTCCCTCCAAAGGTTTTCTAAGGGGTTGAGATCTGGAGACTGGCTAGGCCACTCCAAGACCTTGAAATGCTTCTTACGAAGCCACTCCTTCGTTGCCCTGGCGGTGTGCTTGGTATCATTGTCATGCTGAAAGACCCAGCCACATTTCATCTTCAATGCCCTTGCTCATGGAAGAAGGTTTTGCACTCAAAATCTCACGATACATGGCCCAATTCATTCTTTCATGTACACGGATCAATCGTCCTGGTCCCTTTGCAGAGAAACAGCCCCAAAGCATGATGTTGCCACCCCTATGCTTCACAGTAGGTATGGTGTTCTTTGGATGCAACTCATCATTCACTCTCCTCCAAACACGACGAGTTGTGTTTGGTGTCATCTGACCATATGACATTCTCCCAATACTCTTCTGGAACATCCAAATGCTTTCTAGCAAACTTCAGACGGGCCTGGATATGTACTGGCTTAAGCAGGGGGACACGTCTGGCACTGCATGATCTGAGTCCCTGGTGGCGTAGTGTGTTACTGACGGTAGCCTTTGTTATGTTAGTCCCAGCTTTCTGCAGGTCATTCACTAGGTCTCCCCGTGTGGTTCTGGGATTTTTGCTCACCGTTCTTGTGATCATTTTGACCCCACAGGGTGAGATCTTGCGTGGAGCCCCTGATCGAGGGAGATTATCAGTGGTTTTGTATGTCTACCATTTTCTAATTATTGCTCCCACAGTTGATTTCTTCACACCAAGCTGCTTGCCTATTGCAGATTCAGTCTTCCCAGACTTGTGCAGGTCTACAATTTTGTTTCTGGTGTCCTTCCACAGCTCTTTGGTCTTCACCATAGTGGAGTTTGGAGTGTGACTGTTTGAGGTTGTGGACAGGTGTCTTTTATACTGATAACAATGTCAAACAGAAGCCATTACTACAGGTAATGAGTGGAGGACAGAGGAGCCTCTTAAAGAAGAAGTTACAGGTCTGTGAGCGCCAGAAATCTTGCTTGTTTGTAGGTGACCAAATACTTATTTTCCACCATAATTTGCAAATAAATTCTTAAAAAATCAGACAATGTGATTTTCTGGATTTGTTTTCTCATTTTGTCTCTCATAATTGAGGTCTACCTATGATGACAATTACAGGCCTCTCTCATCTTTTTAAGTGGGAGAACTTGCACAATTGGTGGTTGACTAAATACTTTTTTTCCCCCCACTGTATTTGCCTGCACTAGGCTAGTGAGGGGCATGATACTGTTTAGTTAGAGCCGGACAGGATTAGGCTTTTGTTTTGCTTTTGCGATGTAGTCTTGTGCCGGAACGCCTAAATAAAGGACCCTTGGAGTTTTAAAACCCATTGCCTCTGTGAACTTCGTCATTGCCGACCCCACCGTGTGAGCTGTTCCCTATACAGTGCTGGCCAAAAGTATTGGCACCCCTGCAATTCTGTCAGATAATACTCAATTTCTTCCAGAAAATGATTGCAATCACAAATGCTTTGGTAATAATATCTTCATTTAATTTTTCGCCAATGGAAAACCACAAAAAGAATTGTCAAAAAGCCAAATTGGATATAATTCCACACCAAACATAAAAAAGGGGGTGGACAAAAGTATTGGCACCCTTTGAAAAATCATGTGATGCTTCTCTAATTTGTGTAATTAACAGCACCTGTTACTTACCTGTGGCACATAACAGGTGGTGGCAATAACTAAATCACACTTGCAGCCAGTTGAAATGGATTAAAGTTGACTCAACCTCTGTCCTGTGTCCTTGTGTGTACCACATTGAGCATGGAGAAAAGAAAGAAGATCAAAGAACTGTCTGAGGACTTGAGAAGGAAAATTGTGAGGAAGCATGAGCAATCTCAAGGCTACAAGTCCATCTCCAAAGACCTGAATGTTCCTGTGTCTACCGTCCGCAGTGTCATCAAGAAGTTTAAAGCCCATGGCACTGTGGCTAACCTCCCTAGATGTGGACGGAAAAGAAAAATTGACGAGAGATTTCAACGAAAGATTGTGCGGATGGTGGCTAAAGAACCTCGACTAACATCCAAACAAGTTCTAGCTGCCCTGCAGTCCGAGGGTACAACAGTGTCAACCCGTACTATCCGTCGGTGTCTGAATGAAAAGGGACTCTATGGTAGGATACCCAGAAAGACCCCACTTCTGACCCAGAGACATAAAAAAGCCAGGCTGGAGTTTACCAAAACTTACCTGAGAAAGCCAAAAACTTTTTGGAAGAATGTTCTCTGGTCAGATGAGACAAAAGTAGAGCTTTTTGGGAAAAGGCATCAACATAGAGTTTACAGGAAAAAAAAAGAGGCCTTCAAAGAAAAGAACACGGTCCCTACAGTCAAACATGGCGGAGGTTCCTTGATGTTTTGGGGTTGCTTTGCTGCCTCTGGCACTGGACTGCTTGACCGTGTGCATGGCATTATGAAGTCTGAAGACTACCAACAAATTTTGCAGCATAATGTAGGGCCCAGTGTGAGAAAGCTGGGTCTCCCTCAGAGGTCATGGGTCTTCCAGCAGGACAATGACCCAAAACACACTTCAAAAAGCACTAGAAAATGGTTTGAGAGAAAGCACTGGAGACTTCTAAAGTGGCCAACAATGAGTCCAGACCTGAATCCCATAGAACACCTGTGGAGAGATCTCAAAATGGCAGTTTGGAGAAGGCACCCTTCAAATCTCAGGGACCTGGAGAAATTTGCCAAAGAAGAATGGTCTAAAATTCCAGCAGAGCATTGTAAGAAACTCATTGATGGTTACCGGAAGAGGTTGTTCGCAGTTATTTTGTCTAAAGGTTGTGCTACCAAGTATTAGGCTGAGGGTGCCAATACTTTTGTCCGGCCCATTTTTGGAGTTTTGTGTAAAATGATCAATGATTTGACTTTTTTTTCATTCTCTTTTGTATTTTTTTCATTGCAAGCAAAATAAATGAAGATATTATTACCAACGCATTTGTGGTTGCAATCATTTTCTGGAAGAAATTGAGTATTATCTGACAGAATTGCAGGGGTGCCAATACTTTTGGCCAGCACTGTATATGTATATATATATATATATATATATATATATATATATACATTTTTTTTTTTTTTAACATTGAAGTCTATAACACATCCTGCACAGAAGTGTGACACATCCTACTTTCATATCCCACAGAAACTGATCTGTTTTTATTTAACATTGACTCTATTCAAACAGATGGTCAACAGTTTCCATCCATTTTCATCTGTTTTTAGCATCAGTTTTTTGCATCTATAAAACTGATCAGTTAAACTGATGATCAAATCGTGACTGATGATCAAAATGTGATTTGAATGGCCCCTATGGATACTTACATGCCATGCCAGGTATGCAAATTGATTTCTTTTTTTCTTTTTTTTTTTTTTAGCAAGAGTGCTAATTTGCACATCAGGGCATACTGATGTGTAATGAACAGTGCACTTGCATCCTTTTTTATCAACAAACTAACCTGCTGATTCACACAAAAGCAGATGTCACTTTTTCTATGCAGGTTTGTGAGAACTAGATGTAACACTATCATAGACTTGCATAGAAACCAGTAATTTCCAGTTTATGTGCGAATGAACAGGTCAGTTTTATAATCACATAACCACCCAGTGAACCCATAAATGTGCACATTTAGACACTCCTAAGAGTATCAAATAAAATTAGGAGTAAGCACAAAATAGTCAAAATACTGTACAATATTCTGGTGATGTTTTTCAGGCACAATTTGTGTGTGTAACTCTTTTCCAGACACATTTATAATAGATAGAAATAAAGTAGAAAGTTTAACTATAGTTACATACTATATCACCATAGCAGATTAAACATTTATAGATTACAATGCCTTCCAGAAATGATCAAAACGAGACAGCAAGAAAATGAGTAGATCATAACAGCGGAGTTGAAACTATACATTCATTTTAATCCACAAATCTATTCAGTGAAATCCTGACTTTTCACCTGATCCGATAAAAGCTCAGTTGGATTGGTTTTAAAACCAATTTGCACTAGTCTAATTATCACACCGCTGATCTAGAGTTGGAGATATAAGTATTTTGCTTTTTGCTTTTAGAACATAATCTTCTGATTCCTAAGAAGGCAGAATCCAATCAAATACAGGGCACACTTTCCTGCAAAGTTTATAGTGATAACCTGCTATAGACTTAGTTTAATCACAAAAATCTCCTGCATCGGTGCAGAGCAGACACACTCAAGATATTAAACAGTTATATTGAAACTGACATACAATGCAGACATACTGTGCCTTGCAGACATGTTTAGGTACATGCTGTCACATTTCAACCTGTACTTTTTTTCTTCTTACTCTTCTTACTTACTCAGGACTAGAAATGAGTGAATATTGAAAGAGTTCTGTTTATGGGTTGGGTTGGCCAACAAAGATGAATAGGCTCTTGAAAAGTGTGTAATATAATAATACCAGCTGGACACAAGAGGACAGAACTGAATTTCACCTATATCAATCCCCTTTTCTTAGTGCTAACGGTGTCTTCCAGCACTTAGTTATCCCCAAGACTTATAGTAGGGACAAACTATGTATAAACTGGAGAGTCAAAAACAAAAAATATGAAGCACATGTCACTCACCACATTTTTAGCTTTCTTGACAAAGCCTTTTGAACCTAGTGGGTGACATATTTTTCAAGTTATAAGATATGCTGTTTAAAGATTGTTCCATGTGACATTAGGGTTCATTAATAAAATGATTAATAAACTTTAATGCTACATGGAACCATCTTCAAACATCATACTTATGCTATCAATAAAAATGTTATGTTATGAGTTCCAGGAGTGAATATCACAAAATAGGATCTGGCTAATAATAGAGCATTAGAACAGCTGCTTAAATCTTATACAGTCCTAAGAGATAGGACCAGACACCCAAACACCTTCACCAGTGTAAGCCGCAGGGCCAGATGGACTTTGCTGAATTTAGGGTCTGAGTCATCACCACCAGAAACTGCGCAAGAAATAAACGCTCCACTAACTGAAACCAAAATCAGAACCCACAATTAATTTACAGGGCAGATCTGAAACAGGAGAATCAGGAGACAAAATAGATATCCAATATAAGCCAAGGTTCAGTTCTGAGTGGTCATTTCAAAGGCAGAATCAGCAGACAAACAAATAACGTGAAAGAAGCCAAGAGTCAGAATACTGCAATCTAATGCACACGATCAGGGTTCAGAGCCAAACTAGAGAACTAAATTAGCAGGCACCTGATTCAGGATGAAAATGTTTTTTATATGCCTCCTCAGCTGCTAATTGTATAAGCCCAGTGAACTTCTGATACAGCAGAAGCTTCTCAGGTCAGCACCGTAACCCTAAAGGAATAGTAGCTGAATTGGGATTCCTGACAGAAAATAAAAATACAGACCTTTTTTTCATCACTGGATACACCTTGCATTTGATACCAACCAAGGATATATTCTTTTTCTAGTCTTCCAGTACGTCACTGTCTGGTTCCAGTTCCGTACTGGTGTTTACACTATACACTATACATATAGTGTGAGGTCATAAATTGGTGATTACAATATATTTTTAATTTTCATTTAGATTCTGGCAGGTACTTTGACTATGAATGATTCCAACACATTAAAGAATTTATAAACCCCTTAATACCTTCCCACACCATGACATACTATTGATAGTAGCTGCTCAAAAGCTAAACAAGTGCCATCGAGAGCTGACACCAGTAATACAGTGGGAGCTGAGCTTTGATCATTGGTGTTCACCCCTTAAATGCCAATATCAATCATGACTGCAGCATCTAAAGGGGTTTCCCTAACAACCCGGTGCCTGATCACCCCTCCCCTGAACACAGCCTCTGGGGAGGCCGTGATGTTTCTTTTGCATCTAAGGGTCATCTTGTGAGGTCTCGATCTAGCCAGAGGCCTGTCAGCCTTTGTATGTGCATATAGGGACAAAAAAAAAGAAAACATTTTTAAAAATTCTAGAGTATTTAAACAATAAATAAACCTCCCCAAATTCTAATTTTCCCATATAAAGATTTGCAATGTAAAAAAATAAAAGAGCAATAAAAATCAATACACATTTGGTTTCACTACATATGTAACAACCTGTACAATGAAACTAAAACCCGCAAGGTGAACATCATTAAAAAAAAAAAAAAAATCCAAAAATAATTTTTTGCCACCTTGCAAAATATGGACTAAAAGTGATCAAAAAATCTTATGTAGCCCAATAAATAATAATAAAATAATAATAAGCATAGTACGTCTCACAAAAATATACCCTCAAACAGCTCCATTAACAGAAAGATAAAAATGCTTTTTAGAACATGGTGATGCAAAAACAATTTTCCCCAAACGTTTTTTATTCTGCAAAATTAGTAACGCATAAAAAAAAAAACCCAATACATATTAGGTATAGCAAAAAATGTAAAATCTTAAACTGGTTTTCCCATCTCCCTCTCTCACCAGATTTGCCTGATAACTGTTCTTTTCACTTCCTGTATTCTTCAACAAGCTGGTGGGTGGGCTTTGACTGTTTGATGGACAGGACACTATGAAGTACCTCACTAGATAGAGACATTACCTTTACCATGAGAGATTCTTATCATTACTAGAAATCTAATATAAATGCAGATCAATTAATTGTAATAAATACTAATATATATCAAATAATAATATATGCACAGTAAATGTATATTATATTACACAGGTTTGGAGAGAAAAAAAAAACTTGCATCCTACCAGGACAGACAACAACTTGCAGTAAACTCAATGTTATCTTTATATTTACATAGATACATATTGTCTGAGCCTTTATCAGTAAAATGCAATTAGCTGACCTGATTGCCAGGAACTAATATCAGGAGATAACAGCTCTACAAGCAAGCACGATCCCAAGAACTCAGTCCCCTTCCCCTCCAGAGAGTAGTCAGTCACGTCACCCATCCTATAATGCTAGATAAGGAAAGATACTAGACCCTGGACCAAAGAAATATTATATAATAACAATGGACATTAATAACCTAACACAGCAGGTAAACAAAGCAGCTTTTCTAAATCAATGTATATGGGAAAATTTTTGAATTTACATAAACTAGCAGTTTAGATAGGATCCTTGAGATGTTATAAAAATTATAGCTTGTGCAATGTAACAACAAAAAAAAAATTAAAATCAACAAATCTTTATGACAAAACTGTCTGCCTCAGGAAGAATAAGATGTGCAAGTGTAGATCAGGGTACACCTCACATTTAGAGATTACTAGGGAAAACATACCATAAGTGACACCCTAGAATGCCCCCCAATCATAGGAGCTACTGGGAAAATAGAGAATTTGGTGTATCCAATGTACAAGCACAGCATCCACTGTGCATTCACATCTCGCGAAACTAATGCTCACTGCTCTCCTTAATAAATTTTTCTAGAGGTGCTGTAACGTCTCTGTCTGTTTGGGTCTCTGCGCCACCCTCCGCTCATACGCTGCGGCGAAGGAGGCGTGTTCAGTCTGGTTCCTTGTGTAGGTTTCTTATTGCTCAGTCTGAACATGGTCCTAGACAATGTAATGGATTTACAGCCACAACCGTGTTCTGAGCATTTCTCTCTGGACAGCATATAGTTATTCTCAGCCTTGCCTGTGTGATTGACAGCCTGTCTACCAATCTACTCTGGGGCTTGCCCAGACTTTCTATAAACAGGTTGTCAGCTCTCACATGGTCGCCGGTTATTGCTCTGACTTTGCCTGCTTTCTTTGTGCCCTTGATATTTACTGTGCTATTTCTCTGACCTTTGGCTTGCCTTGTGACTATTCTCTTGGATTGTGATTTGCTCGTCTGTTACCGAACCCTTGGCTTCCTGACCTCCTTTTGTGTCGTTTCTTCTGTCTTTGTTCAGTGTTGTCACTTACTCAGTATAGGGCTCGTCTTCAGGTTGTCCTTTTACCGTTTAGGGTAGCTGAGGCAATAGGAAGGGACAGTGGCTGGCGTGAGATTAGGGCTCACTTGTCTCTGTCCTTCCTTCCTGCAGTAGCGTCAGGGTATTGCTACGTTTGGTAAGACCCTAACAGGTGCAGTTTTTAAAATGGGTTCACTTTCTCAGAGATTTCTCTTTACTGGCACCTTTATGTGACATGATGTCCAAAAACAAAACAATATAAATCTGTGCTCCAAAGTCACATAGCGCTCCTTCAGATCTGTACCCTTCTGCATGCCTAAACAGCAGTTTATGCCCACATTTATGACACTATTGTATCCAGGATAATGTACTTAATGTCATATATGGGTAGAAATTGCTTTTTGGGCACACCACTAAGTGCAGAAGGGAAGGGGTGTTATTTGGTTTTTGGATCACAGATTTAGAAAGTTTGGATTTTGGACACTTTTGCAGAGACATTGAAATGTCAGTAAAGTGGAATCTGCAGACACATGACCTCATTTTGTAAACTACACTCATGAAAGAATTTATCCAGGGGTGCAGTGAGCATTTTTGCCTCCATTTATTTTCAGAAATGAATGTGCAGATGATGGTGAATATTGCAATTGTTCCAGAAATACGTAATTTCAGTGCACATCGCAATGGACCATCAAAATATAGGTCATTTTTTATTTTTGTTCATTTACACAGATCCCTCCATACAATGTAATGTATGAGGGATCCATGAAAATGAGCGCCCCTTGGGTGTTTTGCACAATGATCATGTCAATATATATTAAAGCAAATGAGGATCATATTAAAACATAACGTTTAATTTTAAATGTTAAAATTCAGGCCCATTAATGACAAAAAATAACTCAAAAGATATCTCAGTAAATATCAAACATATCAAAAAAATTAGAACCGTCTTATCGGCGTCCATAAAGAATTTTCAAGGGCATCACTTAGGGATTCTTCAAGTTTAAGGCAGTTTATGCCGGGTGTGGAAGGATGTTCTCTCTTTCCCTATATCAGTCCCTATGCCCCTTGTATATAACTCCGGCCCTAACAAGGGCAGTCCCAAGTACGATCCCTTTTAATGCCCTAATGCACACAAACACTCCATACCAACGCATTTCTTGAATATTTAATAAAAAGGGCATTCATCAGGGGTCTAGGAGTGAATCAACAAATCAGAAGTGCAATCAATAGATTTATAACTACATTAAAAACTTACAAAAGTTAAAGCCAACTATTACAGAACATACCAGTTGTCTCAGGATTCAGTAGAATACCATTCACATGAAAGTAAAGGTAGGCCCCACAGATCAAGTCACCGATTGTTTACTACGACCACAGGCTGTTCACAGACTCAGACACTACAGCACCCTGCCATGGCATCGGCTACAATGTAGTTCTGTTGTATAAAGGTTCCTAGAAGCAGAGCCCTTTGGATCCTTACTATAAAAGTCTCCAGGGGACCATGATTCAATGCCCTATATAGACTGGACCTTATTTTTATACAAATATACAGCAAAATTTACTCCACAAACTTTTATATATAAATAAATGGTTAGTAATGTACCCCAGTTTATTATAAATTCACACAGGAATAAACATTTCTTCAACCCCATGAGTTCCACTTATTATTTTAAATAGACAGTTGATGGAATAGCCAGAATGTAAAATTGTCACTACAAAATAGATAGTTGCACATTAAACCAGACCCCCATCCTATTGGGAAATAATTATAAATTGTCTCTTACTGAAAAACCCCATAATAGAGGGGGACCAGTGGGCAAAGAATGAAATGGCCAGATGGTAAAAGTTATAACTACTGGATATATATCATTCATTAGACCAAACCCCTGTCCTATTGGAAATCTATAATAAATATAAATCACCACTCAGATGAGAGCCCCATGTTATATGAAGGACCACAATAATCTTTAATTGATATCCAATAGTACTGATTGGAAGTTTAGTTGAAAGACATATATTTTCTATCATCAAGTGTCAACATTTTGTAATCAATGTATACTGATTGTGACCTATTACTTAACGATCTACATAAAAGGGGTAAGACATAACCCAGACCGCATATCTAAAGAGGTGCTGTGCTATTAGAGAGAGAGTTAGAATATGGGGTTTTCCCCTAAGAGGCGATTTATAATTATTTTCCAATAGGATGGGCGTCTGGTTTAATGTGCAACTTTCTATTTGGTAGTTACAATTTTACATTCTGGCTAGTCCATCAGATGACTATTTAAAATAATAAGTGAAACTCAGATATCCTCCCTGTAAGTGGGTTGAAGAAATCTTTATTCCTGTGTGAATTTATAATAAATGGGGGTACATGTACATGTTACTAACCAAGGTCCAATCTATATGAGGCATCATTAGGTATCGAACCAATATTCCCTGGAGACTTTTATAGTAAGGAACCAAAGGGCTCTGTTACTAGGATCTTTTATCCAACAGAGCTACAATGTAGATGATGCCATGGCAGGGTACTGAAGTATCTGAGTCGGTGAACAATACTTCGGTACTCTGCAGATCTGGTCATAGTAAACAAAATGCAATTTGTGGGAGGGGCTAAAGATCCACATGGCCTGGACCGCGCCTCCTTGTTTACTAATGATGTGGCCAGGGAAGTCCCGGAAGTGACATTATGGGGGCGGGGTTATAGAGCCTTATATAGAGCAGAGGCTTTGAGCTCTGCATTCATGTTGTCATCACAAATAAAATAAATGAATACTCACCTTACTGATCCCCCACCGCTCCTGTGTTGCTACTTCATGCTTCTCAATGGGTCTCTATATCCTGGACTGCAGTGAAACTCATCAGCATGAACATGTGACTACTGCAGCCTCAGTGGAGTCAGATGCAGTCGGTGATTCAGCAACCACTTCAAAATAAAAACCTGGCAAATTCATTCTATCATCTCTAGAAAGTAATATGTTCTTTCTTGGCAGGACCATCATCAGCACCTGGAAAACCTGGGCTCAAGGATATTCACTGCTCAGCTGAGCTAATCAGTTTTATTAACCAAATGGCTTTCTAGTCAGTCTCTTCCCTTGCTAAACCTGCTGTCATCTGTCCACAAACCTCTGCTAGCCCACTGTTTCTCCTCTCTGACCCCTCTGTAGATGCTGTTTTCTCCAAGTGATATACTTTTGTAACTGACCTATACAGTCACTGGACAGCTAGTATAGTGGGGAAAAAAGTATTTAGTCAGCCACCAATTGTTCAAGTTCTCCCACTTAAAAAGATGAGAGAGGTCTGTAACTGACATCATAGGTAGACCTCAACTATGAGAGACAAAATGAGAACAAATCCAGAAAATCACATGGTCTGATTTTTAAAGAATTTATTTGCAAATTATGGTGAAAAATAAGTATTTGGTCACCTACAAACAAGCAAGATTTCTGGCTCTCACAGACCTGTAACTTCTTCTTTAAGAGGCTCCTCTGTCCTCCACTCATTACCTGTAGTAATGGTACCTGTTTGAAATTGTTATCAGTATAAAAGACACCTGTCCACAACCTCAAACAGTCACACTCCAAACTCCACTATGGTGAAGACCAAAGAACTGTGGAAGGACACCAGAAACAAAATTGTAGACCTGCACCAGACTGGGAAGACTGAATCTGTAATGGGCAAGCAGCTTGGTGTGAAGAAATCAACTGTGGGAGCAATAATTAGAAAATAGAAGACATAAAAGACAACTGAAAATCTTCTTCGATCAGGGGCTCCACACAAGATCTCATCCCATGGGGTCAAAATGATCACAAGAACGGTGAGCAAAAATCCCAGAACCACACGGGGGAACCTAGTGAATGACCTGCAGAAAACTGGGTCTAACGTAACAAAGGCTACCGTCAGTAACACACTACGCCACCAGGGACTCAGATCCTGCAGTGCCAGACGTGTCCCCCTGCTTAAGCCAGTACATATCCGGGCCCGTCTGAAGTTTGCTAGAGAGCATTTGGATGATTCAGAAGAGTATTGGGAGAATGTCAAAAGGTCAGATGAAACCAAAGTAGAACTGTTTGGTAGAAACACAACTCGTTGTGTTTGGAGGAGAATGAATGCTGAGTTGCATCCAAAGAACACCATAACTACTGTGAAGCATGGGGGTGGCAACATCATGCTTTGGGGCTGTTTCTCTGCAAAGGGACCAGGACGACTGATCCATGTACATGAAAGAATGAATGGGGCCATGTATGGTGAGATTTTGAGTGCAAACCTCCTTCCATCAGCAAGGGCATTGAAGATGAAACGTGGCTGGGTCTTTCAGCATGACAATGATCCCAAGCACACTGCCAGGGCAATGAAGGAGTGGCTTCGTAAGAAGCATTTCAAGGTCCTGGAGGGGCCTAGCCAGTCTCCAGATGTCAACCCCATAGAAAACTTTTGGAGGGAGTTGAAAGTCCGTGTTGCCTAGCGACAGCCCCAAAACTTCACTGCTCTAGAGGAGATCTGCATGGAGGAATGGGCCAACATACCAGCAACAGTTTGTGCCAACCTTGTGAAGACTTACAGAAAACGTTTGACCTCTGTCATTGCCAACAAAGGATATATAACAAAGTATTGAGATGAACTTTTGTTACTGACCAAATACTTATTTTCCACCATAATTTGCAAATAAATTCTTTAAAAATAAGACAATGTGATTTTCTAGATATGTTTTCTCATTTTGTCTCTCATAGTTAAAGTCTACCTATGATGTCAATTACAGGCCTCTCTCATCTTTTTAAGTGGGAGAACTTGCACAATTGGTGGCTGACTAAATACTTTTTTTCCCCACTGTATATGAGTGGCCACAGATAAGTGATTTTAATTTGCTAAAATGTATGCAGTGGGGAAAAAAAGTATTTAGTCAATGATATGTTAATGAGCCTTTTGATGTTAACCCAACATATGATATAGGTGAAAAGAATTGGCCATGTTGAACTTCAAACCCTTTTCTCCTCCCTGGAGATACACCACCGCTAGAGGTGTTTGGTAGCAGCTTGCTTCATTCTTCATTCTCCCCATTGAAATCACACACATGCTCATCCAAACTGTATGTGTGTTTAGGAATCTGGAGGAACAGCTGTTGCACCTTAAGATTTGGGAGGCAACCAGACAGCATAAACAGATAATTATGAAAAATTAATTACAGTTTAAAAAATATTAGTATGATTTTTAAGTGTTACTGCATTCAGTGTTGGACTGGGATGTCTAGGGCCCACCAATGGAATTGTTTCTAGGGGCCCATCATCAGGACCCCTGCATATCAGCGGTACCGAGACAGGGCGGCTAAAGGTAATAACATGCCTGGAGCCATGCTGCTCACCCACTATACCATATGCACCACTGCACTACCTAAACCTACTGCTACACCTTGTATGGCAAGTGAACAGCGTGGCTCCAAGAATTGTTACCTTTACCTGTAGTCGCACTGTCCTGGAAAAGCTGATCTGCAGAGGTCCTGGCTGTTGTATCATCGCAGATGTAATATTGCTGGCCTATCCTAAGGACAGGCCATCAATATTAGAAAGATGGATAAATCCTTTAAAGAGGTTGTCCAGGAATTGGAGCAACCCAGGTAGCTGGCGGGAGGTGTAAAGTAAAAAATAAGTAAATTAAAAAGCATACTTACCTGTCCCCGGCGCTCCATTGTCCACTGCCAGTGTCCATTCAGTCTCATGCCGGCGACTCCTTGCTGGGAGTCCTGCACCTCATGTGATCGCTAAGACCAATTAGGTACAGGATTTCCAGAAATGAGGTGCCGCCATGAGACCGAACAGATACAGGCAGGGGACAACGAGGTGCTGGGGACAGGTGAGTATGCTTTTTTTTTTTTTTTTTTTAATTTTCTTATTTTTACACCTCCCTGGCGGCTGACACAGTGGTCTCTCCAATTTATGGACAACCTCTTTTAAGGGGTTGTCTGGGCCAAATTTTTCTATGGTCACTTCACTGGTCCCCCCACATAGTGGCCTCTTCACTGGTTCCCCATACTGTATGGGGAACAGTGATGGGGCCATTATATTGTGTGGGAGCAGTGATGAGGGCTAACATCCTGTGGGGGGGACATTAAACTGTGTGGAATATATTAAAGGGGTTGTCCAGGGTTAATCCTATGCTCAGGATAGGCCATAAATACCTGATCGGTAGAGGGCTGACACATGGCCCCATCAGCTGTTCGGAGCCACTTCCGGAGCCCGTTCTGTACACAACACAGGGCCGGAAGCAGAAAGCTCCATCCGCTGTATAGCAGCCCGGCGCCTGCACTGCAGCTCAGCTCCTACTGACTTCAATAAGTGCCCCTATACAGTGGACAGAGCTTTCTGCTTCTGGCCCTGTATTGTGTACAGTACGGGCATCAGAAGTGGCTCCATACAGCTGATCGGTCCGGGATCAGCCCCGTACAGATCAGGTATCTATGGCCTATCCTGAGGATAAGCCATAACAAATTATGCTTGGATAACCCCTTTAATATACCCCCCAGGGCCCACCTAATGCGTCACACTTTAAAGAGGTTGTCCAGTATAATTTTTTTCTTTTTTATATTTAGTCCGGGGTAGGTGAATCCCCCCTACCCCCCCCCCCCCCAAAAAAAAAAAACCATACTAAACATACTCACCTGTCTGCGGTGCTCCGGTGTCCTCCCAGCACGGTCCGGTCATGCAGCTCCGCTGTCTTCTTTTTGCCGGAAGTCCTCACTGGCTTTGACGTCCCTGGTCCCTTCCCTTAGGTCGCTGATTGGCCTCAGGGGTCACGTGACGTCACAGGTAGTCATGTGCAGGGGGAACTTCAGCTGGAAGAAAACAACAGAACTGCAGGACCGAACCGCGCTGGAAGACACTGGGGACAGGAGAGAAAGTTTGTGGTTTTTTTTGTTTTGTTTTTTTCACCTGCCCCGGCGTAACTAAAAAAAAACAAAAAAAAAATGAGGAGCCACTGTATGGAGTATAAGCTCCACAGTGGCCCCTACCCAGTATTATAAGCTCCACAGTGGCCCCCACCCAGTATTATAAGCTCCACAGTGGCCCCCACCCAGTATTATAAGCTCCACAGTGGCCCCACACAGTATTATAAGCTCCACAGTGGCCCCCACCCAGTATTATAAGCTCCACAGTGGCCCCACACAGTATTATAAGCTCCACAGTGGCCCCCACACAGTATTATGAGGTCCCAACAGCCCCCCTCTGCTTCAGTGCTATTACTATACTCTGGGGTCTCCTCAGACCCCAGAGTATAATAATCGGAGGCCCAGGGGAAGTGATTAAAAATAACAAACATTCATACTCACCTTGCCTTACCTTTCCTTGGCATCCTCGCTCCATCCTGTCGTCTTCAGCGTCTTCAGCGTCTTCAGGCCCTTTTCTGACGTCGCTGCTGAGGCCTGTGATTGGGCCTCAGGGGTCATGTGGGGGCGCACTGATGTCATTACGCGGCCGCGCCCCATGTGACCGCTGGGGCCTAATCACAGGCCTCAGTGACATGACGGAGGAGCGCCGGAGAGGACGCTGTGCCCAGGAGAGGTGAGAATATGTATTTATTGTTTTCAGTCACCTCCCCTGCCCTGCCATCTATTGGAAAGGGGCCTGCAATATGCCAGGGCCCCTTTCCAATAACAGTATGTATAGCGGTTGGGGAACCAGGCTTTCCCCGACCGCTATCATAGTGGTCCGGGGCCCCGGCCATCTCCAGCTGGCCACGGACACCATACCCCGCCGAGCCCGGTCGTGGTCGCACCCCCTGTGACCGCGATCGTTACACCTCTGGTCAGGATCCCGATCGGGCCCCCATGACATGAGGACCAATAGTCGGGGATCGGGGCCCACCGGTGGATTCACCGGTTCCCTGGTGGGCCAGTCCGACCCTGACTGCATTCACTAAGAAGAGTACTTGGTCTAACATCATATTGCAACACAGAGTAACATAATTTTTTGCTACTGAGCTTAACATGCTACTTTGTCTCATGTTTCTGTTGACACTTTTCCCAGAACAATTCACAAAGCAATTGAATCCCAATTAAAAATTTAAATCTTTCAGGGATAATTAGTGTTTTGTCTCATTTGTAAAGGAGAACGGTAGATGGGGCGGCTTCAGAACTCTTCCACAATGAGCCTTGTAATGATACCAACAGTTCAGATTAATGTATAATGAATGGGATTTTCAAGCATGTGTGCATCTCTGCTTTAAGTGTGGTATGTAGTTTTCAGTTTATTTTATTGCAGAACACCTTTTAATTGTCTTATAGTTAATATGCACATGCTTCCATATGATTTGGAATCATTTAGACATTATGTTACTATACATAGGCAACATTAAAATTAAAGGGGTGATATACACAACTTTAACTGAACACTGTAATAAATATGATAAAAAAAAAAAAACTTTTCAATTTTCAGTGTTTGAAGCTTTTCCACCTGTGACATTTACCCCATCTGTCAGTTATATTCCCAAAGATGGTAAAATACAGATGGCAGGCTCTCAGGAATTCTTGGGTCAGTGAGGGGCACCTGCTTAATGACAGATTAAGTTGGCATTGATGTCATTAGTCTATTTTTGTCCTTAAATTCTGTACCTGGTAGTACTTATGAGAAGTAATTTTCTATTTGAAAATTAAAATTCTTTGACCATAAGAAATGTATTGCAGTGAATTATAATATTGCTAACTAAATGAATGGAAAGCGAACGTGACACATTTTTAATAGTTAAAGCTTTAGTAAACCAGGTCAATGGAAAGCTAAAAGTAAAAGTTGTAAAGGAGTTCCACTGGCCCACCAGAGGAAATTATTATCCTGAGGACAGGGGTGTAAATACTGGGGTAGCAGCGGTAACGGCTGCCACAGGGCCCGGAAGATTATGGGGCCCAGAGCCCTGTGGCAGCCGCTACCATGAACCCCACAAACACTGCTATCGTTATACTCCGGGGTCTGAAAAGACATAATATAATGCAACTGGTCAGGGTGAAACACTCAGGAGAATGGAGGGACAAGGCGTGCACTTCAAAGGTCAGGATACACGATCATATAAATAGGTTCCTTTTATTCGTTTAAATAGCACAACGCGTTTCGTGAAGTGTCTCCCTTTATCGAGTGCATGAATTAACTGTATCCAATAAGACATAAATAAAAATAATAAATGATAAAAAATATATACAGTATATAATAAAATGTACCATTACTTAATAGTCTGGAAGACATTTTAAAAACCATAAATCACATGTTGTCTCAAGTTTCTCACGTCTTATAGTAAATACTAACTTGACAGGAATTAATGACATACAGTTTAACATTAAATTCAAAAGTCTAATAATGTTGCAATAATTTTAAATAAAGATAAAAAAAAAAATATATATATATATATATATATATATATATATATATATATATATATATATTTATTTCTGTGTGATCTGTATGATGGTCATATTTGGGAAGAAGATGTGATGGCTCATTTTAGGGCTATATAGAATTTTACTTATAGTGCATTTATTGGTAGAGTTGTGACCCCTAAATATTCTGCTGAGATCAACTACAGTGTTATTTAAATGAGCTCCTATATTGACTCCTGAAGGGGTTCACTGGGGTCAGTAAAAAAGAAGAAAAAAGAAGAAAACTAGCGGTGTCTTACCTCAATAAGTAGCGTATTGGTGTGGAATATATCCTGGGGGTATGTGCTGACAGCGATCTCCTTTTTATATGAATGTTCAGCGCCCCTGTGCGGGGATTTCCCGGGTAAGGCTAGTGCACATGCGCAGTTCTTACCATAGATGCTGCTTGTATCTTATACCAACATCGTGCATCTAATTACTTAGAGTTTACACAGACTTACCTATCCTATGCGTTAAGCGCTTTTTGTATTATACAATAGAGGAAAAAAAAACGAGGGGAAAATAAGCTATAATGACTTGTTATATAGAGCCTCAGTCAAAATAAATAATATAAAAAGTATATCTAATATTATATGAAAGAAAGGAGCTATGTCAGAGGCATAGCTAGGGGTTCAGCACAGGGGGGCGAACACATCCAAGTGGGCCCCCAACTCAGGTATACCAACACTATCACTATACGGTGACCGTATAGTGGTAGACAGTGGTTCTACACAGGGCTGTGAAGACCAGTTACGTAAATACAGTACAGGAACACTGTTGTGACTTACAGGTGACATCTCTGACGGTTTACATTTATCGTCTCTTCCATCTGGACCGCCATGACCACTTCTTCCAGCTGTGACTGTAAAGTTTGTAACACAGACATCTTTGGCTCCTCACTTTTCCAGGCACCTGACCCACATTGTCCTCAATTACATAACCTCTCCATCCTTCTGCTACCCCAATTATAAAGTATATGATATAAAATCCCCTGGAAATGAATAATAACCCCATGTGCCTTTTTAATTTAATAATGCTCCTATGGGCCCCATTTATTTAATACTGCCCCTCAATTAATAATTCCCCCTAATTAATAATGCCCTGTGTACCCCCTTAAATCAATTTAATGCCCGAGTGCCACCTAAAATTAATATTGCCCAATTCCCCTATTATTAATTACACCCTCTTATGTCTCCTTGTATAAATTATGCCCTCTTACAAAAATGCCCCTCTGTATTAATAATGCCTATTAATAACCCCTTTGTATTAAAGACGACCTTTCATGTTCTCATGTATATGCGGTTTTATATACCACTAGAAAGCTGACAGTGCACTTAATTCAGCACACTGTCCGCTTTCCCATTATGTGCCCTGGTGGAGGAGATATCGCTGCCATTAGTTTCGGCACTGATCTCTCCCCACCGTTAGAAGGGCGTTCCTGACAGTCTAGCGTCATCGCTGGTCTGTGAGGAACGCCCCACCCCAAGACTTGTACTGGGGGAGGGGGGCTTTACTCAAAGCTCAGCGTCATCACAGGGCGGTAAGGAACGCCCCCTCTGACAGTACAAGGCTATGTTAGAGTACTGTCAGGGGGTGGCGCTCCTCACACCCCAGCGATGACGCTAGACTGTCAGGACCGCCCTTCTGACAGTGGGGACAGATATGTGCCAAAACTAACGGCACCGATATCTCCTCCATCGGGACACATAACGGGAAAGCCGACTGTCTGCTTTCTAGCGGTATATAAAATCACAGGTTGATGAGGACATGAAAGGTCCTCTTTAAAGGGGTTGTCCAGGAAGTGGACAAATCACAGTGGAGGTGGAGTAGGTGATAAAAAAAATCATACTCAGGCTGGGTTCACACCAACAATTGAACCCCGTTGAGGGATTCTGTCCCCCATTCCGTTTGAAAAATGCGGAAAGAAAAGTCCTGCAAGCAGGCCTTTTTTTCTCTGCATTTTTCAGGCAGAAACCAGACAGAAACCCAGCAGACCCCATTATAGTCTGCAGGTAACCGCTTTACAAGCGAATTGGGTTTCCATTTTTCAGGTCCCCAAGTGGACCAGAAAAACGGAAACCGAGTGCTAGTGTGAACCCAGCCTTACCTGTCCCCAGTGCTCTGGTGTCTGCCGCCACTGTCTGTTCAGACACGTGCCATACGTTACTGCTGAGGCCATCAGTGGTGTCAGTGATGGCTGGAAAGGACCCAGTCATGTATAGGAGTGACATCACCAAGTCCTTTCCAGCTACCGCTGAGGCCAATCACATGCAGTGCAGGACTTGCGGCAGGGAAGCGGCGTATGTGTGCCTGGACAGACAGCAGCAGACGGCTGCGGACATTGGTAGCCCAGGAACAGGTGAGTATTTTTTTTATGTTTCGCCTTCCCCGCCTCTAATCCAATTTGCCCAATACAATCTTTACCAGTAAACTTTATTATTCCCTAGAAAACCCCTTTAATACTGCCCCAATGCCCCCTAATATTATCTCCCCTTACATTCATTCAGCCCCCAATGACCTTTCACTATAACTTATATCCTCTTTTACTAAAGCCCCCTAATACCCCTTATATCAGTTATGGTCTCTTATCTAAATTCCCAATGCTCCCAACTGACCTCTTATATGTATTACCCCCATCACCCCATGCCCAAAGTGAGTTAAAAAAAAAAGGCGATGCTACTCACCTACCTCCGATCCCCCGAGGAGGAATCTCTACCACCGGCACTGCCGCTGCTTACTGAAGAAGCAGGACCTGCGTCCTAGCGCGGACGGCGCCAGGACGCAATGACGTCATCGTGCAAACGTCTGTGCCAGGACGCAGACGTCTTAGGGCAGCTCGTAGGCCACAGGCCTGAATTGGCTTGTGGTTTACGAGCTACGTACGAACAGAGAATGTATTTTAACTGCATCGGTGTCATGCAGACGCCGATGCAGTTAATATGTGAGGGTAACCTGTGTTGCGGCGGCCCCGAAGTGGGCCCCCGAGATTCAGTGGGCCCGGGGCCACCGCCCCCCTGCCCCCCCACTATCTACGCCTCTGGGCTATGTTTAAGGATGATATATTTTTATTAGTACATCTATATCAATACAGTAACTATAGCAAGTCTTTTCTGCAGATATATAAAAAAGAAGAATATACCAACTATATGCATCCCATATGGTTGGATGAATCCTTTTGGATCTGATAATAGGTCCTTATCAATAGATTCCTATACAATATAATATAATTAAACAAACAACAACAACAAAAAATTGATTATAGTGTATTAAACAATGGTGTATAAAGATTACTACAGTATATAGTTACTGTTACATTATTTCCTCATATGTATAAATAAATAAAATAATAAAAAAAAAAAAAAAAATAATAATACTTCTAGTATAATTGTATCGTATGTACATTTTTAAATTGTGCATTAACAAAATATTTACTACTCATATATAAGGATTCTATATGTAACAAATGTATGTTTCTATAACTGGGCATTTAAAAATATTCATATATAAAAAAAAAAAGTTAATATATAAAAATCAATCAATGTTTAGTGACGTCCTCTAGAGCTTCATTGAGAACCGTCGGATTAAGAGTGTCCGTTTTATATATCCAGTACATTTCTTTTTTGTTCAAAGTACTGTTGTGATTTGGTACATCTTCTGAAATATGGTCGATAGGAATTACTATAAAGCCTTCAAAAGAGCTATTATGGTATATGAATGCGTGTTTGGATACACTGTGCTTCATGTATCCGTTTATTACATTTGATCTATGTTTGTTCAGGCGTTCTCTCAAAGACATGGTAGTCCTACCGATATATTGAAGCCCGCATGGGCACTCTAAAAGGTAGATAACAAAAGAGCTAGAACAATCCAGAAAATATTTAATATAGAATTCTTCACCTGTAGAGTTACTGATAAAGGTGTTTCTACAATGATTTATGGATATACAACATTTGCATTTATGATGGTTGCACCTGAAACTGCCCTTAATGGGATTAGTAATGTGGGATAATGGTTGTTTCTTAGCAGGTCTCAGTCTTGTAGGTGCCAGGAAATTCTTAAGGGTTTTGGCCCTTCTATAAGTGATGCTTGGTTTACTGGGTAGGACTTTTTTCAAAAATGGATCGTTGAGAATAATTAGCCAATGTTTCTCTAGAATTTTTCTAATATATTGATGTGAGGAACTAAGTGACATAATAAAATTGCATTGGTAATTCTCATTAGAGGCTCTTGTCCCTAGTTTCAAACAATCCTCTTGAGAAAGATTTCCAGTTTGTAGCCTAGCTGCTTGTATTAATTTTCTAGGGTAATTTTTTTCATGAAACCTTTTGGCTAATATTTTGCTTTGTGTGTTATAGTCATTATTTCTTGTACAATTCCTTCTTATACGACGGAATTAACCGAAGGGTACATTTGATTTTCATTTGTTATAATGTAAACTGTTGTAATCCAATAAACTATTACAGTCAACTGATTTGAAGTAAGTTTTGGTATAAACCTGATTTTTATCTGCAATTAAGAGAAGATCTAAATATTCTATATTATCGATGGAGGTTTTACCTGTTAATTCCATTCCTAGTGTGTTATCATTTAAATAATGACTAAAAGAGGTAAATTATTCCTCAGTGCCATCCAATATGAGGAGCAAGTCATCTATATAGTGTCTGTAGAAAACTATATTAGACCTCCACATATGGTTATTATAAATGTACAGTTGTTCTAAGTAAACCATAAATATATTCGCATAACTAGGTGCGAACCGAGTATCCATCGCTGTTCCTCATGTTTGTATGTAGATCTTTAAGCTAAATTGTTATGTTCCAATATAAATTTGATTCCCTTTAATACGAATTTTTTTTGTTTTGTTGGTATAGTTAGATCTTTCTCAAGAACAAGCTGGAAGACTAAAAGTCCTTGTTCATGATGGATGTTACTGTACAGAGAGCTCACATCCAATGTGTCCCATCTGTACGTTGGTTTCCATCTTAAAGGTAATATGTTTTCAATCAGGTCTGCCGAATCTCTTAAATAGGAGAGTAGTGTGCGTATTTCTGTAGAAGTACATCAGTATACTGGGATAAGGGGGGCGCAGCTTACCGCAGACGGAGATGGCCGCTTAGAACTTCAGCTCCTGCAGTGAGCCTTTGAAAGCGACACTCCAAGCGACGATCCTGTGGCTAAATAGACAGAGTCAGGTAGGTGAACACCCGCTGATTCCGGGGATGCCAAAAAAAAGGAAAACTGCGATAAACCGCAGAAAATTTCTGACTTCAACTTCCTACATGGGGGGGAGGAGGCCCAAGATGGCGCCTGCTCCCGTGCAGGCATGGGGGCCGGGGCCTCGACTCCACCACACACTTTCCCCGACGAACTGCTTACACTTTCTGGACGCCGGCGAACTCTCTCCGATACATCGCTGCCAAAGATGATGACAGCTGCGGAGCCACGTCGGGCCACATCGCCTCCGCTAAGAGATGCAGCCTGCTCGGACTGGGCACCCTCCCAAGATGGCGCTGAGGAGATGCGCGCGCCTAGCTCCTCTTACACACCGGCAGCACCAAGGTCTCCTACTGCCAGCCCAGCTAAATTGAGACCACGATGTCAGAGTGCTGCAATCTGCGATGGAGAGGTGAACCACGACACACAATCTAGAGCACCTTGTGTTGATTTTTTTGCTGATATACCAGCATCAGAAAACTTACTGACTGAGGCCACTATGAAAGTTATGCTGACAGCCTTCTGTAAATCAATGAAAGCTGACATGTCTCTTATGATCACACCACTTGAATGAGATATTCAAGACCTGAAAAGTCGCACTGTACATATAGAATCTAAGATGGCAGAATTTGCTACGTCTCATAATGACCTTATAGATGCCCATTATGATGTGGAAAATGATGTGACCTTTTTGAAGGCTAAAATAGCGGATTTGGAAGCTCGGTCCAGAAGGAATAACTTGAAATTCAGGGGCATTCCGGAGATAGTTGCTACGGGAGAACTGCCTACTTTTCTACAGGGCCTGATGCGGGCCTTACTGCCTGACCACAAGTCTATAGATTTAACTATCGACAGAGCACATATAGTACCCAGACCCTCACATCTGGACGAATCGATTCCAAGAGATGTTCTGGCGAGAATTAATTTCTTTCGTACTAAAGATTTGGTGTTACTAGCGGCTCGTAAAATTGACCGACTCCCTGAACCGTTTCAATAGATCTCCATTTTCTCGGATTTGTCGGCTGCAACTTTACAATTACGACGTCAACTAGTCCCCATTACAGCTGCACTTCGTCAATATCGTATTCTGTATAAGTGGGGATTCCCAGTTCGAGTGATGATAACTCGAGATAATCTTACACATGTGCTCAGAAATTTAGAAGAAGGAAAACGATTGTTGAATAAATAGAACCTTCCTATTGTTGATCTTCCACGTGGGAAACCGCCTGAGCACTTGTCGGATGGCTGGCGTCCAGCGAAGACCCGAAAACTTCCAGCCACGGGACCCAAACGCTGAAGGCTCTTTCTTCTTTTCCATAGGAACTTCTCATGCCTGCTGCTGCTGAACTTATCCCCCCGAGATCGCAACAGCTGCTGGCCCGCTGTTCTGTGTTACTTGTTTTTTTAAGCTTGACCGTTATTGAGCTTTATGTTTTGGCTGATTTATTTTTTACAGGTTCTGGCTCCTTGGTCAAGACGGCTTCCTGGCATGGAGATAACCTCTTACTTCTGTACTTAAGTATCATTTCTATGTGTACTAGTCTATTTGTGGCGATTCTCATAGCTCTTTTAAAATTGAAAGATGGTTCTTAAGATTATGTCCATGAACGTTAGGGGGTTGAATACCCCTCAAAAACCAGCCAAGTTGTGGGGTGAGGTTCGGGTTCAGGGTTGTGACATAATAGCAATACAGGAGACACACCTTTTGAAGGAGGATGCCTCCCGCGTTAAACACCCATCATATCCTCATATGTTCCACGCTCATTGCTCCTCCAAAAAACGGGGAGTGCTGATCGGGATCAGAGATTCAGTGGTGTTTCAGTTACTCTCCCACTACTCAGACCCTGGGGGACGTTTCGTTATAGTGGTGTGCCTCATCAACAATGTCACTTACACGTTGGTGTCAGTTTACACTTCTAATGAGAAACAGATAGCTTTTTTTGGAAGACTGGTAAAGGCGATTGAAAAAAGAAAGCAGGGTTGCCTACTGTTGATGGGTGAATTTAACATAGCGCAGATCCTTTGGTAGATACCCAATCTGGCCTCTCACAGCAACTCCCTTCTTTTTCACAGGTCCTGTGGCGCCATAATTTGTTTGACGTTTGGCGAATTCTGCATAGCACTGAGCAAGATTACACTTTTTTCTCGTCCGCACATAATAGTTACTCTCGTGTTGACCTATTTTTAGTGGACCAATGCACTCTCCCCCTTGTTATGCAGTCCGCCATCTCGCAAATAACATGGTCTGACCACGCAGCGGTCACGCTAACTATATCAGAAAAATATGACTGTCCTAGGTCATATGTATGGCGCTGTAATGAATTTTTGATGTCACACCCAAAATTTAAGGCAACTCTGGAGAGTGATGTGAGGGAATTTTTTCAGATCAATACTCCGTCGGTATCTAGCCCTGAAGTATTGTGGAACTCCCATAAAGCTTTCATTAGGGGGACCTTTATGCGTCTTGGCCATATTGAAAAGAAAACTAGACTAGCAGAGATAGACCGGCTTATACGACAAATACAAATCTTAGATACTGACAATAAAAAATCCCCTATTTCCTCAAATACAGTTAAACTGGTGGACCTGCGCCGACAACTTGCTACTTGTTTGTTACATAAATATGAAAGGAACTTAAAACGGGTGAGAGCTACCTATTATTCTCAGTCTAATAAAGTAGGGAAACTGCTAGCCTCTAAACTTAAACAGAGACATATTAAATCCAGGATCCCATTCTTCCATAGTAAAGATGGCACATATAAAATTTATGACCCTAAAGGTATAGCGGATGCATTTTGGTCTTTTTATGCTGATCTTTATAATATTGCGGGTGACCCCTCGGTGGCTCCCCCCTCCCAGGCAGATATTGATTCGTTCTTGACCTCGGCCCACATGCCCAGATTTACTGAAGATCAACTAGCGTCCTTAAATGCTCCTATAACTGCTTTGGAGCTATCTGCAATTATTAAGTCGCTGCCTTCCCGTAAATCTCCGGGTCCAGACGGTCTTACTAATGAATATTATAAAACATTTTCACGGATTCTGCTGGATCCTGTGGTACAGGGCATCACTATAAAAGATAGAGTCCATCTTATATCGCTATACGCCGACGATATACTTCTCACGTTAACCAACCCAGGGGTGTCTATCCCACGTCTTATGGGTATTATCCAGACTTTTGGTCAGTTGTCATATTATAAATTGAACCTATTAAAATCACAGGCCATTCCCTTCAGTGTTTCCACTTCCATGTTGAACTCCTTACAGTCAACATACAATTTTGATTGGAGGAAAGATCACATTCAGTATTTGGGAATACATGTGTCTTCCACTCCTAGGTCTCTTTATCAACAAAATTATTTGCCAATAATAAAAACTATGAGACACGAAACTGAACGCATGCTACTAACAGATGTTTCCTGGATAGGACGAGTGGCCACTTTTAAAATGTTACTATTACCTAAACTTCTATATCTGTTCCGCACGCTGCCGATTCCACTCCCTGTTTCATTTATTTATTTATTCATATATTAAATCTGCCCCTTTTCGCTATTGGGAAAGAGATCTGGGAGAGAGCTTTACCCCTAATTAATGGCAACGTGCAATTAAACTGATCCACTCCTCCTTGAAGTGCAGCACACATGTTGAGATGGCGATTAAGATTATGTTGAGATGGTATCGTACCCCCTCAGTTTTACAGTTAGCTTACCCCTCTGTTTCCGGAGTGTGCTGGAGGGGATGCGGGGGGAAGGGAACTTTACTTCATATTTTGGGACAGTGTCCGCTTATCCAGAAATACTGGGTGGAGGTATTTGACATGCTTTCAGAGCTGTTCGGTCTCCAGATCCGGTATAATCTACACTTGGCTGTCTTGCTGCTTAAAATTCCTAATGCGCTAAACCCGCATAAAACACTTTTATGTAAAATCTTGACTATCGCCAAGCTGATGCTGGTCCAGAGATGGAAATTGACCTCCGTGGGGCATACAATCTGATCCGGATTAGAGAAGGAGATGAATGGAAAACTGCGTTCAACACCCCGGAAGGTCACTTTGAATATTTGGTAATGCCTTTCGGGTTATGTAATGCACCCGCAGTATTTCAACACTTTGTTAACGATATCTTTAGAGACTTGCTCGGTCGTTATGTGGTTGTCTACCTGGATGATATTCTAGTGTACTCTCCTGATTGGGCCACACATATTGAGCATGTTAGGAGTGTTTTGCTACTGTTGCGTCAAAACTCTCTCTTTTCCAAACTGTCCAAATGCCTGTTCGGAGTCCAAAGGGTCACCTTCCTTGGTTACGTTATTACTCCCGATTCTTTTTGTATGGATCCACTAAAAGTCATGGCTATTAAAAACTGGGAACGCCCCTCCAACCTTAAAGCCCTGCAACGTTTCTTGGGGTTCTCCAATTATTATCGAAAATTTATTAAGAATTTCTCTTCTATAGTGAAGCCATTGACGGATCTCACAAAGAAAGGTGCCGATGTGACCAAATGGACTCCGGAAGCGGAAGAGGCTTTTGTACATCTCAAGAAATGTTTTGTTGAGGCTCCTGTATTAGTACCACCAGACTTTGATCGGCCATTTATTATTGAGGTTGATGCCTCTGAAGTGGGGGTTGGTGCCGTGTTGTCTCAGGGCTCTGAAAATTTTACGTGTTTGCAACCTGTAGCCTTCTTCTCGAGGAAATTCTCTCCTACGCAGCGCAATTATGACGTTGGTAATCGAGAACTCCTAGCCATTAAATGGGCATTCGAGGAGTGGAGCCATTTCCTCGAGGGGGCCAAACACCAGATCACAGTATTCACCGATCATAATAACCTACTATATCTGGATAGCGCTAAGCAACTGTCTCCTAGGCAGGCCCGCTGGGCGCTATTCTTCACACGTTTTAATTTTGTGGTGACTTATCGTCCAGGCTCTAAAAATGTATGGGCTGATGCCCTATCTCGCAGTTTTGGTCCCAGCGGTGCCCCTAAGGATGTCCCAGATAAAATCTTGTCTCCCAGAGTGGTTCTCGCCATTATTACTCCTGATCTTGCTACTTTAGTGGTTAATTCACAAGATCTTGCTCCCAGTAATACTCCCACTGGGAAACTATTTGTACCTCCAAATCTTCGTCTTCGTGTTTTGGAGGAAATTCATTGTTCTACCTTAACGGGACATCCCGGCTTCGCTGGGACTAAATACCTTCTTTCCTGTTCTTACTGGTGGCCCTCCTGGTCTCGAGACGTATGTGAATTTGTCGCTGCCTGTGAGATATGTGCTAAGATGAAGACTCCTAGGAGATTACCCGAGGGCCTTCTTCATCCCCTTCCTATACCTAAGAGACCATGGTCCCATTTGTCTATGGACTTCATTACTGATTTGCCTTGTTCCCAAGGGAAGACTGTGATTTGGGTTGTTGTGAATAGATTCTCCAAAATGTGTCATTTTGTACCCCTAAAGAAAATTCCTAGTGCTCCACGTCTAGCCTCGTTCTTTATTAATCACATACTCCGCTTGCATGGTGTACCGGAAAATATTGTATCTGATCGGGGTGTACAATTTGTCTCTAGATTCTGGAAGGAATTTTGTGGTCGTCTGGGGGTCTCTCTGTCTTTCTCTTCCGCGTTCCACCCTGAGACCAATGGCCAGACAAAGAGATTCAACCAAACTTTGGAACAATACTTAAGGTGTTTTGTGTCTGATGCTCAAGAAAAATGGAGAACCTTTCTTCCTCTAGCAGAGTTTGCAATAAACAACAGGGTTAACGTCACCACTAAAATGTCTCAGTTTTATTGCAACTATGGTTTTAACCCCAGGTACTCCTCTCTCCGTAGCACCGAGTCTGTTAATCCCACTGCCGAACAGACTTATCAGCGACTGTGCACAGTCTGGGCCCAGGCTCGTCTGAGCCTGGTTAAAGCCCAAGAATATCAAAAACGGCAGGCAAATAAAAGACGCTTACCTGGCCCTGAATACAGAGTGGGAGATCGAGTCTGGCTGTCCACTAGGAATCTGCGTCTTAGAGTTCCTTCGGAGAAATTTGCACCACGTTACATTGGGCCCTATGTCATTTCTGAACTCATAAACCCAGTATCTTTTAAATTACAACTTCCAAGTTCTTTTTGTATCCACAATGTCTTCCACAAGTCGCTTTTGAAGAAGTATATTTCCCCTGTCCTTACTTCTTCCAGTCCACCTGCGCCGGTGGTGGTCCAAGGGGAACTAGAATATGAAGTAGAAAAAATTCTGGATTCCCGTCGGGTGCAGAATGCTGTTCAGTACCTCGTGCACTGGAAGGGTTATGGCCCGGAAGAGCGAACGTGGGTTTCTGGTAGGGACCTACATGCGCCATGTTTAATTAATCTCTTTCATCGCCAGAACCCTTCGAAACCTGGTCCATCTGGCGAGGGTCCAGAGACCCCTCGTAAAAGGGGGGGTACTGTAACGTCCTTGCCTGTCCGGGCTTTGGCGCCGTCCTCCGGGCGCACGCTGCGGCGCAGGAGGCGTGCCCAGCTGTAATTCTTTCCTTGGGTTTTTCTTCTATTGTCTGAACACTGTCCTATTCCCTCACCTCCTTAATTGATTTTCCACCACGCCCTCCTCCTATCAAGTCTGGGGCGGGTTCTTTCTCCCTATTTATTGTTTGCTCACTTTCCCATTGGCGCCTGCTATTGCATTTTGCTTACTGGCTATACTCCTTGTTCCTTGTTACCTGCTCTTCTGATTTTCTGACCACTGGCTTTCCTTTGACTATTCTCTTGGATTTTGATTCTTTACTGCATTGCTCGATTGTTACCGACCCCTTGGCTAGCTGACCTCCCTTTGTTGTTTGTGCATCCTGTCTGCGATCTGTGTTGTCACTTATTCAGAGTAGGGACCGGCTCCAAGTTGTTCCTGTCATTAGGACAGTGAGACAAGTAGGTAGGGACAGGGTCTGGGTCAACTTTAGGGCTCACTGTCTCTGTATTCCCTTCCTCTCAGGTTTTTGCAGCAGCACTGGAGAATTGCTCAACTGGCAATTCCCTTACAGTATTCCTGTGTGCAAAACCGCCCGGTCTGCAGACTTATAAAAACAACATTGGTGGGCACAGTGCAAAGGTATCATAAGTGGGCCCCCCTCCATCACCACCACTTAGACATACCTGAACCACCGAAATTAAAATGGCCCCCACATAGTATAATTCCTTCTTAGTGGCCCTATACAATATACAGTGCCTTGCGAAAGTATTCGGCCCCCTTGAACTTTTCAACCTTTTGCCACATTTCAGGCTTCAAACATAAAGATATTAAATTTTAATTTTTTGGTGAAGAATCAACAAGTGGGACACAATTTTGAAGTGGAACGAAATTTATTGGTTATTTTAAACTTTTGTAAAAAATAAAAAACTGAAAAGTGGGGAGTGCAATATTATTCGGCCCCTTTACTTTCAGTGCAGGAAACTCACTCCAGAAGTTCAGTGAAGATCTCTGAATGATCCAATGTTGTCCTAGATGACTGATGATGATAAATATAATCCACCTGTGTGTAATCAAGTCTCCGTATAAATGCACCTGCTCTGTGATAGTCTCAGGGTTCTGTTTAAAGCGCAGAGAGCATCATGAAGACCAAGGAACACACCAGGCAGGTCCGTGATACTGTTGTGGAGAAGTTTAAAGCCGGATTTGGATATAAAAATATTTCCCAAACTTTAAACATCCCAAGGAGCACTGTGCAAGTGATCATATTGAAATGGAAGGAGTATCAGACCACTGCAAATCTACCAAGACCCGGCTGTCCCTCTAAACTTTCATCTCAAACAAGGAGAAGATCAGATCAGAGATGCAGCAAAGAGGCCCATGATCACTCTGGATGAACTGCAGAGATCTACAGTACAGCTGAGGTGGGAGAGTCTGTCCATAGGACAACAATCAGTCGTACACTGCACAAATCTGGCCTTTATGGAAGAGTGGCAAGAAGAAAGCCATTTCTCAAAGATATCCATAAAAGGTCTCGTTTAAAGTTTGCCACAAGCCACCTGGGAGACACACCGACATGTGGAAGAAGGTGCTCTGCTCAGATTAAACCAAAATCGAACATTTTGGCCACAATGCAAAACGATTGTTTGGCGTAAAAGCAACACAGCTCATCACCCTGAACACACCATCCCCACTGTCAAACATGGTGGTGGCAGCATCATGGTTTGGGCCTACTTTTCTTCAGCAGGGACAGGGAAGATGGTTAAAATTGATGGGAAGATGGATGGAGCCAAATACAGGACCATTCTGGAAGAAAACCTGTTGGAGTCTGCAAAAGACCTGAGACTGGGACGGAGATTTATCTTCCAACAAGACAATGATCCCAAACATAAAGCAAAATCTACAATGGAATGGTTCACAAATAAACGTATCCAGGTGTTAGAATGGCCAAGTCAAAGTCCAGACCTGAATCCAATCGAGAATCTGTGGAAAGAGCTGAAAACTGCTGTTCACAAACGCTCTCCATCCAACCTCACTGAGCTCCAGCTGTTTTCCAAGGAAGAATGGGCAAGAATTTCAGTCTCTCGATGTGCAAAACTGATAAATACATACCCCAAGCGACTTGCAGCTGTAATCGCAGCAAAAAGTGGCGCTACAACGTATTAACTTAAGGGGGCCGAATAATTTGGCACGTCCCACTTTTCAGTTTTTTATTTTTTACAAAAGTTTAAAATAGCCAATAAATTTCATTCCACTTCACGATTGTGTCCCACTTGTTGATTCTTCACCAAAAAAATTATTATTTATAAGGGGGGGCTAAGATTCCTTGCTTATAAATATTAATGCCCCCTTATAAATAATTCCTGCTTTTAAATAATAATGCCCTCTTATAAATAATAGTTGCCACTTATAAATAATAATGCCCCCTTATAAATAATAGTCCCAGCTTATAAATAGTTCCCCTTATTAGTATTTGACCCTACTTATAAATAGTCACCCTTATCATTAATAGTTATAATGATAACTATAAATAGTCCCTTCTTATAAATAATTGTTCCCATTATCAGAAAGTCCCCCCCTTATAAATAATAATACTACCTTTTAAATAGTTCCCCTTTTTAAATAATATTCCCCATTAATAACTATTAGCACCCCATTATAAATAATAGTTTTCCTTAATTCATGAGGAGGGGAACTATTACTTATAAGGGGGATTATTATTCTTGGGAACTATTATTCATAAGGAGGAGAAATATTATTTATACGGGGAAATATTATTTATAAGGATGAACTATTATGGGGGGGGAACTTATTGCAAAGGGGCTTTTTTAAAGGGGAACTATTATTTATAAGGGGAAATCTTTCATTTTTAAGGGGGGCTATTATAAGGAAGGACTATTATTTATAATATTCCCCCATTATAATAGCCCTCCTTAAATATAATAGTTCTCCCACTATAAATAATACCCCCTTACATATGATACGTCCATGGTCAGTAATAAGTGCCCCATCAGCAGTAATTGCTCCCTTTTTGTTTAAAAATACAAAAAAAACAATAAATCTTATATTTACCTTACCACGATCCCCCAATGAATGGGGCAGCTGGCACTTTCTCTTGCTGTTGCACTCTGGTGCAGGTCTGGCACCAGCGCAGGTGACACAATGCAGTGACATTATCACCTGTTGCAGGATGTCCTGTACATCTCTATAAAGTCTTCTATGGCAGAGCAAGGACTTTAGAGCTCCCTGCTCTCTCATAGGCTTCAACTGTATACAGTTGTAAGTGGAGCTCTCCTGGGCAGAAAGTCTGGTGCCTGGATCCAGGGGCTCCTGCAATCATAGGACCCAGTCCAAGTGCACCGTTTGCCCTATGGTTAAAGTGACCCTTCATACGGTGAGCGCCATAGCGGAAAAAAAAAAAATCAAACGTGCTGAACAGTGTTTTTTTGGATGTTTCGCCTCAAAGTAATAGACATTCCCAAAATGCTATAACTAAAAAGTACTGTACATCTGGCCCAGCAAAAAATGACACCCAATACTTCCTTGTAAATGGAGATATAAAAAAGTTACGGGTGTCAGAATATGGCGACTCTAAGAAAATTTTTTTTGCAAAGTTTTGGATTTTTTTTTTTTTAGGGGTTAAAATGTAAATAAAGCTATATAAATTTGGTATCCACTGAATCGTACCCATAGAATATAGGTGACATGTAATTTTCGTTGCACAGTGAACGCCATAAAAACTAAGCCTGTAAGAAAGTCGCACAAATGCACTTTTTCTCCAACTCCACCCCATTCTGAATTTTTTTTACAGCTTCCCAGTACATTTTATGGAATATTAAATACTACGATTATGAAGAACAATTTGTCCTGAAAACATTAAGCCCTCATATGGTTCTGTGAACAGAAAAATAAAAAATTTATGGGGTTTGGAAGGCAGAGAGTCAAAAACGAAAATCGAAAGATGGTGACAAGGAGTTAAGCTACAAGTATGAAATTTAAGATCCTTTAGATGGGAATGCCCTTTTAAGAGATGATTTTATGCATGTTCTACTTCCCATTTTTGTATGTGATGTGTCAGTGGCCCCTGTTCTGACCCCTTTTGCACTATGTGAATGGGTTTTTAAGCAAAGCGTCACAAACCTTTCCCTATCCAGTCTCTATCCAGTTTTCCAACATTTAGGTCAGATTCGCGGTGGACGGACTGCCACTGCAAGTGTGAACCCACCCTCACATGGTGAAATTTTTGTCATTAAATTTTTGTCATTTGATTTTAGTGCCAAAGCTCAAGCTTTAAAACTAAATTTAAATGGACCAACCACTACTGCTGATATCAATAGTGGGCAATGGCTCTTAAGTGATTGGCCTGTTTTAGGTTAGTTCCAAAGTCAAGGTGCAGTGAATACTAATGACCCTGATGAGGGGGCCTGAAAACCAGGAAACCTGTGTGAGTTAATACGTATGATGTAAATACACACCCAGTAAAGTATATTAAATAACTGCTTCTGGCATTCATCCTATGTGTTCACAAGTGACCCACTGGTGAAGAAAGCCAAGAAAGCTTCATATTGCTCTGCCCTACATAGTTCACTTTAATGAATTTGTTGATATTGTTTGTTTTCAAGGAAATCCAAACATTTTGTAGTTCACTTGACACCAATCGGCTAAAATGGTGCTTGCCATGTGAGAGGCATGGAGCAAGGGATCACAATAGGTGGGCTCACTCATAATGCCTTGCAAGCAGCCCTCATGTCTGGGGACAGCTAAACATGAAGCACTATTGGTCTCAGACCAATAACAACTCACAGGCAGTATAAAAAGCCCATGAGTGGTAGTTCCCAGTCAGACTCAGATGTATAATAAACTAGCAGAAGGACCCGACTTTGCATGGGTATATTTAATTTTTTGTTTGTATAGTGGCCCCATAAGAATTGGCCAGTTTTGCACTTCACATCCAGTATGTCAGTCCAGTATAGGTTCAGTCTATTTATGTCTGTGTTGTTATGGAAACTGAATATTTAAAGACCTGCGAACTGCTATTGACTCATACAGGTCATAAATAGCTTGGTTGCTATGGAAACCTGATGTAAAGCTGTGTGTATGTCAAGACTGAAGAACCTGCGATTTTCCATTGGTCCATAAGGATCATGTGATTATGAGTTTCTCAGTTTGGATATCAGTGAAAAACCTGCGATCATTTGTTATGGAAAACCTGGAGTAAAGCTGTGTGTATGTGATCTTGTGTAACAGTGTCACCCACAGAGCCCTGCCCCTTTAAAACTGACCTACAGCAGTGAAGAAAAATGGCTGGGTTGTTATGGAAACATGGAGTGCAGTTGTGTGCATGTGGCTGACACTACCTTGTCAAATTGGAGTCGGGCTTGGGTCTGCTGAGAGTTTTCAGTAGCTCGAGCAGCATCCATGCGTTTTGCTGCAGGGGGCATGAGTAGTTTAAAAACGTTTCAATTTATAAGAATGCTGACATCCAGTATGGCAGTCCAGTCAGTGGCGTAAATACTGGGGTAGCAGTGGTAGCAGCTGCCGCAGGGCCCGGGACATTAGGGGTCCTGGTGGGCCCCTGATGCTTTTTTTTTTTGTATAGGCCGTTAAACCAGCAGGTAACGGGCCCTATTTACTTACCGATCCCCACTCCTGTTCACGACCGCCTGTGCTTCACCTTCTGTGGAGGCAGCTGTGAGCAGGAGCGGAGATTGGTAAGTGAGGCCTGCGGGCCATGAACCCCACAAACACTGCTATCATTATACTCCGGGGTCTTTTCAGACCCAAGAGTATAATGATCAGAGGCCCAGAGGAGTTGAGGGAACATAAAAAACACTGTTACTTACCCCTCCTGTGCTCCAGCAGGCTTCGGGCCTCCTTGGTGACGTCCCAGACATCAGTGGGCCAGTCCGACGTCATTATGCGTCACGACGCATGCCTGGCACAAGTGACATCTGGTCCAACATTGAAGAGGTAGCGGGGAGTGCGCATAATACTATATGAAGGGGCCACTATGGGGCATAATAGTGTGTGCAGGGGCCACTATGGGGCACAATACTGTGTGCAGGGGCCACTATGTGGCATAATAGTGTGTGTAGGGGCTACTATGGGGTATCATAGTGTGTGCAGGAATGCAGTTTGTGCAGGGGGGTGGTTTGGGGTGTCCCATGTCAAATGTTCGCCTTGGAGCCCAGCCATTCCTAGTTACGCCACAGTCTAGTATAGGTACAGTCTATTTATGGCTGTGTTGTTATGGAAATCTGGTAAATTAAATGTGAACTTATATTGGCTGATACACGTGACATGACTGAATATTTAAGGACCTGCGAACTGCTATTGACTAATACAGGTCATAAATAGCTTGGTTGCTATGGAAACCTGTGTGCCTGAGGAGAGTAAGCGCCTGCGAGCTTCTATTGGCTGATAAGGGACATGTGACCGTGTGTATGGCAGTTGGAATATGAGTGAAAGACTTGCAGGCTTGTATTAACTAATGGAGGTCATTTTTTGGGAATGCTGTATCTCAGGAACGGTACGTCCTAGTGAGCTGAGACCCAGTCTAAAATATTTCTAGACACCTGATGTACTTATGTACCAAATTTGGTGAGGATAGGCCCAGTCGTTTAGTCGCGCATAAAGAACAGACAGACAGAAACTAATTTTTATATACAGTACAGACCAAAAATTTGGACACACCTTCTCATTCCAAGAGTTTTCTGTATTTTCATGACTATAAATATTGTAGATTCACACTGAAGGCATCAAAACTATGAATTAACACATGTGATATTATATAGTTAACAAAAAAGTGGGAAACAACTGAAAATATGTCTTATATTCTAGGTTCTTCAAAGTAGCCACCTTTTGCTTTGATTACTGCTTTGCACACTCTTGGCATTCTCTTGATGAGCTTCAAGAGGTAGTCACCTGAAATGGTCTTCCAACAGTCTTGAAGGAGTTCCCAGAGATGCTTAGCACTTGTTGGCCCTTTTGCCTTCACTCTGCGGTCCGGCTCACCCCCAAACCATCTCGATTGGGTTCAGGTCTGGTGACTGTGGAGGCCAGGTCATCTGGCGTAGCACCCCATCACTCTCCTTCTTGGTCAAATAGCCCTTACACAGTCTGAAGGTGTGTTTGGGGTCATTGTCCTGTTGAAAAATAAATGATGGTCCAACTAAACGCAAACCGGATGGAATAGCATGCCACTGCAAGATGCTGTGGTAACCATGCTGGTTCAGTATTCCTTCAATTTTGAATAAATCCCCAACAGTGTCACCAGCAAAACACCCCCACACCATCACACCTCCTCCTCCATGCTTCACGGTGGAAACCAGGCATGTAGAGTCCATTCGTTCACCTTTTCTGTGTCGCACAAAGACACGGTGATTGGAACCAAAGATCTCAAATTTGAACTCATCAGACCAAAGCACAGATTTCCACAGGTCTAATGTCCATTCCTTGTGTTCTTTAGCCCAAACAAGTCTCTTCTGCTTGTTGCCTGTCCTTAGCAGTGGTTTCCTAGCAGCTATTTTACCATGAAGGCCTGCTGCACACAGTCTCCTCTTAACAGTTGTTGTAGAGATGTGTCTGCTGCTAGAACTCTGTGTGGCATTGACCTGGTCTCTAATCTGAGCTGCTGTTAACCTGCGATTTCTGAGGCTGGTGACTCGGATGAACTTATCCTCCGCAGCAGAGGTGACTCTTGGTCTTCCTTTCCTGGGGCAGTCCTCATGTGAGCCAGTTTCTTTGTAGCGCTTGATGGTTTTGGCCACTGCACTTGGGGACACTTTCAAAGTTTTCCCAATTTTTCGGACTAACTGACCTTCATTTCTTAAAGTAATGATGGCCACTCGTTTTTCTTTACTTAGCTGCTTTTTTCTTGCCATAATACAAATTCTAACACTCCATTCAGTAGGACTATCAGCTGTGTATTCCCCTGACTTCTGAACAACACAACTGATGGTTCCAACCCCATTTATAAGGCAAGAAATCCCACTTATTAAACCTGACAGGGCACACCTGTGAAGTGAAAACCATTTCAGGTGACTACCTCTTGAAGCTCATCAAGAGAATGCCAAGAGTGTGCAAAGCCGTAATCCAAGCAAAAGGTGGCTACTTTGAAGAACCTAGAATATAAGACATATTTTCAGTTGTTTCACAATTTTTTGTTAAGTATATAATTCCACATGTGTTAATTCATAGTTTTGATGCCTTCAGTGTGAATCTACAATTTTTATAGTCATGAAAATACAGAAAACTCTTGGAATGAGAAGGTGTGTCCAAACTTTTGGTCTGTACTGTATATAATAAATAATATACAGTTAATACAGTGTGTAGCGTAACAATTTGATGCAACGGAGCTGCCCAGATTGCTCATTTATACATTGTGAAATTAATGAATATCTCAGCAAAGAAAGTACAATTTTTCATGGGGAGAAAGGCATTACATTGAGGTGAGCCTGACCTATCTAAATGTGTTGCTGGTTTAACCTCTTAGCGCTCTGCGCCGTACTACTACGTTACGCTGAGCGTATAGTTAATGCTCAGCGCCGTAATAGTATGGTACTATAATGCCGCGGGCACAGGAGCAATGCCTGTAGCATTACTTCTGGCTCTTGGCATAACTTCAGCCGCCGGAGTCGGAAGATACCCCTTCTCTGGCGGATTAACCCCCTGGATGACTTGATAAATAGCGATCACGTCATGCAGGGGGTCCGGAGCAAGATCGCCCCCCCAATCTCCCCTTGGACACCCTGTGATCACGGGTTCCCGAACAGTTGCCATGGCAGCCAGGAGGCCGGGCCACAGCCTCCAAACTGCCTATGCATAGTTCCCATAGGAACTAATGTGCAATGCTCTGCAATACTATGTATTGCATGACATTGCACAGGTGACCTGAGATCCCAGCTTCAAGTCCCTTTGTGGGACATGTAAAAAGTGAAAAAATACACACACATAGTAAAAACACACAAAAATAAATAAATAATAAAAAGTTAAAACAACCCACTTTTATATTTAAAATATATAATGTAAACAAAAATAAACAAACCTGTTAGGTATCCCCACATGTGTATAAGTCCCACTATCCAAAAATACTGTTAATTATCCTGTATGGTGAATGCCGTAAAAAAATATACCGCAATGCGCAAATTAATGTATTTTGGTCACTTTGCTTCGCCAATAAAATAACAATAAAAAGTGATTAGAAAGTCATACATACCAAACATTGGTACCAATAGAAAGTACAACTTGCCTCACAAATAAAGAGCCCTGACATCTCCGTCAACAGTACAGTAAAAAAAGTTATAGGTGTCAGAATACGGTGACCCTAGGAAAATCGTTCATTTTCAAAATGTGACATTTCATTTGTAAAAGCAGTAAAACCTAATAAAAACCAATATAAATATGGTATCACTGTAATCGTAATGACTCACTGGACAAAGTTGCCATGTCATTTTTAATGTAGAGTGAACGCCGTAAAAAACAAAATGGAAAAAAATTATGATAGAACTGTGTGTTATTTCACATGGACCCCAAAAAATGTAAATAAAAGCTAATCAGGACATTATACAGTGCCTTGCAAAAGTATTCAGCCCCCTTGAACTTTTCAACCTTTTGCCACATTTCAGGCCTCAAACATAAGGATATAAAATTTTAATTTTTTGGTGAAGAATCAACAAGTGGGACACAATTGTGAAGTGGAACGAAATTTATTGGATATTTTAAACTTTTGTAAAAAATAAAAAACTGAAAAGTGGGATGTGTCAAATTATTCGGCCCCCTTAAGTTAATACTTTGTAGTGCCATCTTTTGCTGCGATTACAGCTGCAAGTCGCTTGGGGTATGTCTCTATCAGTTTTGCACATCGAGAGACTGAAATTCTTGCCCATTCTTCCTTGGAAAACAGCTCGAGCTCAGTGAGGTTGGATTGAGAGCGTTTGTGAACAGCAGTTTTCAGCTCTTTCCACAGATTCTCGATTGGATTCAGGTTTGGACTTTGACTTGGCCATTCTAACACCTGGATACGTTTATTTGTGAACCATTTCATTGTAGATTTTGCTTTATGTTTGGGATCATTGTCTTGTTGGAAGATACATCTCCATCCCAGTCTCAGGTCTTTTGCAGACTCCAACAGGTTTTCTTCCAGAATGGTCCTGTATTTGGCTCCATCCATCTTCCCATCAATTTTAACCATCTTCCCTGTCCCTGCTGAAGAAAAGCAGGCCCAAACCATGATGTTGCCAACACCATGTTTGACAGTGGGGATGGTGTGTTCAGGATCATGAGCTGTGTTGATTTTACGCCAAACATATCGTTTTGCATTGTGGCCAAAAAGTTTGATTTTGGTTTCATCCGACCAAAGCACCTTCTTCCACATGTTTGGTGTGTCTCCCAGGTGGCTTGTGGCAAACTTTAAACGAGACTTTTTATGGATATCTTTGAGAAATGGCTTTCTTCTTGCCACTCTTCCATAAAGGCCAGACTCTCCCACCTCAGCTGTAGATCTCTGCAGTTTATCCAGAGTGATCATGGGCCTCTTGGCTGCATCTCTGATCAGTCTTCTCCTTGTTTGAGATGAAAGTTTAGAGGGACGGCCGGGTCTTGGTAGATTTGCAGTGGTCTGATACTCCTTCCATTTCAATATGATCGCTTGCACAGTGCTCCTTGGGATGTTTAAAGTTTGGGAAATCTTTTTGTATCCAAATCCGGCTTTAAACTTCTCCACAACAGTATCACGGACCTGCCTGGTGTGTTCCTTGGTCTTCATGATGCTCTCTGCGCTTTAAACAGAACCCTGAGACTATCACAGAGAAGGTGCATTTATACGGAGACTTGATTACACACAGGTGGATTATATTTATCATCATCAGTCATTTAGGACAACATTGGATCATTCAGAGATCCTCACTGAACTTCTGGAGTGAGTTTGCTGCACTGAAAGTAAAGGGGCCGAATAATATTGCACGCCCCACTTTTCAGTTTTTTATTTTTTACAAAAGTTTAAAATAACCAATAAATTTCGTTCCACTTCACAATTGTGTCCCACTTGTTGTTGATTCTTCACCAAAAAAATTAAAATTTTATATCTTTATGTTTGAAGCCTGAAATGTGGCAAAAGGTTGAAAAGTTCAAGGGGCCGAATATTTTCACAAGGCACTGTATGTACCCCAAAATGGTAGCAAATGAAAGTACAACTCATCATGTAAAGAATAAGCCCTCACATAGCTATTTCGACAGAAAAATTTTAAAAACGTTATGAATTTTGGAAGACAGGGAGGGAAAATATGAAAATAGTCGCCGAGCATTAAATCATTAATGAAAGATAAAAGATTTTTTTGTTATTTTTGTTGCATGTAAATCCTCATACTAAATAATATATATGCTCACTCTTGGAGGCTGTAATTTACATATGTAAATCTTTATTTTTACCTATAGTACAATAATGAATAATGTTTGTCTAATTACAGGATATGAGTAGACTAGTAGGACATCTTTTAATATCCTGCATAACCAGTCATGTGCAAATCCTACCAGAGCATAACATGACTTGTGACATTTCAGAAAACACCGCACTACATGCAAAGACACAATAGAGGACATAACAGTTTGTTTGGTATATTTAATATGTATCTACTGTATGATAATAATAATGTATTTTAAAAACATTATGCCTATCTATATGATACCTTTTGAAAGGCAGCTGCATTATACAGAATGGTCTGCTTGTGTTTGTTGAAGTAGCTTTCTGTGGAAATAAGCCACACTAAATAATATGCTATGTGATGAGTTATGTGGTTAGTTATGTTTTTTTTCGTTTATTGTAGTATTTTGGTTCAATATGTAAGTCTGGCTGAACTGAGTGTGACTGCTGTCTATTGTAATTTGTGGGTATATTAAATCTAAAATGTAATAAGATTGTCCTTGGCTCTAAATGTTCCCACAATTCCAAAGATAGTAAACATCACTTAGAATTGTTACCTTTTTGTTTACAATTGTGTGCCAGAGGGTGCTTTTGTGAGTGGTCTGGGTATATGGGTGTCTCGCCTACTGTAAGTGGCGGATGGTGGCAGCTATTTGTGTGGAGGTGTACAGATGTAGGCTTGCTTCACTCCTTTGTAGCCTAGTGTAATAGTTGAGTGTGGAAGTGAGTGTGAATGGGGTGTCCTGTTTATGGTGACATCCAGGATCACACGTGCGTGTGTAGTGAGTAGGGTGTATGGAATCCTGACATACCATTATATCTATTAACAGCTAATAATTTAGCTTTTGAATAGCTGCAGTGCTTTTTATTTTGCAGAACAATATGTACATATGCCCACACAGTGCAGCCTGTGATGGGTTTTAGCGCATGAAAAACAGTCATTACATTGAGCTACATCAAAGATATTATTTATTTAAATGTCATACAACTCATGATACTGCTATTAAACAGGCACAACTCTATGCCATCTCTGACCTGTCAAGTTTGAGTTCCTCCTTAACTAAACGAACTAAACTCCTTTCCTCCTTTATAAGTATTAAAATTCTAATGTCCCTCAGTCAGGGCTTAGCTATAGGGGGTGCAACGGTAGCAGGTGCTAGTGGGCCCTGGACCCTGAGGAGGTCCGAAAAGTACCTCTGACAAATAAAATATACACAAGGTAGCTATGGGCCCCCATTCTGTGGCAATATAGGTAAAGCTTCAGACCCTTCTCTCATGGCCAGAGTGGTTATAAGGAACTGGGACGACCTATTCTGCCCTACATTACACAGCAATGTATTGATACAAAAGGGCACTGTGCAATACTTAATTCCCCCCGTGGTGGCACTGAAGGAAAATCAAACACTGACTGCCTGTTACTTTTCCCTTTGCTTGGGCATTGCCGATGAGCCCTTCTGGGTAACACTTTGCGATTAGATTGCCCAAGAACCTGTCAAAATTATAGGGATTGTCCAAAGCAAACAACCACTTTTAGCTGTTCTGGAAAATAAAATCGAATTGGTTTATGATGGAGACAGGACCAGTTTTATTGATAAATGAGGCTCAGTTGTACTATTTAATACATTATATATACAGTACAGACCAAAATTTTGGACACACCTTCTCATTCCAAGAGTTCCAACAGATGTGGAATTATATACAGTACTTAACAAAAAAGTGTGAAACAACTGAAAATATGTCTTATATTCTAGGTTCTTCAAAGTAGCCACCTTTTGCTTTGATTACTGCTTTGCACACTCTTGGCATTCTCTTGATGAGCTTCAAGAGGTAGTCACCTGAAATGGTCTTCCAACAGTCTTGAAGGAGTTCCCAGAGATGCTTAGAACTTGTTGGCCCTTTTGCCTTCACTCTGCGGTCCAGCTCACCCCAAACCATCTCGATTGGGTTCAGGTTTGGTGACTGTGGAGGCCAGGTCATCTGGCGTAGCACCCCATCACTCTCCTTCTTGGTCAAATAGACCTTACACAGTCTGGAGGTGTGTTTGGGGTCATTGTCCTGTTGAAAAATAAATGATGGTCCAACTAAACGCAAACCGGATGGAATAGCATGTCGCTGCAAGATGCTGTGGTAACCATGCTGGTTCAGTATTCCTTCAATTTTGAATAAATCCCCAACAGTGTGACCAGCAAAGCACCCCCACACCATCACACCTCCTCCTCCATGCTTCACGGTGGGAACCAGGCATGTAGAGTCCATTCGTTCACCTTTTCTGCCTCGCACAAAGACACGGTGGTTGGAACCAAAGATCTCAAATTTGGACTCATCAGACCAAAGCACAGATTTCCACAGGTCTAATGTCCATTCCTTGTGTTCTTTAGCCCAAACAAGTCTCTTCTGCTTGTTGCTTGTCCTTAGCAGTGGTTTCCTAGCAGCTATTTTACCATGAAGGCCTGCTGCACACAGTCTCCTCTTAACAGTTGTTGTAGAGATGTGTCTGCTGCTAGAACTCTGTGTGGCATTGACCTGCTCTCTAATCTGAGCTGCTGTTAACCTGCGATTTCTGAGGCTGGTGACTCGGATGAACTTATCCTCCGCAGCAGAGGTGACTCTTGGTCTTCCTTTCCTGGGGCGGTCCTCATGTGAGCCAGTTTCTTTATAGCGCTTGATGGTTTTGGCCACTGCACTTGGGGACACTTTCAAAGTTTTCCCAATTTTTCGGACTGATTGACCTTCATTTCTTAAAGTAATGATGGCCACTCGTTTTTCTTTACTTAGCTGCTTTTTTCTTGCCATAATACAAATTCTAACACTCCATTCAGTAGGACTATCAGCTGTGTATCCACCTGACTTCTGAACAACACAACTGATGGTCCCAACACCATTTATAAGGCAAGAAATCCCACTTATTAAACCTGACAGGGCACACCTGTGAAGTGAAAAAAACCATTTCAGGTGACTACCTCTTGAAGCTCATCAAGAAAATGCCAAGAGTGTGCAAAGCAGTAATGAAAGCAAAAGGTGGCTACTTTGAAGAACCTAGAATATAAGACATATTTTTAGTATATAATTCCACATGTGTTAATTCATAGTTTTGATGCCTTCAGTGTGAAGCTACAATTTTTATAGTCATGAAAATACAGAAAACTCTTGGAATGAGAAGTTGTGTCCAAACTTTTGGTATCTGTACTGTATATCTATCTATATATATAGATAGATATACAGTCATATGAAAAAGTTTGGGCACCCCTATTAATCTTAATCATTTTTAGTTCTAAATATTTGGGTGTTTGCAACAGCCATTTCAATTTGATATATCTAATAACTGATGGACACAGTAATATTTCAGGATTGAAATGAGGTTTATTGTACTAACAGAAAATGTGCAATATGCATTAAACCAAAATTTGACCGGTGCAAAAGTATGGGCACCTCAACAGAAAAGTGACATTAATATTTAGTAGATCCTCCTTTTGCAAAAATAACAGCCTCTAATCGCTTCCTGTAGCTTTTAATCAGTTCCTGGATCCTGGATGAAGGTATTTTTGACCATTCCTCTTTACAAAACAATTCCAGTTCAGTTAAGTTTGATGGTCGCCGAGCATGGACAGCCCGCTTCAAATTATCCCACAGATGTTCAATGATATTCTGGTCTGGGGACTGGGATGGCCATTCCAGAACATTGTAATTGTTCCTCTGCATGAATGCCTGAGTAGATTTGGAGCTGTGTTTTGGATCATTGTCTTGCTGAAATATCCATCCCCGGCGTGACTTCAAATTCGTCACTGATTCTTGTACAGTTATGGCCAAAAGTTTTGAGAATGACACAAATATTCTATTTTCACATGATCTGCTGCCCTCTGGTTTTTATGTGTGTTTGTCAGATGTTTTTATCACATACAGAAATATAATTGCATTCATATTATGAGTAACAGAAGCTTATATTGACAGTTAGAATGAGTTAATGCAGCAAGTCAATATTTGCAGTGTTGACCCTTCTTCTTCAGGACCTCTGCAATTCTCCCTGGCATGCTCTCAATCAACTTCTGGACCAAATCCTGACTGATAGCAGTTCATTCTTGCAGAATCAATGCTTTAATTTTGTCTGAATTTGTTGGTTTTTGTTTGTCCACCCATCTCTTGATGATTGACCACAAGTTCTCAATGGGATTAAGATCTGGGGAGTTTCCAGGCCATGGACCCAAAATCTCTATGTTTTGTTCCCTGAGCCATTTAGTTATCACCTTTGCTTTATGGCAAGGTGCTCCATCATGCTGGAAAAGGCATTGTTGAGCGCCAAACTGCTCTTGGACGGTTGGGAGAAGTTGCTCTTGGAGGACATTCTGGTACCATTCTTTATTCACGGCTGTGTTTTTAGGCAAGACTGTGAGAGAGCCGATTCCCTTGGCTGAGAAGCAACCCCACACATGAATGGTTTCAGGATGCTTTACAGTTGGCATGAGACAAGACTGGTGGTAGCGCTCACCTCTTCTTCTCCGAATAAGCTGTTTTCCAGATGTTCCAAACAATCGAAAAGGGGATTCATCAGAGAAAATGACTTTACCCCAGTCCTCAGCAGTCCACTCCCTGTACCTTTTGCAGAATATCAGTCTGTCCCTGATGTTTTTTCTGGAGAGAAGTGGCTTCTTTGCTGCCCTCCTTGAGACCAGGCCTTGCTCCAAGAGACTCCGCCTCACAGTGCGTGCAGATGAACTCACACCTGCCTGCTGCCATTCCTCAGCAAGCTCTGCACTGCTGGTAGCCCGATCCCGCAGCTGAAACACTTTTAAGAGACGGTCCTGCCGCTTGCTGGTCTTTCTTGGGCGCCCTGGAGCCTTTTTGGCACCAATGGAACCTCTCTCCTTGAAGTTCTTGATGATGCGATAGATTGTTGACTGAGGTGCAATCTTTCTAGCTGCAATACTCTTCCCAGTTAGGCCATTTTTGTGCAGTGCAATGATGACTGCACGTGTTTCTTTAGAGATAACCATGGTTAACAGAAGAGAAACAATGATGGCAAGCACCAGCCTCCTTTTAAAGTGTCCAGTGGTGTCATTCTTACTTAATCATGACAGATTGATCTCCAGCCCTGTCCTCATCAACACCCACACCTGTGTTAATGGAGCAATCGCTGAAACGATGTTTGGTGGTCCTTTTAAGGCAGGGCTGCAATGATGTTGAAATGTGTTTTGGGGGATAAAGTTCATTTTCTAGGCAAATATTGACTTTGCAAGTAATTGCTGTTAAGCTGATCACTCTTTATAACATTCTGGAGTATATGAAAATTGCCATTAGAAAAACTGAAGCAGTAGACTTTGTAAAAATTCATATTTGTATCATTCTCAAAACTTTTGGCCATGACTGTACATTATTCTCAAGAATCTGCTGATACTGAGTTGAATCCATGCGACCCTCAACTTTAACAAGATTCCCGGTGCCGGCATTGGCCACACAGCCCCAAAGCATGATGGAACCTCCACCAAATTTTACAGTGGGTAGCAAGTGTTTTTCTTGGAATGCTGTGTTTTTTTGACGCCATGCATGACGCCTTTTTGTATGACCAAACAACTCAATCTTTGTTTCATCAGTCCACAGGACCTTCTTCCAAAATGAAGCTGGCTTGTCCAAATGTGCTTTTCCATACCTCAGGCAACTCTGTTTGTGGCGTGCTTTCAGAAACGGCTTCTTTCGCATCACTCTCCCATACAGCTTCTCCTTGTGCAAAGTGTGCTGTATTGTTGACCGATGCACAGTGACACCATCTGCAGCAAGATGATTCTGCAGCTCTTTGGAGGTGGTCTGTGGATTGTCCTTGACTGTTCTCACCATTCTTCTTCTCTGCCTTTCTGATATTTTTCTTGGCCTGCCACTTCTGGGCTTAACAAGAACTGTCCCTGTGGTCTTCCATTTCCTTACTATGTTCCTCACAGTGGAAACTGACAGGTTAAATCTCTGAGACAACTTTTTGTATCCTTCCCCTGAACAACTATGTTGAACAATCTTTGTTTTCAGATCATTTGAGAGTTGTTTTGAGGAGCCCATGATGCCACTCTTCAGAGGAGATTCAAATAGGAGAACAACTTGCAATTGGCCACCTTAAATACCCTTTCTCATGATTGGATACACCTGGCTATGAAGTTCAAAGCTCAGTGAGGTTACAAAACCAATTTTGTGCTTCAGTAAGTCAGTAAAAAGTAGTTAGGAGTATTCAAATCAATAAAATGATAAGGGTACCCAAATTTTTGCACCAGTCAAATTTTGGTTTAATGCATATTGCACATTTTCTGTTAGTACAATAAACCTCATTTCAATCCTGAAATATTACTGTGTCCATCAGTTATTAGATATATCAAATTGAAATGGCTGTTGCAAACACCCTAATATTTAGAACTAAAAATGATTAAGATTAATAGGGGTGCCCAAACTTTTTCATATGACTGTATATTTCATTTATTGTCTATCTGTCTGTCTATATAACTAACTACAGTGGGGAAAAAAAGTATTTAGTCAGCCACCAATTGTGCAAGTTCTCCCACTTAAAAAGATGAGAGAGAGCCTGTAATTGACATCATAGGTAGACCTCAACTATGAGAGACAAAATGAGAAAACACATCTAGAAAATCACATTGTCTGATTTCTAAAGAATTTATTTGCAAATTATGGTGGAAAATAAGTATTTGGTCAATAACAAAAGTTCATCTCAATACTTTGTTATATATCCTTTGTTGGCAATGACAGAGGTCAAACGTTTTCTGTAAGTCTTCACAAGGTTGGCACACACTGTTGCTGGTATGTTGGCCCATTCCTCCATGCAGATCTCCTCTAGAGCAGTGATGTTTTGGGGCTGTCGCTGGGCAACACAGACTTTCAATTCCCTCCAAAGGTTTTCTATGGGGTTGAGATCTGGAAACTGGCTAGGCCACTCCAGGACCTTGAAATGCTTCTTACGAAGCCACTCCTTCATTGCCCTGGCGGTATGCTTGGAATCATTGTCATGCTGAAAGACCCAGCCACGTTTCATCTTCAATGCCCTTGCTGATGGAAGGAGTTTTGCACTCAAAATCTCACGATACATGGCCCCATTCATTCTTACATGTACATGGATCAGTCGTCCTAGTTCCTTTGCAGAGAAACAGCCCCAAAGCATGATGTTGCCACCCCCATGCTTCACAGTAGATATGGTGTTCTTTGGATGCAAGTCAGCATTCACTCTCCTCCAAACACGACAAGTTGTGTTTCTACCAAACAGTTCTACTTTGGTTTCATCTGACCATATGACATTCTCCCAATACTCTTCTGGAACATCCAAATGCTCTCTAGCAAACTTCAGACGGGCCCGGATATGTACTGGCTTAAGCAGGGGGACACGTCTGGCACTGCAGGATCTGAGTCCCTGGCGACGTAGTGTGTTACTGACAGTAGCCTTTGTTACATTAGTCCCAGCTTTCTGCAGGTCATTCACTAGGTCTCCCCGTGTGGTTCTGGGATTTTTGCTCACCGTTCTTGTGATCATTTTGACCCCACAGGGTGAGATCTTGCGTGGAACCCCTGATCAAGGGAGATTATCAGTGGTCTTGTATGTCTTCCATTTTCTAATTATTGCTCCCACAGTTGATTTCTTCACACCAAGCTGCTTGCCTATTGCAGATTCAGTCTTCCCAGCTTGGTGCAGGTCTACAAATTTGTTTCTGGTTTCCTTCCACAGCTCTTTGGTCTTCACCATAGTGGAGTTTGGAGTGTGACTGTTTGAGGTTGTGGACAGGTGTCTTTTATACTGATAACAATGTCAAACAGGTGCCATTACTACAGGTAATGAGTGGAGGACAGAGGAGCCTCTTAAAGAAGAATTTACAGATCTGTGAGAGCCAGAAATCTTGCTTGCTTGTAGGTGACCAAATACTTATTTTCCACCATAATTTACAAATAAATTCTTAAAAAATCAGACAATGTGATTTTCTGGATTTGTTTTCTCATTTTGTCTCTCATAGTTGAGGTCTACCTATGATGTCAATTACAGGCCTCTCTCATCTTTTTAAGTGGGAGAACTTGCACAATTGGTGGCCGACTAAATACTTTTTTTCCCCACTGTATATATTGCATGATGACCACAATGACATTGTTAGTTTACTTTTTTTTTTTTTTTTTACTGAAGTATTTTCTTGCAGAAGTAATGTATATAGTAAATCTAACTGTAGGCATAGTCTCCTAATAGAGTAATACTGGTGTTTTTTTCCAAGTCTTTTTTAAAATCAGTTTCAGTCTCTCAAGTAATTGAAACACAGGCTTTCTGAAGTAAACCTGTTCTTTAAGATAAGCATAACATCTTTACAATGGATACTCTTTGCTACTAACCCAGTCTCTCTATGGATGCTTGTCACTGGTGCTCTTACCTGCTTCCTCATTAGCTATCCTCTATTGGCTCCTGAAACACATGCAACACATCACCACAGCTCCCTCCTACTCGGATCCCATGCATATGCTGTCTTCCAGTTCTACATCATATGACTTTCTGCTTCACCCACACTGCACCACACACTGGGGAAGGGGGGTTTCATCAAGATCAACATATTGTTCACCAGTCCCCTGCACTAGCAGAGAGTGTACCTAATCCATAATGAGGCTGCACCTCATCATGAGTTAGGCACATCTTCCCGATATCCTTGCTAGCGTAGTTTTTGTCTTAATTTAAATTTGTGGCAAACAGTATTATGAATGCAGAATAGTGGCCCCTCCCATGCCCCATCCCCAGCCTACCCCACTTTCAAGAACAGTGGAGAGGATGGTGCAAAAATGCCATTTGCAACTATTAAGGTAGCAAGTGGCAATAAACAGTGGTGATTTGCAACTATTTTACTTCACAAAAGTGGAATAAGTAGAATAATGAGTTCCCCCACTGTGTTTTCTTTCTGTGTCCTAGAAAAATCCCTCCACCCAGAGCCTGTTTATCTGCTGTAGCGCTCCCTAGCTCAGTTTACACCTTCTTACCCTGACTTTTCAGATCCATCTATCCAGACTGCCTCCATTCAAAAAATATATAGAGCTGCAGCTACTTTAGAAACGTTCATTATGAACTGCAGTAGCCCACCAAGGTCATGTTAAGCTCAGAGCTCTGTGACTGTTCAGAATAGGTCACTGCTGCACTGTCTTCACCTAGGAATCCATAGGCTGGACCCCTTGTTAGGTTATGATGTGTTCCAGACACACAATTTTCTCCTTGAACAAGGCTTACCTTTACTTCAAGGCATGTTTTTCTTGCCATGCAAGCACAAAGTAGTCTAGTATCTGCTGGTACTCAGGAAAGGTAGTCAAGAAAATGAACAGATGCTCAATATTGAACTCCTCTAGACATAACTATAACCTTTCGAAAGTTGTGCAGGCATTGGTGAAGCCAAGAATAATGCTCAAGAATGCAAATTGTCCCACTAGAATATTGAAAGCAGTGTTTTTTAGTCATTTTTAGCATAGCAGTGCTGCTAAGAAGACTTCTACCAGGGCCTGGGTCAGTGTCACATAATTTGCAGGTATGGTATAGTTCGCACAAAACAGCAGGCTGCTATCCTTTTCCTTAGATAACATAATTGATGATGCCCTTGAGCTTCTACTCTACTTGATCAAATTGCTGTCCAGCATGCAATCCAGCAGCAACTTCACCTCTTTATAGAGGACTATGGAGATACTGATGTCTTTGTTTGGTCTACTGCTTTACCTGCAGATGTCAGCTCTTTAAATAGCAGTGGTACAGTGGGAGCCAGAGGAAAAGGGCACGTATACAGTTCTAGTTTACCTTATACTACTGTAAAAACCAGGACCATATTATTTACATGGTTAGATAGGGTTATGTGCAGTACATCAGATTATACTTTATGTACTATTTTAATACTTAGCCCCCTGTGCCCACTACAGTATAATGTCCCCTTTGTGCCTCTTCACTACCAAGAAGCAAGTGTAGAAATGTATTCACCACTCATTCCCTGGCTTGAACAACACAATCTGCTGCTGACAAGCACCCCCCCCCCCCATAGTATAATGTACCCACTTGCTTTCTCCCAGTATAGTGTTCCCTCTGTGTCTCACAATAACATTAAGGGAATGGTGTCATGTATTCTCTGCTAACTTCCTGTACCTGAACTATCTGGTGCCACTGCTGTGCTGCCCCTCATAGTAGAATACCACCTCTGTGCTAGCCCCTGTGTGCCCACATTAGTATAATTCTCCCTCTTTGCCACCCCCTTGTTCCCACATGCCCTTTGTGTCCCATAATACTGAGGAGCGAGTGGTCAGCATGTATTTGCTCCCCAGGCTTTCAACAATAAGCATTTATTTCACAGTGGAAGCAATTATTACACAAAGCAATAATTGCACTGACTGTGAATAACCTCTTGCAGGAACCCCTTCAGTAGAGGAAGGTTTTTTTTTCACATTTATATATGCATGTACAGTATGTGTGTGTGTGTTTGTGAGTGCCTATATACACATTGTGGCAATTTGGGGGGATTTAGCCTCAAAGGCGGCAGCCTTTTGGACTCGACAGCGGTGTAGGTGGTACTGGGTGCCGGAGAAGCAGTATTCAGACGGTGCTAATCCAAAGCAAAATGGCTTTTATTCAGCTTACAAATGGAACAAAAAATAACAAACAGCCTCGCTCAGTCAGTCCTTTCAGGACCCCAGTCCTCTTGGGACAGACTGCCTATCCGTCTCCAACTGGTTCCCCGTCTCCCTGCTTCCTGCAGGTCTCCACAGCACTCTCTTCTGCTGCAGACACTCCATCTGGAGTTGGTGCCCCCACCTATGGGTGTGGCTGAGGAGCTTTTCAATCCTGGTTTTGGGTCGCTCACTAGCGCCCTCTGGGTTCACACTCTCACAAAATATATATAAATAAATTTGGGTATGTGTACATATCTAATTACTTATATATGTGTATAGATTTATATATTTACACACACTATATATATGCATGTGTGTTTCTCTGTATACATATTTGCCAATATACAAGTGCATCTCAATAAATTAGAATATCTTTGAAACGTTCATTCATTTCAGTAATTCAATTCATAATCATCAGTCTTCCATGATTGTGTGTCCTACTGAACCAGACTGAGGGATCATTTAAAGGCTTAGGAAACCTTGGCAGGTGACACACTGAAATTACAATACTGAACTTTTTTACAATATTCTAATTTTCTTAGATTTTGGTTTTCATTACCTGTAATCCATAATCAACATTTACAGAAATAAAACACTTGGAATAGAACACTCTGTGTGAAAAGAATCTAGAAAATATAGGAGGTCACTTTTTTAATTTAATTACTGAAATAAATAAACATTTTAAAGATATTCTAATTTATTGAGATACACCTGTATATGCAAATGAATGTGTATATATATTATATGTGAATATGCATGTGTGTCTGTATATATATTGACTGAGAATATTTGTACAGCACAATCACCCAATCCCATGATACAACACTTCCCAGTAAGGTTGTGTTCACATGCATTTTTGCTCAAAAAACGCATGTATTTTAATCAGAAAAACACATGCATTTTTAAAACATGGGTGCAGTTTTTGAAGCTCAAACATGTATTTTTAAAAGCAGCATACATTGTTCAAAAATGCATGCAGTTTTCAGAGTTTTTGGCAAAAATACACTGTGTGAACACAGCTTGAGCAGGACCCTGCATGATACTAATGATCAAGAATTTACATCTATTGCACATGTTGCTCATCTCCTTCACTCTCCCCATGCATATACCATGCTGCCAGCCCAACAGTGTCCAATTCCTGTCCAATGAAGGCAGGGGAGAGCCTTGAAGAATTAAAAATTAATAAATTACAAAAAATGTGTTTGTCTACCTGTCCTTGCTGCTGCCATTGCCTCTAATCACTGCTGTGATCATATGTGAAGCAGGTGCTCGTTTGTCTGGTGATCAGGACCAGCCCCTACCTCCTCCTGGATGCTCTAGTAGTCAATAAAGTTTACACAAATGCTGCTTTCATTGGTAATGACATCACGTACATGGTGGGTGTGGCTGACAACTGAAGTCATGTACACAGTGAATGGCACATGGATAGGACCAGTAAGGAAGTGATTGTAACAGAGCATTTTTTGTCTATCTGTGAAAAAAAAATTAAAATGTAGCAGGGGTTTGTTGACACCAATTCTATGGGATTAAGAACTTTGCCACTGCAAGGAGGTGAAAAATCAATGTTTGTGATCCGGTACCTAAGTGTCTAATTGGGCGGATGAAGATCATGAGATCAGGCGAGAGAGCTCATTGATGCCTATATGGCATATTTCCTTTTCGACTGCTGTACAGAAGGGAGATAACAGTGGACAGGACCACCACAGGTGGAGTAGAGTGGCAGTTTCTGAGTCACATCTTTATATTGGTGCGTGTAGAGAAAAGGAATAGAGTAGTGAATAGTTGTTGTGACACCTTTAGCCACCAAAGAGGTACTTCCATTATGAAACCATTGAGAAAAGTAGTTGGTTGGGAGTTTAGCTAGTTTTAAAATGAGTCTCTTGGAGAAAGATAATTTTGTTTGAGGTTTTTTCAAGAGGAGGAGGACACTGTCTTTTTTTCAGGCAAATTCTGTCCATGAGTATTGAGAGTAGTAATCACCTTCTGTGCCATGCTGCCGTGGAGTCAGAAGGCAGGGCTATCGAACCTAGAACAGTATGGTATAGTAAATATGGTCCATATAGTCAAAGATAAATGGATAGTAGTATAATGTTATACCGTGTTAGCCATTGAAAGTAGTGGAAGAGTGAAGAAATCAGGCGATACCTTTTAGAGGCTAACTGAGTATATTTATAAGTAAGCTTTCAGGAGTACTCGCTCCCTTCATCAGACATGGTGTGATACAAGAACTGAAAATTCACAGATTTTTATACACATGGTTTTCAAAGCATTTTGGATTCTTTAAAAAAAATGCAATCTAAGTAGAGAAGTTATTTACAACAGGTCAAAAAAACAGTCTGGAAACTTGTGGTGCGTGACGGAGGGATCAGTAATACAAGAATTACTGATCCCTCCGTCACGCACCACAAGTTTCCAGACTGTTTTTTTGACCTGTTGTAAATAACTTCTCTACTTAGATTGCATTTTTTTTAAAGAATCCAAAATGCTTTGAAAACCATGTGTATAAAAATCTGTGAATTTTCAGTTCTTGTATCACACCATGTCTGATGAAGGGAGCGAGTACTCCTGAAAGCTTACTTATAAATATACTCAGTTAGCCTCTAAAAGGTATCGCCTGATTTCTTCACTCTTCCAAAGATAAATGGAGGCAGTAAATTAAGAGCTACCATAGCACTCGGTTAAGTCAAAACTAGTAGCTATAGGCATAGTGTATTTGGGACAGTAGTATATGGAATGAATAGCTGATGAACGGCTCAGGCTTGCATTCTTCTGTGTGTGTCGATAATATTGAGCAGCCACGTGCAAGGTAAGTTAGTGCAACAGTATAAGCACCTATACGTATCAACACTAAGTAAAGAACAATATAAACTAACAGTGGCAAAGGCAAAATAGCAAAAACAGAGAGACTGTAAACCCTGAGACAGCACTCGACCAGTATCTCGCAAGAGAATATACCGTCAGCATAGGACTGGCAGGTTACTGCTGATCCAGGTGAGGGAGTCACTGTGGGGTGGCTGGAATCCTGTGTAGGGATATTCTGGCCTTCGGGGACTTAAAATGCTGCTTCCATCCATCCTTGCTGAAGTGGGCATCCGTTGATGGCTGAAGTGGGAATCCAGGACGGTACATCTACAGGAGCGATGTTAAGCTGTTCCATTACATTAGCTACGTTGGGCCAGGTATGCAAGGTTAGGCATCATCCCTTGTGCTGGTTAGAGAGGCTGAAAGGATATAGCCAGGTCAGAGGCGTAGCTAGGGGGGGGGGGAGGAGGGGGGAGTCTTTGGGGGCCCATCCTGGGGGCCGCCATTAATACATCCTTTATTTCTAACTAGATTGGTGTCTGCATACACTAATCTAGTTAAAACGTGTCCCGCAACTTAACAGTATTGTAAACCACAAGCCAATACAGGCCTGCGGTTTACAAGACGCCAAGACCACAGACGGAGGTTCTGCTTCTCAGCACGGCCATTGCGATGACGTCACAACATCGCACCGCCTGCACTTAGACACAAACGTCCTGTACATGGACAGGGAGGAAGCGGCAGCGGCGTCGGCTCCATTCATCAGCATCGCAAGGAGGTGAGTATGACTTTTTTTTTGTGGGTATATTAATAGTATAAGGGGTGGTTCGGAGGGGGAAATATAACTATAAGGGGAGTATTTATTAGGGGGCATTATGACGATGGGCGGTCATTTATATAAGGGTTATTAGGAGGTATTATTAATACAAGGGGGGAGGTTATTTATATAAGGGGCCATTAGGGGGCCTCATTTATATTAAGAGGCATTATGAACATAATGGGGTGGTCATTGATATAAGGGGTCATTAGAGGTGCAGTATTTATGTCAGGGGGAATCAGGCATAATATGAGGGTCAATTAATTTAATGAAAGTGGCACAGGCTTTATTAAGACTAAGGCCTCACGTAGCAGGCTGCAGCAAAAAAAGCGCTGGAGGAGAAACCATGGCGGTAACATTGTGATTTTTCCCGCAGCGCTTTTCACAGAAGGTCTGCAGAGGTTTCCCCTGTGGACTTTCTGTTTTCAATACACCTATATGGAAACCGCCAGTATTTCCATAGGTATAATTGACATGCTGCAATTTCCAAAACTGCAATGGTTTTGGAAATCGCAGTGCGTCTGCTGCACATATTTTTCCGCAATGTGTGGATGGGATTTCCTAGAATGCCACGTTTTTTTCAGTGGGTTTTCGCCCCCATCCCATCCTGACTTTACAGTAAAATATGCGCAGCGGACATGCTGCGATTTCCAAAACAGTCGCAGTTTTGGAAATCACAGCATGTCAATTATACCTACGAAACGCCAGCGATTTCCCTATAGACATAATTGAAGCAGAAAGTCCGCAGAGGAAACCTCTGCGAACTTTCTGTGCAAAGTGCTACAGCTCTTTTTTGCTGCGGGACGCCACATGGGGACTTAGCCTTAAGGCGTTTTCCAGCTCATTTTTATTGATGATCTATCCTCAGAATAAAACATCAATAAGAGATAAGTGATTCCCCACTGACCAACTGTATGAAGGGGCCATGGCATCTGATTATATCACACGCTGTCTATTTATAGTGACCGTGTGATGTAATTCCAGCCTTGTCACATAGATGTGTACAGGACGAGGCTGTAGTTACATTACATGGCCGCTATGAAAAGAATGACACTATGTAAACAGAGAAGGGGTCACAGCGCTAAAACAGGTACCACAGTTCATTCAAACAGCTGATCCTGGGGGTCCCGGGTATTGGAACCTGTGATGATTCCACGTAAATATGGCTATAACTCAAAGATGTATTTTGATCTCTGGGTATCGTATCTCCTTCTTAATTCTATTTACTCATAATGTGCGCAGCTATAATCCTAGATGTATGTTGTCAGTAGGGCAACCTTGTAACAATAGGGCTTTGTATCCATCCCAGAATAGCTCCATTGAATTCCTACATAGCCCTGGGTGATCAAATATACATGCATTGTTCAGCCTGGGCTGTTAGATCAGACATGGTTGATAACATTGTATCATTTCACTTGGTCCCATCTCCTTACAAAGAATCTTGACTTGAGTGCATTAATCAATCAGACTTGCCGTCGCCGATGACCTCATTCTGGGTGGTGTAATCAAGGGTATAAAAGATGAGGTAAGAGGTCAGTGGGAGGAGATTGGGCTGAGACTACAAGGAGAATACTATGATGAGACTACAGAGAGACTACTGGTATAGACTGTGATGAGCATGCAGGCTGGAATGCTGTGTTGATGTTGCTGCCTCCATTGGTTATCCCCACATGCCATGTGTGAGGGTTGGATTATAGAGCCACATCCAGGATATGTGTGGTAAAGTAATTATTTCACTTTTATTACCTTTTATTTAATTGTACTGTATATTGTAACTAGTAACTGTTAATGCTTGCATACATCTGCATATCTGTTCTGAACTGCATGTGTTAGATGTTAATACTGACCCATTTAGGGGTTAATAAATATATAAAATTTAGAAAGCTTGTCTTGTATTTATCTTGTGGACCTAACACTCACTGGCGGTGAGTGTGGTTTTTAGTAAAGAAGTCTCAGGTGTGGGCCAACGCGGTGTTGGCGCACTGAGGATCTTTCACAGAACCCCAATAATTGTTTTCCCTTTTTTTTTTTTCCCCTTTTCAATTAGGAAACACCTGGGGAATTATTAATAAGGGGCACATTATTTAAAGTGGGTCCACAGGGAAGTTATTAATTTAAAGATGCACTTGTGAGTATTATTCATTATGGGGGGGGTATATTATATATTTTATAATTGGGGGTAGCAGCAGGATGGGGGCTTTGTGTAGGTGAGGATAATGTGGGTCAGGCGGCTGGAAAAGTAAGGAGCCAAAGATGTCTGTGTTGCAAACTTTACAGAGACTGGAAGAAGTGGTCATGGCCGTCCGGATGAAAGAGATGGGGAATGTGAACGATTAGTCAGAGACGTCACCGGTAAGTCACTGTTACTGCCCTGTATTAACCTAAATTGTCTGCAGAGCCCTGTGTAGAGCTGCTATATCCCACTATATGCTCACTGTATACTGATAGTATTGGTATACGAACATGTCCAAGTTGGGGGCCCACTTGGACATGTTCGCCCCCTGTGCTGAACTCCTAGCTACGCCTCTGAGCCAGGTGTATGGTATCATTCCTCTCAGGATTTCAAGAAACGGCTTTAAGAGCCTTCTCTTGGCCAATGTGGCGGGACCAGGTCTTGGAAGAAGGTCAGTTTGTCAGTGCAATGCAAAATTTTGCCACTGTTTCTGATCGCTGTTAAAATGCATATCAACGTAAGAGAGAAGGCCACATTCCGGTGGGGGGAAGGGGGGGGTGTCGTATTGGCACAGCTTAGGCTTCAGTGTCCTATGTACTCATTCTATAACAACCGAGGCAACCCTGTCTATGCCTAGAATAGCAGTGAAAATAGCAATGACTGTGTCTCTGAGTTTGCCTGGAGCATAAGTTTCAGAGATGCCTTTAATTTTTACATTGCGGCTGCGGTCTTCCAAGAGCATTAATGGTCTATGTGCTCCTTCTATTGAGCCAATTGCAAAGCTAATACTGAGGAACGACTAGTAAATTTGCAATATGGTATCCAAAGCGATATCCTGTTTATCTTATATTATTCAATGTGCAGTGACTCAGTGGCTTTATTTTGTGCTGCTGCCTTTCAAAATGTTGATATCCTGTTGTAATATAGTATTAAATAGATTTTATAAGAAATAAGTAGAGTCCATAATGGGATCCTGTCACAATGAAAATGCAGCCCTATCTGTAAGTTGCATACTATAGAGCAGCAAGAGTTGAACAGATTGATATAGTCATGAGAAAAACAAAGTACATCCTCTCTGCCTTCTATGATTTTAAGTATCAGGACATAATAAGAAAGCACCTGGTCCTTAGAAGGACTTAAAATTAGGTAAATACAACCTCAGATGAACAACACACAACATATTCCATGGTTTGAGTATTTATTCAGCAAAAATGAAGCCAAATGGAAAAATCATGTGTTAAAAACTACACCTAGTACACTGCTTAAATCAATAGCTTATAAAATCAACTTTAATAGGAATAACTTGAAATATTCATTTTCTGTATGACTTTACCAGTCTCTCACATCATTTTGGAGTAATTTGGCCAGACTCCTCTTCTACACAATGTTGCTTCAGTTCATTGAACATAACCATATTTAGATTTTTAGACAATTAAAATTTAAACATTAATACAAATATAAATTATTAAAAATTGCAGAGTTTTAAAGATTTTCTCTAACAATATTTATGGTTACAATCTTTTGTCTTGATCAGTTGCCAATAGATATGATCATGAATGCAGGAACTTTCTATGGACTGCTACATGGCAGAAACCCAACTATGATTTGCTTAGTCTGGTCAGGTTATCAGATAGGGACAGCGCATTCATGAGAAGATAACCTGGCCGCAAGAAGGAAATCATGTTCCTGAATTCATGGTCATATCCATCGGCAACCATTCAAGACAACAGACTGTCACCATTGAGATGGTTAGAGAAAATCTAAAAAAAAACTGCAAAATTTTTTTATTATTTATATTTGTAAAAATGCTTAACTTTTAAATGTCTACAATTTCAAATGTAGTTATGTTTGTGCTGTACTATTATTGTTAAACATTTTTAGCATTTTTATCATATCCAGTATCTTACAGACATTTTCATAGACAAAAAATTGACATTCAGAATTAATTTTAGTAATTAAGTTTATTGTATATGAACAAACAAAATACCTGCTGTTAAAGCACAATCTCATTTGTTGGTGAGATTCAAACAATCTCTTTGTTCATGTGCAGGTCCGAATTAGTATTAGTTTGTACAGTATACCAGAGAGAAAGTTACACAGAAGTCTATGAGCTTGTGTATCAGAGCACTTCTCTATTGACAACAAAGCATCAGTTTATATGCTTGCATATATAATATCACATTTATCATGCTCATAACAAATGACACAAAGCATTGAGTTTTGGTTGTGCATATTAACCAATTACATTAATAATAAACATCTATGCATGAATAAAGTTTATTACATAGGAGATAAGGCCAAAATGTAGTTTCTGCAGAAACCCTCATACCTTTGAGGTAGCTCATACTGGTATAAACTAGCAAAATCCAATCACTACACCGTGGAGAATGAACTTTAATGACCCTTTACATGATAGTAGCCTTTATACCAAATTCTGTTTTATCACTGGTTAAAGCCAGGTACACACTTCGCATACTACTAGCAGTGGGTTAGTTTCTGTGAAATCATTGCTAACCCACTGAGAAGTATAGTAGCAGTGTAGTGGATGGGATTTAACCCCTAGACGTCATTATTCTGGCTAGTTCCAGCTGATACCCCATGCTGTAGTCACTTTAATTAACGTCAAACAGCTGTGATTTATAAGTACTCCTGTAGGCGTAATAAGAGCTTCTCCATGCAGAGGTTATTGTCTGGGAGCTCCTCTTTGAAAAGGGAAGCTTTTATTTCTTTTATCATCACTTTAATCAGCAAAATGTAACTCTTTATGGTGATCACAGTGAAATTAAAATAACATGTGAATTGAGGGGCAGAGCTTGACCACGCACTGAGATGGCAGCTTTATTCTCACAGTAACCTACCACAACTACTGCTAAACTGCTCTGATTGTTCTCAAACATGGTCTGAACTGGCAAGGACAGAGGCATGGCCTAGCTGAGCTCCAAGACGGTCGCACTCTTCTATGCTTTGTCTTCCAGCCTTTCTTCAAAGCGACTTTACCAGCGACACCAGTGGGACTTTGTGGCTCACTGCCCCATGGGACTTTTTTTTTACTTCCTCCTCGACATGACGAACCAAAAAATACTTACCAAAACAGGCCTGCTAAGCAGCTAACGGACTTTTTTGCCTCACGCTCTCCTTCTCCCACTGATGAGGTGCCGTCTTGGCCCCTCTCGGCCTCTTCATCTACACATGGATCTGATTCCAGATCCCTATGTGATGGCCCAGACTCTGAGCCAGGGTTACATCCCACGCCAACGGCTCCCACGACCTGCAACAACATTTATCCCTTTCAGAAGCCTGGTTCTCCACACTAATCCCAGCAAGGCCTATACCTGCTTCTACATCTCCCAGCATGGCAGGAGCTGATGCTACTCTGAATGGAAACTCTCCATCCTCTAGTCCGGAAAAAAGACAATGGATTCTAAAACCTTAGCAGACAATGGCACTTAATCTATAATACTTATCAAACAGATCCCTTTGCAGACTACCCTTCTTCCGAACAAGCAGCCTCAGAAGCATTTATAAAAGGTATGATGACAGTTTTACAAAACTCTATTGCCTCTGATCTAAGTAAAGTGACTACCACAGTTAATGCATCAATATGGGTGAACTCACAAAATGGGTGAACTCACCCGCTCACGCAATGCCCTTATAGACTCTCATTATAACTTGGAGGAGGAGGTGGACATGATTAAGGTGAAAATGGTGGACCTGGATGATAGAAGCAGGAGGAATTATGTTAAAATACGAGGCATTCCAGAATTTCCATTTCTAGAAAAGATTATCAGACTGCAGGTGCCTACTGTTTCAGATCATGAGGTGGTCATTGACAGAATCCATAGGCTGCCAAAACCTAAGGCTCTTCTTACTACGGTGCCTAGGGACACTATTGCATGGATACACTTTTTTCATGTGAAAGGGGCCTTGATGAAAGCTGCCTGGAAGCTGGGTACTCTACCTAACCCCTATGAAGACATCAACCTGTTTGCTGACTTATCTCAGGTCACTACATGCAGACAATTTTCCATGATTACAGCAGCACTTCTATCCTCCAATGTGGTATATAAATGGGGATTCCCTACCAGATTGCTCATCAAGAGAAATGACCTGTGCCACGAACTCCAAAAACCGGCTGATGGTCCTAAGGTGATACTTGAATGTGGTATCCTTTCACTGGGGACATCCGAAAGGCAAAACTCAACACCCTCACTGAGTGTTTACAGACCCCAACACTATAGAGGCTGCTGGTGGCAATGGTGGACCGATTCACCCCTTTTCTTTGCAGTACCTGCTAGGACTACTTCTATTCTGAGTTGTGAGTTACTATTGGTCTTCTGAGACTGACACAGTTGTTCATGTTTGATTTGTTTGCTTTTCTCCCAGTCTACCCCATGTTTCATACAATGTGTGTATCTATGCCAGTGGTCAATAAATCCATGACCCATGCGATGCCTGAGCGTACTTGAATATTCTGCCACTAATGGCTACTATTCCGTATTACACCATGTCTCTTAAATTAATGTCACTAAACGCCAAGGGCCAAAATTCCCCTTTCAAATGCTCTGCTCTATGGCATGATGCTGTGTCTGCCAGGTTAGATGTTTTGTGTTACAGGAAAATCTGTATACACATGTATATACATGTACTGTAGTGTATAGTACTGAACCAGAATTCAGAGCATAGCTGGTTCAGGTCCCCAAGTTAAAAAAAATAAAGTAAAAAAAAAAGTGAAGTGTATTTAAAAAAAAAAAAAAATGAATTGAAGAGAAATTATTAAATATATATCCACTTGTGGTGCCATATTATCACATTAGATAATGTAATGTAGTGAAGTCTTTTGTGTTCTAATGCATACATATATTCTCATAATTGGTGATTGTACCCATATGTGTTTTTAGAAATGTTATATCCTGTGAGACATTTCTTAGGTGGGGGTAGTCATTAGCTGATGTCAAAGGTCATCTTTGACTATTGAAATAGTGGACAGGCCTTAGAGAGGCCCCAGAGATTATAGTGGAAGAGTGAAGAAATCAGGCGATACCTTTTAGAGGCTAACTGAGTATATTTATAAGTAAGCTTTCAGGAGTACTCGCTCCCTTCATCAGACATGGTGTGATACAAGAACTGAAAATTAACAGATTTTTATACACATGGTTTTCAAAGCATTTTAGAGTCCTTAAAAAAAATTGCAATCTAAGTAGAGAAGTTATTTACAACAGGTCAAAAAAACAGTCTGGAAACTTGTGGTGCGTGACGGAGGGATCAGTAATTCTTGCTGTTATCTGTTTGCTATCAGGAGGTGATTTGTGACCCTCACAGGTCATACATAGTGTGATTTGAAGCTGGCATGAATATTGAGTTCAGTTCATGGTTCAAACATAGTGTGAAATGAAGCTGGCATGAATATTAAGTCCAAATTGCAGAGTTTGAAATTTTTGCATAAATTTGTACTCCATTTCTTTCCTTTTCTCCTGTGTCTTAAAATGTCCCATTAAAACCACAAAACCACAAAAAGACAAAAAGGCCTCATTACTACAACCGCAAGTACTAGCCCAGCTCAGCAAAGCTGTGTTGTGAATCTTTCCTCTTATGAGCCAAACAAACACGAAATGTCAGTTCTCTCCAAAGGTCTCTCCTTCTGCCCCTCGGCACACACTGACCATATCCAACTCTGCAATGATATGGAGGAGTTTTTCAGAAAAATGAGATTAAGGGAATATTTTTATGACAAAGACCCTCCATACAGCAGCGACTCTGAGATGGAACAGCCCATAAGGAATCCTACCAAAAAATCTACCTGGACCCCACGCCCTGGAGCTAATGCAGCACTGGATAAATATATTGACTGTTTCAGAAGCAAAGTAAAATCAGAAATCCTGGAGAAACAAAAGAAACAGGTGCATAACCTAACCCTGCAGGAACAGAAGGCTATTACATCACTGAAAGAAAATCAGGATATAATAATAAAACCAGCTGACAAAGGGGGCGCAATAGTCATAATGAACACCTCAGACTATATCCAGGAAGCAAACAGGCAACTGTCAAATCCCATCCATTACTCCAAACTTGGAAGTGATCCCACAGAGGCCTATATGAAAGAACTAAAGAGTATGATCAAGGAGTTTCCAGTCCAGATCCAGAATCAGGTAAAAGGACTTATCCCACAAGATCCCAGGCCGGGCTGCTTCTATATGCTCCCAAAGATACACAAAGATGGCAACCCTGGGAGGCCTATCATTTCTGGCATTGGGACACTGACAGAAAACATCTCAGGTTGGGTGGAAAATCTCCTAAAACCCCTTGTCAGGGATACTCCAAGCTATATCCAGGACACCACTGACCTTCTTAACAAACTGAATGCCCTGGGCCCTCTACCTGAGGGTACCATTTTGGCCACCATGGATGTGGAATCCCTGTATACCAACATTCCCCACAAGGATGGAGTTGCAGCATGTCGGGTACACCTGGCAAAACAAAACCTCCCAACAGAACCAGTAACGCAGCTCATACAATTCATCCTTAGCCACAACCATTTTACCTTTGGAGAGGATCTATATCTACAGCGAATGGGAACTTCAATGGGGACCAGATGTGCACCCCAATATGCAAATCTCTTTATGGCAGAAATGGAAGGAACATATTTATCAACATGCACCACCAAACCTATGATTTACCTTCGTTATATCGATGATATCCTTGTCATGTGGACTGCAGGTGAGGAGGCCTTACTTCAATTCCATAATGACTTCAATGACTTTCACCCGACCATCAACCTTAAACTTAGCTATTCAGGGAGTGAAATTCACTTTCTGGATACCACAATATACATTAAAGACCACCGGCTACTCACATCAATATACCACAAACCCACAGACAGAACGGCCTACCTGAGAAACGACAGCTTCCACCCCAAGCACACAAGACAATCTATAATCTACAGCCAGGCTATACGATACAATCGTATTTGCTCCGACAAAACAGACCTGGACAAGCACCTCCTGGATCTGAGGATGAAATTTCTCAGATTGGGATACAAACCAAAAGTGACAGACAACCAATTAAACAAAGCAGCAGCCATTAACAGAGACAGTCTGCTCACATATAGAGAGACCCAGAAAGAAGCCCGAGTGCCCCTAGTTGTCACCTACAACCCACAGCTGGAGATCCTACGAAGGATTGCCAAGGAGCTCCAACCTGTACTACATAGGGACAACAGACTCAAGGACATATTTCCAGTCCCCCCTCTCCTCTCCTTTCGACAACCACCAAACCTGAGGCGCATTATCGTCCGGAGTGCCCTGAAGGCCCCAACTGAAAATGGCACCTCACCTTGCCTACATAAAAGGTGCATGACCTGCAAGCACATCCACACCGCTGACAGTGTACCTATCCCACAGTCACAACAGGTGCACAGAATTAGGGGGACATTTTCCTGCAGGTCTTCCAATGTGGTGTACCTCATAATGTGTGTGCAATGTCCCACCACAGGCCTCTATGTGGGGGAAACAGGGCAGAGACTCAGTCAACGAATGAACTCACACAGATCCACCATTAATAACAGCAGAACCGATCTCCCAGTGGCCACACATTTCTCCGGAGAAAACCACTCTATTGAAGATTTGCGGGTTGTGGTTTTAATGGGACATTTTAAGACACAGGAGAAAAGGAAAGAAATGGAGTACAAATTTATGCAAAAATTTCAAACTCTGCAATTTGGACTTAATATTCATGCCAGCTTCATGTCACACTATGTTTGAACCATGAACTGAACTCAATATTCATGCCAGCTTCAAATCACACTATGTATGACCTGTGAGGGTCACAAATCACCTCCTGATAGCAAACAGATAACAGCAAGAATTACTGATCCCTCCGTCACGCACCACAAGTTTCCAGACTGTTTTTTTGACCTGTTGTAAATAACTTCTCTACTTAGATTGCAATTTTTTTTAAGGACTCTAAAATGCTTTGAAAACCATGTGTATAAAAATCTGTTAATTTTCAGTTCTTGTATCACACCATGTCTGATGAAGGGAGCGAGTACTCCTGAAAGCTTACTTATAAATATACTCAGTTAGCCTCTAAAAGGTATCGCCTGATTTCTTCACTCTTCCACTACTTTCAATGGTTAACACGGTACAACATTATACTACTATCAACTTGAAAGATAGCACAATGTACCGCAAAAGAATGGAACTGAAAAACCGGCTTAAGAAACTTGCACAACTCAACAGCGACATCTTCTTCTTAACAAAATGCAAAAAGGAGAGGCTCATCCCAAAAGGCTTCAATTTACGTAACCCAACCCGGAACACCTACAACAGCCGATATGCAGAACAACTATGTATTCGGACATCTGAAAGGCTGCGGAACAATATGATAAAAATTTCCTATAACAACAAAAAAAGAACACAGGAGGAGATACAGGCCCTGAAATCATCATTGGCTAATGACACAGAGGAAATGAAGGCCAAACTCCACACATACTACTGGAAACTTCAGGATATGCTTATTAACAACAAAAAGAAAAAGCTCCACAGACTGAGACAAAATGGCCTCATTACTACAACCGCAAGTACTAGCCCAGCTCAGCAAAGCTGTGTTGTGAATCTTTCCTCTTATGAGCCAAACAAACACGAAATGTCAGTTCTCTCCAAAGGTCTCTCCTTCTGCCCCTCGGCACACACTGACCATATCCAACTCTGCAATGATATGGAGGAGTTTTTCAGAAAAATGAGATTAAGGGAATATTTTTATGACAAAGACCCTCCATACAGCAGCGACTCTGAGATGGAACAGCCCATAAGGAATCCTACCAAAAAATCTACCTGGACCCCACGCCCTGGAGCTAATGCAGCACTGGATAAATATATTGACTGTTTCAGAAGCAAAGTAAAATCAGAAATCCTGGAGAAACAAAAGAAACAGGTGCATAACCTAACCCTGCAGGAACAGAAGGCTATTACATCACTGAAAGAAAATCAGGATATAATAATAAAACCAGCTGACAAAGGGGGCGCAATAGTCATAATGAACACCTCAGACTATATCCAGGAAGCAAACAGGCAACTGTCAAATCCCATCCATTACTCCAAACTTGGAAGTGATCCCACAGAGGCCTATATGAAAGAACTAAAGAGTATGATCAAGGAGTTTCCAGTCCAGATCCAGAATCAGGTAAAAGGACTTATCCCACAAGATCCCAGGCCGGGCTGCTTCTATATGCTCCCAAAGATACACAAAGATGGCAACCCTGGGAGGCCTATCATTTCTGGCATTGGGACACTGACAGAAAACATCTCAGGTTGGGTGGAAAATCTCCTAAAACCCCTTGTCAGGGATACTCCAAGCTATATCCAGGACACCACTGACCTTCTTAACAAACTGAATGCCCTGGGCCCTCTACCTGAGGGTACCATTTTGGCCACCATGGATGTGGAATCCCTGTATACCAACATTCCCCACAAGGATGGAGTTGCAGCATGTCGGGTACACCTGGCAAAACAAAACCTCCCAACAGAACCAGTAACGCAGCTCATACAATTCATCCTTAGCCACAACCATTTTACCTTTGGAGAGGATCTATATCTACAGCGAATGGGAACTTCAATGGGGACCAGATGTGCACCCCAATATGCAAATCTCTTTATGGCAGAAATGGAAGGAACATATTTATCAACATGCACCACCAAACCTATGATTTACCTTCGTTATATCGATGATATCCTTGTCATGTGGACTGCAGGTGAGGAGGCCTTACTTCAATTCCATAATGACTTCAATGACTTTCACCCGACCATCAACCTTAAACTTAGCTATTCAGGGAGTGAAATTCACTTTCTGGATACCACAATATACATTAAAGACCACCGGCTACTCACATCAATATACCACAAACCCACAGACAGAACGGCCTACCTGAGAAACGACAGCTTCCACCCCAAGCACACAAGACAATCTATAATCTACAGCCAGGCTATACGATACAATCGTATTTGCTCCGACAAAACAGACCTGGACAAGCACCTCCTGGATCTGAGGATGAAATTTCTCAGATTGGGATACAAACCAAAAGTGACAGACAACCAATTAAACAAAGCAGCAGCCATTAACAGAGACAGTCTGCTCACATATAGAGAGACCCAGAAAGAAGCCCGAGTGCCCCTAGTTGTCACCTACAACCCACAGCTGGAGATCCTACGAAGGATTGCCAAGGAGCTCCAACCTGTACTACATAGGGACAACAGACTCAAGGACATATTTCCAGTCCCCCCTCTCCTCTCCTTTCGACAACCACCAAACCTGAGGCGCATTATCGTCCGGAGTGCCCTGAAGGCCCCAACTGAAAATGGCACCTCACCTTGCCTACATAAAAGGTGCATGACCTGCAAGCACATCCACACCGCTAACAGTGTACCTATCCCACAGTCACAACAGGTGCACAGAATTAGGGGGACATTTTCCTGCAGGTCTTCCAATGTGGTGTACCTCATAATGTGTGTGCAATGTCCCACCACAGGCCTCTATGTGGGGGAAACAGGGCAGAGACTCAGTCAACGAATGAACTCACACAGATCCACCATTAATAACAGCAGAACCGATCTCCCAGTGGCCACACATTTCTCCGGAGAAAACCACTCTATTGAAGATTTGCGGGTTGTGGTTTTAATGGGACATTTTAAGACACAGGAGAAAAGGAAAGAAATGGAGTACAAATTTATGCAAAAATTTCAAACTCTGCAATTTGGACTTAATATTCATGCCAGCTTCATGTCACACTATGTTTGAACCATGAACTGAACTCAATATTCATGCCAGCTTCAAATCACACTATGTATGACCTGTGAGGGTCACAAATCACCTCCTGATAGCAAACAGATAACAGCAAGAATTACTGATCCCTCCGTCACGCACCACAAGTTTCCAGACTGTTTTTTTGACCTGTTGTAAATAACTTCTCTACTTAGATTGCAATTTTTTTTAAGGACTCTAAAATGCTTTGAAAACCATGTGTATAAAAATCTGTTAATTTTCAGTTCTTGTATCACACCATGTCTGATGAAGGGAGCGAGTACTCCTGAAAGCTTACTTATAAATATACTCAGTTAGCCTCTAAAAGGTATCGCCTGATTTCTTCACTCTTCCACTACTTTCAATGGTTAACACGGTACAACATTATACTACTATCAACTTGAAAGATAGCACAATGTACCGCAAAAGAATGGAACTGAAAAACCGGCTTAAGAAACTTGCACAACTCAACAGCGACATCTTCTTCTTAACAAAATGCAAAAAGGAGAGGCTCATCCCAAAAGGCTTCAATTTACGTAACCCAACCCGGAACACCTACAACAGCCGATATGCAGAACAACTATGTATTCGGACATCTGAAAGGCTGCGGAACAATATGATAAAAATTTCCTATAACAACAAAAAAAGAACACAGGAGGAGATACAGGCCCTGAAATCATCATTGGCTAATGACACAGAGGAAATGAAGGCCAAACTCCACACATACTACTGGAAACTTCAGGATATGCTTATTAACAACAAAAAGAAAAAGCTCCACAGACTGAGACAAAATGGCCTCATTACTACAACCGCAAGTACTAGCCCAGCTCAGCAAAGCTGTGTTGTGAATCTTTCCTCTTATGAGCCAAACAAACACGAAATGTCAGTTCTCTCCAAAGGTCTCTCCTTCTGCCCCTCGGCACACACTGACCATATCCAACTCTGCAATGATATGGAGGAGTTTTTCAGAAAAATGAGATTAAGGGAATATTTTTATGACAAAGACCCTCCATACAGCAGCGACTCTGAGATGGAACAGCCCATAAGGAATCCTACCAAAAAATCTACCTGGACCCCACGCCCTGGAGCTAATGCAGCACTGGATAAATATATTGACTGTTTCAGAAGCAAAGTAAAATCAGAAATCCTGGAGAAACAAAAGAAACAGGTGCATAACCTAACCCTGCAGGAACAGAAGGCTATTACATCACTGAAAGAAAATCAGGATATAATAATAAAACCAGCTGACAAAGGGGGCGCAATAGTCATAATGAACACCTCAGACTATATCCAGGAAGCAAACAGGCAACTGTCAAATCCCATCCATTACTCCAAACTTGGAAGTGATCCCACAGAGGCCTATATGAAAGAACTAAAGAGTATGATCAAGGAGTTTCCAGTCCAGATCCAGAATCAGGTAAAAGGACTTATCCCACAAGATCCCAGGCCGGGCTGCTTCTATATGCTCCCAAAGATACACAAAGATGGCAACCCTGGGAGGCCTATCATTTCTGGCATTGGGACACTGACAGAAAACATCTCAGGTTGGGTGGAAAATCTCCTAAAACCCCTTGTCAGGGATACTCCAAGCTATATCCAGGACACCACTGACCTTCTTAACAAACTGAATGCCCTGGGCCCTCTACCTGAGGGTACCATTTTGGCCACCATGGATGTGGAATCCCTGTATACCAACATTCCCCACAAGGATGGAGTTGCAGCATGTCGGGTACACCTGGCAAAACAAAACCTCCCAACAGAACCAGTAACGCAGCTCATACAATTCATCCTTAGCCACAACCATTTTACCTTTGGAGAGGATCTATATCTACAGCGAATGGGAACTTCAATGGGGACCAGATGTGCACCCCAATATGCAAATCTCTTTATGGCAGAAATGGAAGGAACATATTTATCAACATGCACCACCAAACCTATGATTTACCTTCGTTATATCGATGATATCCTTGTCATGTGGACTGCAGGTGAGGAGGCCTTACTTCAATTCCATAATGACTTCAATGACTTTCACCCGACCATCAACCTTAAACTTAGCTATTCAGGGAGTGAAATTCACTTTCTGGATACCACAATATACATTAAAGACCACCGGCTACTCACATCAATATACCACAAACCCACAGACAGAACGGCCTACCTGAGAAACGACAGCTTCCACCCCAAGCACACAAGACAATCTATAATCTACAGCCAGGCTATACGATACAATCGTATTTGCTCCGACAAAACAGACCTGGACAAGCACCTCCTGGATCTGAGGATGAAATTTCTCAGATTGGGATACAAACCAAAAGTGACAGACAACCAATTAAACAAAGCAGCAGCCATTAACAGAGACAGTCTGCTCACATATAGAGAGACCCAGAAAGAAGCCCGAGTGCCCCTAGTTGTCACCTACAACCCACAGCTGGAGATCCTACGAAGGATTGCCAAGGAGCTCCAACCTGTACTACATAGGGACAACAGACTCAAGGACATATTTCCAGTCCCCCCTCTCCTCTCCTTTCGACAACCACCAAACCTGAGGCGCATTATCGTCCGGAGTGCCCTGAAGGCCCCAACTGAAAATGGCACCTCACCTTGCCTACATAAAAGGTGCATGACCTGCAAGCACATCCACACCGCTGACAGTGTACCTATCCCACAGTCACAACAGGTGCACAGAATTAGGGGGACATTTTCCTGCAGGTCTTCCAATGTGGTGTACCTCATAATGTGTGTGCAATGTCCCACCACAGGCCTCTATGTGGGGGAAACAGGGCAGAGACTCAGTCAACGAATGAACTCACACAGATCCACCATTAATAACAGCAGAACCGATCTCCCAGTGGCCACACATTTCTCCGGAGAAAACCACTCTATTGAAGATTTGCGGGTTGTGGTTTTAATGGGACATTTTAAGACACAGGAGAAAAGGAAAGAAATGGAGTACAAATTTATGCAAAAATTTCAAACTCTGCAATTTGGACTTAATATTCATGCCAGCTTCATGTCACACTATGTTTGAACCATGAACTGAACTCAATATTCATGCCAGCTTCAAATCACACTATGTATGACCTGTGAGGGTCACAAATCACCTCCTGATAGCAAACAGATAACAGCAAGAATTACTGATCCCTCCGTCACGCACCACAAGTTTCCAGACTGTTTTTTTGACCTGTTGTAAATAACTTCTCTACTTAGATTGCAATTTTTTTAAAGGACTCTAAAATGCTTTGAAAACCATGTGTATAAAAATCTGTTAATTTTCAGTTCTTGTATCACACCATGTCTGATGAAGGGAGCGAGTACTCCTGAAAGCTTACTTATAAATATACTCAGTTAGCCTCTAAAAGGTATCGCCTGATTTCTTCACTCTTCCACTACTTTCAATGGTTAACACGGTACAACATTATACTACTATCAACCAGAGATTATAAACATCTATCTGAGCTCATGTGTAAGCCTTTGTTTGAGAATCATACTAATGCTAATAGTGATTGTTGTTAACGTCCTCCAATAGGAAGTGAGAATGATGTCATAAATGGGGGATTGAATGTATAAAGGAGAGCTGAGCCCTGTATGCCTTTGAGAATGTAATATCTTTGTACTCCCGATTGTACAATGTGTTGTTCTCTCCCTCTTCGAAGTGAATAAAGAGTTATACTTCTTGAAGATTGAGGTCTAAAGTGGTATTTTCCTGAAACAGAATAAAGCCCCAAAATGATCCTTTCCTATATACAGTAAAATGAATTATATGTGCAAAGAATTAATAAAAGTTTATAAAAACAAACCATATTCCTAACAACCCATACAATAAAACTGAAACATTATTTAACCTGCACAGTGAACTTTGGGGAAAAATGTCAGGGGACACCCCATAATTAGAACTTACAAGGGAAAAGAAACCAGATGTGACCCAAAGAGTGACCCCCCCCAATCATAGGAGCTACTGGGGAAATAGTAGGGAATTTGGTGTTTCGAATGTACTCCACACAGCTTACATATTCACTTTTCACCATCTGCTATGCATTCATGCCTGGGATACTAATGCTCACTACACTCCTTGATAAATTCTTTGAGGGATACAGTTTTAAAAATTGGGTCACTCCCTAGTAGATTCCTCTTTATTAGCGCCTCTGGGGCTCTGCAAACATGACATAGCATCTAGATACCAACCATCTAAATCTGCACTCCAAAAGCCACATAGCACTCCTTCACATCTGCGCCTGCTGTGTACCCAAACAGAAGTTTATGCTCACATGTATGACACTGTTGTACCCAGGATAACGTACTCAATGTCATATGTGGGTATAAACTGCTGTTTGGGCACAGCCAGGCACAGAAGGTAATATGCACCATGTGGTTTTTTAGAGAAAATCAGAAGTTGTCTGAAAGTTTAGTTACGCTTTAAGATCTTCGAGGACATCATACCATCAACCCTGTTAAAGTGGCAAACCTTCAAACGACTCTTAGACTCTTTTCGATCACATAACATTCCGTTCCGCTGGCTACACCTGGCTTGACCATCACAAATGGTAATCGTCAATTCATCAACAAAAAGCCTGAAGATTTGGCCATGGTCTGGGAAGCACTTGGTATTGCTCCTATCAACATTCTGTCCTAGGTATCCATGGACTTCCTGTTGAACCTACCGCCACTGCCTACTACAGCCAAATGCCCGAAACAGTAAAAAATAGTCCATAAGGCGACTCTCTCGACTTTTTCATTTTGTGGGCTGTTGCCATGGCTAAATATACTTAGCATTCTATGTATGGCCACATATCATGTAGAGGTCTCAGTACCCAATGAGACCCAAGTTATGCATTATGTTTATGGTACTTGTATTGCAAGAGTTGCATCTATTCCATTTTTTGATGCTCTTAGAGTGGTTTATATAGTCTACCATCTTGGTTATACATGTTACCTTGCAACCTGAATTCTGGTCAGTAGTTCCTATGGCCGGCCTTTTGTCATTCAGGGACAACTCCCCCCTCCCCCAATGTCTCAAGCAGGATTTACCCTCACCATGGAGGAGAGTCTATTTTTAGACTTCCAGACAATTTTTATCACTTAGAAGAGGTGCCCCCTTTAAAGTAGCCCTCCTATATGTCGGTCCTTCAAACACACCGACATGGTTCTTTTGTTTTGCTATACCTCCCTACCTCTTGTGTCACTAGTTTGGAGAGACACATTGTTAATTATATGCTTTATTGTCCACTTTATTATGACTAATTACAAAGTCTCCACCTATAATATAAGGCGTATCCATATAAGCAATACCAAATCTTGCAGCAACTGATCAAAGATAAGGCCTTTCATTGCACTTACTCTTCTGCAAACAAAGGTGTCAGCACACTCATCCATAAATCAGTACCTTTTCAATACCTTGAAGATATTAAAGACCCAGAAGGACGTTACTTATTCCTGAAGTGTGCTATGTGCCCTACGGTTGTCACTATAGCTAATCTTTATGTCCCGAACATCTTGCAAGCTTGGTGGATTATTCAGACCCTACAAAAATTGAAACTCTTTGCAAAAGGTATAATTATTGGAAGTGACCTTAAAGTCTCCTTATACCTCTCTATTGACACCACTAGCCAGCCCGTCTCACATTTCTGGTAGGCAATTTAATAACCTACAAGTCACCGATGCATGAAAATTGACACACTCTGAGGATAGGGACTTTTCTTATTATTCGCTGACACACTCTACTTATAGTAGAATTGATTATCTGTTTCCTTCACAAAAACATACCACCCCATTGAAATTATCCTCGGACCATGCCCCGGTCGACATGATGTTAAAATTTACAGATATCCCTAAGGGCACACGGACCTGGCGACTTAATGATCCGGTCCTAAGCGACCAGATTCATGGCCTGAATATTGAACAACTGATTATTGATTATTTCAACCTCAACTTGTCTTCAAGACCTTCCTGAGTTATGGTTTGGGAAACCCATAAAGTAGTCCTGAGACATAAAAAAAGAGAGCCTGTACCTTGAACTCCCTGTCTTAGAAAACCTCCATAAAAAGAGTAGAGTCGAGTCAGTGTTGAAAGACCTACCCACTCTCTGCAGACAAAAGTCAAAGACTTCCTAAATATTCAGCCAAGACTTTGTTGCGCTCTAAATTTAAACTTGATGCCTATGGGAACAAGGGTCTGCTCTTCATAAAAAACAGCGTGAGAAAAACTACATTGCACAAATCCAGTTCCCTAAGGTAAAACTATCTTCTGACACTAAGAAGTTTGCAGATGCCTTAAGATGTTTTTTTTTGTTTGTTATTAATTTATTATTTATTGTTTTACAACATATTCAAAATACAACTGTGTTACTCATACATGATATCACAAGTCAAAGCAAGGCACTACAAGACATGTAATGGTTATGGTTCACCTAATACAATAACAGCTTGCTATTAAAAACCTAACATAAAGGTCAGGGCTCTGGCTGGGCCAGTCAAGAATGGTCACAGAGTTGTTCCGAAGCCACTTCTTTTGTTATTTTAGCTGTGTGCTTAGGGTCATTGTCTTATTGGAAGGTGAACCTTCGGCCCAGTCTGAGGTCCAGAGAACTCTGGAAAAGGTTTTCTTCCAGGATGTCTCTGTACTTGGCCGCATTCATCTTTCCTTCAATTGCAAACAGTCGTCCTGTCCCTGCAGCTGAAAAATACCCCCATAGCAACATGTTTCACTGTTGGGATTGTATTGAGCAGGTGATGAGCAGTGCCTGGTTTTCTCCACAAATACCGCTTAGAATTAACGCCAAAAAGTTCAATCTTCATCTCATCAGACCAAAGATTCTTATTTCTCATAGTCTGGGAGTCCTTCATGTGTTTTTTGGCAAACTCTATGCGGGCTTTTATATGTCTTGCACTGAGGAGAGGCTTCCTTTGGGCCACTCTGCCATAAAGCCCCGACTGGTGGAGGGCTGCAGTGATAGTTGACTTTGTGAAACTTTCTCCCATCTCCCTAATGCATCTCTGGAGCTCAGCCACAGTGATCTTTGGGTTGTTCTTTGCCTCTTTCACCAAGACTCTTCTCCCACGATTGCTGAATTTGGCTGGACGGCCAGGTCTAGGAAGAGTTCTGGTCATCCCAAACTTTTTCCATTTAAGGATTATGGAGGCCACTGTGCTCTTAGGAACCTTGAGTGCTGCAGAAATTCTTTTGTAACCTTGGCCAGATCTGTGCCTTGCCTTGGGTAGTTCCTTTGACCTCATGATTCTCATTTGCTCTGACATGCACTGTGAGCTGTGAGGTCTTATGTAGACAGGTGTGTGCCTTTCCTAATTAAGTCCAATCAGTTTAATTAAAATCAACTGGACTCCAATGAAGAAGTAGAACCATCTCAAGGAGGATCAGAAGGAAATGGACAACATGTGAGTTAAATATGAGTGTCACAGCAGAGGGTCTGAATATTTATGACCATGTGATATTTCAGTTTTTCTTTTTTTAATAAATTTGCAAAAATATCTACATTTCTGTTTTTTTTCTGTCAAGATGGGGTGCTGATTGTACATTAATGAGAAATAAAATGAACTTTTTTGCTTTTAGCAAATGGCTGCAATGAAACAAAGAGTGATAAATTTAAAGGGGTCTGAATACTTTCCATACCCACTGTATAGTGCGTCTCTTGCAGACATACACAAGTTGAATGTGCGTTTCTGAGAACACGTTTAACTTCATCCTCTGTTAAGATGATTCCGAGTTCGGATTCCCAAGATATGTAGACTGGCTTGGGGGTCAATAAATATGCTGAGCACATAGGAAGTTTTAGTTAGTAAGGGACTGTGCAAGGCCAATTATACATAAAATGGGTTTAATTGTGTCCTTATATCCTGGATCTGGATGAATTTGCTCACATCATTTTTAAGATGAGCCCTGTGAAGGAAAGAGATACGAGTTCCAGGGAGTAGTAGCCCAAGTTGTACTGCCTTGTCACCTTCCTGCAAGGGTAATAGTTCATGCAGTCTAGATGTCATAAACTTCTGTGAGACATACCTCACAGGCTCCCTTAATCAGCTGATCCGATTGACTGCTACTTCTGTGATTTGCATTGGTCAACCATAGCCTTGAACGTAGAGATGGGCCAAAGAACACTCTCACCATGTCGCTCACTATCTTGTTTCATTCAGGGTTGACCAATGTAATCCACCTTTTTAACTGAACAGCTTTGTAATAGCTGTGTAGATCTGGGAGGCCTATACCTCCTGAGGTTTTTCTCTTTATCAACACAGTCAGAGGCAATCTTGGCCTTTTGACATGCCCGACGAAAGTGGAAAAAATGCTCTGCAGTATTTTGAAGAAAGCTGATGGGAGTTAAATGGAAACCATATGTAAGCGGTATAAGATGTTAGGTACCATATAAGTATGAAGAAGATTTCTCCTCCCAAACCACAACAGTGGAAGACTGTTTTAAGAGGACATCAAGGATCTTATCTCAGCCACCAGTGTCAAATAATTCTCTTTGTATAGATTAGCTGGGTTAATGGTTAAGTAAGCTCCCAAGTATTTTATCAACTTTGATTTCCATATATATGGGGCGAAGCATCTAATGGTTTGAGTTTCTGTAAATGAGAGAGTGATGTTTAAAGACTTACAATTTGGACAAGTTCTCTTTGTATCCAGAAAGTGACCCTTATTGAGCTAGCAGTTGGACAACAGCTAGCAGGCCATTGAGTGGATTCGTAATGTAATTAAAAATAACACATCATCCGTGAAGGCAGAAGCAAATAGTATCTCCCTCCCCACCTTAAATCTTTTGATGTTTTGGTGACCACTTGCAAAAGAGTTTCTAGGACCATGATGAATAATGTGGGAGATAAGGGACAGCCCTGACTTGTCCTAATTTTTATCTCAAAACTAGGAGATAATGTATTGTTAATTTTCAGGCAAGCATGTGGTTGGGTGTAAAGAGTGAAAATCGCATTTATAAATGGATCGGGAACATTAAATTTATGCAGGTTAGCTCTCATATATAACCAATATACTCTGTCAAATTCCTTCTACATATCACAAGGCATTATGGGAAAGGAGCTGGGGAGCTCATGCGCCCTCTGATGGATGTAACAGATCCTCAATTTGCTTTTGACTCACCGAGCCTTGAGACAGCAAAAGGGATTTTAGCCAAGCCAATTTCACTTAGGCTTAGCTAAAATCCCTTTTGCTGTCTCAAGGCTCGGTGAGTCAAAAGCAAATTGAGGATCTGTTACATCCAACAGAGGGCGCATGAGCTCCCCAGCTCCTTTCCCATAATGCCTTGTGATATGTAGATGCTAAGTAGAGGGCAAAAGGCAATTAAAATCTCTACACACCTTCACTGATGCTCTCCTCAATGTGAGAGATTCTTGTCCCTAAATTCCTTCTAGGCATCTCCACATGAGAAGGACCTTTGGTGATTTAGTTTAGTGATTTACGGGCTAAACGAATAGTATGCAATAACCTCAGCGAGTTGTCATTCCCCTCTCTCCCAATTACGAATCCCATATGCTCTTTACACACTAGGCTCGGAATAAGTGGTTTAAGCTTATTGGCTAGAATCTTGGCCCAGATTTTTAGATCAAGATTGAGTAAAGATATTGGTCTGTATCTCCTGCAGTCTTTTCCTCCTTTAGCTATAAGGGTAATGTAAGCCTCCTGGCATTGTCTTGGAAGCAACTTTCCTTCTAATAAACCATTACATGAAAGCGAGAGGTGGGGAAGCAGGATCAAATTAAAGGTCTTATAATAAAGCAGAGGGAAGCCATCTGGGCCTGGGCTTTTTCCTTTCGGAAAGCTGTTCATAACAGCAGTTATTTCCTCAAGGGATATAGGAGCTATAAGATTGCAGGCATCTTCTACTGAGAGGGCTGGAAGATTTAGAGAGTCTAGGAATTTGTCAATGAATTCAGTTCTTGGCTACACAGTAGAGTCGGTGATGGAGGAGTTCAAGTTGTAGAGATCTGAATAGAATGAGAGAATCACAGATGTAATGTCTGGGATGGTGTGATGGATCTGGTCTGATTTATCCTTAACAGAGCTAAAGAATTTTTTTGTTTTGGCCTTATGAAGCATTGCTGTCACCAGTTTCTCTCTTAACTTCTGCACGTCCTCCTGAGCCACAAGAACTTTACTGTGTTTCTGTGAGTGCTCTATGGAGGCAATTTGTGAAAGGACTAGGTCTTCTTCTGTTTGCGAGTCTTTCTTGGCTTTTGACACAAAAGATATTACTATGCCCCTAATGAAAGACTTGTGGGCCTCCCATACTACTGTTGGACAAGTATCTGGTAAAACATTAAGGTCAAAGTAGTCGTGTAAGTGGTTGTTGACCACTTCTACTAGCTTTGCGGAATCAAGGAAGGATTTGCTCAATTTACAGCACCATTCCCTCGGTGGTAACTGCTATAGTGTTATTGTAGCCCAAATCGGTGCATGATCTTAGATTGTGATAACTTCAATGCATGTCTTGGAAGGGTAGGGTTTCAGATGTTTAAAAAAAAGATAGAATCCAACCTCTGATATGACTGCCTCGGGGTTAGAAAAGACAAAAAAGTCCTTGGGTCATGTAATCTGTTACTGTTGGGTTATGTAATCTCCAGATATCTACTAGGCCCATTTCATGAAACTCCTCCTGTAATTTGCCTAACGCCTTCTGTGAGATTTGGGAGATATTTTTGGAGGAATCTAAGAGCAGGTTAATGACTAGAGTAATGTCACTGCCTAGGATTATTTGTCCTTCAGAAAATAATTTCAAGGTGTGTAGCACCTCTAGCAGCCAAGATACCTGTTTTTTGTTAGGTGCATATATATTAGTGAATATATACTTGCTAGATGCTATGGTGTCTTTCAAGTACTTTTCCTTCTGAATCTGCATACTAATGAGAGAATTGGAAGGAGATCGAGTTGTGAAATAAGGTGGCTGAGGTGGGATGTGTGCTATGAAACCATTGTGGAAACTGTCTCTTTGGCAGACAGGGTATTATGTCACCCTTTAAATGTGTTTCTTGCAAGGAAACTACTTGACTTGAGATCTCTTATTTGGGGAATTAAATCTGTGAACGTTAAAGGTGGTGATCACTAATTTATATATGGTAGAGTATATGTTGTGCTTAATGAAATGAGATCAGTCGATCTGCAGGTGGATTAGTAAGGAAGGTTAGTAAATAAATTGTCAATACAGGTGAGCTGATGCAGTCAGAGAAGTAGGGAAGGAGGAAAGGTAAAGGGTGTGTAGGAATTAGAAAGTAAATTTAAACCGAAATTCCCAGTGGGAGCGCTTGTAATCAGCTGGGTTAAATGTGGCTGTTTGAAAGTAAGGACAGCTTTATGAGGATCGGATATAGTCCTGATTGGTGGGGCATACTATAACACTCTCTACTTGCAAGTTGAGAACCTATAGTAGCCGGTTCCATTATCAGTACATTTGAAGTTAACTGGGTAGGGATGCTAGATGAAGAGAGTGATCGATGAGACATTTATCAGCATATTAAAGGAACGTATAAGTCAAGGAATCATGAGATTCGAGTACACATATAAAAGTATTTTTGAAATACGAGTTGACACCTGTAGAAAGTAGAATAACAGATGTCATGAGACCTACTGTAGGAATGCTAAACAAGGAGTTGACTGCATATCGAATACTAATGGTACATGTAGGTCTAAGTCTCCTTACGGATTAAATAGAGAGACTATTGAAGTATTTATCTGGTACAAATCATGCAACTTGGGATATACAGAGTTAACAAGAAAACAACTATTAAGGAATAATAAACCTTATAGTCTACTAATAAAGGCTACAAAATGTAATCCCAGAGCAAATGTAAAACGTTTATGCTAAGGCACAATTCACATCATGCAGAGGTCTACATAAAGTCCCAAAGGTACTCAACCAGTATTTTGGAGCTGGGTCTGCATGGCAAACTTCTTTTTCTTCGGGGACTTGAGGGAAACTGCTCTTCTCCAACTTAGACAACGGCAGGGGAGAGTCCTCTTTCTCTGGTAGCAGCACCGAAGATGCTACAGCAATCAGGGAGATATCCAAAATCGACCAAGCCAAGGGCAGATCGTCAGGTGAGTGTATGTTGACCCATTGTCCATTTTTCTGAATAGATATGCCGGAGGGGAAAATCCATGCAAATGTGAGACTATGCTTATGTAGCACATCCACGAGCAGCCCCCTTGCCTGGCATTTGATAAGTGTAGATGGGGCGACATCCTGAAAAAAGTGTAACTACGCATCATCATACCTCTGTATACCTTTATCACTAGCCTCTTTGAAAATCTCAGTGGTGTCCACAGTGGATAGCAAGCCACATATGACATCTCTAGGTGGTTCATTTTGCTGAGGGTTCGGCTTTATTGCTCTGCGTATTCTCTCTATGGCCACCGTGGCAGCTCTTCCTTGCCAAGTAGATCAGTGAATAATTTGGTGGCAATACCTCACAGGGTGACTGGGGCCCAGGACTCAGTTAGGCCTTTAATTCTGATGTTTCTCCTGCAATTCTCAAAGTCCTCAATGAGGTAATAGGCTCTGTTCAGTTGTGATTTCTGGGTGGACAGTGGTTGTGCTATTGCAGCTGAATAAGAAGTCATGTCCATGCATGCGTGATTCTACTTGTCTCCCTATGGGCTGTATATCAGTTCTGAGGTCTGCTAATTCCAAGAGGACCAGTGCTACTGCCTGTGCCAACGCTTTCTTCAAGAACGATTTTGTGATTACGTTGTTTGGGAGTTCTGACCTTCCACTGCTAGGTAGGCTGTCTAGTTTAGAGTCCTCCCCTGCTTCTCTAATACTAAACTCCTCATATGCCATCTTGTGCACTATAACGGTAAAAATAGTTGAGATATACAAAGCCATTAAAAAGATATAAAGCAATGCAAACCACAAGTGCTAAATTTGGCCTGAGCATTGAGGCATCAAAGATCCTTGGTCTTCAAAGGGTTAAACAAATCCTATCCTGACACTGCAAGGGAAAAAAATGGAAAGCAAAGTGTCTTGCTCTGCAGGATTTGAACAAGTGGCATGTCATTTATTGTTGATTGTTCCAAGTGGTTTTCAACCTTTGCCACGCAGATATTGAAATCCAAGGCCAGACTCCAGACTGTAACTTGTATCTGAAAGTATGCTGCAGAGCCTGCAGCAGGATGTATGTGGTGGACTTCCTGTAGCGGACCCAACACGTGCAGCATAATTGGTGGAAATGTAGAAATACAGTAGGGATACTTTATGGTTGTTTTTGCCTGTTTATATATTTATAGGACATTCTCCAGTTCCCTCCTGTAGCAGAATTCTAATACTATGTAGTGTATTTCTTTATAATGTAATATACAGTATATACAACAATAAAGCAAGTATGTTTGTAAAGACTACAGCATAGATAAAAAGTGAGCATCCAGGAGCTGAGCACTGACAACATATAGTTAGCCACTGAAGCACCATCCCTCACCATGCCAACCTCTAATGAATATCTCTGCTTTGCAATGATTATAATTACTTGAAAGCCCTTACACCAAACCAACCCAATCAATGGCTCGCTAACAGTAAAATTATAACCCTCTAGATGGCCACTTATGTCTGTGAAATGGTCTCCTCTTTTAGATTTGCATTCTGTTCTAGTCTTGGTAGCGGCTGGCTCTTGGAATCCATAATCAGCCTGGTTTCTGGCCATAAACGAGAAATCATTAACTAGGAGAAAATCCCAATGGGGAAAAATACTAAAAACGATGGGACATGAATGAATCATTACCTAGCCTGAAGGGTCTTCCTCTTTTTGCAGAATTGAAATGGACAGAACTCACAACGATGACTCTTAACGGATATGCAGTGTTTTCACTGTGGATTTACAGTCGAGGAGATATTGCATTCATGAGTTTGTCTTTGATTTGTGCCAGTGTCAGCAATGAACAGAAAACGGTGATGAATGCTCTATGGCCCGACATTAATCTCTGCTTTAGCAGACAGTCCTGTTAAAGATGTGCTCATTCAAGCTGCACAAACATATGCTTAAAAAAAATCAATTCTTCCCTCTTTATAACAATGTTGTGTAATTTCCTTCCTCCGGTACTAATATTTCATGCACCTGAACCGTGGTGCTTTGAGGGGGTTAAAGATGTAAAAGATTGGTGCCCGTCATTCTCCTCCACGAACAGCTGGGCTTATTTATTTAAAATAACTGACAACCATTTTGAACTGCAGTGTTCACAACATAGCATGGTCCATTGGTTTTCTTTTTTACCGCTGGGGCTTACTGGGGAAAATAAAATCATCCTTTTTGTGATGATAAAGAGAGAATATATACAGTACAGACTAAAAGTTTGGACACACCTTCTCATTCCAAGAGTTTTCTATATTTTCATGACTATAAAAATTGTAGATTCACACTGAAGGCATCAAAACTATGAATTAACACATGTGGAATTATATACTTAACAAAAAAGTGTGAAACAACTGAAAATATGTCTTATATTCTAGGTTCTTCAAAGTAGCCACCTTTTGCTTTGATTACTGCTTTGCACACTCTTGGCATTCTCTTGATGAGCTTCAAGAGGTAGTCACCTGAAATGGTTTTCACTTCACAGGTGTGCCCTGTCAGGTTTAATAAGTGGAATTTCTTGCCTTATAAATGGGGTTGGGACCATAGTTGTGTTGTTCAGAAGTCAGGTGGATACACAGCTGATAGTCCTACTGAATGGAGTGTTAGAATTTGTATTATGGCAAGAAAAAAGCAGCTAAGTAAAGAAAAACCAGTGGCCATCATTACTTTAAGAAATGAAGGTCAGTTAGTCCGAAAAATTGGGAAAACTTTGAAAGTGTCCCTAAGTGCACTGGCCAAAACCATCAAGCGCTACAAAGAAACTGGCTCACATGAGGACCGCCCCAGTAAAGGAAGACCAAGAGTAACCTCTGCTGCGGAGGATAAGTTCATCCGAGTCACCAGTCTCAGAAATCGTAGGTTAACAGCAGCTCAGATTAGAGACCAGGTCAATGCCACACAGAGTTCTAGCAGCAGACACATCTCTACAACAACTGTTAAGAGGAGACTGTGTGCAGCAGGCCTTCATGGTAAAATAGCTGCTAGGAAACCACTGCTAAGGACAGGCAACAAGCAGAAGAGACTTGTTTGGGCTAAAGAACACAAGGAATGGACATCAGACCTGTGGAAATCTGTGCTTTGGTTCGATGAGTCCAAACTTGAGATCTTTGGTTCCAACCACCGTGTCTTTGTGCGACTCAGAAAAGGTGAACGAATGGACTCTACATGCCTGGTTCCCACCGTGAAGCATGGAGGAGGAGGTGTGATGGTGTGGGGGTGCTTTGCTGGTGACACTGTTGGGGATTTATTTCAAAATTGAAGGAATACTGAACCAGCATGGTTACCACAGCATCTTGCAGCGGTATGCTATTCTATCCGGTTTGCGTTTAGTTGGACCATCATTCATTTTTCAACAGGACAATGACCCCAAACACACCTCCAGACTGTGTAAGGGCTATTTGACCAAGAAGGAGAGTGATGGCGTGCTACGCCAGATGACTTGGCCTCCACAGTCACCAGACCTGAAACCAATCGAGATGGTTTGGGGTGAGCTGGACCGCAGAGTGAAGGCAAAAGGGCCAACAAGTGCTAAGCATCTCTGGGAAATCCTTCAAGACTGTTGGAAGACCATTTCAGGTGACTACCTCTTGAAGCTCATCAAGAGAATGCCAAGAGTGTGCAAAGCAGTAATCAAAGCAAAAGGTAGCTACTTTGAAGAACCTAGAATATAAGACATATTTTCAGTTGTTTCACACTTTTTTGTTAAGTATATAATTCCACATGTGTTAATTCATAGTTTTGATGCCTTCAGTGTGAATCTACAATTTTTATAGTCATGAAAATACAGAAAACTCTTGGAATGAGAAGGTGTGTCCAAACTTTTGGTCTGTACTGTATATACAGATATAGTAGTCTATGTGGAATGTATGCTGCTGCTTTCAATAAGCATATACACAGAAGGATTTACATCAGGCATTGCCCTGGGTATTCACTATACAGTACACACAATCTAAAGTAGTTACTGAAAACCTATAGCCATCATAGTAATTGAAAAAAAAAATTCTAAAATACTTGTGTGAGTAACAAGTAAAACCAATAAAAAAATCAATGCTGTAGTTCTGTCTTTATACAAAATATGACTTATTTTCTTAAACACAGGCATACAGGTTAAAGGGGTTTTCTGGGCAAAAAATGTTGTTGTTTTTTTAAATGTCTGTTAGTGCTATTAATGGGTTAATAAATGCACCCATATACCTTTAGCCATGTTTTGAGTGATTTCTGGGTGTCTCTGGGAGCTCCTGGTATCTTCTGCATTTGTTTACATGGTTCATGGTAACATGGTGCTATGTAACTACCTCACTAACCCTTCTCACCTTACTCCCCACTCCTTCCTCTTTCCCTCCCTCCTCTCTCTCTCTACCTCCCTCCCATACACCCCCCTCCCTGTCTCTCTAGCTATCTCGCCCACTACTAGCCCTTTCCTACCTACTCAGCCCAACCCCCAACTCCATTATATACTTACCTCTCTTCCTTCCATGGCTTCTTCCTGCACGACGGCCCCTCCTTCTTTACTGATACTGCAGGCAAGCGCTCTTCTCTCAGTGCTCCTCTGTAGAGACTACACACCTCTACTGCACATGCGTGGGAGCTGCACAGTAGAGGTGGATTATCGGCAGCAGTGCGCAGCGGGAGAAGCGGCAGCAGTCAGAAAAGTGGGTTGAGCCGTCCCGCAGGAAGAAGGCTAGAAGGTAAGTATGATGGAGTGGATGGGGGGGGGGAGTAGTAGTGACGATCCGCTTCCGGAAATGGCAAAACGGATTGACACCAGATAATCAGATAATCAGAAAATGTCCCTGGGGCGGTCACATGACTGGCCCAGGGATATGAGTAAATATACATTTTTGATTAATTATGTTATTTAGAAACTAGGAGGGTGGAGGGTGTTTAGATTAGTGTAGGGATTTCCATTTATCCCAGACAATACCTTTAATTATAAATGTACTAGCAGAAGGACCCGGCTTCGCACGGGTATATTTCATTTTTTGTTTATGTAGTGGCGTCATAAGAATTGGCCAGTTTTGCACTTCACATCCAGTAAGGCAGTCCAGTATAGGTACAGTCTATTTATGGCTGTGTTGTTATGGAAACCTGGTCAATTAAATGTGAACTTATATTGGCTGACTCACGTCATATGACTGAATATTTAAGGACCTGCGAACTGCTATTGACTCATACAGATCATAAATAGCTTGGTTGCTATGGAAAACTGGTGTAAAGCTGTGAGTATGTCAATACTGAAGAACCTGCAATTTTCCATTGGTCCTTAAGCATCATGTGATCATGTGTATCTCAGTTTGGATATCAGTGCAAAACCTGCGATCGGTTGTTATGGAAATCCTGGAGTAAAGCTGTGTGTATGTGACCTTGTGTAACAGTGTCACCCACAGCGCCTTGCCCCTTTAAACCTAACCTACAGCAGTGAAGAAAACTGGCTGGGTTGTTATGGAAACATGGAGTGCAGCTGTGTGGTGCATGTGGCTGACAATACCTTGTGTACTGAGAGTTATTATTAGCTCGAGCAGCAGCCATGCGTTTTGCTGCAGGAGGATTGAGTAGTTTAAAAATGTTTCAATTTATAAGAATGCTGACATCCAGTATGGCAGTCCAGTCAGTGGCGTAAATACCAGGGTAGCAGCGGTAACGGCTGCCACAGGTCCCGGGACATTAGGGGTCTCGGGGGGCCCCTGATGTTTTTTTTTTTTTAATAGGCCGTTACCTGCTGGTGTAACACACATGACATGACAAGCGTCACTCTTAGAACCACTGCACAAGTGTGAACCCAGCCTTACAGGTCCATGTTAGTGCCAGGTAGAAAGAACAGTGCAGAGGCCCAACATTCTACTGTAGAGTGAAAGAGCGCACTCCTTTTACACCATCGTCTGTCGATTCCACATATATGTCTACAGAGTGGCAAGGCGACATAATGTAGAGTTGGCAGCAGCATGAGGGAGCCATACAGTGACCCAGTGGCAGCGGCATGAGGAGGACATACAGTAACCCAGTGGCAGAGGTAGAGGTAGTACCAGCCTTAGGAGGCCATACAATGACCCGGTAACAGAGTGTGGAGGTGTCAACAGCCTTAGGGGACCCAGTGTCAGAGAGACCCAGTGGAAGCCGCATGAGGAGGACATACAGTGACCCAGTTCCTCCCCTGTGTGACTTTGTTCGCCCAGGCAAACGACACCGCTGTGCTCTGTACATGTGGTATGCTGGAGGAGCACTGTGAATTGTCCCTGCAGTGGAGGTTGAGGAAACAGTAGAGGATGAGGCGGACATTGTTGCAGGACCAACGGCGTGAGAACATGGAAGCAGAAGCGGCGTCAACTGGCCAAGTTGCTGGTGACAGGGCGACAATGTGGAGTTGGCAGCAGCATGAGGAGTACACAGAGTGACCCAGTGGAAGTGGCATGAGGAGGCCATACAGTGACCCGGGTGGCAGCAGCATGAGGAGGGCATACAAAGACCCAGTGGCAGCAGCATGAGGAGGGCATACAGTGACCCAGTGGCAGCGGCATGAGGAGGCCATACAGTGACCCAGTGGTAGTGGCATGAGGAGGCCATACAGTGACCCAGTGGCAGCAGCATGAGGAGGGCATACAATGACCCAGTGGCAGCAGCAAGATGAGGGCATACAGTGACCCAGTGGCAGCGGCATGAGGAGGCCATACAGTGACCCAGTGGTAGCGGCATGAGGAGGCCATACAGTGACCCAGTAGCAGCGGCATGAGGAGGACACAGAGTGACGCAGTGGAATCTGCATGAGGAGGGCATACAGTGACCAAGTGGCTGCGGCATGAGGAAGACATACAGTAACCCAGTGGCAGCAGTATGAGGAGGTCATACAGTGACCCTGAGGCAGTGGCATGAGGAGGGCATACAGTGACCCAGTGGCAGCGGCATGAGGAGGCCATACAATGACCCAGTGGCAGCGGCATGAGAAAGCCATACAGTGACCAAGTGGCAGCAACATGAGGAGGCCATACAGTGACCCAGTGGAAGCGGTATGAGGAGGCCATACAGTAACCAAGTGGCAGCAACATGAGGAAGCCATACAGTGACCCAGTGGCAGCAACATGAGGAGGGCATTCAGTGACCCAGTGGCTGCGGCATGAGGAGGCCATACAGTCACCCAGTGGCAGAGTGCAGAGGTGGCAGCAGTGTTAGTAGGCCACAGAGTGGCAAGGTGATATAATGTGTAGGTACCAACAGCCTTAGGAGGCCATACAGTGACCCAGTGGCAGAGAGTGGTGAGGCAGCATGGATCATTTAATCTGCTGCATCAGGCATTTCAGCAGCGTTAGTAGGCCACAAAGTGGAAAGGTGATATAATGTGTAGGTAGTAACAGCCGTAGGAGGCCATATAGTGAACCAGTGGCAGAATGTGGAGGTGGCAGCAGCGTGAGGATGCCATACAGTCACCCAGTGGCAGATTGCAGAGGTGGCAGCAGTGTTAGTAGGCCACAGAGTGGCAAGGTGCTATAATGTGTAGGTAGCAACAGCCTTAGGAGGCCATACAGAGACCCAGTGGCAGAGTGTGGTGAGGCAGCATGGATCATTTAATCTGCTGCATCAGGCATTGGTGGTTGGAAATCCTGGCTGACCCACGCCTGATTCATCTTCATAAAGGTCAGTCTCTCCAAATATTGGGTGTACAGGTGAGTTCTCCTTGGGTTAACTATGGCCCCCGACGCACTAAACACCCGCTCTGATGCCAAACTACTGGCCGGGCAGAACAGCTTTTCCAGGGCAAACTGGGCCAGTTATTGCCACAAATCCAGTTTGGCTGCCCAGTAGTCCAGTAGATCTTCGATGACGGGTGGCATGGTGCACTCTAAGTATGCCACCATCTGCTGGTTCAAGTTCTCTCTGTGTCTAGCTGCTGATGAGCAGCTTCCACACTATGCGGCTGAAGAAAGCTGCTCATCAGCAACTCTAGGCTCAGGCTGCTGCTGATGGAGCCAATACTGCTCCTGCCACCCCCACCCCCTCTCACAGCTGCCATGCCAGTGCAAGTTGAGCGCTCAGGGCCCTCCCGGTCAGACATACGAGAGGATGGATGATGGCGCAGATAGGCAGTGGCCAACATGCTACATAGCATGTCTCTATAGTAGTTCAGTTTGTTCTCCCTCTCCGCGGCTGTAAAAAAGGCCCCCATTTTTCCCCGGTAGAGAGGGTCTAACATGGTGGAGAGCCAGTAGTCATCCCTCTGCCAAATGGTGGCAATTCGGCTGTCACTGCGCAAGGAAGTCAGCATGCATCCGGCCATTTGTGCAAGTGACTCTGAGGGACTCCCTGCATCCATCGCCACTGCCTACTGCCACGGTGTGTCTGGGTCTTCTGCCTCATCCTCCTCATCTCCCTCTTGCTGTTCTGGTTGCTCCTGCTCCTCTTCTCCACCCATTTGGCTACACATTGTTTGTGCTCCAATGTCCTCCTCATCCTCCACCAGTTCAGCCCCCACAGGGCTCATGTGGCCTTGAGATGTAGACGCCACATCTCCAGTCCCCTGACCAGCCAGATTAAAAAGCATCTTTTCCAGGATTTGAATCAGTGGAATGATGTTGTTCATCCCATAGCCCTTGCGACTGACTAATAAAGTCCCTTCTCTAGAAGAAGGATCCAGTGTCTATTCTCCCGTCTTCCTGATGCCAAAACCGGCAGACAAGTGGAGAATGATCATAGACTTAAGGTACCTCAACCGCTTCATCAAAAAGAAGCGCTTCCATAGGAAAACCATAAAGTCTGTCACCACCTTTCTCCTCTAAGGCGATGTTTTTTGTGACTTTGGATATAAAAGACGCCTATTTGCATATTTCTATTTACCTCCACACAGAAGGTTTTTTTCTAAGGATTGCCGTAGTAGTTTCCGGCCACAGGAAGCACTTTCAATTCACAGCACTACCCTTCGGGATCTCCTCTGCTTCCCACACCTTTACAAAGGTAGTTGCCCCCATAACGGCCGCCCTCAGGCTTCAGGGGATATTCTTGGTGCCTTATCTAGACGACTGGTTGATAAAGGCCCAGTCAGAGTCTTTTCTGCTCCAGTACCTACAGACAGCCTTCAGAGTCTGTGATGGCTTATAAATTGGGAGAAGTCAAAAACGATCCCTTCAACTCGAAGGAAGTTCCTCTGAGAAAACTACTTCCTAGATTTAGTCTCCTTGACACCAGCAAGGAAGGAGAAGCTGGTTGTGGCAGTCCGGCACCTCTTCAAAAAGCCGATAGCCTCCATCAGAACATTGATGAAGATCCTGGGCTTGATGTCTTCCTCAGTGGAGGCAGTCCCATGGGCCTTGTGGCACTTACGTCCCCTCCAGAAGGAGTTACTAGAGGCTTGGGATCGCTCCCTTCTTACATTCAGCAAGAAGATTCGACTCTCTCCCAGGACCCGTCTTTTTCCCTTAAGTGGTGGTTGCACCTGAAAGACGGAAGGTCCACGGTCCAACCTTCTTGGACCCTGTTGACTACAGATGCATCCCTCTCGGGATGGGGAGCCCATTGGACGAAAACTCCATAAAGGGAGTCTGGAGCGCTCCTGAAAAAAGGACCTCGTCCAACTGGAAGGAGCTCAGAGCCGTATATCGTGCCTTACTCTATTGCTTGCCTCTTCCCAGGGAAGAGCAGTCAAAATCCGGTCAGACAACATGACTACAGTGCTGTACGTGAACAGACAGGGAGGCACCAGATCACCAACCCTCCTTAGGGAGGCAGATCTGATATTTACATGGGCAGAGAAAAATCGAACCCATTTATCCGCAGTTCACATCAAGGGCTCCCTGAACATAGTAGCGGATCGGTTGAGTCAGGGTTATGCCGTATCAGGAGAATGGTCACTCAATCCAGAAGTCTTTCATCAGATTACCCTGAAGTGGGGTCTTCCAGAAATAGACCTAATGGCAACCCGACTCAACGCCAAGGTGGAGAAGTTCTGTTCCCTTTACCAGGAGGACAATCCCTTGGCAGTGGATGCCCTGTCCATCCCTTGGAGGTCCAGGCTGGCATACATCTTCCCTCCAATTCCAATAATACCAAAGGTATTAATGAAAATCAGACAGGACCAAGTCTCTGTGATAGCCATCATTCCATTTTGGCCAAAAAGAGCTTGGTTTTTCCCAACTCATGGAGATGAGTCAAGGGATATATTGGAGGCTTCCCCCATCCAGAACCTGGTTTCCCAAGGATCTCTGAAGTGCCAGGATCTCTGGAGATTCAACCTGACAGCCTGGAGGTTGAGCAGTACCTACAGCAGGATAGAGGACTGTCAGAGGCCGTCCTGAAGACCCTTTATTCTGCAAGAGCAGAATCTACCAATAAGAACTACCAGAGGACAGCCAAGATTTTCATGGAGTGGTGCTCCAAGAAGGGTATTAATAATCTAGAACCTTCAACGGCTGATATTTTCTTCAGGACGGTTTGGATAAGGGCCTTGCCCCTGCCACTTTGAAAGTGCAGATTGCGGCCCTCTCCGCTCATTTGAACAGACGTCTGTCTCAGGATCCTCTGGTTGCAAGGTTCCTTAAAGGGTCAATGAGGCTAAAAAGTATCATCCCCAGTGGGACCTTGCGGTAGTCATTACAGGCCTGTGCGGTCCTCCATTTGGACCCTTGGAGACTACGGGGATAAAATATTTAGCCTACAAACCACTTTTTTGTTGGCTATTATATCTGCCAAAGAGTAGGGGTACTCCAGGCCCTCTCTTCTAGAGAACCGTACATTTTGTTTTTGCAGATAGGGTGCACCTTAGGTTTGCCTGGGTTTATCCCTAAGGTCCCCTCATACTATAATAGCAATCAGCTAATTTCGTTACCTGTGTTTTTCCCCTCTCCAACCTCTGAGGAGGAAGAAAAGCTCAACACCTTAGATGTGGTAAGGTGTCTGTGGATTTACCTATTCCACACTCAACCGCTTAAGAAGGCCGAAAGCCTACTAATTGATATGCAGGGTAAAAACAGAGGCCTCAAGGCTTCCAAGCCTACTCTATCCACATGGATCAAGGAGACAATTAAGTCTTCCTTTCTTATTCAGGAGTTATTCCCTCCAGTCTTTCTACGGCCACTCGACCTGGGTTGTCGACTTCTTTGGCTGAGTATCGGTCCTTACCATTGGACCAGATTTGTGCGGCTGCGTCATAGTCATCTCAGTTGACCTTTTGTTAAACATTATCATTGGACATCCGCAGTTTCCAGACAACTGCCTTTGGTCAGTCAGTCCTTGACGTTGTAAGGCAAGGAAACCCTCCCTAGGGGAATTACTTGCTATCTCCCCATATTGTGCTGCTGTCGGACGTAAGGGGAATCGTTGATTGCAATGTCAATCTGTATTCCCTTAGTCCAGACAGCAGCACAAGGCTTCCCTCCCTAGAAGCTTGTTTCCTGTTACTTTATAATTTACACAGTGGAGGGAGGTCTCTTGTGCCCTCTTATAGGGCTAGTAGGAGGCACCTTTTTGGTGCTAATTAAAGGTTCCACCTGTCCTAAACAACACACAGGGGCAGAGATACCCCCCATATTGTGCTGCTGTCTGGACTAAGGGAATACAGATTGACATTACAATCAACGATTTACAAAAACACGAGCGCTTTTGAAATTGCAGCATTTCCGCTGCAATTTTTTGTCTGCAATGTGTGGATGGAATTAGCCAGAATCCCATCCACTTTGCAGGTAATGTAAAACAGAGCGTTTTTTGCCGCGCAATTTCCACCATGGCCAAAACACTGTGTTTTCACAATGTGGGGAGCCAGCCTAAAATCTTTTCTTAGCAGCAAGACTGCATTTTGACACGAGAAAGGTATGTTGACCCTGCCACTGCCCCTACAGCAGCATATAAGTGGTTTGGAAAAAAATTGGTAGTGCTAGACTCCCTTTAAATAAACTTTTTACTTTTTTTTTATACTAAAGTTTCAAAAATTGCAGTGAGATTCCAGCTTAAGGTTTCCCACGCACAAGTTTTAAAATGAATATAAAAACATGCATTTCAAGCCTTTTTGGAGGCTTTTTTTTTTACTTAGTGTCACTTTGAATATGCATTTTTCTGATGAAGTTTTTGAAGTTACATTGAGAAACCTATGGTTAAACATTTCATAAATGCCCTATCTAAAGCATGCTGTGTTTTGATAAAAATGCCATTGACCTCGAAAATGCAAAAAATTGCCAAAATCCAAATGCTGGCACAAAGAGAACAGCTAAAAGCAATACAACCAAAAACAGCTGAAAAAGCTTTGTGTGAAAGTGACCTAAAATATATGTTCTGTTTAGTGGCCAAATATATTAGTGAAATTTCACCAAAGAGAAACCTACACATTAAGTCTTCTATTTTATAAATTGGCCAATTACAGGTAATAGTCAGCTGTTATGTACAGAATTCAACATCTACAGCTTGACAGAATACATTTCCAGTACTAATGGTACCTTTCACTCTAATCACCTTTCCTCCAATTCAGGAAACTACCTACTTCACTGGCTTCTGAAGAAGAGACTTTGCTTCTAAATGCGATGACCTAAGGTTAGGCAGTAATGAAACCTGTATCATCTATAATTTGACTTCATGAAGATTCAACTTAAGGAATTAAATCGACAACATACATTAAAGTCAAGTCCAAGACAAAAATTTAAATAGAGCAAGTACATTGAAGTTTTACTTGAGGAGTACTAATAGATAACTTGTAAGAAAGACATATTGACCTTATGTGGTGCAACAAAAGTAGTTGATGATGGCGCAGATAGGCAGTGGCCAACATGCTACATAGCATGTCTCTATAGTAGTTCAGTTTGTTCTCCCTCTCCGCGGCTGTAAAAAAGGCCCCCATTTTTCCCCGGTAGAGAGGGTCTAACATGGTGGAGAGCCAGTAGTCATCCCTCTGCCAAATGGTGGCAATTCGGCTGTCACTGCGCAAGGAAGTCAGCATGCATCCGGCCATTTGTGCAAGTGACTCTGAGGGACTCCCTGCATCCATCGCCACTGCCTACTGCCACGGTGTGTCTGGGTCTTCTGCCTCATCCTCCTCATCTCCCTCTTGCTGTTCTGGTTGCTCCTGCTCCTCTTCTCCACCCATTTGGCTACACATTGTTTGTGCTCCAATGTCCTCCTCATCCTCCACCAGTTCAGCCCCCACAGGGCTCATGTGGCCTTGAGATGTAGACGCCACATCTCCAGTCCCCTGACCAGCCAGATTAAAAAGCATCTTTTCCAGGATTTGAATCAGTGGAATGATGTTGTTCATCCCATAGCCCTTGCAACTGACTAATAAAGTGGCCTCCTCAAAGGGAACTAGCAAACGGCAGGTGTCACGCATGAGCTGCCACTGGCTAACGTTAAAGTTACGCAGGGGGGCTTCGTCCCCTGCTGTCAGGGTGGCGATAACACCAGAAGGGCTGTGGATTTGATAGATGTTGCCGACTGTACTGCTACCCCCGCCCTTCTCCTGAGTCTGGACGCTGAGAAGGCCTTTGATCACCTGGATTGGTCCTTTATGTTTGCTACACTTAGGAAGTATGGCTTTTCAGAGGCCTTCCTTACGGCAGTTAGTGCGCGCTACTCTTCCCCCTTCCCCCTCTGCTGTGGTTAAGTTTCCACACACCACCTCTTCGTCTTTCCCCATTTGCAATGGAACACAACAGGGTTGTCCTCTATCCCCCCTTATCTTCGCCCTCTGTATTGAGCCCCTAGCTTCTAAAGTACACTCTAATCCTGAAATTATGGGGATTTCTGTGCGGGACCGGGACTTTAAGATAATCCTTTTTCGCAGACGACATCCTGTTGACCCTCACTAATCCCCACACGTCGCTCCCCAATCTCATGTTAATGTTGCGAGATTATGCCTATTTTTCTGGGTATAAGGTTAATCCTTCCAAAACCGAAGCTCTCCCTTTATAGATCCCGGACCCTGCCCTCCAACTCCTCCGTCACAATTATGACTTCCAGTGGAAGACTCATTCCCTTCATTACCTGGGTATCCAACTGTCCTCCTCCTACACTACCCTATACTCAGTCATCTATCCCCAACTATTCCGTGACCTCCGCTCTCTCTTGGATAAGTGGCGCCCCTAACATATTTCCCTGATAGGGCGGATCACTGCCATTAAAATGATACTCCTTTCTAAACTGCTCTACTTCTTTGAAACCTTGCCAGTGGTCATCCCCTGCTCAGAACTACGTTCTCTTCAAAAGGCCATCTTCCAATTTATTTGGACAGGGTAGTGACATCGCATCCCATGTTTGGTTATGCTGGCGGGCAAGGCGGAGGGGGGTCTTGCGGTCCCGCACCTGCGCCACTATTATTGGGTGACCCATTTACGTTATATTCCATTTTGGGCGTCGGCCCGGGCCTATACTAAATGGGTGGAGATAGAAAAGCTCTGGTTGGCTCTTAACCACCCGAATGCTTTCTTGTGGTGCCGCTCACCCCCACTGCCTCCCACCTCTCTCCTGGGACCCATCCGCTTCACCAGGACTATATGGAACACTTGTTCTAAGCTTTTCCCACTTGCCTCCCGCCATTTCTCTATGATTTCTTTCCTAATCAATCCTCTCCTCCCACGGAGGCTGGGGGCTGATATGGTGCAACCCTGGAGCAGACTAGGTCTGTTCCACATTGCTGGCCTTATTGACCCGTCGACCTTGGAGCTCAGGCCCTTTGACTATTTTACCTTTAACTTGCACTTGCTGTCCTCTGAGTGGCTTCATTATAGGCAGGTAGCCCACTTTATAACCACTTTGAGGCCCTGCTGGTGTCCGTCCCTACCACTTTTGAGAGGATTTGCAGAGACGGTACCTCTAAGAGGGGCTTGATATCGGATATCTATCGTATCCTCTCCGGAGGGGCGGGCCCCCTTTGTCCACACATACATGGTCAGGTGGTCGGAGGCTCTGGGTAAGAAGTTCTCCCTGGCACAATGGCAGATTATATGGTCCCGTGCTGCCAAATCATCCACATGTATTACGTTCCGTGAAACTCAGTACAAGTTACTTATGTTTTGGTACCATACCCTGGTCCTCCTCCACACCCTGAATCCTAACATATCCATGGACTTCTGGAGATGTCTGTCTGGGTAAGGTATGTTGCACCACACATTTTGGACCTGCCCATTGATCTGCCCTTTTTGGACAGAGGTCAGGGTATTAACTGATGCACTCTTCCTCCAGGGTGTCCCACTGGACCCTTTGGTCTACTTATTTAATTTACCCCCCCCCCCCCAACACCAAGGCCTCTGTATCTTTGTACTGCTGCTAAAATGCTTGTGGTTCTTCACTGGAAAAGTGTACATCCTCCTACTGCCCCTGACCTTGTGGCTCGGGTCAAAGATGTGCACAGCCTGGAATACCTCACTGCTATGCTTAACAACACTACAGCTGCCTTCCAGTCTGTCTGGTCACCTTGAGACACGTACTGCACTCTCCATGGTCTCTGTTCCCCCCCCCCCTCCCTTTCCCCTTGTTGTCCCCCCTTCCGTGTACATATTTTGTCTTATGCCTTGTGTTATATTTGTCTTTATATGGTTTGGTCTTTTTGATTCTGCATTTTGTGTCCTTAAACCTTTGTAAAATTTAAACTTCAATAAAAGTTACAGTTTAAAAAAAAAAAAAAGTTACACGGGGGAGTACCTCTGTCCTCTTGGATCATCAAGAAATCGTTTATGGCTTTTCTCTGTTCATATAGTCGACCCAACATATGGAGGGTTGAATTCCAACAGGTGGAAACATCGCATATCAGCCTATGTTGTGGGAGGCCATTCTGCCGCTGCAGCTCAAGGAGGGTGTGCTTGACGGTGCATGAGTGGCTGAAGTGCACCTAAGGAAATGCAGATGGGTGGAACACCTAAGGAAACGCTTGACAACCAGGTTGAACACGTACGCCATGCAGGGTGCATGGTTCAGCCCTCCTTGACGCAGCGCTGACACCATGTTCTTCCCGTTGTCGGTCACCATTGTTCCGATTTTAAGTTCTCTTAGAGAAAGCCAGGATTCGATTTCTTGATTGAGGACACGGAGCAGTTCCTCCCCTGTGTGACTTTGTTTGCCCAGGCAAACGAGGTGTAAAACAGAGCATGTGGTATGCTGGAGGAGCACTATGAATTATTCCTGCAGTGGAGGCTGAGGAGACAGTGGAGGATGAGGCGGACATTGTTGCAGGACCAACAGCGTGAGAACGTGGAGGCAGCAGCTGCGTCACCTGTCCAAGTTGCTGGTGTGTCTGGGCAGGCACCACATTAACCCAGTGGCCTGTAAATGACATATATTGTCCTTGACCATAGTTACAGCGCCACATGCTGGCGCTGCCATGCACTTTGGCAGACACTGACAGGCTCAAGGACTGGCCCACCTTCTCTTCTACATATTTGTGCAGGGCTGGTACTGCCTTCTTGGCAAAGAAATGACGGCTTGGGAATCTCCACCTCGGCTCAGCGCAAGCCATCAGTTCTCTGAAAGGTGCAGAGTCCACCAAGTGGAAAGGGAGTGACTGCAGCACCAGCAACTTGGACAGGAGCACGTTCAGCTTCTGCACTGTTGGATGAGTGTACGCATATTGTTGTCTCTTAGATATAGATTATGTCATCGATTGCTGACACAATAGCTGACTAGGAGGAGGAGCAGGAGCATCACGACCAGCAGATGATGGGAAGGATACACAGCTTCCTTCAGCTGAGGTGGTGCAGCCTTGACTGCCTGAAACGGGGTGCATGCCACTGGGTGCTGCAGTGGTTGCTGCGGCAGACTGGACCACCACATTGGAGCCACGGCTCTCCCAGGCCACTTTATGGTGACACTGCATATGATGGCGCAGGGCTGTGGTGCCAACGTTGGCACCCTGACCACGCTTCACCTTCCGCCCACAGATTGAACATATGGCCACGTTCACCTCCCCTGGCGGCTTAACAAAAAACTGCCACACCGCCAAGTAGGTGATTTTACCCCCAACACTCTGCAATAACTGACTGCTACCGCCACTGCCTCCGTGAACCCCTGCACCACTGCTTTCCAGGCAGGTAGGCTGCTGCGAAGTGGGTGGTCTACCCCGGGCACATTTAGCTCTCAACCTCACACTGCTGCCACCCTGCTGACTCCCGCTGCCTCATGCACAAGCTGCAACCCTCTTCTCCTGATAACAATGAGGCCCCTTCATCACCTGGCTCTCAATTACGGTCGGCTACATCATCATCCACTACAGTCTGCAGGTCACTGATGTCCTCCTCAACACCAGCTCCCACGCCACTCTCCTCATCACTACTTGCTCGCCTACCGCAGATGTCTCCTCCAGATCTTGGTTAAGCAGTAGCTTCTGACTGTCCTCTAGTACCTCCTCCTTACTGTACAGTGGATCTGAGCCCACAGCATAGAGTACTTCTCTAGCTGAGGGAACAGAAAAGGACAGAGGCAGGTTGAAGACAGGTGAGGGCACAGGGCCTGCTGCCGGGCCATACCAACTAAGGGTTGTGTGTGACGAACCCACCGACTCGACTGGGGGTGTCTGATGTGACTTGGGATGAATTGGATGACCAAGTCAACCAGTCTACAACCGTTGGGTTGCTGGTCAAGACGCGACCGCTACTTGACCCTGGGAGCTCAGGCCTCTGTAACTGACCCCTGCTGCCACGCCCCCTTACTCTGCTGCGACCTGTGCCTGCGCCAGAAACATTTAGACCTGTAGCCCTCCCCTGTGCATGGCCTCTCGCTTCTCTGTCTGACATACTGTTCGATGAAAAAACTTAAACTTGTAAAGGGCAAAAAGGTCTGTTATTTTCTACTTTGAAGAGAACAGCAAATATGCCCCTTATTTCTTCTCCCATTAATGAACACCAATAAAAAAGTGTGATAAAGGCAAAGATTTGTGGCTCAGAATTATTGAATTATTGACAATACTGTACTGAAAAATGGCCAGCAACTTTATACTGGTAACAAAATGGCGAATATGGTCTTCCTTATGGGTTTACACACTAATAAACACCTTTAAATAAGTGATAACCACTAAGAATTATTGAATTATTATTGACAATACTGTTTTTAAAAATGGCCTGCAACTTTATACTGGGAACAAAATATCAAATATGGTCCTTTTTATGGGTTTAGACACTAATAAACACATTAAATAAGTGATGATAACCGCTAAGAATTATTGAATTATTATTGACAATACTGTTTTTAAAAATCGCCTGCATCTTTATACTGGTAACAAAATGGTGAATATGGTCCTTTTTATGGGTTTAGACACTAATAAACACCTTTAAATAAGTGATGATAACTGCTAAGAATTATTGAATTATTATTGACAATACTGTTTTGATAAATGGTCTTAAACTTTATACTGGTAACAAAATGGTGAATATGGTCATTATGTCTTTCCCCACATTAAAGGTGTTTATTACAGATAAGTGCAGCTATTATTGGATGATAATTTAGTTTTCTTTGGCATACTAGTACTGACTAATGTTATGCCTTGGAGGAACAGTGAATAAGTCCCTTATACTAAACACCTTTAAAAAGGCTTTTTTTACAGATACATGCAGATATTATTCTATGATAATTCAGTTTTCTTTGGCACAATAGTACTGACTAATGTTATGCCTTGGAGGAACAGTGAATAAGCCCCTTATAATAAAAGCCTTTAAAAAGATGTTTTTTACAGATACGTGCAGATATTAGTTTATGATAATTCACTGTTTTTTGCTGTACTGCACTGCAAAAGGCTTGTTGTGTTCCACCTTGAAGACACATATATGAGTAATGAGCAACAGTATAACGGCAGTGAGTGCTGCAATGTGAATTATGCTGCAAATTCTTGCTGTAAATGACCCTGCAACCACCCCAAATTCTTCTCTTAATTCCTCCCTATCCTTCCGCTACACTTGTAATCCTCTTTCCCTGAACTTCTGTTTTCTAAGAAAGAATATGGGGGTGGCACCGAGCTGCCCACACTGAGATATAGTCCAATAGAGTCCGGAGGTGTATAGATGGAAACCTCCTCACTTTCCTAGGCTGTGCAGTGGTTGGCAACAGCCTATATCCGTACAGTACCTTCTCAACCAAGTCAGAGAGGGTAGAAGCAGCTAAAGTCACAACTGCACGTCACTTAGGCGACATCCGAGATGAGATAGAGGGATACCAGTAGCGAACCTGTATCCGAATCCACACCAAGGGACAAGGAACAGGAAGGCTTGTAGAAAGACACAGCACTTCACCACGGATGGTACGTCAAAAACACACTTTAATCCAGACACGAATAAAAAACACACTTCTGTTTTCTAAGTCTTTCCCTAGCTCCTGCCGACGTCTGTCCCCACAGTAAGAGTGATGTGGAATGACTGTACCTAAAATGGCTGGGGTTTTTTATAGGGCTGTGACATCACAGGTCCGGCTGGTTGCTCATTAGTTGCACGCTTGGCATTGTGGGTGATCCCACGCTCCCAGAGTTCCTTGCCCCTTGTGCAGCGGCCATTTTATAAAAAAATGTGATTCGATGCATCGAAGCATGAGGAATTGTGGCGAATCGAAGATTTCCTGAAATTCGGATTGAATTCCACTTCTGCAGCTTCGATTCGCTCATCTCTATCCATTATATATTAGCATAAGCCAATCAAATCAACTTTGACAACAAATCCATGATATCATTAGCTGTTTCTTTAAAAACCTCTATGTATGGTCTATTCAAATAAAAACAAACTTAATAAGTGCATATAATTGTACTAAAAAACAGCACCTGTGTTTAGAGTGGATCATTCACAGTCAGTTCGCATTTTCGGTGCTGTCCAGTGCTGGTACAGGTACATAGATGACATTTTTCTAGTGTGGATAGGAACGGAATCAGAATTACTATCCTTTTTCAATGAATTAAACGCGGTGGTACCAAATATTGGTTTTACCATGACACATTCACAATAGGAGGTTCAATTTTTGGACCCCTTGATTTATGTTGAAGGGTCTGAGCTAAAATCTGACATTTTAGTTAAACCAACAGATCGTAACAATCTCTTACAGTTTCATAGTAATCATCCAGAAATATGGTTGAGCCGCTTCCATGACGTCAACTTTTGCGAGTAAGACGGATTGTTAGTGATGAGAGTAAATTGGATGCTAGAATTGAGGAAATGTGTAATAAGTTTCAGAAACAGGGTTTCCGAAAACACATTTTGAATAAATACAGAAAACAGATACAGAGAACTAAAAGAGAAAGACTTTTTGTACCGAAAGAGAAAAAATATGATTCACGTTTTACCGTTCGTTTCAACCTATTCACACTTGAGTGGTAGAATTAAGAACTTTCTGTTGAGTCATTGGACACTAGTAAAACAAGGCTGTCCGGAGATTGTTGATTTATCATATCCTCCATTAATGCCAAATAGACGAGATCGTAATTTAAAAGATATACTGGTGAAAGCGGACTCAACTGTCCTATTGGGCCCGTTGATGCGGGGGAATTTCCCCTGCCTCACCTTTTCCAACTGTATGAACATGTTAAGGGGTGATAGTTTTCTACACCCACAGACTGGCGTCGAATATCATATTAGAGAACGGTTTACCTGTTCTTCGGATTTTGTAGTTTATATGCTATCTGTAAGAAGAGATTGGAACTACCAGTCTCAAGACATTTTGCAGAAAAAGCTCACACAGTGGATGATTTAAAGTTTAGAGTATTAGACCACATCCCACAAAGATGTAGGGGTGGGGATCGACATTTAGAGCTGAAACAGAGGGAGTTGAAGTGGATCTACAGTATAGTCTATGAATACGCTTCAGCCATTAGGATTAAATGTGGATTTTAAGGTACAGGCACATATGTAGAGTTGCTGAGAATGTGAGTCCTTCTGACTAGGGCTGTTATATCAAGCGACATTTGTTTTTATAAATAGTGATAGGTGAATTTTAACTAATGTTTTTTGTTTTAGATATGAAATACATACACTGTAGGATTGGACACATTACAGTCAGTCTGGATGATTGAATTATGACATTTAAATCGAGAATTATTTTTTGTGAAGAAATTTTGTCTAAAAAAATTTTAAAAAGTTTTTTTTTTTTTTAATAAAATCTTTACATTGATGTGTCTAGTGATATTCTTTATAAATTGATTGTTATATGTTGATACAGTCTATGCCCAATTTAATAAGTGATGTGGAAATTTATAATGTGCTGAGCATTGAAACTGGTGGAATTAGCCATCCAAATATTAAAGAGATATGTAAATACATTTATTGAAGTAATATTTAACTCCCTGGAGTATATAATATGTCTTTGATTCATGAATGGGATATAGGTCATTATTCAGACAGACCAGTAGTGTGTTTTACAATCAAGTATTTAGGTAAAATTTATAGACTGTTTATAATATTGTAATAAGTTCTATTTTTTCATGATGGTATAACTATAGAGAGGTAAATTGGTGTCTAAACTGAGATTATGATTCCCCTTAATAATAGACACATATATACTGTTGTTCTAAAAGTTTACATACCCCGGCAGATTTTTTTTTTTTTTTGTTATGGATGACAACACAAAAACTTTTTCTCCACTCATGGTTAGTGGTTGGTTGAAGCCATTTATTGTCAAACTTCTGTGTTTTCTCTTTTTAAATCATAATGACAACCAAAAACATCAAAATGACTCTGTTCAAAAGTTCACATACCCTGGTGATTTTGGCCTGATAACATGTCCAAAAGTTGACGCAAAGGGGTTTGAATGGCTACTAAAGGTAACATCCTAACCTGTGACCTGTTTGCTTGTAATCAGTGTGTGTACATAAAAGCTGAGTGAGTTTCTGGGATCCAGACAGACTGCTGCATCTTTCCTCCAGCCACTGACTTTTCTGGATTGTGAGTCATGGGGAAAGCAAAAGAATTGTCCACAGATCTACGGGAAAAGGTAGTTGAACTGCATAAAACAGGAAAGGGATACAAAAAGATATCCAAGGAATTGATAATGCCAGTCAGCAGCATTCAACCTATGAATAACAAATGGAAACTCTCAGGGGCTCTGTAAAAACCAAACCACGGTCAGGTAGACCAACCAAAATTTTGGCCACAACTACCGGAAAATTGTTCGGGATGCAAACAAAAATCCAGACCTAACATCAGCTGAAATACAGGACTCTCTGAAAACTATCGGTGTGGCTGTTTCAAGATGCACAAAAAGGGGGCACTTGAAGAAAAATGGGCTGCATGGTCGAGTTGCCAGAAGAAAGTCATTACTGCTCAAATGCCACAAAGAGTCTTGCCTTCAATACGCCAAACAGCACAGAGACAAGACTCAAAACTTCTGGAACAAGGTAATTTGGATCGATGAGACAAAAATCAAACTTTTTGGCCACAACCATAAACAGTACATTTGGAGAGGTGTCAACAAGGCCTATGATGAAAGGAACACCATTCCTACTGTAAAGCACGGAGGTGGATCACTGATGATGTGAGGATGTGTGAGCTTCAAAGGCACATGAAACTTGGTCAAAGTTGAAGGAAAGATGAATGCAGCACGTTATCAGCAAATACTGGAGGCTAATTTGCACTCATCAGCCAGGAAGCTGCGCATGGGACGCACTTGGACATTCCAACATGACAACGATCCAAAATACAAGGTACGAGAGGTACCTCAGTCCTCCACAGGTTTCTCTCCGTTTGAATTAGTGTATGGTAGACACCCACGGGGAATCCTGGATATTGCTAAGGAAACGTGGGAACAGGAACAAACTCCTTACCGGAGTGTCATTGAGCATGTTTCCCAAATGCAAGACCGAATCTCGGCAGTCATGCCAATTGTAAAAGAGCACATGGAGCAAGCCCAGTTAGCTCAGGACCGTGTTTATAACAGGAAGGCTAAGCTCCGAACCTTTAGCCCCGGTGATCGATTGTTAGTGCTTGTGCCCACAGTAGAAAGTAAATTTCTAGCCAAGTGGCAGGGTCCTTATGAAATACTTGAAAAAGTGGGTGATGTCAACTACAAGGTTTTTCAGCCAGGCAGGAGAAAACCTGAACAGATATACCATGTAAATTTGTTAAAACCTTGGAAAGACAGGGAATCCTTGTCTGCCATAAGTGCCCCTAGAGATTACTGCTAAAACAGGGGGTGCACAAGGTAAGGATTTTCCTGACGTACAAATAGCTGAGACCCTATCCAGGGTAAAGGTACAAGAGGCAAAAGAATTTGTACAGAGAAATAATGATGTGTTTTCTGACTTATCTGGGCGTACTGATCTGATAGAGCATGATATTGTCACCGAGCCGCAGGTACAAGTCAATCTAAAGCTGTATCGAATACCTGAAACTTGTAGACAGGCCATATCCAAGGAGGTAAATGATATGTTAACCCTCGGGGTGATTGAAGAGTCTAAGAGTGCATGGTCAAACCCAATTGTTCTCATTCCCAAACCTGATGGTACAATCAGGTTTTGTAATGATTTTCGTAAATTAAATGAAAATTCCAAGTTTGATGCTTACCCGATGCCAAGAGTAGATGAACTGATTGAAAGGCTGGGATCTGCCAGGTATTTCTCTACTCTCGACTTAACAAAAGGGTACTGGCACGTACCTCTCACAGAGAGCGCTAAAGAAAAAACAGTGTTTGTCACCCCAGATGGTCTGTTTCAGTACGTGACTATGCCTTTTGGGTTACATGGAGCTCCTGCAACCTTCCAGCGGCTGATGGACAAAATCCTTAAGCCACATCGCAGGTACGCATCAGCCTATCTTGATGATATTGTCATCTTCGGTCCTGATTGGGAAAGTCACTTGCCGAAAGTCCAAGCTGTACTAGATTCCCTTCGGGCAGCCGGGCTAACTGCTAACCCCAAGAAGTGTGCCTTGGGCCTTGAAGAAGCCCAGTATTTGGGGTACACAATAGGAAGGGGGATAATAAAACCTCAGGTTAATAAAATAGAGGCTATCCAGAACTGGCCCGATCCCTTGAGTAAGAAGCAAGTGAGGGCTTTCCTGGGAATGATGGGGTATTATCGCAGGTTTGTCCCCAATTTTGCTTCTATGATAGCTCCCTTGTCTGACCTCACCAAGGGAGGAAAATCTAGTATGGTCAAGTGGACCAAAGAGGCTGAGAGGGCATTCCAGGAGTTGAAATCAGTCTTATGTAAACAACCAGTTTTGATTACTCCTGACTATGCCAAGGAGTTTGTGGTACAGACTGACACCTCTGATGTAGGGTTAGGTGCAGTGCTTTCACAAGTTATTGAAGGTGAGGAACATCCAGTCACGTACTTGAGTCGAAAATTTACACCTGCAGAGAAAAATTACAGTATTGTAGAAAGGGAGTGTTTGGCCATCAAATGGGCCCTGGAGTCCCTATGCTATTATTTGCTGGGCCGACGTTTTAGGTTGGTAACCGACCACTCCCCTCTCACGTGGATGTCTCAGGCCAAAGAGAGAAATGCCCGAGTCACTAGATGGTTCCTCACCCTGCAAAATTTCAAATTTAATGTAGAGCACCGATCCGGTAGGTTACAGGGGAATGCGGATGCTCTGTCCAGGGCACACTGTATGGTGGCGAAAAGTGTTCGCCCCTATAGGTCCGAACAAAGGGGGAGGGTATGTGAGAAAGTAACTGGTAAGGTTCTGGAGGGCAGCTATGTCTCTCCCAGACTCCTCAGATATGTGTGGTAAGTGAGGTTACAACACAGGTAACAGTTGTTGAGAGAAATGATTTTTGTTAACTGCTTCTTGTCTCACTAGGGAACACAGGTGGGAGCTTGGCCTCATCAAAGGCCTATAAAAGGTTGCTAAGGTCTCAGTCCTTTGCAGTTCCTGGGGGAGAAAGGAGAAGCCGGGGCCGGTCCTGGTGAGACTTTGAAGTGAATTCCTACCGTTGCTCTGCACTATTTATTGACCGGGTGGCTGAAGTAAGCCACACGTACAGATAGGAGAGCCCCCTGTATAGCTAGTTGCTCAGACGAGCAGGATTTCTGTTATTTTTTTTTGCCTGAAAATGATGGCTTATTTGTTTTTCTGTTTTTCCTCAAAAATAAACACACAGGATAATACCTGTTGGACTAAACTGTGTCTGTCTCTGACTGTCTGGTTCTGCTGCAGCTACCTCTGAGCTTATCCCTCACAACACCTATGTAGATATTGCATTAAAACGTTTGCAGCTAGAATAGTCATTTACCACATTAACAATGTATAGAGTGTATTTCTGATTCATTTAATGTTATCTTCATTGAAAAAAACTGTGATTTTCTTTCAAAAATAAGGAAATTTCTAAGTGACCCTAAACTTTTGAATGGTAGTGTATTTGTGTGATATGACTGTTATAGCTGTTTGCAAAGCAGACCATTTCACATTTTGAAAATTGCGATTTTTTTTTCCCCAAATTTGCATCAAATTACGTATTTTTTTATAAATAAATATAAAAATATCGATTAGTGTTTACCACTAACATGAAGTACAATGTGTCACGAAAAAAACAATTTCAAAATCACTTGTGTAAATTAAAGCGTCTCATAGTTATTGCCATATAAAGTGACACATGTCAGTTTTGAAAAACGAGGCCTGGTCCTTAACGCACTTTTGGGCTGTGTCCTTAGGGGGTTAATTATGCGTTAGAGTGACCATTGCACTATAACACTACATATACACCCCCTGATATGTTTCTTCAAATAAACTAGTAGCAATATCACATATTAATAGAACCAACAGTAGCCCATAGCAACTTATTAACCCCATAATGACTAAGCCTGAAAAGGTCTTAATGGCAAAAACACTTGTTAATGTTTTTGTGGATGTGGTGGCTCTGAATTTTTTTTTCTCTTTTGGATGGACTATCGAAAAATGTTGTGTTTGTTTCATGACACATAAGGATATTTAATAATTTACATTGTTACACTGATTTTTCTTTTTTTATTTTATTTTGGGGTAAATGTTACAAATTTTTTTTTTCAATTTATAATAATTTTTTTAATTTCTTAAATTCACAATAAAATAATGTTAAAAATGAGTGGTGGTTGTCTTGATATAATATGTATAGTCTCAGGCAAACAGGTCAGATGCTCTGGCAATGATTTTCATTAGTGTGGCCATTTTTTTTTTTTTTACGTTTTACGTTTTTTGTCTGTTTTTTTATTTCAATTTTAGCAGTATATCAGGTTAATGATGTACAGTGGGGAAAAAAAGTATTTAGTCAGCCACCAATTGTGCATGTTCTCCCACTTAAAAAGATGAGAGAGGCCTGTAATTGACATCATAGGTAGACCTCAACTATGAGAGACAAAATGAGAAAACATATCTAGAAAATCACATTGTCTGATTTTTAAGAATTTATTTGCAAATTATGGTGGAAAATAAGTATTTTGTCACCTACAAACAAGCAAGTTGTCTGGCTCTCACAGACCTGCAACTTCTTCTTTAAGAGGCTCCTCTGTCCTTCACTCATTGCCTGTAGTAATGGCACCTGTTTGACATTGTTATCAGTATAAAAGACACCTGTCCATGACCTCAAACAGTCACACTCCAAACTCCATTATGGTGAAGACCAAAGAGCTGTGGAAGGACACCAGAAACAAAGTTGTAGAACTGCACCAGGCTGGGAAGACTGAATCTGCAATAGGCAAGCAGCTTGGTGTGAAGAAATCAACTGTGGGAGCAATAATTAGAAAATGGAAGACATGCAAGTACACTGATAATCTCCCTCGATCAGAGGCTCCACGCAAGATCTCACCCCGTGGGGTCAAAATGATCACAAGAACAGTGAGCAAAAATCCCAGAACCACATGGGGGGGGTCCTAGTGAATGACCTGCAGAAAGCTGGGACTAACGTAACAAAGGCTACCGTCAGTAACACACTACGCCGCCCAGGGACTCAGATCCTGAAGTGCCAGATGTGTCCCCCTGCTTAAGCCAGTACATATCCGGGCCCGTCTGAAGTTTGCTAGAGAGCATTTGGATGTTCCAGAAGAGTATTGGGAGAATGTCATATTGTCAGATGAAACCAAAGTAGAACTGTTTGGTAGAAACACAACTCAACATGTTTGGAGGAGAGTGAATGCTGAGTTGCATCCAAAGAACACCATACCTACTGTGAAGCATGGGGATGGCAACATCATGCATTGGGGCTGTTTCTCTGCAAAGGGACCAGGACGACTGATCCGTGTACATGAAAGAATGAATGTGGCCATGTATCGTGAGATTTTGAGTGCAAACTTCCTTCCATCAGCAAGGGCATTGAAGATGAAACGTGGCTGGGTCTTTCAGCATGACAATGATCTCAAGCACACCACCAGGGTAACGAAGGAGTGGCTTTGTAAGAAGCATTTCAAGGTCCTGGAGTGGCCTAGCCAGTCTCCAGATCTCAACCCCTTAGAAAACCTTTGAAGGGAGTAGAAAGTCCCTGTTGCCCAGCGACAGTCCCAAAACATCACTGCTCTAGAGGAGATCTGCATGGAGGAATGGGCCAACATACCAGCAACAGTGTGTGCCAACCTTGTGAAGACTTACAGAAAACGTTTGACCTCTGTCATTGCCAACAAAGGATATATAACAAAGTATTGAGATGAACTTTTGTTATTGACCAAATACTTATTTTCCACCATAGTTTGTAAATAAATTCTTTAAAAATCAGACAATGTGTTTTTATGGCTTTGTTTTTTCATTTTGTCTCTCATAGTTGAGATCTACCTATGATGTCAATTACAGGCTTCTCTCATCTTTTTAAGTGGGAGAACTTGCACAATTGGTGGCTGACTAAATACTTTTTTCCCCACTGTATGCAGCTGAGGGTGTCCCTTTTTAGGCCCCCACACAGTATATTGCCCACTTTTGTGGCCTTAGAGCCCTAATTAGGACCCTAATTTTCCAAAAGTTCTTAGGACGGAATGAACAAAAAAGTTTTGGTGTCTGTTTGTCATCCACAAAGTACTATTATACTCTGGTGTCTCCTCAGGCGCTAGAGTATAATAAGAGGAGGCCCGGGGCAAGGTGAGTAAAAATAACAAACACTTATACTCGCCTTGCATCACCTTTTCTTGGCATGTTTGCGGTCTCTGGCATCCTATTCAGCGTGACAACACGTACCCCATTGTCACCGCTGAGGCCTGTGATGTGACGCCTCAGGTCATCTCATTTTTGGCTACAACCAGAAGATTATTTTGTCAGCATCACCGCTTGGACGCAAGAATGACAACCGTATTACTGCTAATAAAGTTTTACTAAGGTCTACCTTTACAAGCAGCAATCCAGCTGTCATTCTTGTGTCCAAACCCGAACACATTTTCATACTTTGATGTAGTTCTATTTAGAGGTTGCTAGGTTGCACATCGTAGAACTCACTTTACCAATTTTATTAATTAATAAATATGTAGAGTCTGCACTGTATTTTGTAATTCGCCATTAAGCCACATATCTTTGGTAAATTGGTGGCAAATTGAAAGTTAATTTAGCTGCAAATTAATTAAATGATATTATGTATCTTTCAATGAATAGAAGACATACATTAGTTTCATCAATAAATAATATGGAAAAAGGTTCCACAGCTCTGAACTCTTCCAAAATACAAAGGGAAATATCTATTTTTCCATTAATGCTAAAGTTAGAATAAAACATTCCAGAGAAATAATATTGCCTTTGTTGTGCGAAAGCATACCCCATATAGTTCTTTAGAATAGCGAGTGATAGATTCTGCACCTCTTTGGAAATGGAACTGTTAATCCTCTCTGGACTGAGCTCTTGTATCTTTAGATTCCAAGCCTTTTCCACTCTCTCACCCTACACTCAACAAATTTTTAATTTAACTATCAGCCTAAGGAATTTTTAAAAAGTGCTTGTTCTTTTTCAGCATTCTTTCCCTGCACACATTATTAAGCCATCTTGTATAATGTCCATTATGGACATGCACATGGATCCACTCCAAACCTTATAGCAAATTAGAAAAAAAAGTACATGTATAATTTATTTTACGAATAGCATTTCTGTAAATAAAGTGCCACTAATTCAATTTCTAATTGATAAGGGTCAAGAGATAAACATTGCCTTTATTCTCCTTATTGTCAAAAGATAAATATTTGCCATTTAAATCCTGCCTATTATCACTTTTTAGCTGTAGTCATAAGAGTTGGATTAGTTCTTGTGTATCATTGAGTCATATTTGTACTTTTTAGGTTTTTTTTTATAACATCTAAATGCATACATTTTTATTTTTTAAATATGTAGTGTAGTGTAAAAAAATGTAAAATGGTAAATTCATATCTTCAAGTATAAAATCATAAATTTTCATCTTTAATCTTAATTTGTTATAATTAGTGAAATTAAGTGGATGAATGAAAGAGAAATCTAAATCAAATCAATATTTCATGTGACCATCCTTTGCCTTCAAAACAGCATCAATTCTTCTTGGTACACTTGCACACAGGATTTAAAGGAATTTGGCAGGGAGGTTGTTCCAAACATCTCGGAGAACTAATCATAGATCATCTCTGGATGTAGTCTTGCTCAAATTCTTCTGTCTCTTATCCCAGAAGGAATTGTTGGTTCTGCATACAATAGTATATAACAGGGCGCTATCAGAAGGGCATAGCTGTATAACATATAGAAAATATTCAAGGCACTCCAATGTGAAAAAGATGCTGATGTGCTTATTTATTCAGTGATAACAACCAAATCCAGATGACATAATATATAAAGGATATGGAGTAACATTTGTATAATCAACCAGGTCATTATCCAATCCCAGACATTTCAGTTAGCAACCTGGGATATAGAAGACCGGATATGGTTGAAGAAAGCTATAACTGTAAAGGGATCATAGGTCCTCTACCTGGGCATACTAGTCCCTTTACAGTTTTGGATTTCGTTGTTATCATTGAATAAATAATCACATCAACATCTTTTTCACATTAGAGTGCCTCAAATATTTTCTATATCTAATCCCAGGCAGACTGAATGAGGGCTCTGTGGGGACCATATCATCAATTCCATGAGTCTTCCTGCAAAGGATGGTCTCTTTTGTTATTTTTATTTTATTTGTTAATTGACACTTCGAGGATTCAGGTCTGGCAGTCCTGTGGTCACATTCTTTCATACCATCTTCTTAAATGTAGCTAATGCCTCACAAAGAATTGTGCCTAAGATTACTGCTTAAAAGGAAAGTATTTATTTATTTATTTATTAAAATCAGATAATTAAATATATCAATTTTTTTCAGGGAGGCGAGGAGAGAAGCTGTGGTATTATCTATTGTCAGTAGTTGATGCAATGATGGGGCACTATGAGTATTATCTGTAGAGGTGTGATCTTCTATTGTGATACTATTTTTCTTGCTTGTGATGTAAATGCAATGAAAATCCCTACATAATTGGCAAGTGTCAGTCTATTATTAGTGGGCAGAAAATTTTTTTAATAGATATATAGATATCGATATTGGAAATTAAAAATAAAATCATCACAAATGATTTAAAATATGTTTTACATGAAAACTTGGTTTTATAAATAGGCCCATTTTTGATGGCGCATTCTCTTTAAGGCAGTTCCTTGAAAGATACCGAATGTGAGACTTACTTTCAAATGTTGCATTGTTACCATTATACAACTGACAAGTTGACAGTGTTACAGTATAGGCTGGTTTATTGATAAGAAATTGAAAGCATACTCTGTGCTGTACTAATCGTGACTACAGGTCGAGGTTATGCAATCACACAGTTCATGTCAGTTGTACAATGCACATTGCCACACTTTAAACCTCACACACTAACATACTTCAGTTACACTGCTGATACGTATCACAGCCAGTGTCCTCCAGCAACCTAAGTGTGCATATATGAAGCTCCGCCCTGTCCAGTAAGGTCTACTCAATTATGCGGTTAAGCCACACCCCTTCAAACTGAGCTTTCACTGAGCTGATACTGCTGTAGTATAACTATTTAAAAAAAATATTTTGTTGGAAAAGCTTCCCCCCCACAACTCATCTGTAGAGCTGCACTGGATATCCACCCCTGCAACATTAACCAGGTCTCCAGGTGCATATGAGCCTGGGAGAAAAGCTTTATGGTAAGCACAATCAGCAGCAATGGAAAGGCAGCAATCCACAGGAGGCAATCCAGAAGCTGGGAGTAGCAGTTGTCAGCAGTCGCCTTAGACTCAACCAAATGCTGCTGCTCACCTCCATGGCTGGTAGAGAATTAAGGGGGCCTACAGGGTACCTAATAGTGGTGGTAGTAGTTCCCCTCAAAAGTGTCACTTTCAATGGCTGTCAGCAAAATTCTCTCCTCTTCTCAGTGATGCAGTAGTAATGTTTTGGGCTTCACTCTCCCTATCTCACTATCTTCTCACAGGATGTCTTTCCTCTTTGGAAGCAGGATGAAAACTCACAGTCTCTTATTTCCCAGTCATGAGCTGGCTGAGATGAACCATCAGTTCAAAAAGCTGCTTCCCTACCCCCAGCAGAACAGTCTCCAAAGGAAAATAGTTACAATTACATATATAGCATACACAAAACAGCATGCAATTATGTACTTGTAGCACATAACAAGTAATACAACACAGCATGTGTTGTGCAGGGTCCACTAGGAGACTGTAGAAACATTTGACTGATTTTGAAGTATTTTTATGGCTCTTTACTGGATGCAAAAGGTCCCTAAAGACTATTGTCAGCTTTGAATAGATTTTTAAATAATTGTTTTGCTTTCATTTTGGCCTAAATTCATGTTTTTCTAAAATGTCTATTAAATATTTTGCTTACTTTTCCTTCTGCAACCCACGTTTGCCCTTTTTAGTGAAATTCTTAAGAGTTATAGACAGATCGGTCAGACAGCTTCTCTAATCTCTATTCTCCTGAGGGCTCATAAAAAAACATTTAGGCTAAGGCCCCACTTAGTGGGCATCAGCAAAAAAGCTTTGCAGTTTTTCTTGCAGCACTTTTCACAGAATGTCCACAGAGGGTTTCCTCTTTCTGTTTTCATTATACCTATAGGGAAACCACCAGCGTTTCCATAGAGATACTGCGACACACTGCAATTTCCAAAACCGCAGCGATTTTGGAAATGGCAGTGTGTCCGCTGCGCATATTTTTCCGCAAGGTTTGGATGGGATTTGCTAGAATCCCATCCTTCTTGCAGTGACTGTAAAACGGCATGTTTTTTTTCGCTGCATTTCAGCCATGGCCAAACCGCAACGTTTACACCACATGGGGCCTAACGCCTTAGTCTGAATTTTTATGAATTTCAATTCAGCTTTAATGATTGTTTATGAGCATAGAGGAGAAAACAGATAAGAGCTACATACAGAATTCTCAGAGAGCCTCTGCTGAAAAGGACAGAGCAGCCTCACATGTGTGCCAGCTGCAAAAGGCAAACTGAGCTAAAATTTTAAATCCAATTTTAATAGAATTTTGTTTTCTAGACCAAAATGAGGACAATGCAATAATAAAATAAAATAAAAAGTATCCAAGACCTTGTTCACGAGAGTTTTCAAACATTTTTGTACACCCTATGCAACAAAAAAGTTCTCACAGACCTGACATAGTTAAACACATTTTCAAATCATTTTTATTGACTGTAATACTGGGAAACTTAATATACTGAACAGACTGTATGATCACTATCGAATCTGATTACCTCAAAAGAATGTATTTCTTTTTCACCAGAGATGCCTAAAACCTCTTCAGATAAGGGCACCTGGTTGTCAGAAACCCTAGGTGAATTCCAAAGCTGGGATCTATTATCCTTCTTGATCAACAGACTGGAGAAGTAGTCTGAATACTTTCAAATAACTTTGCTTTCAGGAGTCTAGAGAATTATCTATGTACTGTAAAACCTTCAAACATTCACTCATATGCAAAGGGAGATTTGAGCCATCCAACCTAAGACTGGTGATAGTCAGGTCTGATATATGAAATGTTAGTACTGTGAAAACTGTATGGAGTAGGTTAAATGCATTTTCCAGGATCTGGACTAGAGATTGGTGAACCTCTGAAGATTCATTTTGTGTGGTTCAGGTGGTTTGTTCCAAAGATTCATTTTGGATTAAATAAATTTGCCATGGAACAGAGTTTAAATTGGCTTAAAACATAGTGTATGATACTGCCAGGTTGCCTAGGACTCTATCTAGCCCACTTCTAGCTCTCTAAGGAAAACAAAGCCGACATTATGTCAAAGTGACAGTGACATGTATATCTATAGGAAAACACATGGTAAGCAGTGAATGCAAACTGATAGTTTTACCATATACTGTGCTGTCTCTTTCCTATACACCACAGGTGTCAAACACAAGGCCCGCGGGCCGAATCCGGCCTGCTGCCTTCTCTTATCCGGCCCGGCACTTATCTGGCCCGCAGGGCTGTGGCATTTTTTATTGTCTATGTAATGTAAACCTGCCCAGGACAGGCCGCTTAAAAAAAAACAAAAAAAAAAAACAAAGCAACGCGATACCTGTCCTGGGCTGGTTTACAAGACCTCTGCATGTCAGCGTAGGCGGCGATACAATGACGTCATCGCGCCTCCTACGCTGACACGCAGACGTCGCGGACAAGAAGAGGAGGCGGCGGCTGCATCAAGGCATTGGAGGTAGGTGAAATAAGTTTTTTTTTATATTAATATATATATATAAATAGGCCGTTGCCTGCTGGAGTATCCCCTGCACGTAACGGCCTATTTACTTATCGATCCCCGCTGCTGGTCGTGGCCGCCCCCGCTTCCCCTTCTGCTATGGGATGCAGAAGCGGCTGTGAGCAGGAGCGGGGATGGTAAGTGAGGCCGCGGCCCGCGAACCCCATCAAATACTACTATTATTATACTCCGGGGTATTTTCAGACCCCAGAGTATAATAATCGGAGACCCAGGGGAGGTGATAAACATAAAAACCTGTGTTACTCACCTCTCCGGCAATCCGATGTTGCTCCCAGCAGGCTTCAGCCTTCTTTGGTGACGTCCCAGGCGTCACGTGAGCCAGGCCGAGGTCATTATGTCGCGACGCCGGTCTGTGCGACATTGAAGAAGGCCGAACGCAGGGAGCGCACCGGAGCCCAGGTAAGTAACACTGGTTTTTATGTTTGTCACCACCTGGGTCTCCAATCATTATACTCTGGGGTCTGAAAAGACCCCAGAGTATAATAATAGTTCATGGGTGGGGGGGTCACTATGGGGCATAATACTGTGTGCAGGGGCCACTATGGACTATAATACCATTTGCAGGGGCCACTATGGGGCATAATACCAATGCAGGGGCCACTAAGGAGCATAATACCGATTGCAGGGGCCACTATGGAGCATAATAACGTGTGCAGTGGCCACTATGGAGCATAATACCGTGTGCAGGGGCAACTATTGAGCATAATACCGTGTGCAGGGGCAACTATGGAGCATAATACCGTGTGCAGGGGCAACTATTGAGCATAATACCGTGTGCAGGGGCCGCTGTGGGGCGTAATACCGTGTGCAGAGGCAACTATAGAGCATAATACCGTTTGCAGGGGTAAACAGTATTGGTATAGTGCTTAATTTTTGATATATTCAGAAAAGGATGAGGATAGTATGTAACATGCCAATGTCTTAGGTTTTAACAATACATTATGTTCTTCCTGGTTGACCTCAAAGGGCTGATTGTAACAGTAGTAATGTACAAATGTAACTACTGCTTAATAGCTCGCTTATCTGTTAAGGAGAAGTTACTTTTATACATGTGTAAAATAATCTTGGCCCTTCAAGGTACCCCGTGAGGCTGAAGTGGCCCCCGGAGAAAATGAGTTTGACACCCCTGCTATACACTTTCCAACATTTAAAATGCTTGTTTTGGAGACTATGAAGTGCAACAGGCTTGTTATTTTGAAGAATGATTTGCCTTTTGAAAAGTGATGAAGAAGTAGGTTTTCAGAAAAAAAGCCGCCAAAAATGATCCCTTCATGAGAGAAAAAAGATGCACCAACATGACATCAGTATTGAAAGAAACAATAAGTGTAGAAAAATTGTGGCAGACTGTCAGCATGCCTGGATTGCATGCCAGTTGAAAAGGGAATAATTAGCTTTCTAAAACAAGTTGCCAAAAATGATCCCTGTATGGGAGCAGATGCCACAGCAACACGACATTGGAGGTGGGAGAGTGACAATTACAGAAAAAAATGTGGCATACTGTCATAGTGCCTGGACTGCCAGCTGAAAAAGTTGGAATATCTTCTCTCATGAGAATACTTGGGAGGCAAAAGAGAACCTAGACTGTCTGGTCTGTGATTCCTTTATGGCAACAAATGCCACAACATCTTAGCAGTGACAACTTACAGAATTTCTTTAAAAAATTGTCACAGTGTTAGTGTGCCTGGTCTGCCAGCGAAAAAAGCTGTAATATCTTCTTTTGATAAGAACAACAGCCAGAAGAGATACAGCACTGCCCTGTCTGTCATCCATTTATAGGAGCAAATACCACAGCAACATGTCATTAGCAGAGTGACAGTTTAAAGGATTTCAAGAAAAATGTAAGGCACCTTGTCAGTGTACCTTGCCTGCCAGTTGAAAAAGCTGGAATCTCTTCCAAGAGTAACCAGGAAGTAGAAGTTGTTATTCCTATTGTAAATGTTTGCTGTATGATATACTGTATATCAAAAGAATGACATCACTGATGCTGCAGTTGTCCCTGCTGCTGACACATTTTGTTGGCCTGAGCCTCCTCAAAAGGCTTCAGTAGGCAACACAATTGTCTCATGAGCCTCCAATTGAGGATCTCAAAATAACACATTGTCCCTCAGGTTTACTGCATGCAGTAATCATTCACCACCTTCTTCTGCTCAAACAGATGCTCCAGCATGTGCCACTCTGCCACACCCACATGGCGAAATAATGGTGACTAGGTATTCTCCATCGAGACTGAAAAATGAGCACCAGGAGATCAGCAGTAACAGGAGGTATTCACAGGAAAAGCACGTCCAGCTGCAGAAAACAATGAAAGGCAAATGCAACAGTCAAGTTTCAATAACAAACCTTAAACCCAGATTGGAGGATGAAGTTGTTTCTGGCTCTGAGTCTTAAGGTTTTAATGAGGCTGAGCAGACCAGTGCAAATCTTGATTAGCGGTCATGTTAAAGCTAAAGGGGTTCCTATTTTTTAAATCAGCTGTCCAGTACCTGTTACTAAGTAAATAGTAAATTACGTCCTTAGCAGCAGAGGCTGCTGAGATGTCAATATAGGAAGTGTGTGAGTGGGTCCAGCAGCTCCTTCACAAGCATAATCTATGATAATCTCTGCAAAGGCACTTTACTGCTCTCTGCTCCGTGCACAGATCTCTGTATCTACTCACAAACAATGCGTAGCTTTATGGAATATAGTGAGGAAAAACATACACGTTATTTAAAGGGGTATTCCCATGACCATAACCGTTTTTAAATTTGTAGATAATTAAAAGTTAAACATTTTTGCAAATATAAGTAATTAAACATTTTGCAGAGTTTTAAAGATTTTCTCTAAATATCTTGTGGTCACAAGTTGTCTTGATCGGTTGCCAGTGGATACGACCATGAATGCAGGACCTTTCTAAGGCCAGAAAGTCAGCCATAATTTGCCTTATTGTGGCTGGGATATCTTCTGATACATGTAGTGTCCCTGCCTGATAAACTAACTACAATAAGAAAATCATGGCTGGGTTCCTGACAAGTTCCAGACCATAGAAAGTTTCTGCATACATGGTCATATCCATTGGCAACCGATTAAGACAAACGACTGTCACCACTAAGATGGTTAGAGAAAATCTTTAAAACTGCAGAATTTTTAGCTACTTATATTTGCAAAAATCTTTAACTTTGTATTATCTACAAATATAAATTTGATTATGTTCATGGGAATGGGGAGACCGGAGCGCTGCGCAGTAAAGCGCAGGGATCTTGACTGGGGGCGGGCTGTAGGGGGGACCAATAACGCGCTAGGGCGCGAAGAATTGGGGGCGGGGCTTAACCCCGTTCGAATTGACTATGCCGCGCAGCCCGGGAAGCGGCCATTCCGGAGCTGCGCGGCATGCTAACGAGCGGTCAGCTCCCTCCCCCCCCACCTTTTCACTGTAATGGCATCCCTCGATACCATCCTGGAGCAGATCAGAGCTGCTGCCGGCGTCCATGGTGAGGCCTGGCTGCAGGAGCGGCTGGCTGACATTATGCAGCCTGCCGCCCCCCCCCATTAACCCTTCACTACCCCCGGAGGGCGTCTGAGCGGCGGCGGCCGCGCAGGACTCGCCCGCCGGCACGTTTGGCCCTGATGAGCCCCCTAGGGCCCGGCGACATAGGAGTCCCTCTCGGGCCCCTCCAGGCCGGGCACCCCGCTCCACTGCTCAGGCGCGGAGGTCCCGGTCTGGGAGGAATCCTGCCAGTCGCCTGGCCCCTGCGGAGGTGGAGATCCCTGCCACTGGCCTCAGTGGGGGGACCTCCACATCCAGTCTCCATATGGCTACAGCACGTGGTGCAGCGGTCCCCTCCTGTGATGCTCCAGCGGGAGGGGGACTGTGTCTTCAAGTCCCGTCGGTTCCGGCTTTCCAAGTGCCCTTGGTACAGCAGCGGGAAATTCTGAACGACGAGCAGCACGGCGCTGGCCCCTCCTTCACGGCACCACAGCCCCGGTCCGAGGTGCATCCAGTGGTTTCAAGTGCATACGCGGGTGCAGGTCAACCTTCCCAGGGATGTCGGTCGTGCTGCAGCTGTCAGCGGGATGGTTCTCAACAATCAACAGGCGCCAGCGTTCTCCTGTACAGCGACCCAGGTCAGCAGGATGCAGGACCGTCGACTGGTGGGCCCACAGCACCTACGCAGTCTGGTGAGTACCATTCATTGTCGTGTCCGTTTCCTCCTATTCTAATGTCCCAGGGGTTAGGGATAGATAGGCCGGAGTCCCCAGTGGGTGGTGGTGTAGCTTCTGAGGGGATTAGGGAGCTATTGGGTAGCGTGAGGGAGCTACTGTCGCGCTGCGAACAGAGTGTTAGCGGTTCCCCGGTGGCGGCGTGGGTCCCTCCTGCGGTTCAGTCAGTAGCGTCACAGAGTGCGCCGGTGGTAGGGGCTCCGGCGGGTGTCACAGTGTCTGTCCAGACAGATAAAGAGAAGGTTGATTCGGTGAGGCTAGACGACAGGGCTCGGGGGGAGGTTTATGTGTGTTTTGAGGGTCCTCTAGGGGCGCATTTAAAAAAGGAAGTGAGGGAGAAGATTTGGAAGGACGAGTACGTCGAAATCTTTTCCTTGCTCCCTTTAGCTAAATTTAACTTAGACAAGAGTAAGAAGGAGGATAGCAAAAAAGAGGAGGAAGAAAAACGTAGGTGGCGCCTGATTCCACAGACTTTTGCTAATTGGCTTCAGGCCTTTGCCATTTTAGCGAGTGTCATTGGTGAAAAGGCTCCTGACAACTGTTCGGGGCTTTTTTGCTATCAGGACTCTATAGGTGAGGCGTATCGGGTGTATGGGGGTCAGACATGGCTGCGGTATGATGAGCAGTTCCGTCAGCGTAAGGCGGTTCGGCCCAGCATACGGTGGGACCAGAAAGATATAGGTTTGTGGCTTCGGGTTATGGCGCCAGCTCGCTTTGGCCAGCCCTTTCCTGGGGCGGCCGGTGGAACCGGCCATGGTGGTCTCAGTTACGGCTCAGGGGGGGCAGGTGCACAGGCCCAGCAACGTTACGGGCTGTGTTGGCAGTTCAATGAAGCCCAATGTAAATTCGGCTTCAACTGTAGATTCAAACATGCCTGTTCATTCTGCGGAGGGGTGTCCCATGGTGCGGCACGTTGCTTGCGCAAACAAAGGACCAAGGCCTTGCCTAATAGTGGACAAGGGGCAGACGCCGGTGAAGCTGGAAGCCATGCTTCCGTACCTAAATAGTTATGTTAACAGGGAGAGTGCAAAGTCTCTGGTAGAAGGTTTTAGGGAGGGTTTTAGGATTCCCCTGCCGACGCACACAGTCCCCTTTTGTATAACTAACTTGAGGTCGGCAGCGGAACACTCGGGGGTGGTGTCCAAAAAACTGAGGAAGGAGGTGGCCTTGGGGCGCATGGCGGGCCCCTTCGCATCACCCCCTTTGGAAGGTTTAATTGTATCTCCTTTGGGGGTGGTGCCGAAGAAGGAGCCGAATCAGTTTCGGCTCATACATCATTTGTCTTATCCCAAAGGAGCGTCGGTCAACGATGGTATTGCACCCGAGCTTTGTTCGGTAGTATATACCTCGTTTGATGCAGCTGTGCATTGGGTACGGCGTTGCGGTCCAGGGGCCCTCTTAGCTAAGACGGATGTGGAGGCGGCGTTCAGGTTACTGCCAGTACACCCTGACAGCGTTAGGTTACTGGGCTGCTACTGGGACGGCGGGTATTACGTGGATCGTTGCCTCCCTATGGGTTGCTCAATATCGTGCGCATACTTTGAGGCGTTCAGCACCTTTTTAGAGTCGGTAATTCGGGATGTGGCGGGGGTTGAGTCAGTGATACACTACCTCGATGATTTCCTCTGTATAGGTCCGGCGGGCTCCGATGTATGCGCGGTTTTGTTGGCAACCGCGCGGTGGGTCGCCAGTAAGTTTGGGGTACCGTTGTCACCGGAAAAGACTGAGGGTCCGTGCACTAGATTGAGTTTCTTGGGCATAGAGCTTGACACTGTGGCAATGGAGTTCCGGTTGCCTGGTGACAAGCTGGTTGATCTTAGAGAGAGGGTGAGGCGTGCTCGTCACATGCGAAAAATTACGTTGCGCGACCTCCAGTCATTGGTAGGCAGTTTAAATTTTGCCTGCCGCATTATCCCCATGGGTAGGATTTTTTGTCGCCGGCTGGCAGGGGCCATGAACGGGGTGTCAAATCCACGACACTTTATTCGGCTGGGGGTGATACATCGGGAGGACCTGGCAGTATGGGACACTTTTTTAGACCAGTTCAATGGTAGATCACTGGTCCAGTCAGCAGTGATCGATGTGTTCGATTGTGACCTCTTTACGGATGCGGCAGGGGGCCACGGTTTTGGGGCCTATTACAGGGGGCAGTGGTGCGCCGCTCCTTGGCCTGCGTCGTGGCGTGAACAAGGTCTGACGCGGAATTTGACTGTACTTGAGTTATTCCCGATTTTAGTCGCGGTGTCCATATGGGGTGGGGCGTTCCAGGATAAAAAAGTTAGATTTCATTGTGATAACATGTCAGTTGTGTCGGCCATTAATAATGTGACTGCGTCTTCTCCTCCAGTTATCAAGTTGCTTCAGCGTTTAGTATTGCGTTGCTTGTGCCTGAATGCATGGGTGGTGGCAGTGCATGTTCCGGGGGTTAAAAATGACGTTGCTGATTCTTTGTCTCGTTTCCAGTGGGAGCGGTTTCGTGCCCTGGCTCCGGGGGCGGAAGTGGAAGGGATTCCATGTCCTCCAGAATTATGGGACTTGGTTTGCGAAAAGCAGGGACATTGATTCAGGCATCGTTGGCCCCCGGCACCTGGGATAAGTATTCAAGGGCTTGGCAGCTTTGGGAGGATTGGGTGGGAGATTTAGGTCAGGTACATACTGATGAGGATAGGGTTGGGGCTTTATTGTTCTTGTTAAGCCGTTGGTCTTCAGATGGATGGTCCGTGGCGAAAGTTAATGGTGCGGTAGCGGCGTTGGCATTTGTTTTCAAGTTGAGGGGTTTGGCGGACTTTACCAAACATTTCTTGGTTCAACGTGCGCTTAAGGGGTTCCGCAGGGGCAGGGGAAGTAGTGACACACGGCGCCCGGTTACATTTCAGCTTTTGGAGCGTTTGGGGTTGGAACTGGGCCGTTTTTGTTCTTCGCACTATGAATGCGTTTTGTTTCACCTGGCTTTTTCTCTAGCCTTTTTCGGGGCTCTCAGGGTGGGTGAGTTGGTGTCCGTGTCGACTAAGCGGCCGGGTGGTTTACAGATGGATGATGTGTACATGGAGGAAGGGGTCCTAGTGGTCAGGGTTCGCAGGTCTAAGATGGATCAGGCGGGGGCAGGGAAGTATCTGCGCCTGGGTGCGGTTGTAGGGTCAGATATGTGCCCGGTGCGTTGTTTGCTTGTTTTTCGGGGGTTGGTTCCAGCTTCTGCGGGCGGTCCCCTCCTGCGTCATGAGGATGGTTCGTTCCTTTCCCGTTATCAGTTCTCGGCTGTTTTTAGGGGTTGTTTGGACTCGCTGGGCCTTGACGCCTCTCGATATGCTCCACACTCTTTTCGCATTGGCGCAGCGACAGAAGCAGCTAGTTGGGGGTTGAGCTCGGAGGTGGTCCGACGTATCGGTAGGTGGGAATCGCAGAGGTATAGATCATACATACGTCCACACCTTGCCCAAATGTGAATCATTGTGTTGTTGGGTATTTTCTCCGCCCTCCCCCTACTTTATTTCTTCTTTCGTAGGCCCTTCTGCTCGGTTAGTCTGGATCTTCGGCCATTCTTTTGTGTTCTGGGGCGCGGAGAGGGCCGGTGTGCGGCGGAATGGTCGGCAGCTGGGGTTCGACAGGGCTGCGGTCGTTGTACGTTGGATTGGAGTCCGAGGTATGGTGTGGAGTCGGGTCATGCCCGAAATCCACAGGTGCACGAGGTTGGATCGGTCTCCGGACATTATCGTGATACATGCTGGTGGCAATGACCTGGGGGTTCGTCCCTTTCGCGATTTAGTGAGGGACATAAAGTATGACCTGTTGAGGTTGTGGTCCATGTTTCCGGGGATTGTTACCGTGTGGTCCGATATTGTACCGAGAAAAACATGGCGGGAGGCTAGGTCTGTTGAAAGGCTCAACAAGGCCAGGATTAAGGTTAACCGGGCTGTTGCGGGGTTTGTGTCCAGGAACGGCGGTGTGTGCGTGCGGCACAAGGAGTTGGAGTCTGGGGAGGGGGAGTTTTGGTTGCGGGACGGGGTCCATCTGAATGCGGTGGGTATAGATTTGTGGACGCTAGGTATCCAGGAGGGTGTTGAGAGGGCCCTGGAAGTGTGGCGGGTCTCTCACGCTTAAGGGATTAAGGCGTGCTCGCAGTGGCGGGTGGGGTCCTTGGAGTTGGTGGTCAATTGGCTAAAAGGGTGGAGTCAAAGGTAGGCTCCACCTATACATTTGGTGGTAATTGCACATTTTGGTGGATGGCCTGGCGCACGGTGAACGGTTACAGGGTAAATTGGCCCTGGGAGCTGGTACATGGAAGAAGGAGTTCGTCTTTATTCATGGTGCCGCCGAGCCGGTGGTCGCGGCTGGTGGTAAATTTATGGTGTGGTTATGTTAGCGCCAGGCCGGGGGATTGATAGTTTTTTGTAGCTCCAAGGACTCTTACCCAGGTTAAGCGTTTATTGTTAAATTATTTTAAGTTATGCAAATTATAATACGTTATACTTGTTGTTATTTATTTGTTGTTTGTTAATAAATACGGCTGCTGTGGCCGATTTAATCCAACCCTTTGGTCTTGGTTTATTTCTAAGGGGGTGGGGGGTTTGAGAGCTGGGGGGCAGGGGTCGAGGCTGGAAAAGAGGGGGAAGGCATTTAGGCCCAGCAGTTTGGGTATCAAAGGTGGTGGGGGGTTCATAGGGGGACCCCGTTATCAGCAATGCCCAGTCAGGGGAGACCGGAGCGCTGCGCAGTAAAGCGCAGGGATCTTGACTGGGGGCAGGCTGTAGGGGGGACCAATAACGCGCTAGGGCGCGAAGAATTGGGGGCGGGGCTTAACCCCGTTCGAATTGACTATGCCGCGCAGCCCGGGAAGCGGCCATTCCGGATCTGCGCGGCATGCTAACGAGCGGTCCCTCCCTCCCTCCCGTTTTTTTTTCTCTTTCTTGGGCTATTTTAACTTGTTTATCTTTTTGCAGGTGGTGTCACGGTGGCCTTGGCGGGTGGGGTCCTTGGAGTTGGTGGTCAATTGGCTAAAAGGGTGGAGTCAAAGGTAGGCTCCACCTATACATTTGGTGGTAATTGCACATTTTGGTGGATGGCCTGGCGCACGGTGAACGGTTACAGGGTAAATTGGCCCTGGGAGCTGGTACATGGAAGAAGGAGTTCGTCTTTATTCATGGTGCCGCCGAGCCGGTGGTCGCGGCTGGTGGTAAATTTATGGTGTGGTTATGTTAGCGCCAGGCCGGGGGATTGATAGTTTTTTGTAGCTCCAAGGACTCTTACCCAGGTTAAGCGTTTATTGTTAAATTATTTTAAGTTATGCAAATTATAATACGTTATACTTGTTGTTATTTATTTGTTGTTTGTTAATAAATACGGCTGCTGTGGCCGATTTAATCCAACCCTTTGGTCTTGGTTTATTTCTAAGGGGGTGGGGGGTTTGAGAGCTGGGGGGCAGGGGTCGAGGCTGGAAAAGAGGGGGAAGGCATTTAGGCCCAGCAGTTTGGGTATCAAAGGTGGTGGGGGGTTCATAGGGGGACCCCGTTATCAGCAATGCCCAGTCAACCCCTTTAACTCTTCTGACTCAGTATGGAGATGACAGAAGAAAGGTGCTTGTGAAAAGATTTTTCTTGTGTAGAACCACAGGCATTATTAAGTATGTATAGTGCATATATAAGACCTGCCCAGATAGTGCCATAACTAGCTTGAAAGTTTATAATGCATAGACAGTTGAATGAGGCTTTGTGAACACTCCTGAGCCTCATAGAAAGTTCTGGGCGGGAAGTGTTACTGTAAACTACTTGTGGAGGTCTACAATATGTACACACCTCCTTGCTCAAGGTGCAAGCAAAATGGGGCGACTATCCGCATAAAAAAGAATAAATCCCCAGGAAGATTCTGTATGTTTCATTGAAAACAGGTACCCTTTACAAAATGAGGTTGTTAACAATGAAATGATGACTTGGGCAGTATATGTGTAACACAGTGAACACTGCAGTCACACAGCACAGTGAAGAGCCCCCCCCACACACACACATACACACACACACACACACACACTCACACACACTGTAGTAGTAGCACTGGAGCAGCAACTGCTTTGGATCATGCAGTGACCAATAATATGGCTGTCGGTCGCAGAGACCATGTGATCCTCCTCCTCTTTTGTATCTTGTGTTACATGTGGTGATAACCATTTTAGTTTACCTGAGATGAATCGCAAATGTTTCAGTTTAGTCAAAAAACTTAACTTTTGGACCCTGATCTGTTATGGATCAGTTTGCTCATCTCTAATCAGGACATTGATGTGGATCCACTTTGCAGAGCTCTTGTTTACTGCCATCACAGCTTAATCTTGAAGATAAGTAAGATTTTTATTCATTATATTTATTTGTTTTATATTAATTTATAATATTTGTATTTGCCTGTAGGTATAATTGTGATAGTACCTGCATTCACGCTGGGGTTGGTAACCAGATCAGTGAAAGCATATGTTGTTTATTTATAAGGGGAAGTACAGTCTGCTGCTTGACTCTAACAACAGAACAGAGAAAAGGCTGCAGAAGCAACAGTAAGCATACTGCAAATTTTATTGGAAGCTTGATTCCACAAAGCTATTTATATAAGTACCATGTAGATATACAGGACACATCATATCAATCTCAAGCATCTCACTTTTGGCCATTATGCCCACAACCTGCCATGTTCTGGTTCATAATTATCAAGGACACCATTACATTACAGCAAATCAGATAGGACCCTTGTCTTACATTAGTTAGGGCTTTTTTTTCTTGTCTTTGTCATTATGTTTCAGCAGAGGCTGCTAATGCTATCTTTACAGGAATTTATATTAGATTAAACTGTTTATTCATGCCATTATGTATTTCAGCAGTAATCATAAATATATGTTCACAATGCTCCAGGGATATTGAGGGGCCGTAATAACGCATCATTGGCAACGTACTTCATTACCACCAGCCGTGTTCAAAATAATAAGCTTTGGTGGGTAATTTAGAAACCTATTGGACCAGACAGAACGTTATGTTGGGAAGTAGTGCGTGCCTAGAGCAGGGAGGGCAGAGGGAGAAATTTTCTGTTTTCACTCCAGCCTCATATGTGCAATTGATGGCTTTTGTTACCAAAGCAATATTGCAAAGTGTACAGCTTATTAAAGATCTGACTCTTAATGCATGCTGTTTTTAGAGATGAATTGAGAAATAAGCAGTCCCTCTCCCTCCAGTTTTGTCAGGGAGGATTTAACTGTAGATGGGTATTATAGACATTTCAACTCTTTAAGATTTTTTTCCTTCGATTTGGTGTCAGAACTGCTGATTTGTAGCCAAAGAGTCTCATAGGCTTTAATATAGCTTTACTGGGGGAATCAACAGTTTTTAAAAAGTAATATAAAAATGAAATGACTATAAAGCAATATGTGCAGAGTAATGTATAAATACATAAGACGAAAAGAACTGCTATTTGAAATGTCATGGTAGCGGAGTGATTATTTCTATCTTTCTTTATTTAAAATTACAGAATGCAGATAAGGCCAAATAACCAGAACTACTGTTGTGGATGCTGAGTATTTTTTTGGATTGGATTTGGATTAGAAAATATAATAACCCATCTCCTAAAACATTTGGCTAGAGTAATAAAGTAGAAATGTATGATGAGTCAACACCAAGTAGTTTTTCATCTATAATAAGAAATTTATGGGTATAAATTGCAGATCATCCTGAGACATAGTGAAGGAAAGAATCAAGATAAAATGCTACCCTAGTATCTTGACCATTGTTGCACCATCAACTATGTGAAGGATCTTTAATATTCATCTTATATAACTTATATTAAGTCCAATTATTATCCAGAAAGTGTTTTATTGTCAGTATCTATAGTTGTTCACATGGCGGGTAGGTTTGGGGACCTTCATTTTCCGTATACTGTTAGTACAGATCTGTCAGTCATTCTGACAGTAAATCTGTTTCAGTATCATTCATGTAATTTATGCTCCAGTACGCTCCAGAATCTATGGCACTGTGGCACAAAAAAGGGACTGATTAATATATTGCGGGCACTAACAGGTGATAGGAATTCTAAGAAGCTTGTGTGCACAAACATGTTGTGAACAAGTCTTCATGGTAGACTAGGCCAAGATATAGAAGGAAAGGGAAATGTATATGCTTGCTAAAGTGTACAGAGCTGGTGGGTGTAAGGACAAGTGGCGCAGAGAGGACAAAGCCAAGCTTTTGCAATAAGGCCTGTTAGCCTTTAGTTATACCCCTCACAGCAAGTTCAGGAGGGCATTCTTAGCCACATAAGAATGGCTGAAAATTTTACCCAACTGCAGTGCAGCCACAATGGTTGTACCATTGTCATTCTTGATGTTGCATTCTGGAGTTGGTATGGAAACATCCAGTGTGAAATTTGCTCCTTGATGCAGCTCCACTGTGTGTCTTATTTCTTCCAGGCTTATCAGCTGTAATAGAGCATGGCAGTTCTTCACCTTACACTACTTACCTTCCATTAAGAGAGAAATAGAGGAGGCATATAGGTGCTGTCTGGTGTCGGAAGACTCTGAACCAGGTCTGCACAACTGTAGAGGTGTCATCACTAGGACCCGACCTTGTTTCAGTGGTGCCCAGTCATTGGTGAGAGTGGGAATACCCACCATGTAAGAGGAGTAAGTATGTTGGAAAACTGGATATAAAACATCGGGTACATCAACAAGAACAGACAGTTGTTTTGGAGCCTTTATTTCTCCTACATAATTATTTCTCTTACCCAAAGCACGTTCTCTCACCCACGCCTCCCACAGAGTATCATGTGCCTTAGGATATGATACGGCTGCAGTCATTTTAACCTGGAAATCTATTAGTAGAGATATTTTTGTATATTTGCATATTTTGTAAAATGTTGTGGTTTATTGCTTATGATGGTCTTTTTTTCTTTCACAGCAATATTGACAAAGGGAGGAGCAAACCTTCTAACTTGGTTGCTATTTATATATTTCATTATCTGGCTCTTTGGAAGTAGAACCTACACTGTATAATAAATATTTCCACCCTTTGAAGTATTGAACTGCGAGTGCTGTGTTTCTTTATACTATTCAATAGTATTAGATAGGGACACCTTTCTTAAAGAACTAATAGCGGTTAGGTATTCTCTATCAAGGCTGAGTGCATGCCATAACTTGCCTAAAAATGCAGTGGAAACCACTAAATCAAACGAAAGCACCTGCACCACTAGGAACTTGGGCCAGTGCAAGTTCAATTGATGTACATCTCCATGACTTGGTACGTATTGTTGTTTGCATTCTGGTATTAATGATGGTGGACTAGGAGAAGCAGACAGTAATGATGAGAATGACAATGATGACCATGTATGTGTTTTGGCTACATGAATGACTACAGAGAGAAGAACTGACTCTTTCTTGCATTGCTTGCCATGCCCATGCCCACTACCAATTTGCTATTTCCAAATGTGCTCTTGATGAAGAGACATGTGCTGATGGAGAGCCATGGTTCCTAAACTGCCTACATCTGTGTTTGGATGACCACCGCCTTATTTTCTGCAGCAATTCTGGCACACTGTAAATGATTTATCATGCATCAATGTAGTGAAAAATTCCCACATGGGAAATGCTAACACAGAGACACCACGAAAAACACCCATAGTGACTACCACTACTTTGGTTCAGAGTAGCTAAGGGTTCAGCACAGAGGGGGCAAACACGTCCAAGTGGGCCCCCAACTCAGGTATACCGATATTATCACTATACGGTGACCATATAGTTTTAACTACAGGCTTTGCACAGGGCTCTGCAAACAATTTAGGTGAATATGGCACAGGAAACATTTTATGACTTACAGGTGACATCTCTGATTGTAAACATTCACATTATATCGCTATCCGTACTGGGCTGCCATGATCACTTCTTCCAGTTGTGACTTATCTCTGTAAAGTTTACAACACAGACATCTTTGGCTCCTTTTCCGATAAAAAAAATCAGTGGAGTTCAGACACCTGGGACCCTGCTGATCATCTGCTTGAAGAGGACCACAGCACTTGTGCAAGTGTACCCCATTCTCTGTTTACATTGTATTGTTCATTTCATAGCTGCCATGTAATGTAACTACAGCCTTGTCCTATACATTTCTATAGGACAAGATTGTAATTACATTACATGGTCACTATAAAACAGGACAGTGTACAATGGAAACAGTGAAGGTATCACCGTGCCTGCACGTGCATCACCCCAATCCCCTTTGGGTAAGGAGATCCGTGTCTGGACCTTTTCCGAGCTTTGAACTGTGACATGTGTGTATTCTGCCTTTTAAGTAAAGCTGGCTGCAGACCAGGAGTCTGGGTTGAGTTTACTTACAGCCTTCCAATACACTTCTTTAGGATGCCCCCCGTGGTGATAACAAGGTTAGCACATGTATGCTAATTGTTTCAGGGACAGGACAATATGCCTTGGCTATAGAGTAGACTGACCGCATTCCAGCATCCCCACTATTTTTGATCCTAGGCAACAACCCCAACTGTGTAGTAATATAGACGAGTATTAGTACCATAAATCCATATCTGAGTCTCGTATCATCACACCAACATTCTCATTTTCTCTACCAACCTTTTATGTGGTACAGTCAGAGGCGCATCTTCCATGTAGTGGCCTGAGGCGATGGCTGGGGAGTTGCACTTTTTTAATTTAATTTGCCAAATCTCTGCCCATGCTTCCAGCTTCTATAGTTCCCCTTGTAATATTCTACTATCCTCCTAAGTTTTGATTAAAGAGTTTTGAATCATATTTAATAAACATATTAAAATACTGACCCCTTTGGTACCCCACTGGTGACTGTGATCAAGAGTATTTACCATTAACAAGCACCCTCTGTTTCCTATCACTGAGCCAGTTGTGAACTCAAATGTTTTCCCTAATCCCAACTGTGAAGGATCTCGCCTGCCGAACCCGTGTTCAGCACACCCGAGATTGCTTCAATTACCTCACACCAACCTCCAATGAGTGTTCTGGGCCGATAGTATAATAAAAAGACGAGCTTTCTAAATTTTATATATTTATTAACCGCTAAACAGGTCGGTACTGGACACTTAACACCTACAGAGCATACATGCAGCGATTAACAAGCAAATACAAGTGGAAAGCAACATGACACGGTGCACAAAATAAAAAAAAGGGAATAACAGAAAGAAAAGCAAAAATATTACCAACACAAGTCTGTGATTGGTTCTCTGAGCTCCAGATGATGATGAGCTCAGGGCATGTACTTCAAAAGTCCCAAAAGCATGCGCTCATATCATAGGCTGCAGAATTCTTTCTTAGGCAAGGTCCAGAGCATGTGTTTCCTACATACTGTTACATCTCTTCCAGGTTAACAAAAGGGTCTCAGACCTCAATGCTTGACAGCATGGTAGACCACATGGTTGAAGTCTCCACCATAAACTGCCACCACATCTACTCTAGGAACAACAAAAGACAGAAGACAAAGAACAAAGACAAAAAAAGCCTCTCAACCTGGTCTGAGACCTTTTACCTCCCCTGGTCTCCTCCCTAAGTGAGGTCACCAGGAGGAGGAGCCCCGCCCCCCCTTTTAACATCTCTCAGAATCATTTTTCTTTATAATTCCTCGCCCGATGACTGTAGAGTTGGGCCGGCGGTATGATAGGGTTTGTGGCAAGGTCCCCAACCCATAGACCCCAAGGATGACACCCCAATTCCCTTTTGGTAAGGAGATCCGTGTCTGGACCTTTTCCGGGATTTGAACTGTGACATGTGTGTATTCTGAGCGTGTGCCTTGACCTGACACATCTGGGGAATTAATCGGGGTGACTGTAAGATGGTCCCCAGGGCAGATATTATCATAAAACCATAATGCCTTTTAAGTAAAACTGGCTGCAGACCAGGCGTCTGGGTTGAGTTTACTTACAGCCTTCCAATACACTTCTTTAGGATGTCCCCCCGCCATGGTGATAACAAGGTTAGCACATGTATGCTAATTGTTTCAGGGACAAGACAATATGCCTTGGCTATAGAGTAGACTGACCGCATTCCAGCAGCCCCACTATTTTTGATCCTAGGCACCAACACCCACTGTGTAGTAATATAGACCAGTATTAGTACCATAAATCCATATCTGAGTCTCGTATCATCACACCAACATCTCATTTTCTCTACCAACCTTTTATGTGGTACAGTCAGTGGCGCATCTTCCATGAGGTGGCCTGAGGCGATGGCTGGGGAGTTGCACTTTTTTAATTGGCTGCTACTTCTTGTGCTATTGCAATAGGTAGCGACCGATACTTTTTACTCACCTGTCCATGCTCCTGTGCACATGGCAGCAGAGGGTGGCCTGCACAGGAGCGTGGACAGTTGAACAAAAAGTATAGGTAGCGGCCTAACATATACTGGGTAGGGGACATATACTGTATGTGTGTGGGGGGTGGTAAAAAAGGGGGTCCTAAACTGTAGGCAGGGTTTAAAAAAAAGCAGGTCATATACTGCAAGTGGGACATAAAAATGGGTCATACTGTATACTGTGTGAAGGATATAAAAGGGGGTCATATACTGTGGGGGCCATAAGAAAGGGGCCATATACTGTGGGGTGGCATAAGAAAGGGGTCATATACTGTGGGGGTGGCATGAGAAAGGGGTTATGTACTGTGGGGGGGCCATAAGAAAAGAACCATATACTGTGGCGGTCCAAAAAAAGCTGGGTCATATATTGTGGAAGCAAAAAAGGGGGTTATATACTGTGGGGGGGGTCAGAAAAAGGGGGTCATATTCCGTGTAGGGGGCCAGAAAAAGGGGATTATATACCATGTATGGGGCCAGAAAAAGGGGGTCATATACCATGTGGGGGCCAGAAAAAGGGGGTCATGTACCGTTTGGGGGGCCAGAAAAAGGGGGTCATGTATTGTGTAGTGGGCCAAAAAAAGGGAGTAGTATATTGTGTGGTGGCCAAAGCAACAGGGATGTTATAGTTCGTGGGGGCCCAAATAAGGGGAATTTTTGATCTATCAAAGTAGGGGGTGTGTTCTAAGTAGCAAGCCCCATCACACAACCAAAGATAGCTGGGTTGGGTATTTTTTTTTTGGGGGGGCACCTTTCTATAGTTCATCTCAGACAGCAGAGAGGCTAGGTTCTTCCCCTGGGTACAGTATCAAAAGCCTTTGAAAAGTCCAGATACACCACATCCACTGCATTACCCATGTCCAGTCTAGAACTGACCTCTTCATAGAAGCTGATCAGATTAGTTTGACAGAACTGATTCCTCATAAACCCATGCTTGGGTGTTCTAGGATTATTTACATTGAGATACTGGAGGATTGCATCTCTTAGAAAACCTTCAAAGCTATGGGAGGGTCATCAAATTTAAAGTCAAATATTCTAAAACAGAAGCCCTTAACCTCAGTTAATGGTGTCCAAAGTCTAGTAAGTCTTCTGATTTTGCTCATAGTCCACATCCCTCAAGTACTTGGGGATTCATACCTCTGCCAACTTCTCTGGTTTGTACTCCCTGAATTTTGCCCCCCTTGTGCAATGAACTCTGAAGTACCTCAGGTTCTACAGTTTCTCAGGTTCTAGTTTTTCCTAAGTTTTTATATCTCTTCCAGGATATACCCATTGTGCTATCGACCTCATTCTCTAACAGGGTCCCTCAGGCGTTATGTTTTTGGATCTATTCATCCAGTCTTGGATTTAAAAACTCTTCAGAGACCCAAGTCGAAGAGAGGGTGAAAGGCTTCAAGACTTTACAAGGTACCACAGACTTGCTATCCTAGAGTGCCTGATTGACTGGTTTCATTGTGACAAAGATAAGCAATGGGTGGAAATTGAGAACTCTCTAGACCCTTTGTCACTACCCTCGCTGGCCTGGATTCCCCGCAGAGATACAGTAGGCCTGCCCCCACATTGCTCCCTCCACTAATGGCTCATCATGTGAGATCGACTCATCATCCAATATGAATTGTCCCATAGAAGGGGCCTCATGAGCTGACTATTTGCGGTGACCAGATGGAAGGCAACGCTGCAGTTGGGATTGCGGGGGTGCAAACAGCGCAGACTTGTCACGGTCTCTGGGCACGAGGGCGCAGCGCTGGTGCTGTCCCACGTTACCACCACTGGTACCGGTGATGAGGGGGGCTGCACAAATGTTGGTGGTGATTGTTCCCCCGGGGCGCTTCCCCTATACTGTGCCGACTGGTGGTGTTTGGGGCGCCCTGATGTTGTCGGTGCAGAGTCAGACACAGAAGCGGTTGTAAAGTTGAACTTTTACTTCCATGGGTGTGGAGGCACAAATGCTTAAACAGTTTCTTCAATACAAAACAACGGGGTACGCCTGGTGACACAGCAAAGTCCTGGGGTGCAGGGTAGACTTGATGAAAGGTGTTCCTAGCCCCTTATACTTCAGTGTTACAGCCCTAAGGTGCGTCTGGGCTCCTATTTGGCTCATAGGAGGATGCCCACCATGATACTAGTACATAATATTCCCCACTCACGTTATGTGGTCCTGATAGCTCAGAGTTTCGGGGTGCAATAGTCAGGGTGGCAGGATATTCCACAGGTCTGGCCTTGGCCCCTGGATCCTGTGATACTTGCTATGGAGCACGTGTTCCAGAATGTTCTCTCCACAGTCTCAGGCTGACAAGATAATGATGCTTGACTTCCTTCAGGGCGATGGCTAGGCAGACAGGGGACAGGATCTTCTGAATAGCTGGAGTATGTCAGCTCTCCAACCTTCCTGGGCCTGTCTAGGACTTGAGATTCCTGCACTAAACTCACTGCTTTCTTCACAGGACATCACACTTATCTCCTCACCTCCTCCTCCTAACACTCCACACTTCTAACTCCTCACACGCAGGACCTTCCTGCAGGGGTGTTACCATGGGGACCCAGTGATCAGCTGACTCCTCCCCTTTTCCCAGGCGATGTCCTCCCATTGGACATTTGGTTACTATTCAATCCTATGGGAGGTGTAATGCATGTGTGAGGCTCACTAGGTGGCGCTGTGTTGTGTGAGACTCAGGACCCCCTGCTATGTCACACAGGCTATGAAGCAACAGGAAATAATACAATGCACAGAGATCACCCTCAGCCCAGCCATAGCCAGCTCTGGGATGCCACATACTCCCCCTCTTTCACTGAGCCGACCTCGGCGACGGGCTGGGGTGAAGGTGAGAAATGTAACATAACGTTAATAAATACGAATAAAGTGCAAATGGGTCCAGAGGCTCTCTGGCACAAATTTTGTGAGTGTCCATTATCATGAGAGTCTCTCTGAGAAACAATAAACAGTCCTTTCTGTAAGGAAGAGTAGGCACTCTAGCACGAATGTCCATACCGCAATGGGGTAACAGAACTTCCTTGGCTCGGTGAGCCAGGCACTATGGCTTGGATTGTTGCATATAAATGTAAATACTATATTACATGGCAAGATATTATATATATACTGTATATACACACAGGAAAAACATTAATGTAATCAGAGCAGGAATAACATATATACAGAAGCAGAGACAGTTAACCTCTTTTACCCAAGGACAGCCATGGCATCACTATAGCGTGTTGGAGGTATGCCTTTTGTGGTACGCTCAGAACGCCTAAGTGGAACGAGATTTGAATCAGGAACAGAGTCACTGAAATCAATTAAATCATCTGTCGAAGGGTTCTCTTGCACTAGAGCAATTGGTGGATAACAGCTAAATGGTAGTAGTTTAGGCGCCCACATAAGCTCAGTTAAAGTTGGGTGTCTCTCTTTTGCTTCATACGGTGACAAGATCTCTGTACTCGTTGTCTCAGCTGGGGGCACCTCTGTGGGTAGTCCTTCTTTAAGGCACAGCTTCAGACGGTTTCGGTGTACTACTTGGGGCTGTCTCCCAGGTTTAGAGATCTCATACACGTCGGATTCAGGATATGGTATGGAGATGACACTGTATGGTTCTTTCTCCCAGAATGGATCCAATTTCCCATTCCGATGGTTATTCCTTAACCATACACGGTCGCCAACTTTCAGGGGCGCTGCATGGGCGCGATGGTTGTAATCCTCCTGTTGTCTCCTACGAACCTCATCCATGCGCGTTTCAACTATCTCTTTAGCTTCCTCCATACGTCGGCGGTGTTCAACAACCCAGTCTGTTATGGGTAGTGGATTGATGGTGTCAGGGACCTTCACACCAAGGGTTAAGTCTGAAGGAAGTTGACCTTGTCTTCCAAACATTAGATAAAATGGTGCGTATCCCGTAGATGTTTGGGGTGTGTTGTTGTAAATATAGGCCAAGTCCTTGATACGCTCAGGCCACTCAACACCAGGTGTAACTGCGGCTGTTCTTAGCATGCCGATGATCACTTGATTTGCCTTCTCGCACATACCATTCCCTTGAGGGTGATACGCTGTGGTTCGCAACTTCTTGCAGTCTTGGAACTGACACAGCTCACGGAACAATTGGGATTCAAACGCCGATCCACGGTCGGTGAGGATATGCTCAGGACAACCGTAATGGCGGACAAACTCTGCGTAGAAGGTCTCAGCCATAGTTCTTGCTGTAAGATCTCTGACAGGCACGATGACAAGGAACTTGGAGTAATGATCCACCATTGTCAGAGCGTAGCTGTAGCCGGAACGTGTGGGACCCAACTTCACATGGTCCAGAGCAACAATTTCACACGGCTTTTGAGTCTTAATTGGATGTAGAGGGGCCTTCTGATCTCTTCGACCTTCCTTGGTGATACTACAGGCGGGACACTCTCGGCACCAACTCTCAATGTCACTCCTCATCCCAACCCAATAGAAGCGACGACGGATGGTAGCTTCGGTCTTTTGTACCCCGAAGTGACCGGATCTGTCATGATACGCCTCAAGTATCATCTGTGCGTCTCTTCTTGGTACGAGGATCTGATGAAGCCTTTCACCTGTGACAGGATCAAGAGTGTTTCTATGTAGAAGGCCTCGTTGGACAAACAGGCGCTTCCTCTGTCGCCAAAGGCGTTTTAATTCCACGTCATGAAGACCTCTCTTTACACGGGTTGGTATTCTTCCTGTAAGCAGGAAATCTGACAATTCTCCTAAAACTCTGCTCTCTTCTTGGAACGTTTTCCACAGAGATGGCTCCTGGAGGGATTCGGCAGCTGTTTTCGCCAGAGATTCTCCTTCTACAGGGACACCAATAGCAACCTGTTGGGCAAACTTGTTGTAGAATGGTGGCATCTCCACCTCTTCCCAGATGTCTTCTCGGGGTGGTTCTTCTCCCACAGGCAACCTTGAGAGTGCATCAGCGTTAGCGTTGGACTTGCCACTGCGATACTTGACAGAGAACTTGTAATTCGCAAGTCTTGAGGCCCACCGTTGTTCAAGGGCTCCCAGTCGAGCAGTGTCCAGATGCGCCAACGGATTGTTATCTGTGTACACGGTAAAGGGTGTGGTAGCCAGGTAGTCTTTAAACTTCTCTGTCACGGCCCAGACAAGCGCCAGAAGTTCGAGTTTGAAAGAACTATAGTTCTGGTCGTTCTTCTCCGCGCCTCTCAGACTCCTGCTGGCGTAGGCGATGACTCGCTCTTTGTTGTCCTGAACCTGGGACAACACTGCACCCAAACCTTGGTGACTTGCATCTGTGTACAAGCGGAATGGCTGACTGTAGTCGGGATAGGCTAGAATTGGTGGTTGCGTCAGAAGTGCTTTAAGCGCTTGAAAGGCTTCCTCTTGACGCGCTGTCCAGTCTACCGGAAGCTTTCGGTTGTAGTTTTCTCTGGGACAACCGCGCAACAACTCGTTCAGAGGCTCGGCTACTTGGGCGAAGTGTGGTATGAAACGCCGGTAGTAACCTGCGAATCCAAGGAAGCTTCGGACTTCTTTGACGGTAGTTGGTCTTTGCCAGTTCTGGACTACAGTGATCTTTTCAGGATCAGGTTGGACGCCTTGTGCGCTCACGACATGCCCAAGGTAGTGAACTTGGGGTTTCAACAGGTAGCACTTGGAGGGCTTCAACTTTAGGCCGTGCTGTATAAGTACCTTGAATACCTCGGACAGGTGACGAAGGTGTTCTTGGTATGTCCGGGAGAATACAATAACATCGTCCAGGTACAGTAGCACACTCTGGAAATTCTCATGGCCGAGGCACCTCTCCATAAGCCGTTGGAATGTGGCTGGGGCATTACATAGCCCAAATGGCATACTATTGAATTCAAAGAGTCCCATCGGGGTCGTAAACGCAGTCTTTTCACGATCTTCAGGCGCCATAGGGACTTGCCAGTATCCACTGGTTAAGTCCAGGGTCGAGAAACAGGTAGCTGATCCCAAAGCCGTTAGAGATTCCTCAATCCGCGGCAATGGGTATGTGTCTTTGTGCGTGACGTTGTTGAGTTTACGATAGTCCACACAAAATCGTAGGGTTCCGTCTTTCTTCTTGACAAGGACTAGCGGGGCTGCCCAGGGGCTATTACTCTCCCGGATGACATCAGCATCTCGCATCTCTTGGATCAACTTTTTCACCGGTTGGTACATCGCTGGTGGTATTGGACGGTGACGCTCCTTGATTGGATGGTGGTCGCTAGTCAGAATGCGATGTTGTATGGTTGTGGTCTTACCAAAGTCCAATGGGTGTTTGCTGAATGCCTGTTGGTAACGCTTGGCCACATTGCGAACCCCATTGATGTGCTCTATAGGGGTATTGGCGTCTCCCACGTTCAATTCATCCCACCAGGACTTCGTGGCTCCATTCTGAATGTTCTCAGCAGCTTGGGTGGAACGCTGTGTGGCGGTAGAATCACCAGAGAGAATGTCTTCTGGTGCTAACCGGTGTAGCAGGGCCACAGAGTGGAACTTGTGGAGGTTCACGGGAGCATCGCCCAAGTTGACTAAGCGGACAGGAACACGTCCATTGGAAACTGTGACAAGGCTGCGGGCAGCCATGACAAGTGGTTGGCCATCTACCTGTATGGGTTGTAGCAAGGCCTCGTAGTCCTGATTTTCTATGCCCGGACGGGCACGGCACCACACCATAGTTTCTGTTCCAGGCTGTAGGGTTACTGGACGGGTATCGTGGATCCGGACTCGACCAATTTCACCTTGTTTGTTGGCGAACTTGTGCTGGGCATTGAGTACACGAATGGCCCGCTGAATGGTCTGCTGGTCACTGGGAGAAGCTGTAAGGAGAGAGGCATGCAAGGCATCCAACACTTCTGCAAAGCAATGGCGTAAAACATTCATGCCTAATATTACAACTGCAAACCTATCATCCTCTACATCAGTGACAATTACACCCTGTCTAGGCAGTTTCAAGTCCCCAATCTGGATAGTGGGTTCCCAATAACCCTGCCGTGGTATGGGCTGTCCATTGCTGGCACACAGATTTATCCATGTGTCAGGTGTTCTATTCAACACACCTAAGTCCCAATGTTCAAGGAACGCCTGCTTGCGCAGGGTTGTTACCTGAGATCCAGTGTCCACCAACGCTGTCAGAGGGACGCCGTTCACCCGGATTGTGATGTGTGGGCAGGCTGAGACGAAGCGTGACAATGGCACTGAAGATTCACCTGGGCCCTTCTTCTTTCCTCCCGAGGGGCGGCCCGCTGCCTCGGGGGTGGCCCGTTTAACTGAAAACACTGAGGCCTGGTGTGTCCATATCTATGGCAATAGGTACAGTATGGCCTCTCACTCTGCGGAGGTTTCACTGAAGACGGACGTCTGGGTGGCGACTCAGGTGAGATGTTGTGACTTCGCAAAGGATCACTGGACGATGAAGACGGCTGGGTCAGACGATCTAGACGGACGGTGATCTGTTCCATGGCACGGGTCAGATGATCCACTCGGGCCAGAAGGTCATCTCTGGAGTCTGCTGGTGTAGTCTGCGCAGTTTGGGCAGCAGGTGAGGTACCCAGAGGTAGTGGCAGGACAACGGGAGCAATGCTTGTTGAGGGTCCAGGTGAGGGAGCACAGATGACTGGGCTCGGCTGGGGCTGCTCCTGTCCCAAGACCTGGATGGCAAGGGCCTTGAAGTCAGCAAACGTGATGCTGGGATGTTGTGCAGCAAGCATTCGCAACTGACTCTGGAGCAATGTGGTACCCGCCCCGTCTATGAAGCGGTCAAGCAAGATTTTATCAGAGTCCACATTTTCACGTGGATCCACTTGCACCACAGCTCTGAACGCCTCTTGGAGGGATAAAGCATAGTCCCGCAGGGTCTCACCAGATAGTTGTCGTCTGGAAAAGAAGCGCATCTTTACCTCGGAGACAGATCGCATGTCAAAGTTCACCTGGAGTTTGTCCAGAATTTGCCCAGGGGTTCTTTTGTCAGAGGCAGGCCAGGATTTGACCTCCCTAGCTGCAGCACCCTCAAGCTGGCCCAGCAGGATCTGTATCTGCTGTTCTGTATTCAGAGGATAGAACTGGAAGAGAGACAGCATCTTCTCACGAAAGTCCCTGAGGGTATGCGCCTCCCCTTTGTAGCGCGGCAGCCATGGTGCACCAGGGTAAAATGGCATGGAGAATGGTAGGCTGCTCGCCATGGGCACTGCTGGATCACTAGAAACAGATGGCACAATGTCACTTTGCTCAGTCATGTTGTTTGCAGGTATGACTGAAATTAGGTTGCCGTCTCTTTAAGAAACTCAACTGCTTGCTGGCAGGGAATGGAGACTACAACTTGGAATGCTGTCCCTTTAAGAATGCTGTAGCTATTAACAGAGTCACTATGATGCAGGCTGACGGTGTGCTCCCCCTCTTTAATGGTGGCACTCCCCACGGACACGGTACACGGAAAACACTCGCTGGGGCCGTGGGAGGACTGAAGACAAGGACAGGGAGGCACTGTACTCACTGACAGCAACTGCAGCGTGGACCAGAGATCAGCGGTGCATAGCAGGGACGGTGATGCGGCACCGGAGAGTCAGAAATGGCGCTGGCACGTTCGCCTTTCACTTTCTTGTATGGGTGCGCTGGAGCATTGCGCTCAGGATTCTGGGCTCTCCTAAGATGGCGGCAGATGGGTCTCCTGGCCTCATGGGCAGTGCTAAAAATCTCCCGCACTTTTGCAAGGTACAGTTAACCCTTTGTGGGCGTTCTTACACAGCGATGTGGCGCAGCAAACAAGTCCTGGGCGTTTTAACTCTTCCAGGGCTGTAACACACTGAGAGGACAGTCTTTAGGGCTTACTTCAGGGGTATAGGGCTCCCCCTCTTTGTGGCAAGCACTCTCAGGGAATAAACTTGATCTTAGCAAAGTCCACAATAAAGACCGATGCTCTGGAGACAATTTGGCGCACTTTTCGTGGCGACTTTCTCAAAATGGCACACACTCGTATCCTGTTCGTGACGCCAGTTTTTCTTGCGGTGACCAGATGGAAGGCAACGCTGCAGTTGGGATTGCGGGGGTGCAAACAGCGCAGACTTGTCATGGTCTCTGGGCACGAGGGCGCAGCGCTGGTGCTGTCCCACGTTACCACCACTGGTACCGGTGATGAGGGGGCTGCACAAATGTTGGTGGTGATTGTTCCCCCGGGGCGCTTCCCCTATACTGTGCCGACTGGTGGTGTTTGGGGCGCCCTGATGTTGTCGGTGCAGAGTCAGACACAGAAGCGGTTGTAAAGTTGAACTTTTACTTCCATGGGTGTGGAGGCACAAATGCTTAAACAGTTTCTTCAATACAAAACAACGGGGTACGCCTGGTGACACAGCAAAGTCCTGGGGTGCAGGGTAGACTTGATGAAAGGTGTTCCTAGCCCCTTATACTTCAGTGTTACAGCCCTAAGGTGCGTCTGGGCTCCTATTTGGCTCATAGGAGGATGCCCACCATGATACTAGTACATAATATTCCCCACTCACGTTATGTGGTCCTGATAGCTCAGAGTTTCGGGGTGCAATAGTCAGGGTGGCAGGATATTCCACAGGTCTGGCCTTGGCCCCTGGATCCTGTGATACTTGCTATGGAGCACGTGTTCCAGAATGTTCTCTCCACAGTCTCAGGCTGACAAGATAATGATGCTTGACTTCCTTCAGGGCGATGGCTAGGCAGACAGGGGACAGGATCTTCTGAATAGCTGGAGTATGTCAGCTCTCCAACCTTCCTGGGCCTGTCTAGGACTTGAGATTCCTGCACTAAACTCACTGCTTTCTTCACAGGACATCACACTTATCTCCTCACCTCCTCCTCCTAACACTCCACACTTCTAACTCCTCACACGCAGGACCTTCCTGCAGGGGTGTTACCATGGGGACCCAGTGATCAGCTGACTCCTCCCCTTTTCCCAGGCGATGTCCTCCCATTGGACATTTGGTTACTATTCAATCCTATGGGAGGTGTAATGCATGTGTGAGGCTCACTAGGTGGCGCTGTGTTGTGTGAGACTCAGGACCCCCTGCTATGTCACACAGGCTATGAAGCAACAGGAAATAATACAATGCACAGAGATCACCCTCAGCCCAGCCATAGCCAGCTCTGGGATGCCACATATTTGACCATCCAGCTTTCTCTCCTGTACTCAATAGAGACTCTTTTCTTACTTGGGAAGCATCTAAACATCCACTACTACATCAGCTCCTTGATGCATTGTCTACTTTAACTGGTTTCCAGTCTCTTCAGGATACTACACCTGAGAGGAGATTCTCTTGGATGGAGTATACACGATTGCTGAAATTTGTTAGAGAGTTGATCACCACGGGTCTGGGATCATCAATCCCCACTGCTTTCGAATCCATTCTATTGGCAGATAAGGCTCCATTACAGCTAGTGTCCTTACTTCATGGCATATTGGTGGATTTTGACTCAGTAGAGGCTCCCATATTTGTGCGCACCTGTGACCTTGAACTGGGTAGAGAGGTCTCTGAAGTGGAGTGGCAAAAGATTTATTCTAACTCACAAGCTTTCAGTTGCCTGTTCCACACAGGAAAAATTGACAAAATACTGTCATGTTGTCATGTTGGTATCACTGTCCACACTTACTCTATAAACTCTATCCTGGTGTTCCAAATTGCTGTTGGCGGTGTGAAAAATGGAAGTGGGCACCATGATATATGTTTGGTGGTCCTGCCTGAGATTACAAAGCTTCTGACATGATCTCCCTGCTTGACACACCACAAATTACCCTGCTATCTCTACTACTAGACCCTGTATCTAAGCTTAAAAAGGTCTGTTTTTCACCCCCATGCACTATAGAATGGATGGCTGAACCGGACAATACTCACCGCATGGAATTCCTCATGGCATAAGACAGACAACAATCATACCAGTTGGCTCTGTTTTGGCTACACTGGACTACCTTTAATTTAAGCCCAAATTACAGCACTTGGCTTGGCGCCTCGTCTTGAGACATCTGGGTTTGTGCGGCCTGCTGTGTGTAACTGAGTTCCCCTCCTCCCTACCCAACACACACACACACGTCCTTGTTCCCCCTTGCTACGCCCCACATTTTTTTCTTTGTTTCCTATTCCTCTCTCTTTCTTTCTCCTCCTCTTTCCCCCTGTTTTTTTTTCCTCCCAGTTGTTTACCCTACCAATGTTAATAATATATCTTGTCAACACTTGCATCATACCCTGGCAGGGTGAACCTATGGACATTTTTTTGCTCCCACCTGTTGGATTCACTAGCCAATATACTCATGTGTGCATTCTGTCTCACCTGCTGGCATATTGTATACTTCATCTGTTGACACCCTGTATTTTACTATCTGTATGTTTACCTATTTGTCAAATGTTTCATAAAAATTCAGTTTTCCAAAAAGGGCCTCTTAATAAATTTGGTGGATCTCGGTTTGGTCCATACTCCAGAAGCTGAATTCAATACCAGCTAGAGGCTGGCACAGGTTTCAGCTGTTTTTTGTTTCAATATTCTAGCACAAATTCTGTTAAATCTGTAGGGCCACAAACCTCTCCCCACCTCCCTACCTATATCATGCCCTTGTTTCTGCCATGAGTGCGCAATCACAAATTTTGGCGGAAATATAGTAGTGTGCCAAGAATTGCAGTTTTGTCAGAAACACAAAGTGTCTAATGCTGAATACAAAATCTGGTGCATTTTTACATTATCTAAAATTTTGGCTAATTTTTATAACACAGTGCCATAACGTCAGTCACATCCCCTTTCTTGGTAAGCCCCACCCATTGTAAGGTAAGTAACAGAAATTGTCAGAAAGTGTCTAAAGTGTTTAATAAATGTGGTATAAAGCATGCATGCCAGTTTTGGTGCAAATTACAGCAGAATTCAGGTGCCTTAGTAAGAATTCATTGAAAGACTAATCTGTACTCACCAAAAGTCATTTGCCTTTAGTAGGGTTGTTTTTAACAATCACGCCAGTTGTCTCTTGTGACTATAGCTTTTTTCATATGTTGTGTCCACCTTTAAGTTTCTGTCACTCTCTATTGAGACCCCAGATATACCATTCATAGGTCCAAAGATTCCTGTAAGGTCTGATCGCTTTACACTTCACATATAGGCAGCCTTAGGAGTCATGCGCATATCAATATCATGGCTTTGTTTTTAGAGCTGTAATAGGGCTTTTTTATATGAATCCAACAGAAGAAAAATACATAGCTTTCTCCACCAACCTTATGTATGGAGGTATTCTACATTTGGAAGGTAGAATAGCTTTGTTTATACAGCACCCAATGATGCCTATACAGCAGGACAAAGTGCCTGTGCAGCTCCATACTTGGGAGACATATGGCCTCTGTGTACTGTCGTACAGCCTCTGTACATGTGATCCTGCCATGTACATGAGTCATTAAAATTATACAAGGACCAAAGGAATAGTTTGAACAGAAATACTGTAGATTAAATAATTTTATTGTTTTATACTCTACAAGTTTTTTCTGGTGAGTTTCTATTAAACCTATTTCATGCAGCAGTAATACACCAGCATTTCAGCGTCTACACATGTAGCAGTTAACCCACCTTTCTGCAGTAGGATAAATTGCTACAATGTGATATCTTATCATAGACAACATCAAAAGCCAATGAAAAGTCAATGAAAAAAAAAAATTATTGGCTTTTGATGTCTTCTGTTACGATATCATATTGCAGGATTTTATCACAGTGCAGAAAGTTGGGTTTTCTCTGCTACTACAGTCGTAACTCCAGAGCCCCTATGGTTCTAGTGAACTCCATGAATTCTATAAGTAAGATGGAAAAAACAAGAAAAGACTCAGATAAGAGACTGAAATAAGAAGGGGTTGAATGACTCCTATTTTAGAAACAGCATGTTTTTAATATAGTTGCTTTCTGGCAGCAACTTTGTTGATTGTACATATGCACGTACTAGGCACCTTTCAGTTGGCCAGGAACAATTAATGCAATAAGAAAGGATTTCACCAGTACTTTTAGCTTCATTGCACAAAGATTAGATTAGATTCTGCAGCAGGGGTCTTATGAAGAGCTCATAACCAGTGCACAGACCTGCCGATGTCACACATTGATATTCTGCTTTGCAAGCTGTAGGCTCTCTCATGCTCCTCTCAAACCGTTCAATACTTCACAGCTGTGATACAGCCCTGTAGTCTGGGGGACAAGAAGGGGGGAGGCTGTAAATGCTTATGGTGTTAGGGGTTATTGAAATTCCTCTGAAAATATAGAGTCTGGAGTAGCAGTTTTTAGCCATTTATATGGCACCCTTTTATTGCACAGTGTCTAGAGACATGACTGAGGAAATGATAGCCTGCATGAGAGGTGCCAAGTTTCATCAGTATGCGATAGACTGTATGTGATCAGCCAGAGCCATTTGCTACTGTGTAATGATAAAGTCTCAGCGGAAATTACTCTAAGGGCAGCTCACTGGCTTTCAGTATATGTAGTTCAAGCTGTTTTATTCCACTGTCACATGTGTGTGGTTTTAATGTCACAGCTATTACACACTCTGTAAAAAACAAAGAAATGACTGCACATCTTCGGAAGGGGATGGGGGAATAGGCTAATCTTTCTGTTGTTTCATATTTGTTTTTCCGGGTACACATGAGTAAATGAATATACTAAGCATAAATCTCTGGCTGTCATGTGGAACGTATTTCTAATAAAAAGTACTATACCCCAGATATACATTGAAGTATCCACACTTTCATTTATGAGACTCTTCACTTAAGAAAATTACTCATGAAAAAGACATGGTTGTGGCAAAAAATATGCAAGAGGAATCAGACAGTCAGATTTTTACATGCCCAATCCTTTTTTTCTTATGGGAAATAAGTAACTGCCACAGGTGAGTGGAAGTAACTTATTTCCTTCTCTTTCTGAAAATGTGCACTAGATTCAGGCCTGTCTAATATGTATATGTATGGGAAGGGGACCTATGGGCACCTGTACTTGTTTGTAAAGTATATGGAGCTTTGAAGGAAAAAAAAAAGTCATAAAGGGTTAAATAAAAGGTTGTAAGCAAATCATGCAACAGTTGACAGCTTCAAAAATCTCTTTACTAGCCTAAATATATAAACATAGAATTAACACACACTTTGCCTATACCACTGGTTTAAAATGAAAAAATATATATATTTATGCAGCTCACTGGATGAATATAAGAGTAATCTCTCAATCACTACTGTCCATTCATTGTGAATATTCTCCATCTTCTACTAACTGACTTAGTACTATATATTTTTTATATCGGTGTGTCTTAAAAATAAATGACTGTAAAACTGAATAGCCCACACAGAGAAAAAGAACTGGTTTAAGACTGTCAGTAAAAAATTCATGAAATCATGTCACAATAGAGATAAAAGGTTCTCATAAGTGATACAATACTTTCCCTTTGGCAGCAGTGGATGAGAGATCTATGTGAGTTCTAAATAAGAAATACCAGAAATCCACAGAGACTGAATTATTTGTAATTATTAATATAGCAGGGATGGAGTTGACTTGTGTTTTCCACTTATTCACCTCAAGTATGTTAGAAGAATTCCAATACGCCAGAAAGATTGATTTTTGCTACATTTAATAAATGCATTTCTGGTGTAGCACTTAAATGGATTTTTTTTCAAATCTATATTTAATAAAAAAAAGTTTAAATGTTATCAGCGTTGTACATGAGTTAGCTGGAGCTATTGAAACGGTCTAACTGTGATTAAGATGGCTTTTTATTTAATATACAGTCATATGAAAAAGTTTGGGCACCCCTATTAATCTTAATCATTTTTAGTTCTAAATATTTGGGTGTTTGCAACAGCCATTTCAATGTGATATATCTAATAACTGATGGACACAGTAATATTTCAGGATTGAAATGAGGTTTATTGTACTAACAGAAAATGTGCAATATGCATTAAACCAAAATTTGACCGGTGGAAAAGTATGGGCACCTCAACAGAAAAGTGACATTAATATTTAGTAGATCCTCCTTTTGCAAAAATAACAGCCTCTAGTCGCTTCCTGTAGCTTTTAATCAGTTCCTGGATCCTGGATGAAGGTATTTTTGACCATTCCTCTTTACAAAACAATTCCAGTTCAGTTAAGTTTGATGGTCGCCGAGCATGGACAGCCCGCTTCAAATTATCCCACAGATGTTCAATGATATTCAGGTCTGGGGACTGGGATGGCCATTCCAGAACATTGTAATTGTTCCTCTGCATGAATGCCTGAGTAGATTTGGAGCTGTGTTTTGGATCATTATCTTGCTGAAATATCCATCCCCGGCGTAACTTCAAATTCGTCACTGATTCTTGTACATTATTCTCAAGAATCTGCTGATACTGAGTTGAATCCATGCGACCCTCAACTTTAACAAGATTCCCGATGCCGGCATTGGCCACACAGCCCCAAAGCATGATGGAACCTTCACCAAATTTTACAGTGGGTAGCAAGTGTTTTTCTTGGAATGCTGTGTTTTTTGACGCCATGCATAACGCCTTTTTGTATGACCAAACAACTCAATCTTTGTTTCATCAGTCCACAGGACCTTCTTCCAAAATGAAGCTGGCTTGTCCAAATGTGCTTTTGCATACCTCAGGCGACTCTGTTTGTGGCGTGCTTTCAGAAACGGCTTCTTTCGCATCACTCTCCCATACAGCTTCTCCTTGTGCAAAGTGTGCTGTATTGTTGACCGATGCACAGTGACACCATCTGCAGCAAGATGATGCTGCAGCTCTTTGGAGGTGGTCTGTGGATTGTCCTTGACTGTTTTCACCATTCTTCTTCTCTGCCTTTCTGATATTTTTCTTGGCCTGCCACTTCTGGGCTTAACAAGAACTGTCCCTGTGGTCTTCCATTTCCTTACTATGTTCCTCACAGTGGAAACTGACAGGTTAAATCTCTGAGACAACTTTTTGTATCCTTCCCCTGAACAACTATGTTGAACAATCTTTGTTTTTAGATCATTTGAGAGTTGTTTTGAGGAGCCCATGATGCCACTCTTCAGAGGAGATTCAAATAGGAGAACAACTTGCAATTGGCCACCTTAAACACCTTTTCTCATGATTGGATACACCTGGCTATGAAGTTCAAAGCTCAGTGAGGTTACAAAACCAATTTTGTGCTTCAATAAGTTAGTAAAAAGTAGTTAGGAGTATTCAAATCAATAAAATGATAAGGGTACCCAAATTTTTACACCGGTCAAATTTTGGTTTAATGCATATTGCACATTTTCTGTTAGTACAATAAACCTCATTTCAATCCTGAAATATTACTGTGTCCATCAGTTATTAGATATATCAAATTGAAATGGCTGTTGCAAACACCCAAATATTTAGAACTAAAAATGATTAAGATTAATAGGGGTGCCCAAACTTTTTCATATGACTGTATTATTATTGTTATAATTATTATTAGCGATATTAGAAGTAGTATTAATATATAAATGAATGTTATAGATGATTGTTAAAGTATAATCTGTTACTGCGTGTCCAGTGGCACACAAAAAGTGCTTAGAGATCTAAGCCATAGGTATATACAGTATAAACAAGTGATTGAAGGGGATATCCACCTAGAAGTGTGTTTGAACTTGGTACTAGTTAACAATAAATATGGAAATGTAATACTTCAATATTATAAAAAAAATGACAGTTAACATGCAAAGGATATACAGAAGCAAATATTATGGGAATGTGAATATACCCCACAGTATGCCGCAGAAAAATAAAAATACTAGTATAAAAAAACAGAACTGAAACCTAAAAGAAGAGCTCCAGCAAGATGACAAACCTAAAAGTAGAGTTCCACCAGGATTACAAAACATGAAATGCTGGTCATCACCCTAATTTTTTCAAGATGACATGTTTAAAATATATACTGATGACATTTTTTTCACACTGGGAACTTATAATATAATTATAAAATGTATAATTTATATAACTTGGGAACTTATATAATTTTGTTTATTCTTCCTCAATACATGCTAACCACCCTGATGAATAGTAACACAATATTAAAACTGGTACCCTTTCATGCTGTGTTAAGCAAACATTTCCCTTCGAAATTTCCATAGACGTTCTGTAAACAAAATAGAAATACAACTTATTTTAAAAGGCTATCATTTTCTATGGGCCCATAGACACGGCTGTAGTTTTGGTGTTCAATATGGGTATAAAATATGAAGCAGGTCCACATTTCTCCCGCATTTATGGCAAGGACTCAAACTGCATTAAAGCTACGAATGCACAACAGTAGCTGTCAACAATAAGGATTATACTGTGGTACCTGGGGTGACATGTGAGCAATAGTGAAAGGAGGACTTACCTGAGGGTAATGTTAAGTCATTCCTCTGATGAAATGCACCATTGCATGTTGGTATCCTGAAAGGTGAAGCTAGAAAGTAGATACAGTAGATGGTCAAAACTGAATATTGACATGAGGCAGTAGTTTTGGAACTTGTCCGGATGCTGCTGCAGGTCAGCATACAGGTCTTGGAAATGTCATTTTCTGGGCCACTGAGAGAGTGACGAAATCAGGCGATACCTTTTAGAGGCTGACTGAGTATATTTGATAAGTAAGCTTTCGGAAGTACTAGCTCCCTTCATCAGACATGGTGTAATACTAGAAACTGAAACTTTACACTATTTATACATACACAAGACATGGATCTTCAAAAGGATCTTGGAATAACAAAATGCAATATACGTAGAGAAGTTATTTACAACAGGTCAGGAAATAAACAGTCTAAAATTTGTGGTGCGTGACAGAGGGATCTGTTATCTATCTGTAATCAGGTGGTGATTTGTGACCCTCACAGGTCATACATAGTGTGACATGAAGCTGGCATGAATATTAAGTCCAAATTGCAGAGTTTGAAATTTTTGCATTAACTTTCACTCCCATTCTTTCACCTTGCCTGCAAAACAGGTGCATGACCTGCAAGTATATCCACACCGCTGACAGTGTACCTGTCCCACAGTCAGAACAGGTGCACAGAATTAGGGGGACATTTTCCTGCAGGTCTTCCAATGTGGTGTATCTCATAATGTGTGTGCAATGTCCCACCACAGGCCTCTATGTGGGGGAAACAGGGCAGAGACTTAGTCAGCGGATGAACTCACACAGATCCACCATTAATAACAGCAGAACCGATCTCCCAGTGGCCGCACATTTCTCCGGAGAAGACCACTCTATTGAAGATTTGCGGGTTGTGGTTTTAATGGGACATTTTAAGACGGAGAATGAGAGGAAAGAATGGGAGTACAAGTTAATGCAAAAATTTCATACTCTGCAATTTGGACTTAATATACATGCCAGCTTCATGTCACACTATGTATGACCTGTGAGGGTCACAAGTCACCACCTGATTACAGATAGATAACAGATCCCACAAATTTTAGACTGTTTATTTCCTGACCTGTTGTAAATAACTTCTCTACGTATATTGCATTTTGTTATTCCAAGATCCTTTTGAAGATCCATGTCTTGTGTATGTATAAATAGTGTAAAGTTTCATTTTCTAGTATTACACCATGTCTGATAAAGGGAGCTAGTACTTCCGAAAGCTTACTTATCAAATATACTCAGTTAGCCTCTAAAAGGTATCGCCTGATTTCTTCACTCTTCCACTACTTTCTATGGCTAACACGGTTCAACATTATACTATGGGCCACTGAGAGGCAATGCGGTGTACCTGATACCTCTGCCTCCTCTGCAGATTGTCATTTAGCATCAGGAGATGCAGAGAGACAAGCCAGGCCAAGAAAACATCATCCAGAATATTATCTGAGTCCATCTGGCCTAAAAAGATTCACTGGAAACCTAAGCTAGATCAGCAGAGGATTATAAACTGCTCTCCAAAGCAAAAAAGACAAAGAAAATGGTGCCAGTCCATCTATGTGACCTTAGTAGAAGGTTGTTACTGTCTAGTGACATCATTAGTAGCCTCCTGTGTGTTGTTTTTTTTTTTTTTTGTTGGATCCGCAAATATGGGTCCAAATGGATGCACTACGGACAAGATTTCTATATGGTCATTGCAGCATGGTTGCGGATAACAAAATCAACAACAACGGAATGAAAACATGGACAACTAATCCGCAATTTACACACAGTAAAATCTGTTACAGTCTTTTGCAGAAGGTCTTATTTCCAGAAAGAAGGAGTTATATAGACCTCTTTGCCACTACTCAAAGGGACCTGAATCAACATGTCAACAAAGAGCCATTGCTTTGAATGGTACACTGCATAGAATGATGTGTCAGATATAAAACAAAATCTATGAGCAGTGCTTTAGGGTCCTTTCATTCTGGTCTCCAGTGGTAGCCCAAAATAAAACAGACTTCACCAATGTGATCTTCTCAAGTGTAATGTAAGTGAAAATCATTTTGACTGGCTTTTCAATCTAAGGCTAAAATCCCACGTTGCAGAAACGCAGCATTTTTTACAGCTGCAGAAACGTAGCAGAAAAAAACATTGCAATTTACAGTACCAACAAAGTAAATTATATTTTGGTTAATCTCAACCATACATTATAGAAAAAAAGAGCTGTGTAAAAACTGATTTTTCAGAAACGCAGGAGTTTTTCAAAAACACAGTACGGAACATTTATTAAGCTACTTGCACCTTTTTGAGGTCTTTTTCTTCCCTACGCTTCATTTATGAAGCATTTGCACCTTTTTTTCCAGATGTTATGCTGCCCTTGCCACTTTTGCTTTTCGGCGAGAAAAGGGGGCGTGGCCTAAATGAAAATCCTATTCATGCAGTATTAATGACTTGCGCCTTTTTAAAAAGGGGCAAAAAAGGTGCACATGCACTCCAGGCCATGGACAGCGTAAATAGCCTGTCAGGTTAGAAAGCATTAAAAAGAGGCAATTGCGTCTTTCTGAACCAAAAAGGGGCAAAGTTCACATGGCCAAAACAGGCGCATCTACACTAACTAACATGCACACAACATTTTAACAAGGAGCTGCGCCTACATCATAAATAAGCACTACAGTAAAACCAGTCTAAAAAAAGGCGCACCTGCGAAAAGTATAGCCAAAAAAGGGGCATTTTTTTAAATTTAATAACACAAAGTGCTACTAAAAAACTTTATAAAATAGTTTTTACTCTCCGTTACGGTAATTTTTATTTTGTATTGTGTCATCGGGGTGGGGGGGGGTCAACTATAACCTTTAATAAGGGCGTTTTATTGGCGTATTATTTTATTTATTTTTTTTCTTATTTTATTTACTTTTTTTTTTATTACATTCTGTCCCGATAAGGTCATAATAGACCTTTGGGGACATCTGATCACTTTTTTTTTTTGTTGGGGAGCCTGATTTCCCCTGTAACTGGGACTGGTACATTTAGCCCCAGTTGCAGGATGAATACAGCCTCCTGCATGACTTGCACATTACTATAGAGCTGATTTGGGTACTGTAGGACCCAGCAGCTCTAACAGACTCTGATCCCGGGGGATCACGTGCCCGCCGGGTGAGAGGTGAGCCCATAGCGCTGTATACACAGAGATCGGGAAGGCAGTGAAGTTACAGCCGGCTCCCTGTTTCAGCAGCTGCACGATTTCATGCAGCTGCTGAGTTCTGATTGGACATACCAGTACGTCCAGGCAGAACTAGACAACCACCTTATTTTTAGATTTAGAGATATGCAGAATTAGAAAACCATGGCTGTGTTGTTACAAAAGCGATAGAACATCTGTCCACTGGTTGTTTGTGTTACTGCAGCTCAAACCAACGGACAGACAGGTGTGACACTGTTTCTGAAGAAAGTATGCATGTTTTTTAAATCTTGTACAACCATCTTTACTTATAAGCACAATAGATGAAGAAAAAATAACTTTTATCTGCAACTAAATGATGTATCAACATTGCATATCCAATAAGGACTGGCTGCATCTATAAAAGGCTTTTGCATTCTTATGTTTATGTTTTCACAATTCCTGTTTGATATCTCCACTATAAAGACATGTGATGTGGTAAGTACACAACTATTCTTTCATAGCTGGATTATTTTATGTGGGCAGCGTGAACTGTTTTCCTTTATGCTCTCTGTTAAGGACATTCTGTACAAACAATGGGCCATATACAGGTATGTTCAGTGCACCTGAAACACAAGCAGTCTTCATTCTGTTTGGCAGAGGGGCTAGAATGTGTAAAATATATCTCCTGGGCTCCTTATGTCAGGCTCTGTGGCATAAAACATGACTGTAGTTGGGTTTTGACTTAGTTCAATGTCTCCTTCTCTTCACAATAATTTCAAAAGAAAAACTTTTCTTTCCTTTAGCAAGTGGTGTGCAAATGTAGTCTTGCAGGGCATATTCATGCAGTGTAACATGAAGAGATGTGAGTATGTCAGAAGGGAGGGGGGTATGAAGGAGAAAAGGTGTAAAGGTAGCCCACCTGAACTTACAGCTGTACAGTGACTAATTCATCTCAGCCAGGCAGTTACTCAGCTTATCATATAGTTGCATAACTCTACAGCTGGTGACAGACAGTGTAGACAGTTTATAAAGCACACTCATACTGCTTGGGGTTGACCAAGGGAATCACTGCCCTTCCGTTGGAGGAACAATCCAAGCCTAGACACAAAGGAAGTGAGAGGATGTTAACACCCAGACAATGACAGGAGGAATAACAGCGGAATGGTACAATACTGAGTTATAAGATGGCTCCAGAATTGTTAATATATTGGAAACAAAGGTATTTACAGACATGTTAGGAGTGATAACAGGTACTTTTTAATGCCTTTCCAAATAAACCTTACCTCATCCTACTGTATAAAAATGTGAATAGTTAACAAAGCTGCTGTAAATGTGATATATTGACCTGTATTATCTCTAATGTTGAATGGTCATAAATAATGAGAGATGTAGTTTAAAGTTATAATCTGGGCAAATATGGCAGAATATAGCAAGTGATATATTATTATTTTGCACACACCATTGAGTCCATTTAAACATTCAGTAATATGGCTTGGATTTCATTATGTCCTAAAAGAAAATATACTAATCAGTTTTATAAAGGAAGAATGTGGAATAACTACCATCCACTGCATCAATCTTTTATTCCCATAAATGTATCACTTGCTGCAGTCCCTTTCAAACTGAACTATTAGAAACAATGAAGCATTTTATAGTAATTTTTTTTACATAAAACATTTCACCATCCATCATGATTAGTCTGGTTAATATAATGCTGTAAAGAAGAGAACATTGTTAATTTACATTTCAATAAAAGACTTCAGAGAAGCGATCAACTGAGAGGCACCTAAAGAGAAATACAATTTTGACATGTATCACTCCTAAAATGTATAAAATAGTTGGAACTTTGAGAGGAGAAAATTATTCTATCTTATACAACAAATTTTATAGTTTGGTTCCCAAACTGGGTTTTTCTGGGCTAATAGTGGTTTTCCTACAATTAGTAGGGGTCTAACTTTAGAATTAGAGATGAGCGAATTTCTCAAAAGTTCGATTCGGCACTTCAAAGTTCCAAAAAAATTTGCTTCGATCTGAATTACTTGCGGCGAATATCGCTAAAAAATACCTATTTCCTAGATTCAGAGAGCCTGTATAGTGGTGTAGAACACTGTGCCTTGCAGTAACAAGCATAGGGAGCCTACTGTGGTAGTCAAACAATACTGTGAGTCCGAATGACACGCACATGACAGGTGTCGCTCTTAGAATCGATGCACACTTCATTTATTTGGACTTTTACGGGACCAAAACTGTCCAACTAACTCAAGTATAAACCCAGCCTTACAGGTCCATGTTAGTGCCAGGTAGAAAGAACTGTACAGAGGCCCAACATCCTATTATAGAGTGAAAGAGCGCACTACTTTCACACCCTCGTTTGCAGATTCCATATAGATGTCTACAGAGTGGCAAGGCGACATAATGTGAAGTTGGCAGCAGCATGAGGATACCATACAGTGACCCAGTGGAAGCGGCATTAGGAGAACATACAGTGACCCAGCAGTGGCAGCGGCATGAGGAGGGCATACAGTGACCCAGTGGCTGCAACATGAGGAGGGCATACAGTGACCCAGTGGCAGCGGCATGAGGAGGACATACAGTGACCCAGTTCCTCCCCTGTGTGACTTTGTTCGCCCAGGCAAACGAGATGTAGAACAGCGTGACACCGCTGTGCCCTGCACATGTGGTATGCTGGAGGAGCATTCACTTTATTTAAAGGTGTTTATTAGTGTGGAAACCCATAAGGAGGACTGTAAGGGTTAAAACATAATTTGTATTATATTCTATAACGCAGTATACAGAAGACACAGGGTGAAATGTTCTCCATGCAGACTAAATAGTTTAGAGATAGAATATAGTCTCAGGGTCTGGGAAGAATATCAACAGTTCTGCTGTTCTCAGAGATGTACCATTCTCAGGAAAGATAAGGAGAACATTTAGACTAGGTGAAAAGGAAACATCTGGGGTGATGGGAAACTGAACAACTTTGTCTGGTAACGGAACTGGAAAACCCATATATGTACATTGATCACATGACTGTTATGTAACTGAGCTTGCTTTTAAAACTGTGTTGAACTACGCAATAAAGAAGAAACGGTTCATACACGATACCTGTGTACGTCTTGTTTCCCGAGCGCTCGAAACTGGTTATTTATTTAATTAGGATTACGGTGACATCCATCCCGGGGGAACTTAACCCCCAATAGAAATTGGCTAATCAACGTGGGGTGACGAGATCGTCTGATGTGCAGCCGATAGAGTGCCGACCCACTCACCGATCGCCTTGAGGACGGGACCAGAGGCCCTCAGATAGATAAAAAACAGTGCTGTGAGGTAAGACCTTATCTTGCCAATTAGTATATCTGAGGTTCCTGTGTGTCTATTCTCTGTATCGATTAGTGAGGTAAGCTGCTGCATGTTTATATGACATCTCGATGCCAATTAAATAGTACGGAAGAACCTAAAAGGGACATGTCACCTGTAAATGATGTGGAAATTGTTTTCTTTGCTTTTTGTCTTACCTGTCTACTGATGTTTGCATGTTACCTGTGTTATAAGATACATGAGGCTGCAAAGAATGGGGAAAAGTTCTCTATTCTTAACCCCTAGAGTCTAGAGTTGCGGACAAGGTTCGGAACTGAGAAGCACTGAGTGATTGAAAAGTCCTTGTTTTGGAACACTAGCCTCCAGCCATACCTGGACGGTCAAGGTCGAATGGGACCTGAGTAGTAGCACGAAGGACTTAGTAGAATCCGCGCGAAGAAGTGCGTGCAGTGATTTGGGAGTGTTTTGGTAAGGGGACACAGGCAGAAAGTTGAGCCTGTGGAAGCCATTAGGCATTGCCCTGAGCACTACTACTGAACTTGCACAAGTAGTTCATAGAAGACAGAAGAGTCTGTCTGGGAGTTCTCACTAAGTAGTCATAAGTGACCCTCTATTGTCTCAAAGGTTGCCCTAGAGGAGTAAGAAGCTCACTGGCTGATTAGCTACCAGCCAAGATGGGGATGGGACCCTCTAAGATATGGTACACCCCTTGTGAACTAATAGAAATAGGGGAAGGGAAAGAAGTAGCCACACAGGTAAAGAAAATTCTGAAAAAGGCAGGAATACACCAGACTGGGTTAGTAGACAGTAGATTTTGGGATCAGTGGAGATTAGACCATGCAGGATTGATTCAAGATAATAAGTTGCAAAGAGGCATATATGCCCTGATAGAAGGAAGCAATAGAATAGGATAAGGGGGTGATAGTTCACGAAATAATGAATCACCCCCACCTCACTCTGAGAATCAGGCTTGAAGGGAGACATCACCCTTCTCAGTATTATTGTTTAATATAACCCATCTTATCTCCCAGTTCTGTATGAAATATTACTTACTTTAACAAAATACTCAGAGAATCTGATATAGTGCAAAGAGAAAAACTGTCCACCATCGCTATGATGTTTATTGGATTATATATATATATATATATATATATATATATATATTCAACCTGTATTTGTAATATTCATTCTGTTCATATCAATGCCAGGATTCAACTTTTATGCTTTTTGTAAAATTAAATCCGCTTTCAGGAAATGTCCCCTAAAAAGAAGAAACTAGGATATTGTGATGTTCCACAGGGGTTCAACTTTTGGTTGGAATCCAGTGAAGAAAATTCTAAAGTCTGTGGGGTTTGGGAAATATTTGAAAATTGTACAAAAATAGTAATATATAATTTTGGTGTCAGTATTAACTGCTATCTGCTTGAATTGTATTCCTGTATTCTGTTGTAGTGCTCTGCAGATGTTCTGCAGGGAATAACCAAAACATTAATTGACTGCCAAGTAGCTCTAAGGACGTTGTATCTGATGTGATGGGCACGCAGAAAATCACAAGCTGAACATGATACTGTGTTACCCAGTAATGTTACATGTCAATTATTACAAAGTGAAACTTGGCTTTGGGCCTCCGGGGTCCGCAGCCTGTGTATGATGACTATTTATGCCCAAAGGGAAAATATTTTGATAAAAGTGTTAGCCTAAGGTTAAATGGAAAAGTAAGGTACAATGACAATATATATGTGTAAAATATTCAAGAAAATACTCAAACATATGAAATTATGTCTTGTACTATGTTATGTGAATTTATTGTCTTGCCTGTTATCACCTGAAGTAGGGTATCTGCTAAAAGAGAGAAAGGTGAATCAGTGGAAGCTTATTATGGAACACTTCTCACTAAAACGGTGGATGCTTTAGATCAAACTGATCCTATAGAAACCTCATTTCAGGGTAGCAGGATACTCACTAAGTATTTAGTCTCCGACACATCAGATAACATTCTTGGTACAGATGTGATGGGAGTATTAGGTTGTAACATCATGTTGCATCCATCAGGAGAAGCATATGTAAAAGTCACACATACTAACCATGAGATTTTGTGTTTGTTATCTGCTGAGTTAAGTACACCAAGTTGTATTTTTGTCCTCACTGAAGAAGAAAATGTACTGTTATCCCAAGTGCCAACAGCATTATGGGCAACTGGGAAAACAGACTTAGGTAAATTGGATGTACCCCCTGTTATGGTAACCCTGAAACCTGGAGCTCAGCGACCTAGGATTAAACAATATCCTCTGACTCATGCCCAAGAAGATGCCATAGCAGTAACAATAGTGGAATTAGTGAAAGCAGAGGAATGTACTTCTGTAGCTAACACTCCTCTTTCCCCAGTTAAAAAGAAGAGCAAAAAGGGAGAACCAGACACGTACCGTATGGTTCATGATCTCAGGGAATTGAACAAAGTGACATTACTTGAAACACCTGTAGTGCCCAATCCACATACCCTGTTATCAGCTGTCCCTACTGGAACCACTTATTACAGCGCTATAGATCTTTGCAATGTTTTTTTTTTCTCTTTTTTTTTTTTTTTCCGTACCTTTGCACCCCGATTGCCAGTATTTGTTTGCATTCACATTTAGGGGAAAACAGTACACCTGGACAGTACTACCACAAGGGGCGCAAAACAGTCCTAACCAATTCACAAGGTGTCTCACACTTATCATGAGTACTTGGTATTTTCCACATGATGATGTCATTTTGTTACAATATGTTGATGACCTTCTTCTTTATGCTCCAGACAAACCAACCTGTGAAGTAGCGACCATCAGCCTGTTGTGTTTCCTCTGCCAGAACGGCTGCAAGGCCAGCAAGGATAAGTTGCAATTTTGCAAACAACAAGTTGTATTTCTAGGACACTGTCTCGGCCAAGGTACCAAGCACCTGTCAGATGAGAGGACCAAGGTGGTGAGAGACATGCAGGTGCCAACCTCTCATGCTCAGCTACGTACCTTCTTAGGATTGGTATCCTACTGTAGGCCATGGATCAGATCTGCATCTCTGACCATGCAACCTCTGTATGATTGCCTTTCCTCAAAACCATTCAACCTCACTTCTGAGGCCTTGGATGCGTTTTACCAGCTGAAGTTGCAGATAGTCAGTGCTCCGGCCCTAGGCCTACCTGACTATCAGAAACCTTTTCAGCTCTACGTGACTGAGATGATGGGACATGCAACTGCAGTTCTCACACAACAACACGGGGATAAGAAACGCCCGGTGGCCTATTACAGCTCACGGTTAGACGCTGTAAGCCAGGGGGGACACCCTCCTGTGTGCGGGTTGTCCTCTCGGTACAAGCATTGCTTGACAAAAGCTCAGACATTGTCCTAGATCATTTATTGGTTGTGTATACACCTCATGACATCCATGCTATCCTCACACAGGTAGACAGACGTCATCTTTCTTTGGCACGGCAGAGCAAACTGGAATTTGCTCTGCAGTCCTCCTCAAACATCTCTTTTCAACGCTGTTTAACTTTGAATCCTGCAACTCTTCTTCCTGTAGGAGTTCATGATTCAAAAGTGGGAGTGGAAGATGAGTTATTTTTAAATTCCCTCTCTGAAGAAGAACTGTTTGACAGCCAGCATCAACATGACTGCGTGGCTCTTATGTCGCAGGAAACAGTGGGATTTGACCATGTCACGTATGTGCCATTACAAAATCCTGATTATGAGATGTTTGTGAACAGGGCAAGCCAATAAAGAATGGAGATGTGGTAAGTCGACTGATGGAGGCCATACTGCTCCCAAAGCAGCTGGCAATTGTGAAAGTCAGAGCTCACGCAAAAGGAAGGGACCCTGAAAGCCGTGGAAATGAGAGAGCTGACATAGCAGCCAAGGCTGCAGCACTACTGGCCAGAAGGGGTCCCAACCAGGTGAGCAAAATGGACATTGACCTAGCAGACCCAAAAGGGCTGTACTCAAAGGTCACCAGTGTGGAAACTGAAAGATGGAAGAAAGCAGGTGCTACAGAAGGTGATGGTATGTGGAAAATGGGGGATCGATTATGTCTGCCCGCAGTAGTCTACCCCAAGATGGCTGGCTTGGCCCACGGTAAGGTGCATGCCTCTCGAAATGCCATGGAGTCAGTAGTGGGTAAATTATGGTTTGCCCCAGGTTTTGGAAGAGCTGCTAGCAATCACGTAAAAGCATGTCACATATGTGCTCTACACAACCCAGGACAGGTAGTTAAAACACCCACCAAGTTTACACCAAAATCCCTGTACCCATTTCAGAGGATATAGATAGATTACATACAGTTGCCTAAGTCTGGAACATACGAGTATGTATTGATCTGTGTGGATTTGTTTTCAGGATGGCCTGAGGCCTACCCTGTGAGCAAAGCAACCGCACAAGCAACTGCCAAGAAATTGATGTCTGAACTTGTGTGTAGGTTTGGAGTGCCCGAGGTGATTGAGTCTGACAGAGGTACACATTTCACAGGTGAGATAATGAAAGAAATAATGTCTGCACTAGGGATTGAGCAAGCTTTTCACACACCCTACCATCCTCAGAGTTCAGGCAAGGTGGAGAGGCTGAATGGTACACTTAAGTGGAAGATTCAGAAAGCCATGGCAGAGACAGGAAAGCCTTGGCCTGAATGCCTGTCTTTAGCCTTATATTCAGTAAGAACTACTCCTAGCAGGAGGACAGGGTTGTCACCATTTGAAATATTGTTTGGAAGTGCATCTAAAACAGGATTGTACTTCCCTCAGACATTACAGCTTAACTATGACAGTATTGCCAGCTATGTACAAAATTTGTGTCAAAAACTGAAAGAAACACATAAACAAGTGTTCTCTTCTATTCCAGACCCTTCTGATTTTTCAGGAACGCATAGCTTGCAGCCTGGTGATTGGGTAGTCGCGAAAAGACACTCCAGGAAATCTCTTGAACCCAGATATGATGGCCCCTTCCAGATATTGCTGACAACTGCCACCTCAGTAAAGTTGGAGGGAAAATCTACCTGAATACACGCTTCACATTGCAAGAAAGTTGAAGCGCTGAGAAGGAAATGGAATACAGTTAACCAATATGTAAGATAGGATGTTATTTTTAACCTCTTCAATGGAGAATCCATCAAAGATGGCACACAAACAGTGTGAAGGTATTCATTGAACTTGATTAAAAATAAATTCCTAAAATGGGGGAATTGTAAGGGTTAAAACATAATTTGTATTATATTCTATAATGCAGTATACAGAAGACACAGGGTGAAATGTTCTCCATGCAGACTAAATAGTTTAGAGATAGAATATAGTCTCAGGGTCTGGGAAGAATATCAACAGTTCTGCTGTTCTCAGAGATGTACCATTCTCAGGAAAGATAATGAGAACATTTAGACTAGGTGAAAAGGAAACATCTGGGGTGATGGGAAACTGAACAACTTTGTCTGGTAACGGAACTGGAAAACCCATATATGTACATTGATCACATGACTGTTATGTAACTGAGCTTGCTTTTAAAACTGTGTTGAACTACGCAATAAAGAAGAAACGGTTCATACACGATACCTGTGTACGTCTTGTTTCCCGAGCGGTCAAAACTGGTTATTTATTTAATTAGGATTACGGTGACATCCATCCCGGGGGAACTTAACCCCCAACAGGACCATATTCGCCATTTTGTTCCCAGTATAAAGTTGCAGGCCATTTATCAATACAGTATTGTCAATGATTCAATAATTCGTAGCCACAAATCTCTGCCTTTATCACGCTTTTGTTATAGGGGTTCATTAGTGGGGAAAGAAATAAGGGTCATATTTGCCATTCTCTTTAAAGTAGAAAATAACAGGCCTTTTTGCCCTTTGCAATTACGTTTTTTCATCGAACAGTATGTCAGACAGAGAAGCGAGAGGCCATGCACAGGGGAGGGCCGCAGGCCTAAATGTTTCTGACGCAGGCACAGGTCGCAGCAGAGTAAGGGGGCATGGCAGCAGGGGTCAGTTAAGAGGCCTGAGCTCCCAGGGTCAAGTAGCGGTCGTGTCTTGACCAGCAACCCAACGGTCCAATTCATCCCAAGTCACATCAGACACCTCCAGCCAAGAGTCGGTGGGTTCGTCAGACACAACCCTTAGTTGGCATGGCCCGGCAGCAGGCCCTGTGCCCTCACCTGTCCTCAACCTGCCTCTGTCCTTTTCTGTTCCCTCAGCTAGAGAAGTACTCTATGCTGTGGGCTCAGATCCACTGTACAGTGAGGAGGAGGTATTACTATTATTATTTATTATTATTGTTTATTTATATAGCACCACTAATTCCATGGTGCTTTACATTTGAGGATTTATATACGGTACACAAGATATACAAAACAGATAATACTAACAATGATCAACTGGCACAGTGGGATACAGGGCCCTGCCTGCAATGGCTTACAATCTATGAGGGAAGAGGGGTAGAGACAGAAGGTGGGGGTAGAGGCTGTTCAAGTGGTGGTATGGAGACAGTAGTGTTATTGGGGATTGTAGGCCTTCCTGAATAGGTGAGTCTTCAGGGCCTTCTTGAAGCTTGTGATTGTGGGGGTCAGTCTTATGTGTCTTGGTAATGAGTTCCAGAGTATGGGGGATGCACGAGAGAAGTCTTGGAGACGGTTGTGTGAAGAGTGGATAAGAGCAGAGCGGAGTAGGAGGTCTTTGGAGTATCGGAGGATACGTGTGGGCAGGTAGCGGGAGATTAGGTCAGAGATATATGGATGGGACAGGTTATGGATGGCTTTGTACTTTGTATGTCAGCGTTATTAATTTGAACTCTATTCACTGGGCAACAGGTTGCAAGTGAAGGGATTGGCAGAGTGGTGCGGCCGATGAAGAACTGGGGGGGAGAGGTGTATTAAGCGATCGGCACAATTTAAGGTGGACTGGAGGGGGGGCGAGAGTATTTGCTGGGAGGCCATGGAGAAGGGTGTTACAGTAGTCTAAGCGGGAGATTATGAGGGCGTGGACTAGCATCTTTGTAGTATCTGGGGTGAGGAAGGAGCGGATTCGATGGATGTTCTTGAGTTGGAGGCGGCAGGAGGTGTTGAGGGCTTGGATGTGCGGCTTGAAGAATAGGTCAGAGTCCAAGGTTGTCCCAAGGCAGCGGACCCATGGGACAGTCAGCAGCTATTGCTCAGCTAAGATCTGGAGGAGACATCCGCTGCTTCCTCCAGTAGGCAGGCAAGTAGTGATGAGGAGAGTGGCATTGGAGCTGGTGTTGAGGAGGACATCAGTGAACTGCAGACTGTAGTGGATGACGATGTAGCCAATCGTAATTGGGAGGGTCTTCATCGTCATCAGGAGAAGAGGGTTGCAGCTTGCGCATGAGGCAGCGGGGGAGTCAGCAGGGTGGCAGCAGTGGGAGGTCGGGAGCTAAACGTGCCCGGGGTAGACCACCCGCTTTACAGCAGCCTACCTGCTTGGAAAGCAGTGGTGCAGGGGTTCACAGAGGCAGTGGCGGTAGCAGTCAGTTAACCCAGAGTGTTGGAGGTAAAATCACCTACTCGGCAGTGTGGCAGTTTTTTGTAAAGCCGCCGGGGAGGTCAACATGCCATATGTTCAATCTGTGGGCAGAAGGTGAAGCGTGGCCAGGGTGCCAATGTTGGCACCACAGCCCTGTGTCAACATATGCAGCGTCACCATAAAGTGGCCTGAGAGAGCTGTGGCTCCAATGTGGTGGTCCAGCCTGCCGCAGCAAGCGCTGCAGCGCCCAGAGGCATGCACACCATTTCAGGCAGTCAAGGCTCCACCACCTCAGCCAAAGGAAGCTGTCTGTCCTTCCCATCATCTGCTGGTGGTGATGCTCATGCTCATCCTCCTCCTCCTATTCAGTCATTGCGTCAGTAATCCATCACAGTAGTGATTTCGAAGAGACCACAGTATGCGTGCACTCATCCAACAGTGCAGAAGCTGAGCATGTTCCTGTCCAAGTTGCTGGTGCTGCAGTCACTCCCTTTCTAAGTGGTGGACTCTGCACCTTTCAGAGAACTCATGGCTTGTGCCGAGCAGAGGTGAAGAGTCCCAAGCTGTCATTTTTTTGCCAAAAAGGCAGTACCAGCCCTGCACAAATATGTAGAAGAGAAGGTGGGCCAGTCCTTGAGCCTGTCGGTGTCTGCCAAAGTTCATGGCAGCGCCGACATGTGGAGCTGTAACTATGGTCAAGGACAATATATGTCATTTACGGCCCACTGGGTTAATGTGGTACCTGCCCAGACACACCAGCAACTTGGACAGGTGACGCAGCTTCAGCCTCCACGTTCTCACGCCGCTGGTCCTGCAACAATGTCAGCCTCATCCTCCACTGTCTCCTCAGCCTCCACTGCAGGGACAATTCACAGTGCTCCTCCAGCATACCACATGTGCAGGGCACAGAGGTGTCACACTGTTCTACACCTCGTTTGCCTGGGCGAACAAAGTCACACAGGGGAGGAACTGCTCTTTGTCCTTCCTCAAGAAATTAAATCCGGCCTTTCTCCACGACACCCCAAAATCGGAACCATGGTGACCGACAACGGGAAGAACATGGTGTAGACGCTTCGTCAAGGTGTTCAATCTGGTTGCCAAGCGTTTCCTTACGTTCCACCCATCTGCAAGACATCCTAAAAATGTCAAGGAAACTTTGCATGCACTTCAGCCACTCGTATACCACCAAGCAAACCCTCCTTGAGCTGCAGAGGCAGAACAGCCTCCCACAACATAGGCTGATATGCGATGTTTCCACCCGTTGGAATTCCACCCTCCATATGTTGGATCGACTATATGAAAAGCCATAAACGATTTCTTTATGATCCAAGCGGACAGAGGTACCCCCTGTGTACAGTTGTGCTAAAAAGTTTACATACCCTGGCAGATTTTTGTTTTTTTGGCCTTTTTTCAGAGAATATGAGTGATAACACAAAAACTTTTTCTCCACTCATGGTTAGTGGTTGGTTGAAGCCATTTATTGTCAAACTTCTGTGTTTTCTCATTTTAAATCATAATGATGACAACCAAAAACATCAAAATGACCCTGTTCAAAAGTTCACATAATCCAGTTCTTAATACCGTGTATTGCCCCCTCTAACATCAATGACAGCTTGAAGTCTTTTGTGGTAGTTGTGGATGAGGCTCTTTATTTTCTCAGATGATAAAACTTCCCATTCTTCTTGGCAAAAAGTCTCCAGTTCCTGTAAATTCCTGGGCTGTCTTGCATGTACTGCGCGCTTGAGATCTCCCCAGAGTGGCTCAATGATATTGAGGTCAGGAGACTGAGATAGCCACTCCAGAACCTTCACTTTCTTCTGCTGTAGCCAATGACAGGTCGACTTGGCCTTGTGTTTTGGATCGTTGTCATGTTGGAACGTCCAAGTACGTCCCATGTGCAGTTTCCTGGCTGATGAGTGCAAATTTGCCTCCAGTATTTGCTGATAACGTGCTGCATTCATCTTTCCTTCAACTTTGACAAGTTTCCTGTGCCTTTATCACAACTGTAACTTTAACATTAGCCAGTGGCAGCCCATGCGCGACACATGCCGTTTGCTTGTTCCCTTTGAGGAGGACACTTTGTTAGTCAGTCGCTAGGACTATGGGATGAACAACGTCATTCCACTGATTCACATCCTGGAAAAGATGCTTTTCCATCTGGCTGGTCAGGGGACTGGAGATGTGGCGTCTACATCTCAAGGCCACATGAGCCCTGTGGGGGCTGAACTGGTGGAGGAGAATGAGGAGGACATTGGAGCACAAACAATGTGTAGCCAAATGGGTGGAGAGGAGGAAAAGGAGCAACCAGAACAGCCAGAGGGAGATGAGAATGATGAGGCAGATGACCCAGACACACCGTTGGCAGTATGCAGTGGAGATGGATGCAGGGAGTCCCTCGGAGTCACTTGCGCAAATGGCCCGAAGCATGCTGACTTCCTTGTGCAGTGACAGCCAAATTGTCACCATTCAGCAGAGGGATGACTACTGGCTCTCCACCATGTTAGACCCTTGCTACTGGGAAAAGTGGGGGCCTTTTTTACACCCACTGAGAGGGGAGGACAAACTGAACTACTATAAAGATATCCTATGTAGTAAGTTGGCTGCTGCCTATCTGCGCCATCGTCCATCCTCTCGCATGTCTGACCGGGGGGCCCTGAGCGCTCAACTTGCACTGGCATGACAGCTGTGGGTGGGGGTGGCAGGAGCAGTATTAGCTACATCAGCATAATGGGAACAAAATGGCAAAAATGGTCCTTTTTATGGGTTTAGACACTAATGAGCACATTTAAATAAGTGATAACCGCTAAGAATTATTGAATTATTGAATTAATATTGACAATACTGTATTGAAAAATGGCCTGCAACTTTATACTGGTAACAAAATGGCGAATATGGTCCTTTTTATGTGTTTTGACACTAATAAAGACCTTTAAATAAGTGATAACCGCTAAGAATTATTGAATTATTGAATTAATATTGACAATACTGTACAGTATTGAAAAATGGCCTGCAACTTTATACTGATAACAAAATGGCGAATATGGTCCTTTTTATGTGTTTTGACACTAATAAAGACCTTTAAATAAGCAATAATTATTGAATTTTTATTGACAATACTATTTTTAAATATTGCCTGCAACTTTATACTGGTAACCAAATGGCGAATATGGTCGTTATATCTTTCCCCACAATAAAGGCCTTTATTACAGATAAGTGCAGATATTATTGGATGATAATTCAGTTTTCTTTGGCAAAATAGTACTGAATAATGTTATGCCTTGTAAGAACAGTGAATAATCCCCTTATAATAAAGGCCTTTAAAAAGGCTTCTTTTACAGATGCATGCAGATATTAGTGTATGACATTTCACTTTTTTTTTTGCTGTACTGCACTGCAAAAGGCTTGTTGTGTTCCACCTTGATGACACAGATATGAGTAATGAGCAGCAGTATAATGGCAATGTGAATTATGCTGCAAATTCTTGCTGTTAATGACCCTGCAGCCACTCCAAATTCTTCTCTCAATTCCTCCCTATGCTTTCCCTACAGTTCTAAGGCTCAGCCTCTTTCCCTGAACTTCTATATGTTTTCTAAGTCTTTCCCTAGCTCCTGCCGACGTCTGTCCCTACAGTAAGAGCGATGTGGAATGACTGTACCTAAAATGGCTGAGGGTTTTTATAGGGTTGTGACATCACAGGTCCTGCTGGCTGCTGATTAGCTGCATGCTTGGCATTGTGGGTGATCCCACGCTCCCAGAGTCCCTTCCTCCTTGTCCTAACATGTGCGGCGGCCATGTTAAAAAATTTTTTTAAAAAATGCGATTTGATGCATCAAAGCGTAAGGAAATCCGGAATCGTGGCGAATCGAAGATTTCCTAAAATTCAGATCAAATTCCACTTCTGCAGATTCGATTCACTCATCTCTATTTAGGATCTCCCACTAATTGCCTGAATAATGGATCATGCCCCTTCAGCTTCTTTCAGATGCTCTTGTCATTTTTCCTGGAGGCACAGTTTCTATTGTAATACCAAAGTATGTAGCTCCCAGAAGATTTTTACCTCCATACCATCATTGTACCACCATACTACTATTCAAACTGCCACATGCTTTACAGCATATCACTTGCAATACTGTGCTGTCTCTTTGCATCAGGGATTGGATGCAAAAGCTGACTGTACCATTATCTGCCTGAGGTCCACCATGTTGAGACACCAATTTTACCAATTTTATCTCCAATAGTGATAACCACTTTCTATTTATTGCAAAAAGACTAGGAGCTGATATAATCTTGGTTCTCTGTCATTACTAAGTAGTTATGTGTTTTTGTTTTGAGGCTAACCTGTACAAGTGCATGCATAATGAATTAGAAACTTTTTATTCACACACTGAGAGCTTTTTCAGAATCTAGAAAAAGCACAATTTAGAAAATATGATCTAAAAATTAGTTGCAGAAATATTTTTAACTGCCTTTTTATATTTTGTTTGCATTATTATATTATTGTTTTTAAACATATATGTATAGAACGGGATACAGTAAAATTAAAGTATCTAAGCAGACATGTATCTTCAGTTGACAAATTTCGAGTCAATGTACTAGCTGAAGGATCCGGCTTTGCATGGGTATATTTCATTTATTGTTTGTGTAGTGGCCCCGCATTGGTCTATTTTGTATGTCATTTGTGTGTACAGTCATGGCCAAAAGTTTTGAGAATGATACAAATATTATATTTTCACATGATCTGCTGCCCTCTGGTTTTTATGTGTGTTTGTCAGATGTTTTTATCACATACAGAAATATAATTGCATTCATATTATGAGTAACAGAAGCTTATATTGACAGTTAGAATGAGTTAATGCAGCAAGTCAATATTTGCAGTGTTGACCCTTCTTCTTCAGGACCTCTGCAATTCTCCCTGGCATGCTCTCAATCAACTTCTGGACCAAATCCTGACTGATAGCAGTCCATTCTTGCAGAATCAATGCTTTAATTTTGTCTGAATTTGTTGGTTTTTGTTTGTCCACCCGTCTCTTGATGATTGACCACAAGTTCTCAATGGGATTAAGATCTGGGGAGTTTCCAGGCCATGGACCCAAAATCTCTATGTTTTGTTCCCTGAGCCATTTAGTTATCACCTTTGCTTTATGGCAAGGTGCTCCATCATGCTGGAAAAGGCATTGTTGAGCGCCAAACTGCTCTTGGACGGTTGGGAGAAGTTGCTCTTGGAGGACATTCTGGTACCATTCTTTATTCATGGCTGTGTTTTTAGGCAAGACTGTGAGAGAGCCGATTCCCTTGGCTGAGAAGCAACCCCACACATGAATGGTTTCAGGATGCTTTACAGTTGGCATGAGACAAGACTGGTGGTAGCGCTCACCTCTTCTTCTCCGAATAAGCTGTTTTCCAGATGTTCCAAACAATCGAAAAGGGGATTCATCAGAGAAAATGACTTTACCCCAGTCCTCAGCAGTCCACTCCCTGTACCTTTTGCAGAATATCAGTCTGTCCCTGATGTTTTTTCTGGAGAGAAGTGGCTTCTTTGCTGCCCTCCTTGAGACCAGGCCTTGCTCCAAGAGTCTCCGCCTCACAGTGCGTGCAGATGCACTCACACCTGCCTGCTGCCATTCCTCAGCAAGCTCTGCACTGCTGGTAGCCCGATCCCGCAGCTGAAACACTTTTAAGAGACGGTCCTGCCGCTTGCTGGTCTTTCTTGGGCGCCCTGGAGCCTTTTTGGCACCAATGGAAGCTCTCTCCTTGAAGTTCTTGATGATGCGATAGATTGTTGACTGAGGTGCAATCTTTCTAGCTGCAATACTCTTCCCAGTTAGGCCATTTTTGTGCAGTGCAATGATGACTGCACATGTTTCTTTAGAGATAACCATGGTTAACAGAAGAGAAACAATGATGGCAAGCACCATCCTCCTTTTAAAGTGTCCAGTGGTGTCATTCTTACTTAATCATGACAGATTGATCTCCAGCCCTGTCCTCATCAACACCCACACCTGTATTAATGGAGCAATCACTGAAACGATGTTAGGTGGTCCTTTTAAGGCAGGGCTGCAATGATGTTGAAATGTGTTTTGGGGGATAAAGTTCATTTTCTAGGCAAATATTGACTTTGCAAGTAATTGCTGTTAAACTGATCACTCTTTATAGCATTCTGGAGTATATGCAAATTGCCATTAGAAAAACTGAAGCAGTAGACTTTGTAAAAATTAATATTTGTATCATTCTCAAAACTTTTGGCCATGACTGTAGTTTAAATACGTTTCAATTTATAAGAATGCTGACATCCAGTATATCAGTCCAGTATAGGCACAGTCTATTTATGGCTGTGTTGTTATGGAAACCTGGTCAATTAAATGTGAACTTATATTGGCTAATTCATGTCATACGACTGAATATTTAAGGAACTCTGAACTGCTATTGACTAATACAGGTCCTGTAAGGGTCTTGCCAAACGTAGCAACCCTGACACTACTGCAGCGGTCTGGGAGGAAGGACAGAGACAAGTGAGCCCTAATCTCACCCCAGCCACTGTCCCTTCCTACTTGTCTCACTGTCCTAATGACAGGAACAACTTGGAGCCAGTCCCTACTCTGAATAAGTGACAACACAGAACGAAGACAGGACGCACAAACAACAAAAGAGAGGTCAGGAAGCCAAGGGGTCAGTAACAAACGAGCAAAGCAGTACAAAGTCAAAATCTAAAAGAATAGTCAGGGGCAAGCCAAAGGGTCAGAGAATCAAGTAGCAAAGTATAAAGGAATAGTAAGAGAGCAGGCAAAACACAAGTGAAATAACCGGCAACTTGCTGAGAAATGACATCCTGTAAATAGAAAGTCTGGGCCCAGCCACAGATCTGATAGGAACACAGGCTGTCAATCAACAGGCCAGGAAGAGATTAACTCTATGCAGTCCAGAGAGAAATGTTCCTAATTACACGGGTGTGGCTTTACACAGCAAGGGAACTAGGACCATGTTCAGACTGAGCATCAAGAAACTTAAACAAAGAACCAAACTGAAGACGCCTCCTTCGCCACAGCGTGCGAGCGGAGGGCGGCGCCGAGACCCGAAACGGCAGAGACGTTACAGGTCCTAAATAGCTTAGTTGCTATGGAAACCTGGTGTAAAGCTGTGTGTATGTCAAGACTGAACAACCTGCAAGTTTCCATTGGTCCATAAGCATCATGTGATCATGTGTATGATCAGTTTGGATATCAGTGAAAAACCTGTGATTGGTTGTTATGGAAACCTGGAGTAAAGCTGTGTGTACAACTGCATCTCAATAAATTAGAATATCATCAAAAAGTTATTTATTTATTTTTTTAATCATTCAGCTGTAAAAGTGAAACACATATATTATATTGAGTCATTACAAACAGAGTGAACTTTTTCAAGTGTTTATTTATGTTAATGTTGATGATTATGGCTTACAGTCAAAGAAAAACCAAAACTCATTATCTCAGAAAATTAGAATAATTAACCCAAAACAGCTGCAAAGGCTTCCTAAGCATTTAAAAAGGTCTCTTAGTCTGGTTTAGTAGGTGACACAATCATGGGGAAGACTGCTGACTTGACAGATGTCCAGAAAGCAGTCATTGACACAATCCACAAGGAGGGTAAGCCACAAAAGGTCATTGCTAAAGAAGCTGGCTGTTCACAGAGTGCTGTATCAAAGCATAGTAATGGCAAGTTGAGTGGAAGGAAGAAGTGTGGTAGAAAAAGGTGCACAAGCAACGGGGATAACCACAGCCTTGATAGGATTGTTAAGAAAAGGCCATTCAAAAATTTGGGGGAGACTCACAAGCAGTGGACTACTGTTGGAGTCAGTGCTTCAAGAGCCTTCACACACAGACGTATCCAGGACATGGGCTGCAAGTGTCGCATTCCATGTGTCAAGCCACTCATGACCAATAGACAACGCCAGAATCGTCTTACCTGGGCCAAGGAGAGAAAGAACTGGACTGTTGCTCATTGGTCAAAGGTGTTGTTTTCAGATGAAAGTAAATTTTGCATTTCATTTGGAAATCAAGGTCCCAGAGTCTGGAGGAAGAGTAGAGAGGCACACAATCCAAGCAGCTTGAGGTCTAGTGTGAAGTTTTCACAATCAGTGATGGTTTGGGGAGCCATGTCATCTGCTTGTGTAGGTCCACTGTGTTTTATCAAGACCAAAGTCAACACAGCCGTCTACCAGGAAATTCTATAGCACTTCATGCTTCCCTCTGCTAACAAACTTTTTGGAGATGGAATTTTCATTTTCCAACAGGACTTGGCACCTGTCCACACTGCCAAAAGTACTAATACCTGGTTTAATAACCACAGTATCACTGTGCTTGATTGGCCAGCAAACTCGCCTGACCTTAATCCCATAGAGAATCTATGGGGTATTGTCAAGAGGAAGATGAGAGACATCAGACCCAACAATGCAGACGAGCTGAAGGCTTCCATCAAAGCAACCTGGGCTTCCATAACACCTCTGCAGTGCCACAGGCTAATCGCTCCCATGCCACGCCGCATTGAAGCAGTCATTCATGCAAAAGGACCCCCGACCAAGTATTGAATGCATTTACTGTACATACTTTTCATTTGGCCAACATTTCTGTGTTAAATAATTTTTTTACAGTTGGTCTTATCTAATATTCTAATTTTCTGAGATAATGACTTTTGGGTTTTCCTTGGCTGTAAGCCATAATCATCAACATTAACATAAATAAACACTTGAAAAAGTTCACTATGTTTGTAATGACTCAATATAATATATGTGTTTCACTTTTTCAATTGAATTACTAAAAAAAAAAATAACTTTTCGATGATATTCTAATTTATTGAGATGCACTTGTATATTGGCTGATACATGTCATACGACTGGATATTTAAGCACCTGAGAACTGCTATTGACTAATACACGTCATAAATAGCTTGGCTACTATGGAAAAAAACCTGGTGTAAAGCTGTGTGTATGTCAAGACTGAAGAAGCTGCGAGTTTCCATTGGTCTATAAGCGTCATGTGATCATGTGTATCTCAGTTTGGATATCAGTGAAAAACCTGTGATCGGTTGTTATGGAAACCTGGAGTAAAGCTGTGTGTATGTGACCTTGTGTAACAGTGTCATCCACAGCACCCTGCACCTTTAAAGCTGACTTACAGCAGTGAAGACAAATGGCTGGGTTGTTATGGAAACCTGGAGTAAAGCTGTGTGTATGTGACCTTGTGTAACAGTGTCATCCAGAGTGCCCTGCACCTTTATAGCTGACCTACAGCAGTGAAGACAAAAGACTGGGTTGTTATGGAAACCTGGAGTAAAGCTGTGTGTATGTGACCTTGTGTAACAGTGTCATCCACAGCGCCCTGCCCCTTTAAAGCTGACCTACAGCGGTGAAGAAAAGTGGCTGGGTTGTTTTAGAAATCTGGAGTAAAACTGTGTATGTGACCTTGTGTAACAGTGTCATCCACAGCGCACTGCCCCTTTAAAGCTGACCTACAGCAGTGAAGACAAATGGCTGGATTGTTACAGAAACCTGGAGTAAAGCTATGTGCATGTGCATGTGGAGACTAAGCGCCTGCAAGCTTCTATTGGCTGATAAGGGACATGTGACCATGTGTATGATAGTTGGGATATGATTGAAACACTTGCAGGTTTCTATTGGCTAATGCAGGTCATTTTTTGGGAATACTGTATCTCAGGAATGGTACATCCTAGAGACAAACAGACAGACAGAAACTCATTTTTATATATATAACATATATATATATATACAGTGGGAAAAAAGTATGTAGTCAGCCACCAATTGTGCAAGTTCTCCCACTTAAAAAGATGAGACAGGCCTGTAATTGACATCATAGGTAGACCTCAACTATGAGAGACAAAATGAGAAAACATATCTAGAAAATCACATTGATTTTTTTAAGAAGTTATTTGCAAATTATGATGGAAAATAAGTATTTGGGCACCTACAAACAAGCAAGATTTCTGGCTCTCACAGACCTGTAACTTCTTCTTTAAGAGGCTCCTCTGTCCTCCACTCATTACCTGTATTAATGGCACCTGTTTGAAATTGTTATCAGTATAAAAGACACTTGTTCACAACCTCAAACAGTCACACTCCAAACTCCACTATGGTGAAGACCAAAGAGCTGTGGAAGGACACCAGAAACAAAATTGTAGACCTGCACCAGGCTGGGAAGACTGAATCTGCAATAGGCAAGCAGCTTGGTGTGAAGAAATCAACTGTGGAAGCAATAATTAGAAAATGGAAGACATACAAGACCACTGATAATCTCCCTCGATCAGGGGCTCCACACAAGATCTCAACCCGTGGGGTCAAAATGATCACAAGAACAGTGAGTAAAAATCCCAGAACCACACGGAGGGACCTAGTGAATGACCTGCAGAAAACTGGGACTAACGTAACAAAGGCTACCGTCAGTAACACACTACGCCACCAGGGACTCAGATCCTGCAATGCCAGACGTGTCCCCCTGCTTAAGCCAGTACATATCCGGGCCCGTCTGAAGTTTGCTAGAGAGCATTTGGATGTTCCAGAAGAGTATTGGGAGAATGTCATATGGTCAGATGAAACCAATTTAGAACTGTTTGGTAGAAACACTGTTTGGTGGAGTGTGAATGCTGACTTGCATCCAAAGAACACCATACCTACTGTGAAGCATGGGGGTGGCAACATCATGCTTTGGGGCTGTTTCTCTGCAAAGGGACTAGGATGACTGATCCATGTACATGTAAGAATGAATGGGGCCATGTATGGTGAGATTTTGAGTGCAAACCTCCTTCCATCAGCAAGGGCATTGAAGATGAAACGTGGCTGGGTCTTTCAGCATGACAATGATTCCAAGCATACCGCCAGGACAACGAAGGAGTGGCTTCGTAAGAAGCATTTCAAGGTCCTGGAGTGGCCTAGCCAGTTTCCAGATCTCAACCCCATAGAAAACCTTTGGAGGGAATTGAAAGTCTGTGTTGCCCAGCGACAGCCCCAAAACATCACTGCTCTAGAGGAGATCTGCATGGAGGAATGCGCCAACATACCAGCAACAGTGTGTGCCAACCTTGTGAAGACTTACAGAAAACGTTTGACCTCTGTCATTGCCAACAAAGGATATATAACAAAGTATTGAGATGAACTTTTGTTATTGACCAAATACTTATTTTCCACCATAATTTGCAAATACATTCTTTAAAAATCAGACAATGTGATTTTCTGGATTTGTTTTCTCATTTTGTCTCTCATAGTTGAGGTCTACCTATGATGGGGAGTAGTAAGTGGGAGAACTTTCACAATTAGTGGCTGACTAAATACTTTTTTTCCCCACTGTATATTATTGTATAAGAATAATATGCTGCTACAGTTTGATATTTATGTTTTGGACTTCTAATAGGTTATTTTTATTTAAAGAGTATCTGCATTTTTATGAAAGATAAAATATATACAGGATCTTTCTGTGAAGTCTGTTCTATGACTGAATGAGCTTTCATACACAGTGTCCAATCAGTTTTACTGCTATCGTCTCCATTAAGGTTGAAGCACATTTTACATTTGTCCTTGAGGCTGTGGGTGTGTACTATAAGGAGTAATCTGACCCCTCCCCAATCCATTATAATTACTACTGGTTTATTTACATGTAATTCTGCCAAGAGTAATTGTACGATAGCAATAAATAATATGCCCAAGTGAGCATAATATAGGAGATCCAGGAACACTGTACTACAAACACAGGGCAAATACATGCAGGCAGATCCCTAAAAAAGATTCCTGTAACAGGAAAAGGGCAATCTATTAGCACAGTCAGGAAAGGTGCTTGATATTTATGAATAATATTACATGTGTAATAACACAAGCAGCCAGAAGTATGTAGCACATTGAATACTTTTCTTACATTGTAAGTTCTGAGATGCTGTAGAATGCTAAGTCCAGTGCACAGAGAAAGTAGTCGTGTGTGGAGGCTATGAGGAAAACAACCCCTCCCCTCTCTATTCACTGTGTGAAGACAGAACAGTCCCACTCACTTCGATTCACTGTGAAGACATTTTACTTTTCAATGCATCTATTGACGGGACTTCCCTAGTAACAGAGAATGAACTTCAAATTAGCTAGAAGGGAGACACCTAGCGGCAGTACGTTACATTTTGGCCCAGAATCATATGCTTTCTGAAATGAGACTAAGCTGTCTGAAAAGTTAGTAACCATTTAAGATGAATAAAGCTGGTTACAGTGGCTTGCAAAAGTATTCATACCACGTGATCCACGTGATTTGTATCACTTGGCCCTGGTTGCCTAACAAGGGGATGTTGAATTCCCCTCGCTAGGAAGGGCTACTTGCAGTCATTAACCAATGACTGTGAGTAACCTTCGTAATACATTGAGGGCCAAACCATATTAACCACCCCCCATATTATGTGGCCCTACTATGTATAGACATCTTGGCCATTGAATTTATGTCAAAGCACCCGCCAAAAGCACCAGCTATCATTGAATTCAATAGCAGCATTGACTCTTCTGATAGCTGGACCACTGCCAATAAGCGAGGGTGGCTTTGCTACGCTTGCATGCTATGCTTCTCTGTGCTGTTACACTATGATGTCACAGTACAGGGATATTAGAAAACATTGGTGGCAGTGGGTAAGAAACAAAAGACAATCATAGGGGAGCTGCTGCTACTATTGCTAGTAGTGGTCCCACTATGTATAGCCACTTTCAACAATGCTACTTACCTCTCCCTGGCTCCAATGAACTCCCATGCGCTACTTCGGCCATCTTCAATGTTGGAACAGATCTCGCGTAATCCAGGCCAGAGTCGCGACGCATAATGACGTCGGCTGACATCTGGGACGTCGCCAAACAGGCCCGAAGCCTGAGCATAGGAGAGGTAAGTTACTGTGTTTTTTATGTTCACTCACCTCCCCTGGGCCCCCGATCGTTATACTCAGGGGTCTGAAAATACCCCAGAGTATAATGATAGCAGTGTTTGTGGGGTGCTCAGTAGCGGCTGCCACAGGACTCCGGGCCCCTTAATGTCCCGGGGCCTGTGGCAGCCACTACTGCTGTTACCCCAGTATTTGCGCCCCTGGTTCTAAGTCACTCCTGGATTTGCGCAGTCCCTTTGAATTGGTCCTTGTATTCACTGACACTACGCTCTAACATATAAATATGAACGGGTCTATAACTAACAGTTATCAACTATCCAATGAACATACACGTTTCGTTCTTTTTAGAAAACAAGTAAATCGGAGTCTTGAAATATGATTCAACAGAGGGCAACAACAGTGTGTTGAGTAGTCAAATTAGATTATCAGATCCTGCTGAAATTGGCAAGATCAATTAAAATTTACCTAATGTATACAGGCAACTTAAGAGGAAGTTATTAGCCAAGAGAAGGTAAGAGGAGGTGATGTTACAACTTTACTATGTTGTTTTATTGGAAGCATCACATGTAGTTAATGGTTTTCATTGAGTATACTAGTGTTGGGCGACGAGCCAGATTCGTCCGGGAATATTTCAAATTGTTTGGTTTTTCCTGAAACTGAACAATTTGGGATTTGTCTCGAGTGAACTAAAGTGGCCGTCGCAACATGATTTGCGGTAAATTATTATACTCTGGAGTCTTTTCAGACCCCAGAGTCTAATAGGAGTAGGCCCAAGCGAGGTGTAAAAAATAAACATTTATACTCACCTTCCATAACCTCTCTCAGGCCTCCTCGTGCAATTTAGCGATCTCTGCCTTCCTCCTCCATATGCGTGACGTCTCAGAAGAGCACTAGAGCCAATGTCTGGTGCTCTTTGGTGATGTCACACACCCAGGGTCCTCGCTGAGGCCTGAGATTGGGCCTCAGTGATGACATGGGCATGCCGAGTGTCATGAAGTCACAGAGATATCTTTTTTCACATGCCGAAGGAAGAAGAAACAGATCACCAGACGCTGCGAGGAGGACCGAAAGAGGCGAGGAAAGGTGAGTATATATGCTATTTATTTTTTTTTACATTTTTCGTTTTATTTTACACATCCCTTTGGCCTACTTGTATTATCCTGTGGAGTCTGAAGAGAGCCAAGAGTATAATAATTTCACGTCTGGTTCTATTCAAATATATTTGGACCAAATCGTTGGATCACTTCGACCGAACACTGCAGGAAACAAATCTTCAGACGCTCGCCCATCCTTAAATTTAACTTTACTTAAGTCATAAGAAAGTATGGTACAGGCTAACAAAAAAAAAAAAAAAAAATTAAAAATTGGTGTGATTAGAGTATAGAGCTAGTTGCTTCAAGGTTTGGAACTGATAGCATTGTATGAAAGACAGGTGTTTAACAACTCCCTCATAGCTGTGCATGCTTCATAATCCTTTTTATCCACTTTTCTATAACTGCTTGTTTAACAAAGGCTATACAATCACTAAACTAGCCATAATTCTCCGGCCCTAATGAAGCTATTAAATCCTTGTGGTTCCTAGCAAATCAGACACAAAACAGAACTGTATTTATTGTTTTATCAACACTATACTAACTGGATCAAATAAGTTTTTAATTTGGGTTTAATAAAGCTATTATTGCGTGGTAATTATACAGAAATTGGTTGTTCAAAGTGTTATTGAGGTTTAATTGCTGTCTGATTAGCTTTATTTAAAATTACATAAGAATTAGGCCTGATTTACATAGAAATTGAATATATTGCTCGACCACCAAATTACTGCTTGGTAAAGAGATTAAATCCGTGAAATAATATACTGAGGAGGCGTTGTCTGCTTACATTAACTCTTTTGTTGAGCAGACAGTGAAAGGATATTGCATAAATTAGACTCTTAACCATTAAAATTATCAGTTTTCTGAGATGGTAGAAGAATTAGAAAGAAAAATAATTGTAGTCATGGATATAATTGAAATGCAAAAAATGCAAACTTAGTCTGTCACTAAAAAGTAATTTAAAAAAAACTTGAATATTTTTAAAACTAAAGAATTGGCTAAGAAATCTCATGAATTCCATATGTTCTTGCATAAGGGATCATGCACATTGTCATATTATGGTTTTGTACAATGTTTGTTTTACACAAAGCCTAAATATGGCACCCATAGACCTCCATGGCACCTTTCTACAACATGTCATATGAATCTAGATTACAAAGGTATTTTTACCTACAGTAGAACCATACTTCTAGAGAATAGATTCCAGCAATACGGTGCCAAACAGAGTACCATATGATGTCAAATAGAATATCTATGGCAGGGATTCGCTTTGCATTCTTAAAAACATCGTTGCTTAAATGTCACCTGCAATTTAATGTATACTAACTACAGATATTCATTACAAATACATCACAGGTTAATTTGGGAAAACAGCTTTGCTGGAGTCAACATTGTCATTTTTTTAAGTAAAGTTATCAAAAAGTCACACAATGTTGATAAAAACATTACATTTTTGCATAAGTGGAAAATTTGGGACATTATAAAGAGTTTCATTGCATAAATGTGTCTAAATCCTAGGCAATGAACATGCCCCAAAACAGATAAGACACTATTTAAAGGTAAAATTCTCCAGAAAAAAAGGCACAAATGCATTGGGCCTAAAAGTCTATTCCATAGTTTATTGTTGTTGCAAGCTAGAGAATCGAGTTGGCCTTAAAGTTTGCAAATAAAATATATTTAGTTAGCACAGCTAGTAAAAGTCATGTAAAAGTTTAATTTCATTTGCTATGCTTTTATCAGTGGCTAACACAGTACAATCTAATGTAATACGAAACAAAAATAGTCTTAGTTTTCATTTTAATTAACTGTGCAAGCACAAGAGTTAATAGAAAAATGGAACAAAATCTAAATTATTAAAAAAAAAAACTAATATGGAATAGGATTTTGTAGATGTTGCTCGGATTGGGACTATAAGTAATTTCTGATTCATAGTACAATAAAAAAGGATTAATATTTAATGATAACATTTTAATTAAATGTATGAATAATTACCATGTTCAACATTTTTGTGCCTGCATTAAAAAAGTAAAAAATCTGTCAAAAAGGCCATAAATGGAGGAATAATAATGAGAAAATAAAAATTTTCAGGTAAATGTTTATAGTTCTCTCAATTTACGTTGCCTACCAGAAGCTTTTGTACGCTTTTGATAACACAAATAAAAGGTCTAATTGAATTAGAAGTCTCTCTAATGTGTTCTATTCCAAGGCAGTTGGACTTCTTTGTTCTTTGTGGAATGTTGCAGAACGAAGACACATTATTTATGCTAATGAAAATAAATAAGTTAAACAGTGTGTTTGGAAATCCCAGTGTTGTGAGAGCAGATGGCGCGTGCCGAAATCCTAAAGGCTCCATTTATAAGAAAACAGCTGAGTCAAAATAACTCCAGATCGACCCAAAATGCTGTGCTATGCCCTTTTAGCTTTCAGAGCAGAGAATGGATGTGAAATCATGTATGCACTTTTAAAGCAAAATTAACAAAATAATAATGTACTGTAGTCTACTGCATGTGTATGAAAACAATAAGGCCATATATAAAACATTTATGTTCTTAGAACAAGTGGCAATGTTATTGAACAAGAAATATTTTCTTTTCACTTGCAGTTGTCTGAGCTCATCATCTACAAAACATAAGAATTAATAAGTGGGACTCAAAATTGGACACAATATAAAAATATGATCAGCATTATTTACCACCATTTTTGGGAAACTTCAGTTACCATCTAAGAAATTCCTACTAAAGCAAATACAATTTTTTTAAATTTCGGAATACTGCAAATGTGCTACTTTAGAGTACATTTCGCATTGTTATTTCTTGAGGGTGTTGGATAATCAATATTAAAAACATGGCTGCCATCAGGAGTGTTTGGGCTGCATACAGCCAAGGAGTCTGGCTTCTCAATAAATAAGTGGGGGCAATAGAAAGTGATAATGGTAGTACATTTTTGAGAATGCATCGTAAGGCGACCCATTCTGTGTGAAGCAGGGTCGAATGTAGGTGACAAAATATGGAAGGGGCTAAGTCAAGGAAAGAGGAGGTGCAAGGTAGCAAAGGCTATCTGTGAAGACTCAAGTTAGCACAGTCGAGGAGAATGTGAATAATTTGAGCTAGAGTCCTTGGCTAGGCTTTCCCAAGTCAGCTTAAATTCTACCATGATGTTGTTCTGCAGCCAGGACATGGGAGTAATTTCTGCTCATTTTTGTGCAAAAGAGCAAATTGTGTGCAAGAGAAGACTGTGAGGATATTGTTATACTTACTCTCAACCTCCTGGCCTTCCTTTCTATGGATGCTGCATATGGACATCATAAGGTGCAAGGGACAGAATGAGGAAGTAGTGCTTCCACATTTGGAAGCACAGCGCTCAAAGTGAGTGCTTTGTTTAGGGGTTATCTGCTATGGGGAACTGATTATTTCAGTCTCCATTCACAGTACAGTATGTAATTAATAGACTGCAGGCACAGGAACTAGTTTCCCTATTCTTTAATGTACACGGTGCCATCATCATGGGGTTTTACAATATGTATTGGATATTTTAAAATAACTGTCAGGATGGAAGTTTTCGCTGGATGCAGGAGTTGTTGCTGCAGTGCCTCTGGGTGTCATGGCTGCTTTTACCCCTGTGATGACAAGGACATATTGGCAATATCTGGGCTATCATCCTAAAGCAACAGTAGGTCAAAGTCTATATGTTCTTTTCTTTATGTATCTATAAATCAATGTGCAGAATGCAGTTAATGCTTCGTTCACACCTGCGCTTGAGTCCGTCCGCTGCCAATCCGAGTGAAAATCTCGGGGAACAGGAGAGGCATCAGATACCGACAGGTTAGCGACTCATTGGTTAAAAACCCATTCATTTGAATGAGTTTTTAAAGCAATGTGCGGGTTAGCGCTTACACCCTCTGCGCTGCAAAGCCATTTTGTTTCGTTGGACACGAAGTTCTGCATGTCCAACTTTGTTTCCGACGAAAAAAAGGATTCGCAGCACAGAGGGTGCAATCGGACACCACGCATTGCTTTAAAAACCCATTCAAATGAATGGGTTTTTAACCAATGCATCGCTAACCTGTCGCTATCCGATGCCTATCCCGTTCCCCGAGATCTTCACTCGGATTGGCAGCGGACGGACTCAAGCGCAGGTGTGAACCAACCCTAAACAGCGTGATAATATGACTCTTATCTGAAAACAACATTGGGGCTGATTTTCAGCAAAAGGTGTGCCTCATTTATGTGTCATCTTCCGCTGGATAAGGGTTTATGACGACTGGCAGTGAAAATACTAGTCTTCATTAAATCTCTACCATTGAGTGGCTGTTTCAGATTGGTACATAGTGGGACCTTACCTTGACTTTACCTTAGGAGAATTACCTTACTGATAGTAGTACCTTACCTTAGGCAAATTAGGTGAGTCTGTTTAGTTTTGTTTGTTTCTTACACTTGCAGACTGGATTGTAGGTATTTTTATCGTTAAGCTAGATATCTCAAATGTATTAGCTCTAAACTGTAGCCTTCAATATTGTTCACTTATAGGTTGTATATAGCATTTGAAATATGTCTTAGTCTTGATATCTAAATGTATACATCCTTAGTCTGTTACCTAAATAGCTTGATTACTTTAACAATAGATATTTAACTGTCACTGCAATTTTCTCTAATTAGTCTATGAATCAGAGGTAGTAGGCGGAAAGACTTAAGAGTGAAATCTGTGTTCATCTTCATCTATTCTAAACAGGTACAAATACATACTTTGAAAATTGCATTTATGACATTTTATTCTTCTAGAGATTGTACACCACATCTTTATAAATCTGTATTTTTGAAAGCTGCATGCTGACACATCACAAGGCAAACATTTAATATATATTGGGCACATACATAGTGATATTAGCAGACAGTAGACTTGCAATATGTGAATACATACCAACACAAATTTAGAGTCATGCACACTTGCAAAGACACACACAAGCATAAGTTCTATGTGTTGACTCTTTCAACTGAACAACGGAAGTCAGCTCCTGGCTTAAAACCAATAGCTCACTTAAAGGGCTTGTCCAGGATAAATGTACAGTACAGACCAAAAGTTTGGACACACCTTCTCATTCCAAGAGTTTTCTGTATTTTCATGATTATAAAAATTGTAGATTCACACTGAAGGCATCAAAACTATGAATTAACACGTGGAATTATATACTTAACAAAAAAGTGTGAAACAACTGAAAATATGTTTTATATTCTAGGTTCTTCAAAGTAGCCACCTTTTGCTTTGATTACTGCTTTGCACACTCTTGGCATTCTCTTGATGAGCTTCAAGAGGTAGTCAACTGAAATGGTTTTCACTTCACAGGTGTGCCCTGTCAGGTTTAATAAGTGGGATTTCTTGCCTTAGAAATGGGGTTGGGACCATCAGTTGTGTTGTTCAGAAGTCAGGTGGATACACAGCTGATAGTCCTACTGAATGGAGTGTTAGAATTTGTATTATGGCAAGAAAAAAGCAGCTAAGTAAAGAAAAACAAGTGGCCATCATTACTTTAAGAAATGAAGGTCAGTCAGTCCGAAAAATTGGGAAAACTTTGAAAGTGTCCCCAAGTGCAGTGGCCAAAACCATCAAGCACTACAAAGAAACTGGCTCACATGAGGACCGCCCCAGGAAAGGAAGACCAAGAGTCACCTCTGCTGCGGAGGATAAGTTCATCCGAGTCACCAGCCTCAGAAATCGCAGGTTAACAGCAGCTCAGATTAGAGACCAGGTCAATGCCACACAGAGTTCTAGCAGCAGACACATCTCTACAACAACTGTTAAGAGGAGACTGTGTGCAGCAGGCCTTCATGGTAAAATAGCTGCTAGGAAACCACTGCTAAGGACAGGCAACAAGCAGAAGAGACTTGTTTGGGCTAAAGAACACAAGACATTAGACCTGTGGAAATCTGTGCTTTGGTCTGATGAGTCCAAATTTGAGATCTTTGGTTCCAACCACCGTGTCTTTGTGCGAGGCAGAAAAGGTGAACGAATGGACTCTACATGCCTGGTTCCCACCGTGAAGCATGGAGGAGGAGGTGTGATGGTGTGGGGGTGCTTTGCTGGTAACACTGTTGGGGATTTATTCGAAATGGAAGGAATACTGAACCAGCATGGTTACCGCAGCATCTTACAGCGGCATGCTATTCCATCCGGTTTGCGTTTAGTTGGACCATCATTTATTTTTCAACAGGACAATGACCCCATACACACCTCCAGACTGTGTAAGGGCTATTTGACCAAAAAGGAGAGTGATGGGGTGCTACGCCAGATGACCTGACCTCCACAGTCACCAGACCTGAACCCAATCGAGATCTCTGGGAACTCCTTCAAGACTGTTGGAAGACCATTTCAGGTGACTACCTCTTGAAGCTCATCAAGAGAATGCCAAGAGTGTGCAAAGCAGTAATCAAAGCAAAAGGTAGCTACTTTGAAGAACCAAGAATATAAGATATTTTCAGTTGTTTCACACTTTTTTGTTAAGTATATAATTCCACATGTGTTAATTCATAGTTTTGATGCCTTCAGTGTGAATCTACAATTTTTATAGTCATGAAAATACAGAAAACTCTTGGAATGAGAAGGTGTGTCCAAACTTTTGGTCTGTACTGTATATGTTAAACATAACGCCCCAATGCCCCCCACCAACTTTCTAAAATACATTTATTGTCAATTTCTCGTTGTTTTACTGTAATATATGTAGGTCATGTGACCTACATATATTAAATTTTTTGCCTTTCTGCTCTCATTGTGGGGGCTATTGGTCTAATCGATATCCGACCCCGCAATGTCAGTGGAAAGTACCCGCCCCCTAGCCCCATTATGCTTACCTGTTCCTCCTGGAAGCTCCAGACCCGGGACGCATCTGCCACCACACATCACAAAGAGGAGGTGCCGAAAAGCGATGACGTCCCGGGTTTGAAGCTGCCAGGAAGAAAAGGTAAGTGTAATGGGGCTCGGCTGTTGAGCATTATTCTGTGCAGGGGCCACTGTGGAGCATATTATACTGTGCAGGGGTCACTGTGGAGCATATTATACTGTGCAGGGGCCATTGTGGAGCATATTATACTGTGCAGGGGCAACTGTGGAGCATATTATACTGTGCAGGAGCTACTGTGGAGCATTATACTGTGGTGGGGGGGTACTGTGGAGCATTATATCATGCAGGGACCACTGTGGAGCATTATACTGTGTAGGGGCCACTGTGGAGCATATTACTATGCGGGGCCACTGTGGAGCATTATACCATGCAGGTATCACTGTGGAGCATTATACTGTGCAGGGGCCACTGTGGAGCATACTATACTGTGTGGGGACCAATGTGGAGAATTTTATACTGTGCAGGAGCCACTGTGGAGCAAATTATACTGTGTGGGGGCCACTATGGAGCATTATATACCATTTGGAGCATTATACTGTGGGGGGAGGGGCTCAAAATTCCTGCTAGCAGCCCTGTGTGCTATGTCTTCACACAGGGTTGGTGAGCTCTAGATCCTTCAGTCCAACACTATACATAAGAGAAAGAGAGAAACATACATTTCTAACAGTAATAAAATATACATATATATATAGAGAGAGAGAGAGCGAGAGAGCGAGAGAGAGAGATATGTAGCTGTCAAAATGTTTATGTATGTACTGTATGTATATATATTATATGGTAAGGTGTACGGCAAAATAGTGGACGGGGTGTATATCTCGCCTGGTTTTCTCAGACAGGTGAGGTGAAGGAAAACCGGGTTTTGGATTTCTTAGCAGACCATAGTCTGCTAGGGTTTTGTTTATTGTTACATGGGCTGGTTTTTTTTGGACTGGAGGACAGGTTTGGTAGTGGGTGCTCTCCAGGCAACACCCCTAGTCCGCTACGGGTTTTTTTTTCTCCCTAACTCCAGGCACTTCCAGGTGCGCCTTCCTATGTTGTGTTTATTTGGAAGGAAGCCTGATAAAAGGGAGCTCTGAGATGTTGTAAGTGGTGAGGACAACACCACTCTTAATGTGTGAAGTTGGCACTAAGCAAGTGTGTTTTGCTGTTATTTTTCATTTGTACCTGCACGAGACTAGACAGGTATGCGGAGTGTTAACCAGCGGCCGGACAGGCCTAGGTATTTTTGTTTTGTTTGGACACCGTTTGTTTTGTGTTTGTTTTGCTAAATAAAGCACCATCACCGTTTGAGAAAAACCTGCTGTGTGTGAACATGGTCATTGCCGCCCCCACCGTATGAGCTGATCCCTACAATATATATATATATATATATATATATATATATATATATATCAGTGGGGAAAAAAAGTATTTAGTCAGCCACCAATTGTACAAGTTCTCCCACTTAAAAAGATGAGAAAGGCCTGTTATTGACATCATATGTAGACGTCAATCGTACAATTACTCTTGGCAGAATTACATGTAAATAAACCAGTAGTAATTATAATGGATTGGGGAGGGGGCAGATTACTCCTTATAGTACACACCCACAGCCTCAAGGACAAATGTAAAATGTGCTTCAACCTTAATGGAGACGATAGATGTAAAACTGATTGGACACTGCGTATGAAAGCTCATTCAGTCATAGAACAGACTTCACAGAAAGATCCTGTATATATTTTAGCTTTCATAAAAATGCAGATACTCTTTAAATAAAAATAACCTGTTAGAAGTCCAAAACATAAATATCAAACTGTAGCAGCGAATTATTCTTATACAATAATATACAATAGGGAAAAAAAAGTATTTAGTCAGCAACCAATTGTGCAAGTTCTCCCACTTCCCACTACTCCCCATCAGAGGTAGACCTCAACTATGAGAGACAAAATGAGAAAACAAATCCAGAAAATCACATTGTCTGATTTTTAAAGAATTTATTTGCAAATTATGGTGGAAAATAAGTATTTGGTCAATAACAAAAGTTCATCTCAATACTTTGTTATATATCCTTTGTTGGCAATGACAGAGGTCAAACGTTTTCTGTAAGTTTTCACAAGGTTGGCACACACTGTTGCTGGTATGTTGGCCCATTCCTCCATGCAGGTCTCCTCTAGAGCAGTGATGTTTTGGGGCTGTCGCTGAGCAACTCCCTCCAAAGGTTTTCTATGGGGTTGAAATCTGGAGACTGGCTAGGCCACTCCAGGACCTTGAAATGCTTCTTACGAAGCCACTCCTTCGTTGCCCTGGCGGTGTGCTTGGGATCATTGTCATGCTGAAAGACCTAGACACGTTTCATCTTCAATGGCCTTGCTGATGGAAGGAGGTTTGTACTCAAAATCTCACGATACATGGTCCCATTCATTCTTTCATGTACACGGATCAGTCGTCCTGGTCCCTTTGCAGAGAAACAGCCCCAAAGCATGATGTTGCCACCCCCATGTTTCACAGTAGGTATGGTGTTCTTTGGATGCAACTCAGCATTCACTCTCCTCCAAACACGACAAGTTGTGTTTCTACCAAACAGTTCTACTTTGGTTTCATCTGACCATATGACATTCTCCCAATACTCTTCTGGAACATCCAAATGCTCTCTAGCAAACTTCAGACGGGCCCGGATATGTACTGGCTTAAGCAGGGGGACACGTCTGGCACTGCAGGATCTGAGTCCCTGTCGGCGTAGTGTGTTACTGACGGTAGCCTTTGTTACGTTAGTCCCAATTTTATGCAGGTCATTCACTAGGTCACCCCGTGTGGTTCTGGGATTTTTGCTAACCGTTCTTGAGGTCATTTTGACCCCACGGGGTAAGATCTTGCGTGGAGCCCCTGAACGAGGGAGATTATCAGTGGTCTTGTATGTCTTCCATTTTCTAATTATTGCTCCCACAGTTGATTTTTTCACAGCAAGCTGCTTGCCTATTGCAGATTCAGTCTTCCCAGCCTGGTGCAGGTCTAGTGGAAGACAGAGGAGCCTCTTAAAGAAGAAGTTACAGTTCTGTGAGAGCCAGAAATCTTGCTTGTTTGTAGGTGACCAAACACTTATTTTGCACCATAATTTGCAAATAAATTCTTAAAAAATCAGACAATATGATTTTCTGGATTTGATTTCTCATTTTGTCTCTCATAGTTGAGGTCTACCTATGATGACAATTAGAGGCTTCTCTCATCTTTTTAAGTGGGAGAACTTGCACAATTGGTGGCTGACTAAATACTTTTTTTTCCCCACTGTACATATATATATATATATATATACCAAATGCCAAAAAAGCTGTTGTTTTCCTGAAGCTTTCTCTATGTGATGTAATATATGTAAATGTGATATGCGGAGGTGATTACAATATAACAGCCAAAGGAGAAGGTTATTGAGTGAGTGAGAATTAGAAGTTTAAAGATGGCTATCCTACAGAGGTTGTAGTTAGAGGGCTAGCTAGGGAAACAGGAAGGGAGAGTGAGTGAGTGAGTAAGTGAGTGAGTGAGGTGGGAGAGTGAGTGAGAAAGGGAGTGGGAATGAGCCAGCTCTGAGTGTAGTCCAAGGGATCATGGGAGTTCTAGGAAAGGCGCAGAACAGAAAGATTCAGATGTAAACAGATGCAGAGGATGTCAGGAGCTCCCAAAGAACCCAGAAATCACTGAAAACACTGCTAAAGGTATTTGGGTGATCTTATTAACTTATTAACATCATTAATGGAAAATTCAATTTTTGCCCGGAAAACTCCTTTAATCCCTCTACCTACATGGCTAACTCAAACTTGTATGCCGTTAATCCCATTCTCTGCATTGTAAATCCCCTTCCTTGTCTGCTAATCCCCCCCAACCTAATGTTCTGATGTTACATGATTTGACTGATATCAGCCAGGAAGTTATACTATCAGGTTAAAAAAAAAATAGTGATGTAAACAGGTTTACTAACTGTCTATAGACCATGGGTAGGCAACCCTTTTTGTTCGGCATGCCAATTTTAATTAAAAAAACAAAGATGAGTTACTCGGAGTGCCGGTCAATAATTGTAAGTCTGACGACCCCTAAACTAAAGTCATATACCACAAACCATAACACAGAAGTGCTGCCACAAGATGCTTTAGGACACATGCGCTTACTGCTATTTCCTGTGTACAGCTCCCAATTAGTGGTAAATGTAAGTGTCCAGGAGCACCGTATGGCGGCATCCTTATGGTGAATACACACTATGTATCTGGATGCAGATATAGTCTTAGGCCACTGGAACTTTTACTTCAATGTAAAACTGCGTTCACATGGTGCATTTTTGCACAAAAAAAAAATGCCTGTGTTTTCTGTGCAAAAACACATCCTTAATGCAGAAAACACACCGTTATACAGAATAATGTCCCATAGCGGCCCCTGGACACGGTATTATGTCCCATAGCTGCCCCGGCACAAGGTATTATATCTCATAACAGCCTCTGCACACCGTATTATGTCACATAGTGACCCCTTCACACGGTATTATGTCATACAATGGCCCCAGCACACGGTATTTGTCACATAGTGACCCCAGCACACCATATTATGTCATATAGTGGCCCCAGCACACGGTATTAGGTCCCATAGCGGTCCCTGCACACGGTATTAGGTCCCATAGCGGTCCCTGCACACGGTATTAGGTCCCATAGCGGTCCCTGCACACGGTATTATGTCCCATAGCGGTCCCTGCACACGGTATTAGGTCCCATAGCTGTCCCTGCACACGGTATTAGGTCCCATAGCGGTCCCTGCACACGGTATTAGGTCCCATAGCGGTTCCTGCACACGATATTAGGTCCCATAGCGGTCCCTGCACACGGTATTAGGTCCCATAGCGGTCCCTGCACACGGTATTAGGTCCCATAGCGGCCTCTGCACACGGTATTAGGTCCCATAGCGGTCCCTGCACACGGTATTAGGTCCCATAGCGGTCCCTGCACACGGTATTAGGTCCCATAGCGGTCCCTGCACACGGTATTAGGTCCCATAGTGGTCCCTGCACACGGTATTAGGTCCCATAGCGGTCCCTGCACACGGTATTAGGTCCCATAACGGTCCCTGCACACGGTATTAGGTCCCATAGTGGCCTCTGCACACGGTATTATGTCCCATAGTGGCCTCTGCACACGGTATTAGGTCCCATAGCGGTCCCTGCACACGGTATTAGGTCCCATAGCGGTCCCTGCACGCGGTATTAGGTCCCATAGCGGTCCCTGCACACGGTATTATGTTCCATAGCTCTCTTCAGACCACCGAGTATAATAAGTCCAATAGAGGTGACAAACATTAAAAAAAAACAATGCTACTCACCTTTTTCCACGCTCTGCAGCCGCTCTGTTCTCTTCGGTGCTTCTGCCTGTAGTCAGCGACCGCTAATTGAGTCTATGGGGTCACGTCGCGTCATGCGTAATGACGTCAGGCGCAGACGTGACCTCTGAGGCCCTGTCAGCTGTCTGAAGCGCCTGCAGATCGCACAGCCGCCGCATAGCGCAGGGAGCAAGGTGAGTATCATTGTTTTTTATGTTTTATCACTTCTCCTAAGTCTCCGCTTATTATATACGGGGGCCTGAAGAGACCCCACAGTATAATAATAGCAGTTTCATTTCGGCCATGTTTGGTCCGATCGAAGCTGCTTGGTGAGGACTCGGCCTCCGTGCCAGGGAAATAAGCCTCGTGTGCCACTCTTGGCACGCGTGCCGGGGGTTGCCGACCCTGCTATAGACCATAGACAGTAACCTGTAATTAAGAGCCATTTGGGAACAGAAAGAGCCAGCCAGGGACATAACAAGTAGCTACTGAGCCCCATATCAAAAGTTGTAATGGGGCTCCAATTGCCACGGCCTCTTAAGCAGCAAGAACTTGAAAAGTGTATAATTATTTTGGTCTCCTTTACACACAGTGAATAAAATTCTTTCTCCTGTCTATATCTGGCACAGTCTGGATCATCTTACTTGTAGCTCAGGCCAATCAGGGACCTAACTCATTATCTGTGGCCTGTCTGTAAAGAACCGACCCTCAGTTGTACATCTTTCTTAGAAATGCATTTTTACTTGCTCATATCAGTCCTTCCCCTACTTGTTGGATTGTTGTGCTTAAGTTGGGTTTACACTGCTGAACGATACGCTTCAGTGGTTTTATGTGTGTCCCATGGGAGATGGCCTGCGCCAGCCAGCCAGTTTTATTATCCCTGGACAGATGTCCATGGGGGAGAGAAGGCCAGTGACCTTAAGTTCACCCACAGACACATATCTCTCCCAGCACCTAGGAAGGTACACATCTCTCCAAGGGCTCTGCAAAGGAGTGAGAAGGGGGGCTGCCTTGGGAGGAGGTGTGGGTGGGACACTAGCCATATGCTGAATGGAGACCTAGATTCTTGGTCACTCAGCAAAGAGGCAGCGAGCAGCTCTGATCTGCGAGAAGATGAGAGAGCTTGTCCTACTGTGGAATGCAGCATGGGTCTAGCATTGAAGCCTGAAGCCTTTTCCTTTGTTCTGGACAGCATGTAAAAGACATGTTTCTATATCTCACTGAAGAAAGTGCCCTAGGCCCAAGAAACTGCTGTGGCCTAGAGAAACGGACTACAAGCCTGTGCCAGTATTTGTTCAATCTTTTATTTTCCATTTTATTTCCTGTACCGTATTTTACCTTTATCCATAATCTGCTTGTTTAGCCATTGATATATACAGTCATATGAAAAAGTTTGGGCACCCCTATTAATCTTAATCATTTTTAGTTCTAAATATTTGGGTGTTTGCAACAGCCATTTCAATTTGATATATCTAATAACTGATGGACACAGTAATATTTCAGGATTGAAATGAGGTTTATTGTACTAACAGAAAATGTGCAATATGCATTAAACCAAAATTTGACCGCTGCAAAAGTATGGGCACCTCAACAGAAAAGTGACATTAATATTTAGTAGATTCTCCTTTTGCAAAAATAACAGCCTCTAGTCGCTTCCTGTAGCTTTTAATCAGTTCCTGGATCCTGGATGAAGGTATTTTTGACCATTCCTCTTTACAAAACAATTCCAGTTCAGTTAAGTTTGATGGTCGCCGAGCATGGACAGCCCGCTTCAAATGATCCCACAGATGTTCAATGATATTCAGGTCTGGGGACTGGGATGGCCATTCCAGAACATTGTAATTGTTCCTCTGCATGAATGCCTGAGTAGATTTGGATCATTGTCTTGCTGAAATATCCATCCCCGGCGTAACTTCAAATTCGTCACTGATTCTTGTACATTATTCTGAAGAATCTGCTGATACTGAGTTGAATCCATGCGACCCTCAACTTTAACAAGATTCCCGGTGCCGGCATTGGCCACACAGCCCCAAAGCATGATGGAACCTCCACCAAATTTTACAGTGGGTAGCAAGTGTTTTTCTTGGAATGCTGTGTTTTTTTGACGCCATGCATAACGCCTTTTTGTATGACCAAACAACTCAATCTTTGTTTCATCAGTCCACAGGACCTTCTTCCAAAATGAAGCTGGCTTGTCCAAATGTGCTTTTGCATACTTCAGGCGACTCTGTTTGTGGCGTGCTTTCAGAAACGGCTTCTTTCGCATCACTCTCCCATACAGCTTCTCCTTGTGCAAAGTGTGCTGTATTGTTGACCGATGCACAGTGACACCATCTGCAGCAAGATGATGCTGCAGCTCTTTGGAGGTGGTCTGTGGATTGTCCTTGACTGTTCTCACCATTCTTCTTTTCTGCCTTTCTGATATTTTTCTTGGCCTGCCACTTCTGGGCTTAACAAGAACTGTCCCTGTGGTCTTCCATTTCCTTACTATGTTCCTCACAGTGGAAACTGACAGGTTAAATCTCTGAGACAACTTTTTGTATCTTTCCCCTGAACAACTATGTTGAACAATCTTTGTTTTCAGATCATTTGAGACTTGTTTTGAGGAGCCCATGATGCCACTCTTCAGAGGAGATTCAAATAGGAGAACAACTTGCAATTGGCCACCTTAAATACCTTTTCTCATGATTGGATACACCTGGCTATGAAGTTCAAAGCTCAGTGAGGTTACAAAACCAATTTTGTGCTTCAGTAAGTCAGTAAAAAGTAGTTAGGAGTATTCCAATCAATAAAATGATAAGGGTACCCAAATTTTTGCATCGGTCAAATTTTGGTTTAATGCATATTGCACATTTTCTGTTAGTACAATAAACCTCATTTCAATCCTGAAATATTACTGTGTCCATCAGTTATTAGATATATCAAATTGAAATGGCTGTTGCAAACACCCAAATATTTAGAACTAAAAATGATTAAGATTAATAGGGGTGCCCAAACTTTTTCATATGACTGTATTTCTGTATATGTTAATGTTTAGTACCGACCCACTTGGGTTAATAAATATATAAAATTTAAAAAGCTCATTTTGGTATCCTATCGGCCCGGAACACTCAATGGAGGTGGGTGTGAGATAATTGAAGCGGTCTCAGGGGTGCTGAACGCGGGTTCGACAGGACGGGATCCTTCTCAGTGGTGGCATTGTGGGATATACTTATACAAACCTACCAGCTGACAAGGATTATGAGTCTATCAAAGCGGCGCTGATCCGGAGATACCAGCTCAGCCCTGAAGTGTACTGTCTAAAGTTTCGGGGCCTGCAGAAAAAACCTATGCAGAGCAATGAGAATGCAGTGGCCACGGCTGTGCGTGTGGTTTCGGCAGTGGACGGATGGCAAATCTGCCACCACCAGAGAGGGCCTCGCGGACCTCATGCTCCAAGAACAATTCTTTTTTTAATTAAACTGTAATTTTTATTGAAAAGTTTTTCCATAACAGAATATATAAAACCAAACAAAATAAGGCAACAAGGAGGCGGAAGGCTATCTGCCAAACACCATATAAGCGGAAATCAAGTACATCAATCCAATAACAAGGTAGAATAAAATAAGGGGGGGGGAGACAACCACAAAAGACAGGGAAGAAACAGAAGGATGGAGCGAGGAAAAAGAGGGAAGGAAACCAGGGATCATAGACCTCGTAAAGTACAATATGTGTCCCAGGGCGTCCAAATGGGTCCGAAGACATCCTGAGTGATATTTAAGCTAGCTGTTTGAGACTCCTCACATCCTTCATTCTAGCCAAAAGCTCATGACCAGACTCTTCCAGGGTCTTTGCGGCAGTACAGAGATACAAGAAGAGCCTAGATGTCTTACTGTCCAGGTGTCTAGGAGGGAGGCTTAGGTGATAGACGAGAGGGTCAAAGGGGACCCCCTGTAGGAAAAGAGCCTCCGCCAAAGTCCTGACCTCTCTCCAGAAGCCTAGGATGAGGGGACATGTCCAGAAAATATGATACAGAGTGCCCACAGCAGTCCCGCAGTGCCAGCACCAAGGGGGAACCGTTGGATTCAAAGCATGAAGGAGGGCTTGGGTGTGATACCAATGCATCAACAATTTGTACTGAGCCTCCTGAAATGTCACACATTGAGAGGATTTCTGAGCATGAGACCACACAACCTGCCACTGTCCCAGGAAAATGGGTCTGCCCACCGCCTCCTCCCACTTGAGCATATAGCAATGACTAACAGGAGAGTCAACAGCCTGGGAGGCAAGAAGCTGGTAGATTGAGGAGATAAGGCCCCTAGTGGACGTGCCTGCACGGCAAATCTTTTTCAAAAGCAGTGGGGAGTAATAACTTAAGGGACCCATGGAGAGAGCGAACAAAATGAACCACCTGAGAGTAGCGGAGCCACTCAGTAGCCGGCAGATTCAGACTAGCCGTAAGGTAAGCAAAGGGCCTGAGCTCCAATGTCGCAGGATCAACCATGTCAGCGATCTGAAAGAGACCTGCCTTGGACCACACCTTAACCATAGTAGAAGTCAGGCTATCTGGGAGGAGGGGGGTTATACAATATGAATACCATGGAGGAGCGCGGAGACATCAGGGAAAACTTAGTACAGCAGGTGGACCAAATAGACCTATGGAAACAAATAGGGCCGAGTAGGTAGGGGTGGCAGGGGGAGAGCGCATTAGGATGCATAGAAGCCAACCAGAGCTTCTCAATCTCTACCCATTTAGTATATGCCGGCATAGCTGCTCAGAATGGGATGCAGCACAGATGAGCTTCCCAATAATAGTGCAAAAGATGTGGGACAGCCAGACCCCCACACCCCCTCCCGCCAACATGACATAACGGAGAATACGATGTTGTTTGGCCTGCCAAATAAACTGAAAGATAGCCTTCTGTAAGTTACGTAATTCTACCTGGGGGACTGCAACTGGGAGAGTCTCAAAATAGTATAATAGCTTCGGAAGGAGAGTCATCTTGACTGCAGCAATTCTCCCCAAAAGGGAAATAGGTAAAGGCTGCCACTTACCTAGGAGGGCTCTCAATTCACAAAATAACCGTGGGTAATTAGCTGAGTAAAGAGCCGCATAGGAGGGAGAGATCTGGATTCCCACGTATTGAATGGAGGATGTCCGCCATTGGAAGTCGTAATTCCCGCGAAGAAGAAGAAGATCTTGTGGGATATTAAGAGGAAGCACCTCATATTTCGAGGGGTTCACCCTATATCCCGAGAAGTCGCTATAAACCTCAAGTAAGCGTAGTAAGTTAGGGAGTGTAATATGGGGGGAGGTAAGAGTGAGGTGCACGTCGTCAGCAAAAAGGGAGACTTTAAATTCCTTGTCTCGGACATTAATTCCCCTAACATTAGAGTCCCGCCAGATCTTGGCCGCCAAGGTTCAATACAAAGGGCGAATATAATAGGGGAGAGGGGGCAACCCTGTCTAGTACCATTACGAATCGAGAAGGAGGGCGAGGAGGCATGATGAAGCCTAACCGCTGCCGAGGGATGGGAATAGAGAGCCTGAATTACTGTAAGAAAGGGTCCTGAGAACCCAAATGCCCTCAGAGTAGCGAGCATGAATGACCAATCTAGGCAATCAAAAGCCTTTTCAGCATCCAGGCTCAGAAGGAGGGCCAAGGTAGAGTAGTGGTTGGCCACCTCCACTAAGTCCACGGTCCTTCTGGTGTTGTCACAGCCCTGGCGACAGGGGATGAAACCCAACTGGTCTTTATGGACGAGTAGGGGGAGCCAAGCATTCAGCCTATTAGCTAGGAGTTTGGTGAAGAGTTTCAGGTCCGTGTTTAACAAGGCAATCGGGCGATAATTAGCGCAGTCCTGGAGATCCTTACCCAGTTTGGAAACTAGTGTAAGGAGGGAAGAAAGCAAAGTTGGGGAGATCGGAGAAACCGAGAGGAAGGAATTGAAGAGAATCAGGAGGTGACCAGATAATTCATTTTGGAAAAGCTTGTGGTAGTGATAAGTAAAGCCATCCGATCCCGGGGTTTTACCATTAGGAAGGTCCTTTAAAACCCCCTCCAACTCCTCATTGGTAACAGGAGAGTTCAGGGAGGCCAAAGCCTACGAAGAGAGACGCGGCAAACAGCAGTCAGCTAGGTAGTCCGCCAACAAAGAATGACCATCAGTGGAGCATAATGCCCACAGGGAGGGTAAGTTATATAGTTTAGATTAATAAGAGTGGAACCCCAGCGCTATAGCGTCGGGATGATGCTGGAGGACGCCAGAAGAATCACGGACAGAATGCGGCGTGGAGGTTGCACGGTGATCTCTGAGAGTCTTCGATAGCAAGGTGTGAGACTTATTGCCTCGCTTGAAATACCGTTGGCGAGAATACAGTTGCTGTACATGATGGGACTCCAAGTCACGGGGATCCGCTCGGGCCAGAACCAAGCGGCGAAGAACCCCCAAGGATGGATGCGCCGCCAGGGTAGATGTAAGGGAGCAGATGCGGGCTCGAAGAAGCTGCTCCTGAGCCTGCCTATCTCTCTTAAGCCTAGAAGCTAACGCAATACAATGGCCCTTCATGACCGCCTTATGGGCTTCCCAAAGGACTGCAGGAGAGTCCACCGAGCCTAGATTATAACGGAAATAGTCAGTTAGGTGCGTTCACAGGGCTGCAAGCGAGGTTGGAGACTTAAGTAGAGTTTCTTTGAGATGCCAATGACAGCGACGCGTGGTCATCAGTGTAGAGGACAGAGTGACCACCACCGGGTCATGGTCAGACCAGGAGAGAGGCCCAATATCAGCATCCACAAGCAAGCGAAGGGCAGGGGAATTCCCAAAGAAATAGTCAATGCGGGTGTGAGTATTATGGGGGTGGGAAAAGAAGGTGTAAGAACGCACTGTAGGATTATCCAGTCGCCAAAGGTCATATAGGGCATGGGAACGAATCAGCCGACAAAATTCCTGCGCAAGTTGGGCCTGTGTGTGGGAGACTGAACCCTGAGATATCGCCAAACGATCTGCCCATTCAGAGAAGACCATATTAAAGTCACCCCCAACTAACCATGTCGCCGACGGGAGGGAGCGCAGACAGAAAAGAAGCCGACGCAGTGGGCTCTGGAACCACCGGAAAGAGGGAGGTGGAAGGAGAGCCACTGGGACCCCACTCCATCCTGTACTATGAAAATCAAAAAATAAACACAGCAAGTGAGACCTATAGACCTAGAAAAGAAACAAGGCAAACAGTAAAACTAAAACGAGCACAATATAAAGCAAAACCTGAGAGAAGAGTAGTATCAGCGGAGAGCGTTTGCCTCAAGGGCCGGTCACCAAGCGGGGCCTCTGGGAGGCCATCGCCACAGGGGGTTCTCGGCGTCACTTGGACTCCTATCGGTGCCACACTGGTGGCGGAGGAGGAGGCGGAGAAATCAGTTCCCAGTCCGTTAACTCCGGCAAGGGGACATCCAGCAGATCACAGAAGAGGGGTAAGTCCGAGTCAGAACGGAGTGTAGCAGAGCGACCATCTTTGTGGGCAATAAGGGAAAACGGGAAGCCCCAGAGGTAAGGAATTTGATGTTCCTGAAGAATCTGAAGGAGGAGCCATAGATGGCGATGTTTCTGAATCCTTGAGTTTCCGCGCCTTGCTCATTACAGTATAGCCTCCTTAAGCATGAAGTCCTGAAGACATAGAGGAAGAACCCTTGGGATGGAGGGCACTGTGGGCCCTATCAAACTTAATCATATGAGACGGGGATTCCTGGAGAATAGAATTGAAGACAGCTTCCAGCGTAACAGGTAGATCCTCAGATTGGGTGGTCTCTGGGAGTCCCTTAATGCGAATATTATTACGCCGACCCCTGTTGTCAAGGTCCTCCAGGTGGCGTTGCATGTCCCAGATGGCCGAGGCCTGGTCAGTAGCGGTATCATGCAGGGATGAGACGTATGCTCTGGTGGTATCATGGTCAGTCTCTAGCGTATCCATACAGTTAGCAATAGAGTGTACGTTGGTGCGGAGAGTAAAAATTTCAGCCCCAAAGGATGCAGTGATTTCTGTGACCAGGGATTTAAAGTCCTGTTTAGTAGTTAGCTGAGGTAGAAGATCCAACCTGGGAGCGGAGTCTGAGAAGAGCCTGAGGCGCAGACCTGGGAATATAGAGCTCACGGCGTGGAAGGAGAGGAGCTAGGGCCAGTTAAGGCGATAGGAGTGTGAGTCAGAGGGACCTCCACATCAGAGTCCTCAGATAAGTCACCCCCTTCTGGGCCAGTGGGGGGCACAACCACAGGGGACAGCAGGAGAGGTGCCTCAGAGACCTGCTCTGTAGCCACAACAGGGAGCACAGGTTCACCATGAGAGGGAGTCAAAGTAGGTAGACAAACCTCAGGTCCACGTGGAGAGCTGAGACCACCAGAGGCCCGTTGGTGTTACTGCACAAGAAGCACAAGAAGCGTGGAGGATGCTGGAGATAGTGGATTAAACGAGAATAGACGAAGCGATCCAAGATTTTGGAGATGAAAGGGAGGTTAGAGACAGGTCCATAGTTAGCAACACAGGACGGGTCAAGGTTGGATTTCTTCAGTAGTGGGTTATGACAGCATGTTTGAAAGAGGATGGGAAAATTCCAGAAAAGAGAGAGAGGTTAAATATTTTAGTAAGGTAAGTCGTGACGGCAGGCAACAGAGACTGGAGAAGGTGTGAGGGGAAAGGGTCACTACTGCAGGTCGTAGGGAGAGAAGAAGAAAATAGCAGAGATACTTCCTCCTCTGTAACAAGTTCAAAAGATGAGAATGAACAGTCTGAAGTGCGGCTGGTGAGGGGGTCAGTGCCACCTGGGGATTGGGCAGTTATTTCCTGACTGATCTTATCAATTTTATCATGGAAATAAGTGGCCAGGTCATCTGTGCTAAGGTCTGTGAATGGCATCTGCACCTTGGGAGTGAGTAAGGAGTGAAAAGTTTCAAAGAGCCTTTTAGGGTTACAGGAGAGAGAATAGATGAGAGCAGTGAAATAGGCTTGTTTGGCTATGTGAAGGGCAGAATTATAGGTTTTAAGCATAAATTTAAAGTGGAGGAAGTCTGTAGGTGAATGTGATTTTCTCCACAGATGTTCAGCACACCTAGAGCACCGCTGAAGAAAACGTGTCTGTGGCGTGTGCCAGGGTTGCTGCCTCCTGCGTCTAACTTTTCAAGTGGAGGGGGGAGCCACCTCATCCAATGCACTCTTCGTTTCAATAGTTTTTTATTGGAATTTTGCAGATATACATTACAAGTCAAAAACACAGCAAGGAACAAGGGCATAGTTATGGTCTCACATACAGCGTAGTCACAGTACAATACATTACACTCAGGTGAGGTACATCCTCTTTCAGCACGGAGAAGGGCACTATAGTACCGCCCCTATAGAGGTCGGAGACATACTTCATCCCACATCTACGCCACCCGTCTAGGGATAAATGCGGCATCTCGTGAGGGAGTGTCGAAATGGGTAAATTCAGTGTTACTTCAGGAGCATCTCCACCCCGAATATCACAGAATGCCTGCCATGCCCCAATCGTAGCCTGTACAGACGGTGGAACAGAAATGGAAGAACCGCTTCTGGATCCTGACGCTAGCAGGAATCCCTCCCAATCGGTAGTCTGAGCCATCTGGGCCTCCATAGCTGGCCACAGTTTGTCATGGTTCGTTGTAAACCAAAATTGGAGTTGACCCAAAACTATGGCTAAATAGTAGTGGTACAGATTTGGTACACCCATACCCCCATTATCTCTTGCTTTAAACATTGTATGTAGTGCTACTCTAGGTTTGCCACCATTCCATATAAATTACATAATTTGTTTTTGGAAACTCAAGAAGGTGGACTTGGGTATCGGGATCACTAGAGTTCTTAAATAATAAAGTATTCGGGGAAGGATCAACATTTTATATAATACTATTCTTCCCATCCAGCTATGCTCAAATTTAATTAACCCATCAAGCTCCTTCTGCAGGGTAGTCAGCAAACCCGGAAAGTTGGCCTTAACTAAGTCTTTTGGGTTTGGGGTGAGCCATATTCCCAGGTAGGGTATAGATTGCGAGCACCATTGAAAGGGTGATGTGTTTATGATATGGGATATATTGTTTTGAGTCAGACCAATTCCCAAGATTTGGGACTTGGATTCGTTAATCCATTGAAAGGGTGATGTGTTTATGATATGGGATATATTGTTTTGAGTCAGACCAATTCCCAAGATTTGGGACTTGGATTCATTAACTTTATAGTAGGACAACTCTCCAAAATCTTTTAGAATTTGAGATACAGTACAAAGCATGTTATTAGAGTAGGAAAGGGACAGAATCACATCATCCGCGAATAAATTAATTCTGTGGTCTGTCCAACCCAACTTGATGCCAGTCAGACCCGGGTGCGTCCTGATCCTTTCAGCCAAAGGCTCCATCACTAATGAGAATATCAAAGGGGACAATGGGCACCCCTGTCTCGTGCCATTGGTAATGGCGAAGGGGCGGGGGCAGGACCCCATTCGCCAGCACTCTTGCAGATGGGTTAGAGTAGAGTGCCAAGATTGCAGTAGCTATGGGACCAGAAAACCCAAATTTATGGAGAACCTCAAAAAGATACCCCCCAATGCACCCTATCGAACGCCTTCTCCGCATCCAGGGACAGGAGCAGAGAGGGCGCTCGCCGAGCCTGGGCTGCCGCAACCAGCGCGACCACACATCTCGTGCCGTTTGGGGCCTGCCTCCCTTTAGTAAATCCAACCTGATCTCCGCCTATCAGTGTGGGCATGACATTGAGAAGTCTCTTCGCAAGTACCTTCTCAAACAACTTAACATCCGCATTTAATAGTGATATGGGCCGGTAGTTGGAGGGTTGGGAGGGGTCTTTGCCTGGTTTGGGTAGAGTCACAATCGTTGCAGATAGCATCTCAAGGGGGAATGCTCCCGTCACCATTGCTAAATTAAACACCTCAGTAAGGTGAGCAAGAATAAGTGGCTTGAACAACTGGTAGTATTCCCCAGAGAACCCATCAGGACCCGGGGACTTATTGAGTTTTAAGCCATCTATCGCCCTAGCCACCTCTTGATTGGAAACAGGAACATTTAAAGACTGTAGTTGTGAAGGGGTAACAGAGGGGAGGTGTAAGGAGCTTAAGAATCGGTTAATATCCATCCTCGAAGGCTGCGTGGTATCCCGGTCATCTCTTAAGTTATACAAGTCCTGTTAATATTTACTGAATTCATCAGCAATTTGTTGAGGGTGGAAGATTTTTGCTGTGGTCAATTTAGACACAAGAAATGGGATTTTAGATTTAATCCTTGCCGCCTTGACTCTCTGCGCCATTAGCTTGCTGGCTTTATTGTACAACCGGTAATAAGAGGCTTTCAAGCGTTTAGAATGCTTTTCAAAGTCTACCAGTAGGTGGGCGCTCAAATCATCCCTGGCCTTCCGCAAAGCAGTCAATAGGACAGGATTAGGGTCAATTTTATGTTTCTGCTCTAGAGTTGCAATTGAAGTAAGTAGCTCCTTCATCGTTTGCAATCGCTTGCGCTTAAAGCACGAGGTATGCTGAATCATTAGACCCCTAACAAAAGCCTTATGTGAATTCCAGAGGCAAAACTTATCATCTACCGAGGGGGAGTTGATGTTAAAGAATTCGGCAATGTCAGTGCTCAGTTTCTCGGTTACCGATTTCAGAGACATGACATATGTATTGTTTCACCATGACACGGGGGGAGTTGTGGTGCCAACTAGGTGGATGCTAAGTGTGATAGGGGCATGGTCCGACCACGTGATATTTCCTATTTCACAACCTTGTACTCTAAGAAGCATATCACTCTGGACTAGGAACATGTCTATTCTGGAGTAGGATTGGTGCCTAGCAGAATAATATGTATAGTCTTTCTCCAAAGAATGGAAGCACCACCAAACATCGTGAAGCTCCATCTGCAGGAGCCAAGGTCCTAATTGTTGAGGTGGATGCTTGCCGCGATAGGTAGAGTCAGCAGCAGCATCATGTACAATATTGAAATCCCCGCATAATAGAACCTGGCCCTGAGCATGCTTCCTACACTTCTTCAATACCGAGTTTAAAAAGGAAATCTGGGATGCGTTAGGGCAGTAGACATTTACAACAGTGATGGGGCAATTGTCAAGCAAACATGTTAGAACTGCATAGCGACCCTTGGTATCCGAAATGACATGTAATAACTGAAATGACACTGTGTGTTTTATCGCTATGAGGACACCCGCCGCCTTCTTGGCGGCATTAGAACAGAAGACATGAGGGAACAATTTGTGAGAAAACTTTGGCGGACGGGAGTCACAGAAATGCGTCTCCTGTATGCAAATTACATCTGCTGCAGATCTGAGAGCCTCTTTCCACAACAATGAACGCTTAAAGGGACTATTTAGTCCCCTCGCATTAAGTGATAATACTTTAACACCCATTACTACACTCACGAGTTAGCAATATATACCGGTAGCAGAAAGGGTCAGGTATGAAAGTAATGCTAATATGACATCCCCCAGGCCTAGAGGTGAACAATTCGCTAACAACAATATTCAACATATAACTGGTTAACAGTAAGGGAAAAGAAAGTAGTGTTACATAACCGGGCAGTGTAATACTGCGCAAACTTGAGGGGAAGTTTGCCATAGAATAGGAGTTACAAAACACGCCACAGGTGACTCACAGTATGTACATATTGAGCTATTCACACGGCGGAGGTGGTAGATTTCCACGGAGGATCCAACTTGTGGGTCTCGGCCTTTGAAGGTTTCTGGACATTAGGCGCAGGTGGTGGTAGGTTCCACTGGCGTAGCAACTTTCTCCCGGTGTCAAAGGAGTTAAATGCAAAAGTCACTCCATTTCTGATAACGATGACTTTAGTTGGGAATCCCCACTTGTAGGGAATGTTGTGTTGACGTAGGACCGCTGTAACTGGAGCCAACTCTCTTCTAGCAGCAATGCTAGCCTGAGAAATGTCTGCATAAAGTTGGATTTCTTTAAACGGCTCAGGAAAGGATGATTTTTTCCTTGACTCAAGCATGAGACGATCTTTGACATGGTAGAAATGTATGCGGGTAAGGGTGTCCCTGAGAATATGATCAGGCATCCCCTTCGGCTTCGGCAAGCGGTGAGCCCTGTCTATTATAAGATCCGCGTTAGAGCTTTGTGGCAGAGTTGCTTTTATTAAACGTTGCAGATAAGAAGTCAGGTCCCTTATTCCATCTATTCCTATCTTCCATGTCGGCCAGTTTAAGTTTGACCGCCGCTAATTCTTCCTCAAGATCATTGTGGGCATCCACTATAGTGTTGTGTGCCGCAGCAAATTCACTCATTTTATTCTCAATGTGGTCTATCCTGTTACCCAGAGAGTCCACCGTGGTGGATACGGACGTAATCGCCTTAGTGATATCCTTCTGAATAGACCGATGCAATGCTAGCATTATATCCTTCAAGAAGGACTCAGAAGCAGATTGGGTACCTGCAGGGATAGCCTGGAGCACATCCGAATCACCTAATTGGGGATCTTCTGCAGCCAGGCGAGATTCAAAACAAAACGTGGTATCCCATCTCATCCTTTGCTTTACAGGGCTTTGTGTGGGAGTGATGCTATCTGCCTGGGAAGCTGCTTCTGCAGGAGGAACCACAGGATGGCCGACAAGAACTGAAGTGGGTGAGGATGGGGGTTGTAGTCCCCTCTTTTGAACTTGCTGCTGGCCTTCTACAGCCCTGTTCTACTTCTCCTGAGAGTCAGTACTATCGCTGGAGGACTCTAAATGTGGTGGGGTGAGCTGATACGACTGCTCACCTGGAATGCCGTTACAGTCCGCGCGAGAGCAGCCCGCCGCTCACTGCAGCGGGAGTAGGAGAGAATCTCCGGCGCTGTCTTGGGCCGAGGCCGGTGCGACAAAAAAGTCCGTTAGCCTCTTCGGGAGGCCTTTCTTCCCCCGTTTCGCCATGTCCCCGCAGTCTGTATCAGCGGAGGACCCTCCTGCACTGTGCTGTACTAGTATTACCGGCGCCGAGTTGCTGTTTTGAGCCGCTTGCAGGATGTGAGGCCTCGGAGCTCTAGAGTACGGCGGCCATCTTGGTCGACGTCAAGCCACGCCCCCATCCAATGCACTCTTAAGGGTTTCATTATAGTGACTGGTGGCCAGATTAGGACAGGAGAGTGAAGAGATGTGGGACAGAGAGGACTGTAAAGTATCTGAGAGGTGCTGGGTGTTAATAGCACGTAAATTCCTATATGTATGATAAGTAGGTGTGTCCTGTGAAGGAGAGAAAGCACTGATGGTGAGTGACAGAAGGTTATGATCAGAGAATGGCAGAGAAGAGTTAGTAAATTTAGAAACTGTGAGGAGTCGATGGAAGATAAGATCAATGGTGTTGCCATCTACATGTGTGATGGAAGAGGAAAGTTGTGAAAGTCCAAAAGACTTGGTTATTGAGAGAAACTGTGAGGCAGCTGGGGAGATAGGGGTGTCAGTGGGGATATTAAAGTCACCCATGATGAGGATAGGAATTTCACTGGATAAAAAGAGGGGAAGCCAAGAAGCGAAGTGATCCAGAAATTGGTAGGGTGAGCCGGGTGGACAGTAGATCACAGCTACACGTAAGGAGAGTGGGCGGAAAAGTCTGATAGCATGAACTTCAAATGAGGGGGAATGTGAGTGTAGGTACCAGTGGGATGACCTGAAATTGCACTGCGGTGACAGAAGTAACCCTACCCCTCCACCCTTCCTGTTGTCAGGCCTAGAGGTGTGTGAGAATTGTAGGCCACCATGAGACAGAGCAGCAGGGGAGGACGTATCAGACTGCTGGATCAAGGTTTCAGTAAGGGCAAGCATGTTGAGATATACTGAGGAATAAGTCATTAATATATTCTAGTTTGTTACACACTGAGCGAGCGTTCCAGAGAGAACAGTTTAAAGAGACAGGAGAAAGATAAGGAGAGGGAACACGGTAAATATTGATTAGGTTTGTAGGATTCCTGTGTGTGCAGGAAGAGGAAAAATTAGGGAAAGAAGGAGGGCCATGGTTTGGAGAGATGTCCCCAGCAGCTAGGAGGAGCAAAATGGACTTAGACAGAAGGTGGTTCAGTGATTTATGTGGATGTTTATGTTTGGTTTCACTGCTAAAAGCAGTATAGGGATTAGGGTGGTTGAAGAGAGTAAAAAGTGTGTGAGAGCTGTACATGGGAAAAGGCAGAAGAGAAGGTCTGATATGGATAGTATGCACTAGTGGTAGAGATGGAGGGGAGTTCTACAGGAAGACACTTGCTAACATAGTAAGTGACAGTGCAGCTCTTCCATACCATGTGTTAAAGCCTGTTGTTTTGGTTTTAAGTTTACCTGGTGTTCTTCCATGGTTTGTCTGTCTCGTGCCCTGTCTAAGTGCCATGTGTAAGTGCACTTTGGTTAATCTGCACTTCGGTTAAGATGGACGCTGCATTAGAAAATGCCCCCCTGCATTGGAATGGAGTTGGCTCTTATTAGTAAGTGGAGCCAAACAATCCAGCTCCTGGAGTTTACTTTCCTACCATTTACTGCTGTATGAACTTGTCTCTTACCAATCAGAGCACAAGTTTTCATTTGTGTAAAACGGGATGCTGACCTTTTTTTGTATGGTGTGCTGATTTTTTTTTTTTAAATCAAAGGTGAACCATGTCAGCAACCGTTAGTTAGTTGACTAAACCAATCCTCTCTGGTGATAGTATCGGCTTCTGGAAGTACAGAGGACACAGAGTGTTATACATACACTGGGGGATGACTTTTACACAGCCTGATTTCTATGTTGAATATTTATATAAACCAGCCATGTTGAAATCAACAAATGCCCACTTTAACAAGTTCTGCTGTCACATTAGACTTTTACACTTGATTAATAATGTCAAACATTTGTAATGCGCTTTACTCACAGAGATTCAAAGCGCAGAGAGCATTGCGGAGTAGGAAAGTTAGTGGCTACCATACAGGGCTTATCCCTGTTGTTGGGTCAGTTGTTTTAGAGGAAACCAGTTTACCTATCTTTATATTTTTGGCATGTGGGAAAAAACATACAAACTTTATGCAGATGTTTCATTAGGTAGAATCAAACCCAGGAACCCAGCATGCAAGGCAACAGTGATAAAAGCTGAGTCACCAGGCTTTAAGGTATATAAATACAAAAAAAAACCAAAAAACAATTGCTGCCCAAGACTAGGCTAGCTCATATTACCCTCCTTGGTACCTCCTCGCCTGGAGCAGCACAGCTGCACAGATGCCGAAGGTTTCTGACGCCAGCTGTATAGGATATGGAAATATGTCCTCCTTAGTAGAAAAAAAAGAACTTGCTTTAGTGTCACTTTTTAGAAGGTAGCTCCCTATAAACACACACACACATACATACTGTGAATACCCCATTTCATATGCTAGTCTGCAGGACACCAATATAATTAAAGCACATGGCAAAACAGACAGAGTTGGCTTCAAAGGGAAACAAGTGGGTTGATAGGGCACTACTAGGCAAGGTATCATGCACAAAGACGGTGATGGTAGGGATAGGTTTTATTTATGTAAAAGGCAATGCATTTGAACACTGAACTGAAATCTTCTTCAGGCCAAAAGATGGGCTGAAGAAGAACTTGAAACACATTGTTCTTTACATCAGTAAAACATGGTCCTACCATTATTGTCTTTGTGGATAATACATCACCTAGCAGCGCCCTTGGTCTCCGGTCCTGGGAATGAACAGCAGTTTATCCTGTCCTATAATGTGCTTTTGCTCACCATTTTGTTTACCTTTTGTTTAATTCACTGCCAAAATTACTACACCATGAGGTGCCGTTCTTCCATTTTTTCTACTTAGATTATCTTATTTATATATGGGGACAATAATATAAGGGGGCAGTATTTAAGTTGTAGCATCAGGGGCATAATATAAGGGGGCAGTAAATACACCTGGAGGCTTAGAACAGTTTGGAAGAAAGAACATTTAGCAAGTTCTTAACTTTGTCCCTAGTCAAAGTAAGTTCATGAAGAGTACTCTGTGCCTCTGACTGTTTGAGCACATTCCAACACCGAGATGTGGGATAAAAGGTCATTAAGGTTTTTTTGCCTAGCTTTCTTAACATAGGTGCTCAGTGAAAATAATTCTCCCCTAACTACAGTTTTGTCATCCAGAGGATAGGTCCAGAGATGTTGCCAGTTTTGTTCGAGGTGAAATATTGTTGTAAAAGGATATTAATCTTATATGCGTGGGTCAGGTCGCTTAGTAATGTATCATTTAATTTCCAACACCAGTTACCTTTCGGAATGTCGTGAAGACCAAGTGTAAGAAATACAGGGGCACAATAATCCATACAGAGTGAATGTTTTCAGCTAAAGAGCCTTCTTCTGACTCTATGGATTCAAAGGTATCAAATATGTTGGTCTGTGTGGTTCAAAGTTTACGGTCCACAGTATTGGACTAACTGGTTCTGTAGTATACAGTCCACAGTGCTGGACTAACTGTTTTCGATGAGGAAGATACACAGCCGTGGATTGTATTTCCTGTTTCTTGTGTGGTTATTCACCAGAAAAAGATATGGATTGTATGTAGTGGTACTGACCTTTCATTTTCAATGGTGGCCACCGTCCTACTGCTTCTGTTTGTAGCAAGCTATATCCACCACTTGTTGGTAGGCAGTGGATATCGCTTGCTACGAGCAGCAGTAGGAGGGGGGATTTTTCCCATGTTTCTTGAATCATTACCACAAAAACTTTCTGTTTGTGGAGATAAGCGAGAATTTGAGAGAGCTTTTGGGACATGTATAGACCTCTTACATTAAATGAGCAGATGTGCAATTCAGCTGCCATAATTGGTAGGGAGGGAAATAGGGTCCAGCGAGTATCTTGTTTTATCCCATTGAGGGGGAGGGTGGGGAGGTCACTATAGATGAACCACTGTAAATGGGGGTGTACATGACCAGAGGGAGGTAGGCCAATTTCACAGAAGGGGTGAGTAAGTATATATTGGGACTCCTTGGAGAGTCCACAACCAGAAGAAAGGCAGGGTAGTGTGGTTCTAGAGAAATTACTTGGTTAAGCAATTAAATACTAGCAGACCTTAAACAGCGTAATGTATAATAAGGTCAAAATTAAGATAACATGGTAAAATATCAAATGTGATTGGTATCCAGCAGAGCTGGAGCCCGGCATGGGTAAGCTGGGGTAACCTGAAAGAGAAAATAGTTATAAGGAACACTTATCTAAATCCTCATGGAGGAAGTGCCAACTCTTGTATGATGGAATGGTGTCTTCTGACGTAGGGGCGCTCTTAGATTTCTTCAGCAGTCATCAAGTCCTGGATATGAATACAGTACCTCAAACTAGGGGGAAATATAAAAACAGTTGGTGTAGCCAGGAGCAGCAGGGTGTCAGGGTCTCAATGTTAGTGACGAGGTCCCAGTTCTCAATTTTCATCCATAGTAGAAATGGTGATTCAGCAGCCTGAGTGGAGGATGGAGATACCAAAGGGGAAAGTCCACCTGTAAGTTATTTTCTGTCGATGGAGCCCATTAAGCGCTTGAATTTCCTCCTGTTTTGCAGAGTCACTGGGGACAAGTCCTGGAAGATGGAGATTTGTGAGGTCTCAAAGGTGAGGAGATCTTCCTTGTCCTGGAAATTAAGGAAGCGATAAATGATATATCTAGGTGGTTCAGTGGGCTTGGGTTTCTGGCGTAGTGCTCGATGGGTCCTCGCTATTATTACGGTTGAAGCTTTGTCCTCACCTAATAGAGTGAGGCAGATTTTGCGAACGGAGAATGGGATAGCTTTATTTGTTCAAATGCGGACATTGTTGTGTCTGCCTGTTCTCTTCATCTTCTAGTGCCTCATAGAGAAGGTTGATATGATCCTGGAAGCTGGAAAAGCTGAGACTTCTGCATTGTATACCAGCAATGACGTACGGGCGGCCTCCAGGCTTCAAGTCTTTGCCCAATATGCCGTATGTCTTGCTTCATGTCTGCTAATTCCTTCATCACAGGGAAGATGGCATTTGACAATACTTGTTTAAAGAAGTTGCATGAAAGGGGGAGATCACTTGAGGGTGCAAAGACATCATTGTCACTGTGTGCATCTGAGACCAGATTGTCCTTATTCTCAGGCTAGGATCATGCCCCAGCGGCCATTTTAGCCTGAGCAGAGGCCTGTTTTTTTTCATGAGATATTTATCCAGGTCTCCTTGGGGATTCAGTTGTTTTGCTAGAGTCCCGTGGTGGCGGCTGCCCACCTTTACCATGGTTCAGAATGGTTAGTGTAGAAAAGCCATCTGGTTGAGGTCTCCAGAGAGAGCCAATGGTTTAGTCAGTCATTGGTATGTTGACTGGCAGGATGTCAAGGAGCTCCCAGGGACACTGACCTGATAGAAGCATATCAACAGCCTGGGAGGGGTGCTGCGGAGGGCAAGGGAGCTACTGAGGGAAGAGGTGGATTTCAGGCACAATAGCATCAAAAACGGATGAAATATCCAGAGAAGTGGAAAAGGTGCAGAGAGGCCCAGATGGGGTTATCAGTGGCAAAAACTGTGGCCAACAATCCATTCTGATTAGACAGGAAACTAGAACTATTCACTATTCTAATAAATTGACCTAAACTAAAAAAAAAGGGGAACCAATGATCCATATTGATGAGACAGGAAACTAGAACTATTCACCCTTAACGTCACAAATTGTTTAACCCTAATGTGTAATTACAATTAACCCCTTCCCATTGGAGCCATTTTTTATATCTCACTTCCAAAAGCCATAATTTCCAGTCTTATTGTTGCAACCCAAATGGAGAGAACCAGGGGATGGGAGTAGTAGTGGCGGATGACGTGCCACTAGCTAGGCCAAGAACACTCAACCACGCTCCCCAACTCTGCTCCTAGGAGGGACAACGCTGAGGGGGTTCCTGCAGCACTACCTGACGGTGGTGGAAGTAATTTTTCCCCCAGGGTGCTTCCAGTTGGAGAGGGGACATCTCTACTCTGAGCCAGTGTGATGGAAGTTGGAAGGGCCCTGATGTTAAGGCAGGAACGACTCAGGCAGCCAGATGTGCAGTTGAAACAGGGTGTCACTTTACTCAGGAACTGAGCAGGCAAACAACAAGCAGCTTCCAAATGGGGGTTGTAGTTCTCCATTGTCCAATTCCCCAGCCTTGGTCTTAGGAGGGTGCCCAGGGATGTTAAGGCTCTAAGGATAAACTCCACTCCAACTCCAACTATAACTCCTCTTATCTGCCTCTACCAGCAGTAGATACTGGGGGCTGTAGTGCAGGGTAGTCCTGACAGGGATCAGGTTACCTTGTGCTGGGCCAACTCCTCCTGCCACGGAATAATAATAATACAACCCCAATTCCAATGAGGTTGGGACGTTGAGTAAAACATAAATAAAAACAGAATATGATGATTTGCACATACTTTTCAACCTATATTCAATTGAATACACTACAAAGACAAGATATTTAATGTTCAAATGGATAAACTTTATTGTTTTTTGCAAATATTCACTAATTTTAAATTCGATGCCTACAACACGTTCCAAAAAAGCTGGGACAGGGGCAACAAAAGTTGACGAATGCTCAAAAAACACCTGTCTGGAGCATTCCAGAGGTGAACAGGTTAATTGGAAACAGGTGAGTGCCATGATTTGGTATAAAGGGAGCATCCTCAGTCCTCAGTCGTTCACGAGCAAGGATGGGGCGAGGTTCATCACCTTGTGAACAACTGCGTGAGCAAATAGTCCAACAATTTAAGAACAACATTTCTCAACGTACAATTGCAAGGAATTTAGGGATTTCATCATCTACAGTCCATAATATCATCAAAAGAGTCAGAGAATCTGGACAAATCTCTGCAATTAAGCGGCAAGGCCGAAAACCAACATTGAATGCCTGTGACCTTTGATCCCTCAGGCGGCACTGCATTAAAAACTGACATTATTCTGTAACAGATATTACCACATGGGCTCAGGAGCACTTCAGAAAACCATTGTTAGTGAACACAGTTCGTCGCTACATCTACAAGTGCAAGTTAAAACTCTACCATACAAAGCGAAAGCCATATAGCAACAACACCCAGAAACACCGTTGTCTTCTCTGGGCCCGAGCTCATCTGAGATGGACTGACGCAAAGTGGAAAAGTGTCTGACAATTCCACATTTCACATTGTTTTTGGAAATCATGCACGTCGTGTCATCCAGGCCAAAGAAGAGAAGGACTGTCCAGATTGTTATCAGCGCAAAGTTCAAAAGCCAACATCTCTGATGGTATGGGAGTGTGTTAGTGCCCATAGTATGGGTAACTTGCACATCTCTGAAGGAACCATTACTGCTGAAAGGTACATACAGGTTTTGGAGTAACATATGCTGTCATTCAAGCGGTGTCTTTTTCAGGGACGTCCCTGCTTATTTCAGCAAGACAATGCCAAGCCATATTCTGCACGTGTTACAAAACAGCGTGGCTTCGTAGTAAGAGAGTGCGGGTACTAGACTGGCTTGCCTGCAGTCCAGACCTGTCTACCATTGAAAATGTGTGGCACATTATGAAGTGCAAAATACGACAATGGAGACCCTGGACTGTTGAGCAAATGAAGTTGTACATCAAACAAGAATGGGAAAGAATTCCACTTACAAAGCTTCCAGCTATGACTGGGCTGTAAATATACAGGGTACAGTATGTTTAGAAAGGAGCGTACCAATAGGAAAGGGGGAGGGGTTTGCTTATACATAAAATCCTGCCTTAAGCCAGTTCTGCGTGAGGACATCTGGGAGGAAAATGAATATGTGGAGTCCTTATGGGTGGAAATTAAGGGAGGAACAAAGAATAATAAAATTTTGATAGGGGTTTATAATAAATCTCCAAATATAATGGAAGATGCTGAAAATGTACTAATAAAACAAATAGATGAGGCCACAAAGCACAATAAAGTCATTATTATGGGGGATTTCAACTACCCAGATATCAACTGGGAGGCAGAAACTTGCAGGTCCAACAAAGGGAACAGGTTTTTGTCAGTAATAAAAGACAATTACCTGTCGCAACTAGTGCAGGACCCAACAAGAGGCGGGGCACTTTTAGACCTAATTTTAACAAATGAACCTGACACATTGTCAAAAGTGGAGGTTGGGGGTCATCTTGGTAATAGTGACCACAACATAATAAGTTTTCTTGTGCACACTAAAAAAATGTTCAGTAGAGGGGGAACAAAAACACTAAACTTCAGGAAAGCCAATTTTAAGCTGCTGAGAGAGGAGATTAGCAGCATAAACTGGGACAATGTCCTCAAAGTGACCAGAACACAAACAAAATGGGACATTTTCAAAAGCCTTCTAAATAGGACCACTAAAAAACATATACCTAATGGGAATAAGTGGGCCAGAAATCATAGAAAACCAATATGGCTAACTAAAACGGTAAGGAGTGCAATCAGGGATAAAAAGGAAGCATTTAAAGTGCTAAAAAAAGAAAGTAGTGACACAGCATTAAAAAAATATAAAGAGAAAAATAAACTGTGTAAAAGACAAATAAAGAAGGCAAAGATCGAGGCTGAGAGAAAAATTGCCAAGGAAAGTAAAAATAATCCAAAAAAAAAAATTCTTTAATTATATAAATAACAAGAAAATAAAAACTGACAATGTGGGCCCTCTCAAAAATAATCTGGGTGTAATGGTGGAGGAGGATGCGGAAAAAGCACAACTATTAAATGCCTTCTTCTCTACGGTGTTTACACAAGAAAATCCAATGGCCAGCAACATGATTAGGGGTAATGTTAACTCTCCATTAAATGTCAACTGTTTAACTCAGGAGGAAGTGCGGTGCCGCCTTCAAAACACTAAAATAGATAAATCACCAGGTCCAGATGGCATACACCCCCGAGTTCTGAGGGAATTATGCACGGTGATAGACAGCGCTTGATGGTTTTGGCCACTGCACTTGAGGACACTTTCAAAGTTTTCCCAATTTTTCAGACTGACTGACCTTCATTTCTTAAAGTAATGATGGCCACTTGTTTTTCTTTACTTAGCTGCTTTTTTCTTGCCATAATACAAATTCTAACACTCCATTCAGTGGGACTATCAGCTGTGTATCCACCTGACTTCTGAACAACACAACTGATGGTCCCAACCCCATTTCTAAGGCAAGAAATCCCACTTATTAAACCTGACAGGGCACACCTGTGAAGTGAAAACCATTTCAGTTGACTACCTCTTGAAGCTCATCAAGAGAATGCCAAGAGTGTGCAAAGCAGTAATGAAAGCAAAAGGTGGCTACTTTGAAGAACCTAGAATATAAGACATATTTTCAGTTGTTTCACACTTTTTTGTTAAGTATATAATTCCACATGTGTTAATTCATAGTTTTGATGCCTTCAGTGTGAATCTACAATTTTTATAGTCATGAAAATACAGAAAACTCTTGGAATGAGAAGGTGTGTCCAAACTTTTGGTCTGTACTGTATGTCATACTGTAACATGATACAATATATCCATGTACTGCAATCTCCTCTTAGTTGTCCCCCCCTCCTTCTGACCTCTATACTATCTATATCACCATTTTACTCATAACTGAGACCTCTTATCACATATCCATTCACTCATATTTCACGCATCACTCATAAGTTTGTATATATCATCCAATTTGTACTGTTTATTTATCTAATCAGATCATATCAGCTAGAGGTCCTATTACCAATACATTATATTGTAACAACCCTTTTACTTTCAACTTTATAGTACAGGTCCCACCAGTATCTACTTACTTTTATGTCTTTATTTATTCTTATATATTTATATTTATATCTTGTTCTTAATACACATCGTTCTCATTATTTATTTTTATACACTGTCCTATGCATATTGTTCATTTCCTGTAATGTTCCCATCCCTATTTTAGGTAGTTTTTATTATACGTTTATGTTGTTATTATTTTCTCTTTTCCCATATCATCTGGTCTATCCCCCCTTTTTCCACAATGTCCTTGTCTTCTATTACCTCCCCTAATTCTATCCCCATCTACCAACCTATCCTCCCTACTACCTGTAGGTAATACCCAACTTTCCCAAGTGCTGATTATCACAGCCAGCATCGCATATATACAGTAAAGCACAGCCTTGAAATCAGGCTTTCAGCGCTTCATTCCTGCACTCTACTCCCCCAACATACAGCGCTGAGTTCCCAATGCCACAGCGCTGACCTGGGGAGCGTGCATGTGCACTGAACACTTTACTCTCCAGCTGATTGCACTCCCGACACTCAGCCCAGTGCTGTGGAGAGATCCCCACATCCATTGCTACTGCCCTCTGTCTTCTTTATATACATATTCATTGTAAAACTTCTCCTATTTTATAATATTTATATTTATATTATTTACTTGCACTGACCATTTGTTGCTTTTAATCTTTCACCTCTGACCCCATGACACCAAAAGGTGTATGGTTGCCGCCCGTTTTTTTTTTTAACATTTTTGTGTTTTTATATGTGTATATGTATGTCATGTCCTCTATGTTATGATATTATGCACACTTGAGAAAGTGTCCCGAAACATGTGTTTTATCCAATTGGAATAAAGACATTATCATTTTGGACCAGTGATTCTCCTACCTCATCTTTGCTTTTGTCTTGAAAAATTTTAGTAAGGTGAGTTGTAACAGCAGGGGACAGAGAAAGGAGGAGGTTTGATGGGATAGGATCACTTGTGCAAGTAGTGGGACGAGAAGAAGAAAGATGCTGGGAGACTTTTTCTTCTGTTACTGGGTCAAATATTGAGAGTTTACAATGAGGAGCAAGGGAGGGAAGGGGACTGATGCTGCTTGGAGATTGGGTTATTTCCTGATGGATGTTGTCGATTTTGTCTTTAAAGTACGTAGCCATGTCTTGAGCACTGAGGTCTGTGACAGGTACCAGCACCTTTAGTGTGAGGAGGGAGTGAAAGGTGTCAAAGTGTCATTTAGGGTTATTGGAGAGAGAAGAGATGAGAGAAGTGAAGTAGGCTTGTTTGGCGAGGTGAAGGGCAGAGTTTTAGGCTTTGAGCATAAACTTGAAGTGAAGAAAATCTGCAGATATTTGAGATTTTCACCATAGATGTTTGGCACATCTTGAGCATCACTGAAGAAAACGTGTTTGAGGAGTGTGCCAAGGTTGCGGTGTTGTGTTGGAATTTTCGGACGGTCAAGGGTGCTACTTTATCCAGGGTGGCTTTGAGAGTCTCATTGTAGTGTTTGGTGGGCAGTTCAAGACAGGAGAGAGAAGAGATGGGAGACAGTGATGACTGTAGAGTATCTGAGAAGTGCTATGTGTTTACAGTCCGTAGATTTCTGCATTTGCGGTAGGTCAGTGTGTTTTGCGAAGGACAAGAGCCTTTGATGGTAAAGGAAAGAAGGTTGTGGTCGGAAATTGGTAGGCGATTGTTAGTAAAGTTAGAGACAGAACAGAGCTGTAAGAAGACCAGATCAAGGATATTACCATCTTTGTGTGTGGGAGAAAAAGTAAGCTGTGGGAGACCAAGAGAGGCGGTTAGTGATAGAAGGCGAGAGGCAGAAGAGGAGACAGGGGTGTTATTGGGAATGTTAAAGTCACCCATAATGAGAGTAGGAATTTCACAGAATAGAAAGTTGGGAAGCCATGAAGAAAAGTGATCTAAGAACTGGTAGGGTAAGCCAGGGGGACGGTAGATGACAGCTACTCGCAGGGAGAAAGGGCGGAAAAGTCTGATAGTGTGGACCTCAAAAGAGGTGAAAGAGAGCGATGGTATTGGGGGAATGACCTGAAAAGTGCATTGTGGTGATAGAAGGACACCTACCCCTCCACCTTTCCTATCCTCAGGTCTAGGGGTGTGTGAAAATTGGAGGCCATCGTAACAGATAGCAGCAGGGAACGTGGTGTCAGACTGTTTAATCCAGGTTTCAGTGACAGCCAACAGGTTAAAAGACTTTGAAATGAAGAGATCTTGAGGAATGTCAAATTTGTTTCAGACTGAGCGGGCTTTCCAGAGAGCACAAGGGAAAGAGACTGGGGGAGGAGTAGGAGACGGCAGACAACAAATATTAATAAAGTTAGGGTTTCTTGGTGAGACAGGTATGGAGTTAAGGTTAACAGAAGGAGGACCAGGGTTTGGAGTGATGTCCCCAGCAGCTAGTAGCAGGAGAATGGTGAGAGACATCAGATGGTTAAATGACTTGTGAGATCGTCTAATTTGTTGCACAGAAGCACAAGGTGGGTTAAGGTGGTTGAGGAAGGTGAACAGAGAATGGGAGCTGCACATAGGAGAGGGAAGGAGAGAGGGCCTGATGTGGACACAAGTAACAGGAGGTGGGAATAGGCGGTAAGTTTGTAAAAAAGCAGCAAATAGAGACAAAAGACATGCAGTGAACATGGTGGGACAATTGTATTTGGAAACTTACAAGTTTTTAGGAGTGGTTATTCATCTGATCTGTCTTCTGCCCTGTCTATCTGCCATGAGTAACTGCAGCTTCTATACACTTGTGATTGAATCACACTTAGGATTGAATTGCATCATGCCAACCCCAGCACTCGTGCTTCCCCTATTACTATGTCTACTTATATAAGATACATATGCTTAGATGTAGCACTAAATTAGCTCGTAAAACAATTAATCAATTAAACTCAACACATGAACTAAGCAAGATATGCACAGAAATACTGATAGACTTGCAGTGCCTTCAAACATCATAAAACACAGGCTACAACTACAAATACAACATCAGATGATTTAGGATGATGGAAGTTGATGCTATATCAGGAATTAAACTTTGCACAGATGAGGAGGTGGGTTCAGCTGACAGACAGATAGTATGGAGTATGGAGTTGATGCTATACCCGAAATTAAACTTTGCATAGATGAGGAGGTGGGTTCAGCAGACAGACAGATAGTATGGAGTATGGAGTTGATGCCATGCCAGGAATTAAGCTTTGCACAGATGAGGAGGTGGGAACTCCACTGCTCCTCCTGGCACAAAGTCCAAACTCTTGACAGCTGAACTCCCTTGCTCAGGGCTGTCTCTGGATGAGCCTTGGGCTGAATCTCCCTCCTAGGGGCTGTATGGGAAGACGTTGAAACTCAGACCTCAGTGATGGCTAGCACTGACTCCTCTGCAAATTGCTACCCTGGACCACGCAGTCTAGCGTGAGCTCCAACAGTTGTCCAGGAGACAAAAGTCTCCTCAGACCCCACCCAGTGGCCTATGATAGGCCAGGGCTGTACCAAGGAATGAGGTTTGAAACACAAGGGGAGAACTACAGGGAAAAACAATGGGATAAGTTGCACAACAATGACATAACCAAGACGGGACATACCAACATAACTGAGAGCCACAAGAGACAAACAATAAAAGCAGTAGCAGCCTGGGATGCTGCATTTTTATGGCTCAAATTGTACTTTGCAATTGTAATCTGTGCGATGTAACACCAAAAACATTGTGCAGCCTGTGCTAGTCTGAAAAATCTCCATTTGTTAAGGGTTTTTTTGTTAACCAATATACATACAAACTGCCGTTATAACGACAAAAAAGAAAAAACAATCTGACTGAAGCAGTGTGTTCTAGCCTCCTGACAGGTCACCTTAGTGCTTTTAGTGCATTTCTACTTTTCTTGAAGTAATTTTTTGTAAAAAACCAAAATGAAAGGCATACATACAGTTTCAGAATTATTGCCAATATCACTATTATAATTAAGCAGTGTGCAGTAAAATGTCTGGATAAAAACAAGACACACTAAAGGAGAGGGAGTAGGAAGCAGTCATACAAGCACTAATAATAAAAATGTGGGTGGTAGGGTGGAGCTTGGCCGCCAACCATAATTGCCGCTTAAGTCAAGTGCTCTGAACCACACCGGCAGCTCATAGCAGCTCAACGCTTTTAAATTACCTTGTTCACCTTCACAACTATCCCTACTGGACTGGGGAACCTGCTGAATACCTGCCAACACAGGGCTGTACCCCACTCTCCTTATAAAAATGGCGGCCGTGCCGACAGAAGATAGCAAAATGCCTCCCAGACTCCCACTGTTTTCCCTGCTAGCAAAGGCCCTGCTCCCAAGAGAACACCCACGGTGGGTACTCTGCCTTTTTCTCAGACTCTACTGAATCTGCAATATGATCTATCCTCCAGTGATCTGATAACTGTGGACACACTTAAGGAAATGCTTGTGGTGCTTCAAAATGGTATAAACCACAATGTCACCTATCTGATTAAACAGATACAATCCAATGTTCAAGATCTGGGGAGTCTTATAGATCATATTGAAAAAAAAAAATGGAGGAATTCTCTAAAGCTCACAATGAACTTATGGATGCGCACAATGCCCTAGAGCATGATAACGATTAGGCGACGGATGCTGAAGACAGGTCAAGGCACAATAACATCAAAATTAGAGTGTGCCAGAGATTTCCCCACAGAGCTACCTGTGTACCTGAAGCGTCTGTTCCAGGCTATTGCACCAACTTTGTTGGATCTCGACTTGACTCTTGATTGTGCTCATCGCCTTCCTAAATCAAAGGCAGAGCCTGAATCCTCTCCAAGAGACGCCTTGGTCAGAGTACACTTCTGTCATGTTAAAGAGCATATAATGTGCGCCTATAGTTGCATATATTACCTGACCCTTACGCCAATATATCCTTGTACACGGATCTCTCTGCAGCTACATTGCAAGCTAGAAGAGACTTTGCAGTCATTACGAAACCACTACGAGTTAACAATAGATAGTGCTGGGGCTTTCCTACCAAACTATTAGTCACCCGAAATGGAACTATGATGGTTATTTCCTCTATCCAAAGCGGTCTGCGCCTCCTGCAATCCTGTAACCTGGTGCCGCCTAGCTCCTCTGCGGATCAGAAGGAACGATGGTCCCGAAACTTGAAGGAGAATGGCACTCAGTGGGGTAACTTCTTGTTATTCCTGATATACAGAGACAGTTTGTGCCTTTTACTCAAGTTCTCCTAATATATTGTTTTCTTATCTTAGGTAGTTCTGACTATTTAATTCACTCAAAAGCTGTTATGTTGTTTTAATGTTTTATTCTCCTCCCTGGAGATAGTGGTGCTATACACTATGTTCATCTTTGTTATTGCTTACGTTACTAATGATACTAGGTAACACCTTACCTTTATGCCATTTTTTGTTACTGTTTTTGGTTATCCCTTTAATTCTCTGTCTGGTTAAGCTAGAGGCCTTTCTAGATGTCTGAGTATGTTGGAAATGGATATCGTAATAAATGCAACTCTTTCTCTGATTCCCAATGTGTGATGAATAGACCCTCAGTTATATATACCTTTCTTGGAAATGTATTTTTATTTGTCATATTTGATGTTCCTGACTGCTCTCAACCATTTGGTCATAGGCTTGAGGAATGTAGTATGCATACTATGCAATCAACAATCAGTTTTTGTTCTGCCCCTGGCTCAATTAGCATACCCTTGTTACCATAGTTATCTCCACAGGAGTTTCCTGCAGAGCCTTGGCTGTAAGTGCCTTATGCAGACAGAAAGCAGCCTCCTTGTCTCCAGCCACAGATCAAAGGAGATATGTTTTTTTGGCCATATTTCCCCAGCCAAGCAGCCTATCGTTGCACCAATAAATTCCTTGGGTGCGCCAGGCAGAGACGGGCGGCCCAGTTCTAAACTTGGTATGGTTGAGGGAAAGGAAAAGGTCCAGGGAAAGGTCCAGGCACTGTTCTCATTACTCAACATGGATTGGGGTGTCATTCTTGGTGTCTACACGATGGGGATCTCGCCAAGAACCCCACCATACCCCTTGCTTTACCCTGTGGTCATCTGGCGAGCAAGTATGACGATGCCTACTTAGTCGATCTCAGGTAGGGGGGGGTGGGACTCTCCCCTCCTAGTGACATCACTCAGGGAGGAGACTGGGGTAGTATATGGTCTCACCTGAGTAACAAGGGGGTCTTCTTGTTCTGAATGGCATGTAGGAGAGACATGCTCTGTAACTTGCTTAAGGAAGGACTCTGAGGCACACCACATGGGGCTCAGAGAATCTGACTACAAACTTGTGCCAGTATTTTTCCTATCTTTTATTTCCCTTTTTATTTGCTGTGCTGTATTTTGCTTTTACCCATATTTGCTTGATAATAGATATGTATTTCTGTATATGGTAGTGCTTAGTACCGACTCACTGGGGTTAATAAATATATAAAATTTATAAAGATCGTTACATATTATCCTATGAACTTGGTCCGCTCAAGGTGTGTGAGTGGGAGGTAAAGAAGGTTGATCGCAGGTGTGTCAAGTAGCGTGGCAAGGCGATATCCTTAACACAATGGTACTTAAGGTCTCCTCCTTGAATGTCAAGGTCTTGAATAGCCCATATAAGTTTATTATGGAGAGAGGCACTGCGATTAGGATGTGATGTGCTGATGGTGCAGGAAACACATTTACTCCGAAAAATTCTCCCTATCATGCATAGACATTTTCCACATATTTTTACAGCCTCAGGCCCTGCTAAACGCAAAGGTGTTATGATAGCTGTCAAAGATACCGTTGTGTTTTCCCTCTTCTCTGCGACCCAAGACCCTGTGGGCAGATATATAAACCTCACCTGTGAAATTAATAATGTTCTTTACACCATATGTACTGTTTATTTTCCTAACAAACATCAGGCTAAATTTCTACCTACCTTACTTTCCAAAATTAAAGCTTCCGCCAAAGGCCTTTTGATAATTGGAGGGGACTTTAATTTTGTCTTAACTCCTCTAGTGGAATCCACTGCCCACTCACAGCATAATGCCCGTTTTTCTGAGATGGTTTTCTCTGAAAATCTTTTTAATGCTTGGCGCTGTCAACATGACTCCGAGAGGGATTATACATTCTTCTCCCGCCCACACCACTCCTACTCAAGGCTAGATTTTCTCTTGGTATTGGGCCCCACTCTTTTACAAATGCAGTACACGAACATTGGGGACATCATGTGGTCAGACCATGCTCCAATCTCGCTTTAACTGAGAAATTCCTTTTTCCTCTTCCCTTGCAGTGGAAACTTAATGACTCCATCCTAAACTCCCCTGACTGCTATCAGGCTGTCCTTTCTGAGTTAAAAGAATTTTTCCTCAATAATACTGGGTGGATCTCTGACCCACATGTGCTGTGGAACTCCCATAAGGCATACATCAGAGGAGTTCTTATTAAACAGGGGCTCTTAACTTAAACGTAAGAGAGAATGGGACTTCCATATTTTAACTACCCATATTGCTGCTATGGAAAAGAAAAATAAGGAGTCCCGTATTATAATCTATTTGTGCTCAACTTAGATCCCTCAGACTACAATTACAAACCCTACTAGTGGCAAACGTTATCAATTACAAACTTATTTGCATAATAAAAAGGTTGGCTCCTTCCTTGCTGGGCAGGTTAAACAGTGTCAGGCAAAATCTTGCATAGCGTATTCGTTGGATTGCCACGGCCAAAAATTGATCCTGGCCTCATAGTGTAACGTCTCTGCCTGTTCAGGTCTCTGCGCCACCCTCCACTCGCACGCTGTGGCGAAGGAGGCGTGTTCAGCTTGATTCCTTGTTTAATGTTCCTGTTGCTCAGTCTGAACTCTGTCCTAGTACTTCTACTATGTAATTGAATTTCAGCCACACCCGTCTCCTGCACCTTGTTTCTTTTCTGCTCCTCTAATAGTTAATCTTAGCCTTGCCTGTGTGATTGCCAGCCTGTCTACCAATCAAGTCTGGGGCAGGTCCTGGACTTGCTCTAAACAAGTCATCAGTCCACTCATGGTCGCTGACTATTGAGATTCTGTCCTGTGACTTTGTCCCTGTTAGCTTCTTTTTCTGCTATTATTGTATTTCTGACTTCTGACCTTTGGTTCCCCCTGTGACTACTCTCTTTGATTTCATTTTGGTACTGCATTGCTCGACTGTTACTTAACCATTGGCTTGTTGATACCTGCTTCTGTGTTGTTTTGTCTTGTCCTATTCTGTGTGACACTTATTTCTAGGAAGGGTTTTGCCGCCCAGTTGCTCCTGTCATTAGGGCAATGTGGCAAATAGGCAGGGCCAGTGGGGGGTTCAGTTTTAGGGCTTACTGTCTTGTTGTGCCCATTCCCCCCAGGGTTCACCAGCAACTCTGGGGAATCGCTTCCCCCTAGCAATTCCCTTACACATAGCTTTACTAATAATTACTACAAGCAATTCTCAGCAATTTTGGTATCACATCTTGCTTCCTCTTATAATAAAGCCTCCCACCTTAAATGCTGGAGGTGACTATTGTCACTTTGCCAAAACCGGGGAAGGAGTCAACCACCCCCTCAAATTTCCACCCTATTTCCCTGTTGAATAGCGATATTAAAATTTCCACGAAGATTCTGGCAAACAGATTATATGCTGTGTTGCCACCAGGCCCCAGATTCAATAAGGCAGTTTATGGAAATGGAAGACCAGTTGGTACTCCACCTCACATAGTGGAGCACAGGAGGAACAAGGCACCGTGCTCAGCCAGAAATTTCAAAACACACAATCCTTTATTTTCAATCTCAAATCAACCAACACAATGTGCCTTGTTTCCTCCTGTACCCCACTAAGTGAGGTGGGGTACCACCTGGTCTACCATTTCCTTCTATTGACATCCTCCTCATAGAGACATACGGGCCCCAGCTGCTGTAAAACACCCTATAAGGAGATGTGCATGTAAGGTTGTTATGCCATTCACACAGCCTTTTAAGGTGAAAACCCATCGATATCTTCTGATTGCACTAAATATTCTACATCACCACAGAATTACACTTTGTACTGCTCGATGCTTTCATATTTTCTTGTTTAAGACAGTTTATGAACCTTATACAGTGGCAAAGACCATTTGTATGCCTTCTCTGCTCCTGACTCTGGATGCAGTGAAGGCGTTTGATAGAGTCCATTGGGGATATCTATTTAGCATGTTAGACAAATTCAGAATACAAGGTCTGTCTAAATCTGCTATACTTGCCCTTTACTCAGCGCTCTCGGTGAAGGTTTTGGCCTCTGGCTTCCTATCTGATAAGTTTTACATTAGTAATGATACATGCCAGGGTTGCCCCTTATCACCAATAATATCTGCTTTAGTCATGGAACCTGTGGCGGAAGCATTCGCACCAATCCACTAATCTCTGGTATCCCTGTGGGGACATCGCATAAAATAGGCTTATATGCAGACAATGTCATTCTCTCGGTTACGAACCCATTTATCTCTGTTCCTGCCATCCAGCAGAAGTTATATGACTTCATGGTGGTGTCTTATTATAAAAATCAATGCTGCTATGTCCCAAATACTCAATGTTGGTATGGACGATACTACCTGGGCTTTTATATCTGATAACTTCCCATGTCAGTTGCAAGACAGCCCACTACCTTATTTAGACATATCCCTGATCATTCCTAGCTCCATGCTAATCCCAAACAATTATATCCCATTCCTGACAAAGGTCTCCTCATTATTGAACAAGTTTAACAACTCTGCTCTCTCCTGGGCTGCACATATAGCGATAGTCTACCTGTAACTTTATACATTTTTAGAACTGTTACTATACCCTACCTAACTCATATTTTGCTAGACTACAGGGATTACTAACTAAGTTTAGATGGAATGGGCGAAAGCCTAGAATCCATTACCCTGTGCTGACCAGGTGGCACAGAGAGGGAGGTATTGGAGTCCCTCATATTAAGAAATTTTATCTGTCTACTGTCCTAATGCATTTAACGTACTGGTGGCAAGATGCCGCGACCCCACTAATCGCTCTATTGTCCCCTTATCACACCGTCCGCATCCCCTGAAAAGTCCTCTGCAATAAATAGTGGCCTCTAGATATGCTTGGTCCTCTCTGCTGAAACTAATCAGAAGGACCACACTAAGCCCCTACAATACCTACTTGCTTTCCAACCATTTTTGCTAATGCGTAATTGGATTACTCAGGGGATCACACATATCAAACACTTACTGGTAGAAGGCAAATTATGATCCTTCTAGAACCTTTCTGACCTTATTTCTCCCATAACGATTTTTACAAATACTTATAAATAAGGGACATTTTACGGCCCTTGCTCCTCTCTGACCGCTTTTTCCAACACTCAGCATATTCTTATTTTACAGATGAAACAGGGAAAGCTAAAGGGATTTCGACTTTCTACTTGACACTCGTTAACGGGCCTTCTGATTCTAAGCCAAGGTATATCCTCAGATGGGAATTGGATTTGCAAACTCAACACTCATTATCTGATTGGTACTCGGGAGTTAATTGCGTATTCAAAGTCTTGAAAAGTAGTACTTATTGGGAAGTGACTCAAAAGCTACTGCTTCCCTGGTACAGTATTCCATCTCAGCTGTCCAAGTTTGTCCCTGACTACTCCCCATTATGTTGATGTGCCTGTGGTAAACCTGGCTCTTACTTTCATATGTGATGGGAGTGTCCATCTGTATTGAACTTTTGGATGGTGATATCCTGACTGATCTCTGCAGTGACACAAACCCCCTTTACACTGATAGCCCCCTTAGTCCTATGTTTCATTGGATTAGACGCTGTAGATATAACCTTAGCCGCCTGTCTGCTGATTGGTAGATCCTGGAGGGTTATGATTCCCCTGATGACTACAGAGCTATACTCGTTACTTCAATTTGATCAAACTTTGGAGATTATGATTCATAAAAGGTTAAATCTGACTAAGTCCCTTTCCCCTCACTGGGACATGTGGAGTAGATTCATCTCCAAGGGACCCTTAACCTAGCCACTCATTCAGGCATGTGATATCTATTTAAATATTTCTCTATTTTCTCTTTGTAGCTTATCTTTTGGGTAATATACAAGGGATTACCTTTCTTTTTCTTTCATTTTGTTGTTACCTGTTTTATTTTTTACTATGTTGCATTGGTTCATTATTTCTTCCGTTGCAATGTACATTCTAACTAAGCATTTTAGACACTTGTACTCCACTGTTATTTCAATTTTTATGCCTTTGCAATGCAATGTAAAATTTCTTCATGTATTGTTTTATACAAAATTTTTTATAAAAATTTAAATAAAAAAAAATGTGGGTGGTAACAGCAACACCAGTTATGGTTGTGGTGGCACTGCCATTAGCCACAGGATTGTTGTGCTTCCTGAGAATGAAGATGTAGTTTTTGATTACATAGCTTGCTCATGTCAATCACAAAAGAATATTTCATTCGAGTGTGATGCGATCTTGAGTCAGGCTACTGTGTATTCCTTCTCTAACGTAACATGTTATTTACTGCAGGGCTTTTCAGGACTCCTTCATTTTCTTAACTGACACAGTTTCCTAATAGTGATGAGTCACCTGCTGAGAAAGCTATTTCTCCTAGTCAGAGCAGTCTTCCCCCTCTTTTTGATGAATTGGATCACAAGAGTCAGCATTTTTTTTGCAAGTAGAGGAGGCAGAGGTCGAAGAGGAAGACATGACTGATGGTTTCGCAAACTGATGGCATGCACTCAACCTCGATTAAGGATACCTAGCCACCATTATATCTGTTCCTGCTTTATTTCATCATGTGTAGAAGAATGTGGGCCTTTTCTTGGATATGTCAGTGTGGGGAATGGTGAATGCCAACATCAACACATGGAGCAGCAATTATGGACAAGGACAATACATGGATTTCATGCCCCACTAGGAAGATATTTTGTAGAGGGAGCCAATGGTAAAGCAGGGAGCGGGGGGCCTGGTGTAAGTGCACCATTGGCCCTATGATTAACGGAACCCTGATTCCCTCCTATCCGATATTGCTCATGGTGATTTGCAATACCATTCAAAAATGTCACTGGAGAAATTAGCACTTAACACCTTGACAACTAGCACTTGGCCTTGCTGCATTTCTTGACTGTGGCTGCTTAAAACATTGACCCAGTTGGCCGTGAAACCCATGTATTGTCCTTGTCAATAATTGCTGCTCCAAATGTCAGTGGTGGCCCACACCTTTATCCATACTGACATATGCAAGAAAAGGCCCACATTCTCCAACACATGGCAATATAAACTAGAGACAGAATTCCTAGAAAAATAGTGGTGGCTAGGTATCCTCCATTGAGATTGAAGTGGTATGGCAATGACTGTACCACAAACAGCTTAGCCATGTATGAGTTAAGTTGACTGGGCGCATATTGCTGTTTCCTGGACACAGATTCCCTTATGGGTGACTGACATTGGAGTGAAAGATTAGGTGGAGGAGTAGGAGAAGTGACAATGATGACTATGTGTTAGGTGTAGATGTCAGGTCCTATCCGCAGATGAATCATTATTGTCAATGTCATCATCTTCTGCCCTGCTTTGCAATGACACACCCTCAGAATTTCCACCTCCAGATATCCCCCTTGCTCCCCTACCAGAATGACTACCAGTAGTAGTATCTCACCCCCTTCCACTACAACCTCCACCACCAATAGTCTTGTCTTCCTCCACTGCTTTCACACAGAACTGACTGTTCATTAAAAAGAGGAAGACTGCTCTGACTAGGAGAAATAAATTTCTCAGCAGGTGTCACATCACTACCAGTGATCTGTGTCAGTGAAAAATGTGAAGGAGACATGGTTGACAATCAAGAAAGGCCCTGTGGTAAATGACGTGTTATGTAGGAGGAGGAGGAGGAACAAACATGATCTAACTCAAGATCACATCACTCTCTGATGCAATATCCTCTTGTGATTAAGATGAGCCAGCTAAATAATCGAAAACTTCATCTTCATTCTCAGGAATACTAAATCACAGAAGGTGAAAAGGGTCCCTAGTAAATTAGAAATCACAGAAGAACAAGGTCCATGGTGCATTAGCACAGAAAAACATTAAAACATAAATTATTAGTACTGGAGCCCACCATCAGGGATCCGCGAACTGCAGTTTTGACTGCATATATCTAAACACTTGGGCATTATTTCTCCTCCGATAGATCTATGTAATACTCCTGATGAATTTGTAATATACTCAAGGAAAACACATTGAGTTCTTTATTTGAGACAGCTAGCTACATCAGTCTATTCTGTATTTTGCTATCCAGAGCGACTGTTGCTTGCTACCTCCTTGTTGGCAACTATATCCTCTGGGTTCTGGAGTGAGGGAGTCATCTGATTCTATAACAGGGTTGGATAACTATATCTGGTTGTGTCTCTCTACAATGGAGTGGGGGCAAGGCACCTCAGTGAACCTCTTTTCCCCATGATTTTTGGTGCATGGTGCCTCCCTCTCACTTATCTATTGGAGATAGGGTATACTCATACCTCCCTTCCCTCCTTTCACACATCTTGGGGAGTGTATATTTTAAATGTAGCAACTCTATGGGTTAGGGACATATTTGAAAGCAAGCATGTTGATACATTAGGTACTTGCTGTTGTGGTGCCTGCTACTTCCTATTAAGGAGATATAGCAACATTGTTTCCTTTAACAGCTGCTAAATAGACATAGGGGCAGCAAGGTGAGTGAAATTATTCAGGGTGGATCAAAGCAGTCTAGTGGTCTAATTACCCACGGACTGAATCTGGACACTGGGATTTACCACTACACCCAGGCTGGACCGACAGGATTATATGTCCTCATGTCTTTATGTAGATAATTGTATCTTTAGTACAGGGGAGACATCTAGTAAACAGGGATTCCTATTGCTGGACCTGGGTCACATAAAAAAACCTCTGCTTAGTAAATTAGCCTACACTGTTATTTTACATTTGGAACGTCCTCTTGATTTAACAGGACCAAATAAAAGTTTAAAATATGTTTTAATGTATTTCTGTGCTTCTGTGACTTCATTCACAGGAAGTACAACAATCCTCCGGCTGCTGGTGGTGTCAACAAAACCAGAAGTAGTGTTGCTGTTCCCACCCACATTCTTATTTTTAGTACTTGCACAAGTGTTTTCTCCTCCTCATTTTGTCAGTCCCCTGCCCTGTTTTTTTTTCCAGTTTTTGTTTTCTTTACTGCACACAGTGCTTAATTATAGTGAGTGGCAATTTGACAACAGTTCTGGTACTTTGTGAACATCTTTTTTTGGGAGTGGTTTGCTTTTTGTTTTTTTGTTTTTTTTTTTTACAAAAAAGTATTTCAAGAAAAGCTAGCTTTAAAGGAAGTTATTTCTTTAATCTGATTAGTGCGGGCTAGACAGTATATTGGGTGAACACTCCAAAAAAACAAACAAACAAAAAAAAAACCAGATTCTTTTTTAGATTAGAAGAGTCTTCAATACTGTGTATATATGTGCAAAAAAAACCAAACTCTTAAGTAATGAATATTTTACTATATCACACTGTGTATTTGGTGACCAGAGCATAAATAAAAACATGAAATTGCAAAAGATTTTTTTTTTACATTAATGAAGACTAGACTGTATATTTGGTGAACACACAAAAAAATGCTTAAATAATAGAGATTTTTTTAGATTAGCAGAGGCTGCAATACTATGTATTTAAATGCACTTATGCAGCAAAACAACCTCTTAAGCAATGAATATTTTTTCAGATTATCAACTCTCCATCACACTGTGTATTTAGTGACCAGAGCATAACCCCCCCCCATGAAATTGTTGAGTTTTTTTTCCCCCGATTAACGCAGGCAGAATCAGCTCTTTGCTGTTAAAACAGCAGTATGTATTTAATGAAAATATATAAACTCTTAACCAAAAAAATTCGTTAAAAGATTTTTCACAAACAGGATTGTTTTGTCAGTAAAAACTATTTTTAAAAACTGTGTATATAGATGAAACTGCTCTATTTCACAGACAAACAAAATTAGAATATATGCAATGAAAGTGTTAACTGTCTGTGTGTCTATGTAATTTTATATTAAAAGCAGGAATGTAGCAGTAGCGCTATGCCCTCAGATCCTCACTCCTATCCTATCTATTGATTTTAGCACTAGTCTGCCTGTGTAATTGCTTGATTCTAAGTTCTCCTAGTCCTCTAACTGTTGCTTAACCCCTTCAGGCCACAGCAATTTTTTTTCGTTTTTGCACATGATGGCTTATTGTTTGTGAAACAAATTTTACTTTGTAATGGAACCATTCAGTATCTTGTACAATGTACTGGGAAGCTGGAAAAAAAATTCAGAATGAGATGGAATTGGAAAAAAAATGCATTTGCACCAATTTCTTATGGGTTTAATTTTTACGGCATTACTATGTGGTAAAAATGACACGTAACCTGTATTCTGTGGGTCAATACGATCATGGCGATACCAAATTTATATTGTATTTGTAATGTTTTGATACCTTTTAAAAAATTTAAAACTTTGCAAAATAGATTTTTTTTTTTTGCGTTGCCATATTGTGACACCTGTAACTTTTTCATATTTTCAAGCATGGAGCTGGGTATGGCATATTTTTATGTGGCACAAGATGGCCTTTTTATTGATATCATTTTGGGGAAGTTCTGATAGTTTGATCACTTTTTATTCCATTTTTTATAGGAAGCAAAAAGTTGAAAAAAACAGCTATTTGGCCATTTTGATTTTTTTTTCCCCCGCTACATCGTTCACTGTATGGGATAAATATTTATATGAAATTAAAATTTATTTCTCTCTTTACAATTTTTTAATTCCCTGTCTTCTTGTTTTAGTACTTTAATCGCTTTATTTTTATTCCTCTTTGCACTCCGTACAGCTTTAGTTAGCCACATTGGCTTTCTATCATTTTTAACCTGCTCATTCCCATAAGGTATATGTTTTTCACTGGACCACTTTTGGATGTTTTTGAAAATATCCCATTTACTTTGTATTCCCTTCACTTTAAGGACATTGCCCCAGTTTATACTGCTAAGCTTCTCCCTCGGCTGGTGAAAATTGAAGTTTAGTGTTTTTGCACCCCCTCTGCTAAAAATCTTTTTAAAGTGTACATGAAAACTTATGATGTTGTGGTCACTATTACCTAGATGACCCTCAATCTCCACTTTTGACAATCTGTCTGGTTCGTTTGTCAAGATTAGATCTAAAAGTGACTTGGCTCTTGTTCGGTCCTGCATCAGTTATGAAAGGTAATTGTCTTTTACTACTGACAAAAACCTGTTCCCTGGTGGTTAGTTTCTGCCTCCCAGTATATATCTGGGAGGTGAAATCCCCCATAATAATGACTTCATAATGTTTTGCGGCCTCATCTATTTATGTTATTAGTATTTTCCATTCCATTATATTTGGGGATTTGTAAACAAAACCCCTAACAGTATTTTATTATTCTTGCCCTTATTTCCACCCATATGGACTCCACATATTAATTTTCCTCCCAGATCTCATTACGCAGGACTGGCTTAAGGCAGTATTTTACCTACAAACAAACCCCTTGCCCTTTTCTATTTCTATGCTCTTTTCTAAACATAATGTACCCCTATATAATTACTGCCCAGTCATAGCTAGAGTCCAGCCATGTCTCACTTATCCCCACTATATGTCATATTTCTCTTTCAACATTATCACTTCTAGTTCATCCATATTGTTAGTGAGACTTCTGGTGTTAGCATGCATGCATTTTATGTGTTTTTACTTATCCCTACTCTTTCTCTACCTACCAAATGTTCTCACCCCACCTACTGCTCTGGCCCCAGTTACATTACTTAGTCCTCATTCCCTGTCTTCACTATCTTGCCTTATACATCTATTATTGCTCTCCCCCAGTTCCTAGTTTAAATACTCTCCCAACTGTCTAGCCATCTTCTCTGCCAGCACAGCTGCACTCTCCCCATTGAGGTGCACCCAATCACTACCATACTGTAGAATCTGTAACCCACAGCTAAGTCAGCCCAGTTCTCCAAGAACCCAAACCCATCCTTTCTATACCAGCTCTTGAGCCACTTGTTTACCTCCATAATCTCCCAGTGCCTCTCCTGTGTGGCCTGTGGTACAGGAAATATTTCCGAAAATACCACTTGGAGGTCCTTGCCTTCAGATTGCGTCCTAAGTCCCTGAAATAATTTTTAACAAGCTTCCACCTACCTCTAGTTTTGTCATTTTTTGACCACATGCACCATGACTGCTGGATCTTCAACCCCTCCACATTCTGTCAAACTCAAGCACCAGGAAGGCAACATAACGTTCCATGATCCCAGTCTTTGTGACAGATTGTTCTGTCTCATCCCCTAATAATTGAATTCCCCACTACCAGCACCTGTCTGGCCTGCCCTGCACTCCTATTCCCCTTCATACTAGAGCAGACATTCCCCTGGCTGTCAGAGTGTCTTGCTGCAGTAGTGTTACCCCTGTACTAACATCCCCTTCATCTGCCAATTTAGCAAACTTGTTGGGGTGTGCCATGACATTGGCACTGAGGATGTTGGCTTTTACCCCGATCTTACCATTGCTGACCCATCTTCCTCACCCCTATCCCCATACCTTATTAAACACCAGTGAGGTTGGATTAATTGGCCACAGCAGCCATTTTATTACATAAAAATAGTACAAATATATATATAAATTTCAATTCCTAAACCCACCTGACTAAACAACGTTAACATAACCCCCTATAATAATAAATACATAAATAACAATTTAAATAAGAAAATAACCAATTAACCCCAACTTTCCAGAAATAAATCTATATATTTTCTGAGGGGGAGGTCCTTGGAGCTCCATAGATCTGGCCGCCAAACTGTCCATCACACCAAGTTACCCCCAGCCGCAAACCACAGGCTCAGGGGCACCATAAACACCGATGGCAGTCTCACCACATATATAACAAACCACTCCCCAGGACACCACCCAGCAGGAGCCCAAAAGCAGCCAGACCAACCAAAACCGTAGATAATTGTAGGGGAAACTAACCACCATGTTTCCCCACCCCTGAATTTTTACTAACTCCAAGGACCCCCCACCCCGCCACAGTGTGCACGCCTTGATCACAGGGTTAAGGCTGCGCACCCCCCACCAAGGCCAGGGAACGTTCTACCCCTCCCTGTAAACGTAAAGCCCACAGGTCAATCCCAGCCGCATTAAGGTGTACCCCATCCGCCAACCAGATTCCCCCATGCAGATCCTCCAACTCATGGTGCCTCACAACAGCACCCCCGTGACGGGCCACAAAAGCACCAACCGACCTATTAACCTTGGACCTAGCTTGATTAACCCTAGACACTGACCTGGTGCCCTGCCATGAATGACATGGAACTATGTCCGACCATACAACGACCAGCCCCAGACAATCTAACCACAAACGTAGTAAATCGTGCTTCACATCCCTGACCAGCTCCCGGAAGGGGTGGGTGCACAAGTCATTCCCACCCAAATGCAACACCAGCACATCAGGGTGATGGTCTAGGCCAGCGTACCTAGCAAACTCGCGTAACATGCGGCCCCAAACATACCCTGGAAACCCAGCCACCGAACGACTGCTACTGACCTAGGGAGACAAAGCTGTTGTCCACGGGGGCACATGTTCGCTCACTCCACCCCCCAATGAACGTAGGATTGCCCCAAAACCAAACCAGGCTGGGGGGTTGACCTATAAAATAAACAATCAACATAAATAATGGAAAACTGTAAACCCCTGAACCCAGCTAGGCACCCTAAAGACTATGAACATCTAAAGCAAATGAGGACGCACATAGGAAACAAAACGACGCGACGCCCATCTACCGATCCGCCACACAACGTCCAGCCCCCACACCGAAGCCTCCGTAGCAGCACCTATGCGGAAAGAATGTGGAGCAAAAACCGACGGGTCAAGCCCCAAGCCCCCCAGACACTTCCGAAAAACCCACGTAAACTGAAATCGAGACAAAAATGAGCCGTCGGAATGGCACAACAAAGGGCCACCCTGCCTCTTCCGCAGCCTATAGAACTCCTGGAAGCACCGAACCGGGCACATGGCAGACTCCGGAACGGGAAACAGGCACACCCTGCGGCCCCAGCCGCACTGATCAATCTTAGAATGACGGATAACAAATTCAACCCCAGATTCACCAAAACACACGTCCTGTACCAACACGCCGCAACCTTCTTGCATGGAGAGACCAGTTCCCCCACCCGCATTGCCCCAAAAAACGCCCAGGTAAAAGCCAGCCGAAAAAGAGCGACCTCAAATGGGGAAAAACACACCCCCTGCAAAGCCGCCCCCAGACGTTCAAGTAATTGAAAGGAAACTGGCCGCCGCCCATCAGGGCGGGATCGACCCCTCCTGAAACCCCGGAGAGCCTGAGAGACAAGAAAATCTTTTGTTACATCCACTCGTCCCCGGACACGTAAACCGAACGCTAACCCCTCCACTAAACGATTCATCCAGGAAACCGACCAACCATCCAACGCCCCCCGGCCCACCAGCACCAAGACCGCCGTCCGCCGGTCTCTGTCTGAAACAACACCCCCCAACTCACCCCCAACAGATTCCAACTCCCTCCACGCGGCCGCATAGGCCGCCCTGGTACCAACCGCTAAAGACGACCGAATGAGCTCACCAGCCACGGCAAGACCACATCCCACAGGTGATCCAGATATGGAATTCCAGAGACGTCCGCCTCGGGGGGCCACCTGCCGAAACCGCTCCCACTGGAACCGAGAAAGAGAGTCGGCAATTACATTAGTAACTCCAGGGACATGAACCGCCACCACTCACGCATTCAAAGCTAAACAACGCAAAACCAGGTGCCATAACAGATGAACCACCAGAGGGGAAGAAGCTGTCAGCGTGTTAATGGCACCAACCACTGAGGGTTGTCACAATGGAAACGTACCTTCTTGTCCGAAAAACAATCCCCCCAAACCTCCAATACCACTACAATAGGGAAGAGCTCCAGCAAACACAGATTCCTAACTAGCCCTTGCTCCACCCACCCACCGGCCAATGTCCCGCGCACCACTGACCCTGACAAAAGGCCCCAAAACCCACCGGCCCCGAGGCATCAGTGTACAAATCCCAGTCAAAAACATCAACAACAGGCGATATTACCAAGGAGCGGCCGTTATAATCACACAAAAATCTGGCCCACACCTCTAAGTCATCCCTGATCCCTGGTCAGCCGAATAAAATGCCTGGGCGACACTATCCCAGCCGTAGCACCCACCAAGCGCCTGCAAAAAATGCCCCATGGGCATAATCCTACAAGCGAAGTTGAGTTTCCCGAGCAGGGACTGCAAGTCCCGGAGCGTAATCTTCCGCAACCTAGTAGCCCGCCCCACCTCCCCGCCTAAGCGCTACCAATTTATCATCCGGCAGACAACATTCCAATCTCTCGGTATCAATAGTGATACCCAGAAAACTCAAACACGAGGCCGGGCCCTCCGTCTTCCCCAGGGCCAAGGGAACCCCAAAACGTGCCATCACCCATTCCAGAGTCCGCAACAAGGAAAGGCAGACCGAGGAGCCAGTCGGTCCGAGGCACAAGAAATTGTCCAAATAGTGGATGACGGACCTGACGCCTGCCAGGTCCCTTACCACCCACTCCAAGAACAAGCTAAAGGCCTCAAAATATGCACAAGAGATCGAGCAACCCATAGGGAGACAACGATCCACAAAGTACAACCCGTCCCAGTAACACACCAAGAGCCAGGGGCTCTCCGGATGGACCGGGAGGAGACGAAAGGCCGATTCCACGTCCGTCTTAGCCAGTAATGCCCCAGACCCATATTGTTGCACCCAATGAACTACCGCATCGAAGGAAGTGTAAACAACAGAACTCAACTCAGGGTCAATGCCATCATTAACCGAACCCCCCTTTGGGGTGCGACAAATGATGGATCAATCTAAACTTATTGGGATCTTTTTTAGGAACAACCCCGAGCGAGGAAACTACCAAATCCGCAAACGGCGGTAAACTAAAGGGGCCTGCCATACACCCCAAGGAGACCTCCTTGGCCAACTTTTCTCCCACAAGCCTGGGATGCTGATACGCAGAAACCAGATTTTTCATGGACAAGGAGGCCCCCCTGGAGGGCAGACGGGATCCAAAAACCGTAACTGAAACCATCACGCAACAACTGAGCCTTAAGACGGTCCGGATACCGATTTAGATAAGGCTCCATCTCGCGCAGTTTCACCGGAGTCAACCCCATTGCCAGTTGTCCCGCCAGCCTGACGCCCTTTCCCCCCTCTTAAAGCAGCGGGCCGAGCCATGGGAGGCTCCCCTGCACACAGAACATGCATGCCTGAACTTGAAGGTCGTCCCAAACTTACACTGGCCTTCATTAAATTGCCAGCAGAATCCTGACTTCCCCCCAGTCCCCTGACCTGCCGTGGACTGACTGGTGAGGCCAGAAGATCTGGCCCCCCCTGAAAGGGCTGCCCAAACCGTGAAGTGGCCATGACCCTCAACCACAACCCGATATCCTTTTGGTCCCACTTTATGGATGGGTGCACCGCACTTCGCTGACGGAACTGCTCATCATAGCGCAGCCACGTCTGACCCCCATAAACCCTATATGACTCCCCAATAACATCTAAATAACAAAAAAGACCCGAACAATTTTCGGGAGCTTTTTCCCCAATGACGCTAGCAAGGATGGCGAAAGCTTGCAGCCAATTGGTAAAAGTCTGCGGGATCAATCGCCATCGTCTCTTCTCCTCCTCTTCCTTCTTACTCTCGTCCCATTTCCCCTAGTCTGAATTAAACTGCTCCAGCGGAAGCAGGGAAAAGATTTCGACGTACTCATCACGCCAAATCTTATCCTTCATCTCCTTCTTCAAATAAGCACCCAGGGGGCCCTCAAAGCAGACGTAGACCTCCCCCCTTGCCCTATCGTCTAAACGAATACCATCGTCCTCCTTGTCCGTCTGAACTGACACTGCCATCCCCGCCTCTTTTCGAACCAAACTATCCGACGGCAACACTATCACCGGAGGGGGCGAAGAGCCCCCCAACCCACGCCGAAACAGGGTACCCGGAAGTTCCCCCACCACCACCTGAACGCACCAATACATTGTGGAGCCCACCTAACAGAGCCCGCAGATCCTCCCCTAAACTCGCTGTCGACCCCACGACCACCTGACTATCCCCAACCGCCGCGTCCGGTCCCTCCCCACACACCTGAGATCTAAACTCCGGCACAGAACAAGATAAAGACAAACACTTACCAGGCTGCACAGAAGCTGTGATCCTGCCAGCTGCCTGTCCCTAATCCAACCGCAGGGAAGAGTCAAAGAAGTCGTCGCCATCAGAGTCCTGGCTAACGCCACCACCTGCCGCGGAAGTAGAACAGCCAGCACAGGAAGGACGGCAAACCAGATGAGGACCTGCCCGGAGACCGTCCGCCGGAAGCAGCCCGCCGACCCACGGGCGCCGAACTCCACCCAGCCGCTCCAGCAGGTCGGCGTGAAGATCCAGGAGGCATCAGTTGTCTTCCAGAGTGACTGGTGGCCCCCCCGACCAGAACATCGCCAGGCGGGGCCACCGTATCCAAGGCCGCAGATGGTGGAGGAGTCATGGAGGGAAGGGGGGTGGGGCCGCACATGCCGTGAGCTCCGCCCCCTCGCCTCTGCTGGTCCCGGCCGCTGCTGTGGATGCCTCCCAGGCCGCGGACTGCTGCCCCTGGCTGTAGGGTGCGTCCGCCGGCCTGGAGGGTCCCTAGAAGGGCTCCGGAGCTGACGCCGAGACCTGGGTGCTGTGTCCGGGCTGAGCAGCTCCGGAGGCCTCGCCCGACACTGCCGCTGGGATGAGGCCCCGCCCACCGGAGCCCGGGAAGGAGAGGGAGCCGAGGACGCGGCCAGGCCAGGACCAGGCCGCAGGGAGACGGGCGCCATACCTCCGGGGACTGCATCCATGATCCCCAGCACCCGCTGCCAAAGCCATACAGCATCCACGGAGCTGGCGGAAGCATGGAGCTGCCCCAGGATCGCCTCCACGTCGGACATCTGGACACAGGTAGGGAGCGGTCTACGTGTCAATGGCTCCTTCCCAGTGGTGAATGACCGTGGGAAGCAGAGCCGGTCCCCTATATCCCCTGCCCCTAGCTACTCCCGCCACAGACATGCCCCTCCCCCTAGTAACCCTAGCCCTCACCGTCAGGCCCTGTCATGCCGGCCTCCACCTCACTCTGCGACCTGGTCCGGCCTTCCTGTTCAGGATTAACCTCCCTAGCACTCTACCCTCTATCTTGCTACTTTCTGTCACAGAGCTGCCTACTGTTCATGCAGCTGATGAAGAAACAAATGAGGCCTGATGAAGACACACACACACACAGCTTGCTGATGGTGTATCAGTGAATTCTAATTTAATAGCGGGAAAAAGGTAGTTTAAATATAGTGTATAAACAAAGAATAGGTTGGACTAGTATAATTAGCAATAACATGAGCTCTCTTATGAGACAAGGACACAAGCTGACATCCCCCACACTATGTATGTGTATATACTGTATCATAATAGATAAAGATAAGACAAACTAGGTGTCAGACAGCCTCTGGAATTCGGCCTTGGTGATAAGAAGCAGCTTACACAGAGAATATATTATCCACATTCCTAAGCACCCTGGCTTAATTACCCCCCACACAGCGTTACATACTAATACATATACATAAAAGATACACAAAATGGATGATAGATACAAAATGGAGGATTACCTCTAACATTTCAGCCATTTTGAGATGGTTGAATACAGAAATTCACATTTAGGTACTTCAGTGACCTAATGTCTACTGCTGGACTTTATTTTATTTCCTTCACCAGATTCCCCTCATGCACTTCTGTATAACGACCTAATCTCAATACCTTTCCTCATTGGTCCGGCCTTTCATATTTGGTTGGCTCATCCTTTTGTATATGCACTGTAATAGCTTAAACAAGAAAAATAACCATAAGCAAAACAGGGTTATAGGTGCAGATCCAACAGTCTTTAGGTTTCCTTTCAGGATCCATATCCTTTATCAGGACCTGGTGGTGTGTAATCAGTTTATTATCCCTAAGAACATCATTCAGTGGGGACACCATCATGACAACAAGGCTCTTGTAATTTCACAGCTGTACTGGTTGTCAGCAGGAGCTTTAACCCCTTAACGACATTGGACGTACTATTACGTCCTGTGCGCTTGGTACTTAGCGCAACAGGGCGTACTAATACACCCTGGGGCGACCGCCCACTGACTATCTGAGCGTACGTCATCGGAACCGGGTGTTAGCTGTAACTGACAGCTAACACCCTGCTCCATATCCCCCGGTCGGAACTGAGTTCCGATCGGAGGCTTTAACCCCTTGGATGCCGCGGTCAAACATGACCGCGGCATCCAAGGGGTTCCGCCATCTTGCCGCCCCCCCGGACACCCCCCGCGGCGAGATCGGGGGGTGCCGATATGTATAATCTGCAGCCCAGGGTCTGCCCAGTGACCCCAGGCTGCCTGGAGACCTCACTACCTGGTTGATCCTGCCGAGACCTGCGGAAGTGAGCGCTATGCGTCTGCATAGCCTCACTTCCTGTATAGACTGCAAGACACTTGTAAGCTCGTGTCTTGCAGTCTAAAGTTCTGAGCCAGCAATCAAAGCATTGCTGGCTCAGGTGTCCTAATGGGACACATGAAAAAAAAAAAAAAAAGTGAAAAAAAAAATAAAATAAAGTGTTTGAAAAAAAATTAATAAAAGAATAAAGCCCCAAAAATTCCCTTTTCCTATATAAAATGAATTATATAAAAAAAAGCCTAAAAATTAATAAAAACAATGCGTCCGTAATAACCTGTACAATAAAACTGAAACAATATTTAATGTACACGGTGAACGTCGGGAAAAAAAAACGGAAAAAAACTCGCCAAAAGTAATGATTTTTTGCCATCTCACCTTACAAAACAGGCCATAAAAAGTGATCAAAAAGTCATATGTACCCCAGAACAGTACCAATAAAAAGCACAGGTTGTCCCACAAAAAATAAGCCCTAAATCAACTCTGTAAACCTTAAAATAAAAATGTTACGCATCTCAGAAGATGGCGATGCAAAAACAATTAATTTATGTCCCCAAATGGGTTTTTGTTCTGCAAAATTAGTATCCCATAAAAAAAACAGTATAAATGAGGTATCGCCGTAATTGTACCGACCCGCAGAATAAAGGTAACATGTTACTTATGCTTTATGCTGCATGGTGAAAAATTTAAAAGGTAAAACACAGTGCCAGAATTGATGGGTTTTTTTTTAATCCAACAAGAAAGAGTTAATAAAATTTATTCAATAAGTTATAGGCGCCCAAAGATGATGTCATTACAAAATGCATCTCACCCCGCAAACAACAATCCCTCATATGGCTACATCACCAGAGAAATAAAGAAAATATAGCTCGTACAATGTGAAGACAAAAACCCCAAAAATCGCCAAATCATTAGAACATAACTGGCTGCGGCAGGAAGGGAATATATAAGCTGTGCGAGCGTATATCAGGGGACAAACCAGATTTAGAGCTTATGAGGGAAAATAAACCAGAAGTGACCCCCAGAGTGACCTCCCCAATAATAGGAACTACTGGGGAAATAGTAGGGAATTTGGTGTTCCCAATGTACTCCGCACAGCTTACATATTCACTTTTCCCCATCCGATGTGTATTTACGCCTGGGATACTAATGCCCATTACACCCCTTGATAAATTCTTTGAGGGGTGCAGTTTTCAAAATGGGGTCACTCCTTTGGGGAATCCACTGTTATGGTACCTTACAGGCTTTGCAAACATGACATGGCGTCCAGATATCCCAGATATCAAACATCTGAATCTGCACTCCAAAAGCCACATAGCGCTCCTTCTCTTCTGCGCCCTGCTGTGTGCCCAAACTGCAGTTTATGCCCACATGTATGACACTGGTGTACCCAGAATAACGTACTTAATGCCATATGTGGGTATAAACTGCTGTATGGACACAGCTGGGCACAGAGTGGAAGGAGCGCTATTTGGTTTTTGAGAGCACAGGCTTGGACGGTTTGGTTTTTGGACACCATTGCACTTTTGCAGAGCTGAAACGCCAGTAAAGTGGAATCTCCTGACATGTGACCCCATTTTGGAAACTACACCCCTGAAGGAATTTATCCAGGAGTTCAGTGAGCATTTTTAACCCCCAAGTGTTGCTATAATTTATTATCCATAAATGAATATGCAGCTGATTGTGAAAGGTGAAAATGACAATTTTTCCAGGAATACATCATTTCAGTGCGTAATATGTTGTGCCCGGCTTGTATCAGAGATGAACGCTCCAAAAGCTGTTGTGCCCAGGATCCCCGCTTAACAGTTTTTGGAGTGTGTGTCTCTGCAGACATAAGCTGGGCACAACATATCAGGCACTGAAATGGCGTATCTCTGGAAAAATGTTATTTTTAACTTTTCATTATCAGCTGCGCATTCATTTCTGGAAATTAAAAGAATGCAACACTTAATGGTTAAAAATGCTCGCTACACCGCTTGATAAATCCCTTGAAGGGTGTAGTTTCCAAAATAGGGTCACAAGTCTGGTTTCCACTTTACTGGCAATTCTTGGGCTCTGCAAAAGTGACATGGTGTCCATAAACCAAACTGTGCTCTAAAAACCAAAATAGCACTCCTTCCATTCTGAGCTCCACCATGTACCCATACAGCAGATTATAATCACATATGGGGCATTTCTGTGTTCAGAAGAAATTGTGTAACAAACTGTGGGGAGCTTTTTCTTCTTTAACCACTTGCAAAAATTAAAAATATGCCACTAAATGGACGGTTTATTGGAAAAAAAGTAATTTTTCATGTTTACGTCCCAATGATGATAAAATCTGTGAAACAGCTGTGAGGTCAAAATGCTCACTATACCCCTAGATAAATTCTATGAGGGGTGTAATTTCCAAAATGAGGTCACTTTTGAGGGGTTTCCATTGTATTGGTACTTTAGGGGCTCTGCAAATGCGACATGGCACCCGAAAACTATTCCAGCAAAATCTGCCCTCCAAAAGCTAAATAGCGCTCTTTCCATTCTGAGCCCCACCATGAACCCATGCAGCAGATTACAACTACATATGGGGCATTTCTGTGTTCAGGAGAAATTGTGTAACAAACTTTGTGGAGCTTTTTCTCCTTTGTCCTCTTGTGAAAATGAAAAATTTGGGGCTAAATTGACAGTTTATTGGAAAAAAAGAAATTTTTAATTTTCATGTCCCAATGTTAATAAAATCTGTGAAACAGCTGTGGGTTCAAAATGCTCACTATACCCCTTGACATGTTCTGTGAGAGGTTTGTTTTCCAAAATGGGGTTACTTTTGGGGGTTTCCATTGTATTGGTACTTTGGGGACTCTGCAAATGCAACATGGCACCTGAAAACTATTCCAGCAAAATCTGCCCTACAAAAGCAAAATAGCGCTCTTTCCATTCTGAGCCCCACCATGTACCCATACAGCAGTTGATGACCACATATGGGGTATTGCTGTATTCAGGAGAAATTGTTTAACAAACTATGGGGTCCTTTTTCTCCTTTAACCCCTTGTGAAAATGAAAACTTTGGGGATAAAGTGACGTTTTAGTAATTTTTCATTTATACATCCCAATGTTAGTAAAATCTGTGAAACAGCTGTGGGGTCAAAATGCTCACTATACTCCTTGATGAATTCTGTGAGGGGTATAGTTTCCAAAATGGGGTCACTTTTTGGGGGTTTCCATTGTTTTGGTACTTTGGGGGCTCTGCAAATGCAACATAGCACCTGAAAACTATTCCAGCAAAATCTGCTTTTCAAACGTCCAGTGTCGCTCCTTCCCTTCTGTGCACTGCCAAATGCCCAAACATCAGTTTATACCCACATGTGGAGTATTTCTGTGCTCTGGAGAAATTGTATAATAAACTGGGAGATGCATTTTCTCCTTTAACCCTTTGTGAATGTGTTAAATTTAGGGCTAAATGAAGGGATTAGTGGAAAAAAAATTAAATGTCTAAATTTCACCTCGATATCGTTTTAATTCTTGTGAAATGCTTAAAGGGTTAACAAACTTCCCAAATGCTGTTTTGAATTATTTCAGGGGTGCGGTTTTGAAAATGGGGTGATTTATGGGGGGTTTCTAATATATAGGCCTTTATAATCCCCTTCAGAACTGAAGTGGTTCCTAAAAAATTAGTTTGGGAAATTTTCTTGTAAATCTGGAAAATTGCTGTTACACTTGTAAGCCTTCTAACATCCAAAATAAATTAAAGGACGATTAAAAGATGATGTCAATATAAAGCAGAGATATGGTAGATAATATTTATTAATGTATTTGGGTGGTATGACTATCTGTCTGAAAAGCAGAGAATTTCACATTTTGAAAATTGCGATTTTTTTTTTCCAAATTTCCATCAAATATCCTATTTTTTATAAATAAATACAAAAATATTGATTAGTGTTTACCACTAACATGAAGTACAATGTGTCACGAGAAAACAGTCTCAAAATCACTTGTGTAAGTTAAAGCGTCTCAAAGTTCTTGCCTCATAAAGTGACATATGTCAGTTTTGAAAAACAAGGCCTGGTCCTTAACGAACTTTTGGGCTGTGTCCTTAAGCGGTTAAGGGACCGTCGAATCAAGGACCTTTGCACGTGTCTCTTTATCACCATCAATCTCCGGGTTGTAACTTAGGGGTTCCTTCCACTGACTCAGGATCTGGAAGGAAGGAGAAACCTCGATAGTGTACAGTACAGTAGTCAAATGTGTTTGCTAAGCCATCACATAGTCAGCACACCATACTACATCTGGAACAATTGTGGAAAATACAATCAAAATCTTGGGGGCTGGCCCAAAGAGAATTTGATAGGGGCTGAGGCCAATTCGTGTGTCAGGAGTGTACCTTACAGAAGAAACAAATACAAGTGACAAATACTCTGTCCACGGTTTTCCTGTCTCTTCCATAGCTTTTTGGATTTTCACTTAGAGGGTACCGTTTAACCTCTCCACTACTCTGGGGACGGTATGGGGTAAGAAACACTTGCTGTATCCCCCAGCCTCCGTTATTTCTCTCATTACCTGTCCTGTAAAGTGAGTTCCATTATCACTTTGATTTTCTCTGGGATCTCATACTTGAGCACTAATTCTTTCAGTAGTTTATCTGCAGTTCCTTTTGCTGTGGCTTTATGCACCGTATATGCCTCAGGCCATCCTGAAAAGAGATCAATACACACAAGCACGTACTCATACCTTCCCACCTTTGGTAAACTGTATATAGTTAAACCGCAATCTCTGAAACAGATACAAGGGCTTTGGGGCGTGCTTTTCACAGGAACCTTTCACTTCTCAGCCTACATTGCGTTTGGCACATGTTCAGTGGCGCACCGCTAACGAGGCGAAGTGAGGCGGCCGCTTTAGGCGGCACTGTCCATCACTGTCTGGGGGGTGGCATTTTTACTATTCAATGTCAACCAGCCCAGGACAGGCTGCTTTAAAAAACTAACAGAGCTGAGCGGGGCCTGTCCTGGGCTGGTTTACGAAGCGTCGCATCTCAGCGCTGGCGGCGCGATGACGTCATTGTCGTGGACAAGATGAGGAGGCAGCGACGGCTGCATCAAGACATCGCAGGTGAGTATAAGTTTTTTTTATATATATAAATAGGCCGTAACCTGCTGGAGTATCCCTAGCAGGTAACGGTCTATTTATTTACTTACCCTGCGTCTGCTCGTGGCCGCCTACGCTTCCCCTTCTGCTATGGGACGCAGAAGGGGAAGTGGATGCCGCTTTGAGCAGACGCTGGCATCGGTAAGTGAGGCAGCGGGCATTGGTAAGTGAGGCCGCGGGCCTCAAATACTACTATTATTATACTCCGGGGTCTTTTCACATCCCAGAGTATAATAATCGGAGGCCCAGGGGAGTTGAGGAAACATAAAAACATATCCTACTTACCTCTCCTGTGATCGGTGTTACTCGAGCAGGCTTGAGGCCTCTGGTGACGTCATCAGATCGTGTCGCCGGCCTGATCACGTGACGTGTGCGCGCAATTAAACAGGGCCGAAAGCTGTAAGGAGTGCACCGGTGTCCAGGATAGGTAAGTAACACTGGTTTTTATGTTTGTCACCACCCCTGGGTCTCCGATCATTATACTCTGGGGTCTGAAAAGACCCCAGAGTATTATAACAGTTCATGGGTGGGTCACTATGGGGCATAATACCTTGTGCAGGGACCACTGTGGAGCATAATACAAGTGCAACGGCCACTATGGAGCATAATACCCTGTGCAGGGGCCACTATGGAGCATAATACAAGTGCAGGGGCCAATATGGAGCATAATACCAGTACAGGGGCCACTATGGAGCATAATACCAGTGCAGGGGCCACTATGGAGCATAATATATGGAGCATAATACCAGTGCAGGGGCCACTATGGAGCATAATTTCCAGTGCAGGGGCCTCTATGAAGCATAATACCATGTGCAGGGGCCAATATGGAGCATAATACCGTGTGCAGGGGCCACTAGGGAGCATAAAACTGTGTGCAGGGGTTGCTGTAGAACATAATACCGTGTGCAGTGGCCACTGCAGGGCATAATACCATGTGCAGGGGCCACTATGGAGCATAATACCGTGTGCAGGGGCCGCTGCGAGGCATAATACAGTGTGCAGGGGCCACTATGGAGCATAATACCGTGTGAGGGGCCACTGCAAGGCATAATACCGTGTGCAGGGGCTGCTGTGGAACATTATAGTGTGTGTAAATGGGGCGATATAAACAGGGGCTATGGCGCCTGTTTATATTATACGCTGTCTGTTTATAGTGACCGTGTGATGTAATTCCAGCCTTGTCACATACTGTAGACACTATGTAAACAGAGAAGCGGTCATGGCGCTTACACAGGTACCATTCAAACAGCTGATCAGTGGGGGTCCTGGGTTTTTGAGCCCCATTGATTAGTTTATTAATGACCTGGAAAACCTTTTAAATAGTTAACACCTGGGGCATTATTAATAAGGGGCACTATTTATACAGGGTACACAGGGGCATTATTAATAAGGGGCACTATTTATACTGTACAGGGTACACACGGACATTATTAATATAAAGATGCACTTGGGAGTATTATTCATTATGGGGGGTTATATCATATATTTTATAATTGGAGGTAGCAGCAGGATGGGGGCTTTGTGTAGGTGAGGATAATGTGGGTCGGGTGCCTGGAAAAGTGAGGAGCCAAATATGTCTGTGTTGCAAACTTTACAGAGACAAGTCACAGCTGGAAGAAGTGGTCATGGCGGTCCAAAGGGAAAAGAAGGGAAATGTGACCGATTAGTCAGAGACGTCACCTGTAAGTCACAAAATGTTACTGCCCTGTATTCACCTAAATGATTGAGGATAAATATCTGAGTGATGGAGGTCTGTCTGCTGAGACCCCCACTGGGCCTGAGAATTGGGTTTTTTTCCCCCCGCTGGGTGGGAATTCAGCCTGTCCGCAGCCATATATAGGTGTGTCACTTGGTGGATGGACAAACCCGTGTGGCTCTCATTCACTTCAATGGGAGTGCCGAAGATACCCGAAGTCCAGTACTCAGCTATCTGCGGCGCTCCTATTATAGAGAATGGGAGCCAAGTGGGCTCGTCCATCCACCAAGCAGAAGATGTGTGAAGTTACTTTCATTGTTAATGCTGAGTTGTTGATCTGATACTGAAGTAATACAGGAAGAAGAATTCTTAAAAACTGTTTCATAAGTTTGTGTATTGTGTGTATTGTGCGACGATAACGGTGTGTTAAACTAGTAGCATGGAAACTCAAATTTTTTTTGGGGGGGGGGGGGCGTCTTTCTATAGTCCGCCTCAGGCAGCAAAGAGGCTAGGTTCACCACTGCACATGTTATGCAGGCTTACACGTATCTGGCTGCAGTGATGCTAAAACCTGCAGCTACCCATCATCTGTTCACCAGGTCACACATGGCTACTTTTGAGTGGTGCACTTGAGCTGCTTGTGCCATCATTGGTTACAATGCTCTCCGTAAACATACTCTCTTACCACTGGCCATCAGGACTTGTTCATCCTTTTTTTCCTCCTTACGGTTCCCAAGTCGTCTTTGTTTTCTGAACCATTTTAGTCCTGCAGTGTTTTTAGAACCTGAAAAGAAAGCTGAGAGTTTTGGTCCAGTATAGTGACCACATGTATTGAGGCATGTTCCCAAGCCTTTTTTGCAGATAGATTGGTTTCAGCATGTTACCTCTACTTTCTTTTTTAATCAGCTTTGGTGTGCACCTTGACTTTAACTATACCCACCTGTTCTGGTAGCAGCAGGGTCTCCATCAGTTCCTGAACAGCCTGGAAATCCTTTTTTTTTTAGGCTTAACATTAAATGTACAGAAAGTTCTTGCTCTCCAGATCGGACCATAGTCCTGTGCTATACCAAAAGCATAGCGAGGTTACCCTCAGCCATTTTACACTGTTTCAGTGAGTGCTTTTAATTCAGCTTCTTGAGCTGAAACCTGTGGGGTTCTGTAATGGTTCTGCTTGATTTACCCTTGATTTACCTCATGTTCAGTGACCATGGCATATCCGACGTAGAATTTGCCATTCTTCCCAAATCGAGAGCCATCTACAAAAGTACTCAAAATATGGGTTAGCAATAGGTTCATCATTTACATGAGCAAACCCAATAGTTTCTTGTATACAATCATGTTGTCAGCAGAAAAAACTTGTGTGTATTAGTTGTCTGACTCCCCTTTCTTCCCCCCTGAACCTATTGGTAACAGGGTAAAGGGATTTTTAATGACGTACAGCGTGCAAAGGTGACATTAGGAGCAGAGGCGTAGCTAGCGGGGGGGGGGGGGGGGGAGAGGGGTGGCTGCCCCGGGCCCACTGACATTGTAGGGCCCACCCCGGGGCCGCTATTAATACATTTTTTACTTTTAACTAGATCGGTGTCTACAGACACCGATCTAGTTAAAACGCTTCCTGCAACTTGCTGTCTTGTAAACCGCAAGCCACACAAGGCCTGCGGTTTACATGACAACGAAAACATAGTCATCGGCACAGGCGGCGCGATGACGTCACAACATCGCGCCTCCTACGCTGAGACGCTGACTTCCTGTGCGTGGACCCTGCGCACAGAGCGCGGGTCAAGAAGAGAAAGCGGCGACTCCATTCGTCATGATCGCTGGTAGGTGAGTATAACGTATATATGTTTTGTTTTAGCTTAGTTGTGGGTATTTTAATAGTATAAGGGGTTGTTAGGAGGGGGAATTATAACTATAAGGGAGGGGGGCAATATGAACATAAGGGGGCGTCATTTATTACGGGGTACAAGGGGGGAGGTTATTTATATTAGGAGGTATTATGAACATAAGGGGGTGGTCATCGATATAAGGGGTCATTAGGGGTGCAGTATTTATGTCAGGGGGAATCAGGGGCTGTGAAGACTATCACCTCGCCCAGCCGCCTGGCACGCCTCCGATCAAACTTCTTTCTTAACCTCCCACTCACACACCGTGAGTAGACCGGGTCATAGGATAAAATGAAATGAGCGATATAAATTTTATATGTTTAATAACCCAAGTGGGTCGGTATGGATTAATAGCATATACAGAAATATACAATATTAATATGATCAAGCATAAACATACAAGCAAAAGGGCAATGATACAATACACAAAAATAAACAGGGGAATTAAAAGATAGAGAAAATACCGGCATAGGCTCGTAGTCCGTTTCTCTAGGCCACAGCAGAGTTTTGGGCCTAGGGCGCAAGCTTAAGCAAGTTGCATAAAACAATCCTTCTACATGCTGTCCAGAACTAGGCCCTCAAAGCATTCCTCAGTAGGGCAGGCCCTCTCATCTTCTCCCAGATCAGAGCTCCTTACTGCCTCTTTGCTGAATGACCCCAGAATCCAGGTCTGCCCACAGCATATGGCTAGTGCTCCACCCACCCCTTGCTCCCAGGCAGCCCCCCTTCTCCCACCTTTGCAGAACCCTCGGAGAGAAGGGTGAAGTTAAGGCTTGCTATCCCCCATCCCATCTGGCCAGGGATAATAAAAGTGCCTGGCTATAGCAAGCCATCTCCAATGAACACACATAAAACCAGTGAAGCGTATCGTCCAGCAATGTGGACTCAACTAAAGCACCGCATTCCAAGTGGGGGAAGGACTGACCTAAGCAAGTAAAACACACTTCCAAGAAAGATATAAAACTGAGGGTCGGTTCATCACACCTCCCCTTTTTAGAGCGTGTCGGGAGGAAGGACGATCCTAAGATCGCCTTCCGCGGACACCTTGGCGGCCTCACCCCGCCGGGACCAGCGCTAGTCCCTGACCATATTCCTGGCGTACTGATACCCTCTTCCTCTCCGGTCTGAATGGAGACTCTTCTAAGGTTCAGGCTCGGAATTAAGTAGACCTGGCTACCTCCTGCTTGCTCTGGGTCCCTCCCCCGAGTGCTGGCGTCCCTCAGACTCACACTCACAACCCCAGGCCCTTGTGGTACCGGTGCTGAGACCCCATCCCGGCAGTCTCCGCCCACCTGGCTACCCCCGGCCTGCACTGGGACCTCGTTGTGAGTGCTGGCATCCCGCAGATCCACACTCGAAACCCCAGGCCCTTGTGGTACCGGTGCTGAGACCCCATCCCGGCAGTCTCCGCCCACCTGGCTACCCCCGGCCTGCACTGGGACCTCGTTGTGAGTGCTGGCATCCCGCAGATCCACACTCGCAACCCCAGGCCCTTGTGGTACCGGCGCTGAGACCCCATCCCGGCAGTCTCCGCCCACCTGGCTACCCCCGGCCTGCACTGGGACCTCGTGCTGAGTGCTGGCATCCCACAGATCCACACTCGCAACCCCAGGCCCTTGTGATACCAGTTTAGAGACCCCTTCCCGGCAGTCTCTCAGGGTCTCTCCCACACTAGCCGCTAGTTGGGAGAGTTCTAGGGGATTCTGCACCTCCCCCTTTGCTTCCAAACCTAGGGGCACCTCTGGTTCTGGCACAGGTATGTTTGGACCCTGTCCTCCCTCCCAGACGCCTTGCCCCTTTGGGCCTACACCCTGTTCCTCCTGTACTTGGGTGGGTGATGGTGATACCTTGGGCAAATGACTGAGATTATGCTTCCTCAAACCATCCCTCCACAATACATTGACAGGTAATACATTTGACACACCCCCTTCTTGGGTCCCACCTCCAGCACCCCATGCCGTCTGCACTTGGGCCATGGGCACGACTGGCACACCTTTGGATGGCTGTTTCTCCTTCCCAGGACTCTTTCACAAGAGTTAGGGGCCCACGTACATGTCTCCCGTACAAGAGCTCAAAGGGGAAGAACCCTGTTGAGGCTTGCGGCACCTCCCGGTAAGCGAACAGCAGGTGCGGGAGATAAGGCTCCCAGTCGCGCCCGTGGGACTCGACTAACATCCTGAGCATCTGCTTCAGGGTGCCATTGAACTGTTCACACAGGCCATTGGTCTGTGGGTGATACGGGCTGAACACCAGATGTTGCACCTCTGTTACCTTACACAGGCCTTGCATCAAGGCAGACATGAACTGGGTACCTTGATCTGTGAGTATCTCTCTGGGAAATCCAACACGGGAGAAGATGCCTACCAGAGTCTTGGCCACTACATCAGCCCGGGTGGAAGACAGCGCGACAGCTTCCGGGTACCTAGTAGCGTAGTCTACTACCGTTAATATGAAACGTTTCCCGGTGCGACTGGGAATGGACAGGGGTCCAATGAGATCCACAGCCACCCGCTGGAAAGGTTCGGTTATGATGGGCATAGGTATCATTGGTGCTTTGGAGCCTTGCCCCGCCTTGCCCATCCTCTGACAAGTGTCACATGAACGGCAGTATTTAGCTACATCTGTCCCCATCTTAGGCCAGTAGAATAAGTGGCTGAGGCGAGCCTTAGTCTTAGCGATCCCCAGGTGGCCTGCCAGTGGAATATCATGAGCAATCCACAACAACTCCACCCGGTAGGGTTGGGGTACCACCAAATGTTTCTCCCTGAGCCGACTTTCTTTTCCCTTTGTGGGGATCGTTTCCCGGTACAACCTCCCTTGCTCCCAGTACACGCGGTCCTTGTCCAACTCCAAGGGAGGTTGATCAGCACGCTCCTTCAATGCGTCCAGACTGCGGTCAGCTTGGACAGCGTCCTTGAACTCCTGACTGGAACCAGACAGAAGAGATGTGCATGTCACATACCCGCCGGGCTCCTCCAGCTCCAGGGTGGGGAGGCTAGTCACGGCGGCCTCAGTGCCATCTCCGGGTGACAGAGGGAACGGCTCAGGGGTCGGAGCGCCTCCCACCCCCTCTAGCACTCTGGCTGCGGGTTACCACCACAACACCAGCAGTCCGTTCCTCATCCGGATCGGCCCTGAGATCCCTGTGACCCACCTGACCACCTGGCACATTGTCCTCAGTTGGGGTTGCCCCCAGCATCTCAGAAGAGCTACCCTGTAAACCTGCAAGGCAAGAATTAGCAATTACATTGACATTGCATTCATTCATTGATTCACAGTGAACTGCATGGGTGAATGGCTGAGCCAGGGTCACACTGAGGGGGCTCTCATCACCCGCAGATGTGGGCGGGGCTACAGCCAGGTCAGCATTCCACAATGTCTCATTCACATGCTCACTGATTACTTTAGCTGGACACACAGCAAGGGGAGACAAAAGGCTAACCCCTCCCTCTGCCTGTGTGACAGGCTTCAACACCTCATTAAAATCATCCTTCAGTACAGACATTTTGTCACAGCGAGGTGGGGCCGCTCCCACCCCATATTGGGACACCAAGGGCCCCAAATCTCTTCCCAATAGTACATTGGCAGGCAGATCAGACACTAGCCCCACATCACGCATCCCTTTTCCCGCAACCCAGTCCAAATGGACGCAAGCCATGGGCACAGTTACGCGTTCTTGTCCAATACCCTTCAGGGTCAGAGTTTTTCCAGGGATAATACTGTCTGCAGGGACCAAGTCAGGTTGCACCAGAGAAATCTACGCCCCAGTGTTCCAAAATCCCATGACCACTTTACCCCCCACAATGACCTGTTGACTGTTGGCATCGGACTGCAACCCCTCCCTCCCCACCAAGTATACCGATGAGCCAGCTGCCGTGGCTGGGGAAACAGGGGGGTTCTTAGAGCGGTTGGGGCACTCCGCCTTGAAATGTCCTGGCTGGTTACAAGCATGACACCGCCGGGTCTCTCCTTGGGACTTGGAGGGGGTCCCCGGGGCGCCCAGAGTTCTTGGGACAGGGGAAGTAGAGGGGGCACCCGGGACAGAGTTTGTCTTACCCCACTTGGAGATCGCAGGCTGTGGTGAACTCCAACTTTGCCCCTCCTTCCAGCTTGAGGGTCTCTGCAGTGTGACTCCTCTCTTGATCCCTTGCTCCCTGGTGGTAGTCATCAGCAATCTCTGCAGCCTTGTCTGCTGTTTCGGGTTTCCAGTCACACACGAACTGGCGGACCTCCAGAGGGCACACTTGGAGAAATTGTTCCTTTATCATAAGATCCCCAATTCCCTCAAACGTGGTGACAGTAAGTCCTTTGATCCACTGCCAGAATGTAACCTGTAAGTGGTGCAGAACATCCGCATAGCTCTCTGTGGGACCCCGCTGGATATTCCGGAACTTTTTGCGGTACACCTCCGGCGTGAGCCGGTATCTCCGGATCAGCGCCGCTTTGATGGTCTCATAGTCCGCGTCCACTGGTAAGCTCGTGGAAACATACAGGCCTTTTCCCTTCAGCCGGGGAGACAGGTAACGGGCCCATTCTGCTTGGGGAATATGATGCTGCTTACACACCCGCTCAAATCCCCGCAAAAACGAGTCCAAGTCCCCGTTATCTTCCAAGATTGGAAAGTCCTCGGATCGGATCTTTAGTGCTCGGGCTCCTGGAGTTGGTGCAGGGGAAGGTTGCACCTGCCGGGGAAGTTCCAGCTTTCTTAGCTCAAGCTGATGCTCTCTTTCCGCCCGGCGCTCTGCAGCTTCTCTCTCCGCCCGACGCTCTGCAGCAGCGGCCTCTCTCTCCGCCCGGCGCTCTGCAGCTTCTTGGTACTGGTGAATCACCTGCAGACGGGCGCTATAGTCACTGGCGTCTATCTGCTGTAAGGCCATTTGCAAGTATAAGTCCGTTACCCCCACAGAACTGGGGTTACTGGTCCCTCCAGGCACAGTTACCTCTGGGGTCCGGGCACCTGCGAAACCGTCTGGCATGGTGATGTTTTCTGGTGCCAGCCTCTCAGGACTTTGCTCCGCCTCCTGCATGGCTATGGTAGCTTCCATATCTGCCATCTCCTGGAGTTCAGCAGCAACCAAGTCCTGCAGACGTTTGGTTATGCTTCTGGTCCCACCAGCCATCCACTGGAAGCCGTTGCCAAATAAAAGATAGGACAGAAAAAAGAAGAAGGGAGGGAACAGTACTGTACCAAACTTTCACCGTATTTTAAGCTTGATCTCATACCGCGCTCGTTCCATAGGATTGCCGCAATCCCCAGTGTCTGCGTGATACCACACCCACACACTGTTACCCTAATATCCCACCACGCTGCCACCACTGTGAAGAATATCGCCTCGCCCAGCCGCCTGGCACGCCTCCGATCAAACTTCTTTCTTAACCTCCCACTCACACACCGTGAGTAGACCGGGTCATAGGATAAAATGAAATGAGCGATATAAATTTTATATGTTTAATAACCCAAGTGGGTCGGTATGGATTAATAGCATATACAGAAATATACAATATTAATATGATCAAGCATAAACATACAAGCAAAAGGGCAATGATACAATACACAAAAATAAACAGGGGAATTAAAAGATAGAGAAAATACCGGCATAGGCTCGTAGTCCGTTTCTCTAGGCCACAGCAGAGTTTTGGGCCTAGGGCGCAAGCTTAAGCAAGTTGCATAAAACAATCCTTCTACATGCTGTCCAGAACTAGGCCCTCAAAGCATTCCTCAGTAGGGCAGGCCCTCTCATCTTCTCCCAGATCAGAGCTCCTTACTGCCTCTTTGCTGAATGACCCCAGAATCCAGGTCTGCCCACAGCATATGGCTAGTGCTCCACCCACCCCCTTGCTCCCAGGCAGCCCCCCTTCTCCCACCTTTGCAGAACCCTCGGAGAGAAGGGTGAAGTTAAGGCTTGCTATCCCCCATCCCATCTGGCCAGGGATAATAAAAGTGCCTGGCTATAGCAAGCCATCTCCAATGAACACACATAAAACCAGTGAAGCGTATCATCCAGCAATGTGGACTCAACTAAAGCACCGCATTCCAAGTGGGGGAAGGACTGACCTAAGCAAGTAAAACACACTTCCAAGAAAGATATAAAACTGAGGGTCGGTTCATCACAGGGGCATAATATGAAGGGGCAATTAATTTAATTAAAGTGACACTTGGGCTTTATTAAGACTAAAGCCCCGCGTAGCGGGCTGCAGCAAAAAAGCGCTGCAGGAAAAACCACGGCAGTAACATTGTGGTTTTTCCCGCAGCGCTTTTCACAGAAGGGCCACAGATTTTTCCTCTGCAGACTTTCTGCTTCCATTATAACTATAGGGAAACCGCCAGTGTTTCCGTAGGTATAATTGACATGCTGCGATTTCCAAAACCTCAACGGTCCGCTGCACGCATTTTTCCACAATGTGTGGATGGGATTTGCTAGAATCCCATCTACTTTGCAGGAACTGTAAAATGCTGCATTTTTTTCCCGTGGCGTTTTTGCCACGTGGGGCCCCATCCCATCCCCACTTTGTGGTAAAATATGCGCAGTGGACATGCTGCGATTTCCAAAACAGTCGTGGATTTGGAAATTGCAGCATTCCTATGGAAACGCTCCTGGTTTCCCTGTAGATATAATTGAAGCAGAAAGTCCGCAGAGGAAACCTCTGCGAACTTTCTGTGTAAAGCGCAGCAGGAAGAACAGCGCTTTTTTGCTGTGGGACGCCATATGGGGCCTTAGCCTTAAGCAGTTTTCCAGCTCATTTTTACTTGATGATCTATCCTCAGAATAAATCATCAATAAGAGATAAGTGAATCCCCACTGATCAGCTGTATGAAGGAGCTATGGCGCCTGTTTATATCATACGCTGTCTGTTTATAGTGACCGTGTGATGTAATTCCAGCCTTGTCACATAGACATGTATAGGACAAGATGACTGTAGTTACATTACATGGCTGCTATGAGATGAATGACACTGTGTAAACAGAGAAGGGGTCACGGCGCTTACACAGGTACCACGGTTCATTCAATTGGCTGATCCTGGGGGTCCCGATTATTGGAACCCCATTAATTATTTTTACCTTTAGTTTACTTTTTAATTAGGAAACACCTGGGGCATTATTAATAAGAGGCACTATTTAAAGTGGGTACACAGGGAAGTTATTAATTTAAAGATGCACTTGTGGGTATTATTCATTATGGGGGGGTTATATTATATATTTTATAATTGGGGGGGTTATATTATATATTTTATAATTGGGGTAGCAGCAGGATGGGGGCTTTGTGCATGTGAGGACATTGTGGGTCGGGTGCCTGGAATAGTAAGGAGCCAAAAATGTCTGTGCTGCAAACTTTACAGAGACTGGAAGAAATGGCCATGGCGGTTCAGATGAAAGAGATGGGGAATGTGAACGATTAGGCAGAGACGTCACCTGTAAGTCACTAAATGTTACTGCACTGTATTTGCCTAAATTATCTGCAGAGCCCTGTGTAGATCCGATATATACCACTATACGGTCACCGTAGTGATAATATCGGTATACCTGAGTTGGGGGGCCCACTTGGACATGTTTGCCCCCCCTGTGCTGAACCCCTAGCTATGCCTCTGATTAAGAGGCATAAATAAGACACACTGTAGTCTGAATCGTCCAGCCATTCCCATCTGTGTTTCTAATGCTAGATTTATTACCCCTTATTGACTGTCTTTTTTCTTTTTTCTCTTATCACGCAAGCAGCTACTCATCCCACACATAGCTGCGCTGGCTCTCCCCCTCCTGCATCTCACAGCTATACATAGCCCAGCAAACCTGCAATACATAGTTTTTAAAGTGTGAGCGGCTTATTTGTAACAATCCCAAGTAAATTCAGTATTCTACAACTTCTACACACTCCAGAATTACAAACAATTCAATAAGGTTAGTAAATACTCAAAATATATCAGCAGTGAAGGCAGAAGCCTTAAATAAGGAATCAAGTCTATCCCCTGATTACCATAACAGAAATTATGGACAAAAGACATTACAGACCAGATATGTGAGTGACTTTTGATTCACTTAGTAAGACGTCTAGCACTTTGTGACTGGACCCAGGATTGCAGGACTGACAGCAATGCCTACGTGTACATGTTAGGGGAGTTCTATGCCCCTTGAGGTAAAACAGTCCACGTGTATTGTTTACCCCTATGATGCCTATATGAATGCATGCATGACCAAGGCTGACAAATACGTGATATTCTTTAGTATAAAAAAAATCCCTTTTTTTTTATTCATCAACGAAAACCCAATTCAATTTTTATATTACCTAAAGAAATGTAAAGCCCATGTGATATACTTGATACACACAAACCCCCATAAACACTGACTGAGTACATGCGGTATATCAAGTACATCCCATGTTCACCAAAACACACATATATGTATTCAACAATGGAAAGAACTTCTTTTTCTTCTTTTACATTTTCCTGAGAGAGTGAAGTGTGGCTGCAAGGGGCTGCTCTTGTGTAATATATACCTCCCTTTCATATCCACTTGTCACCGCCCCCTGTGGGGTAGTGAGCAGTCAATATCTTCTTCTGCTCGCTATGGAGAGTGAACATATGGCAATACAGACATGGACAAACAGAACATGTATACATAAGAGACACATTTAACATGCATATATAACTGACACACATATGGGTCCATTCACTTTTCTGAACCTTCCATTCAAACATACAAACTTCACACTGGAGCTCCAGACAAAACAAAAACCACAAAAATTCCAAAAACCAAATGCATTAAATTCAAGTGGTACAAAAAACAAAACAAATGCGCATTAAATAAAAAAAATACTAGGAAATTGTCTACACTAAAATCAAATTTTTCATATCTTTTGTACAGTTATATCACTTATTGTCTCTGGATGGCCAAATCTTATTCTTCATCTCCTACAAATAAACACAGAGTTAATCATATTTCCTGCCCAGCTAAATATTGAGGGGAAAAAAACATCTAAGTAGGCGCCTTTGTCTTCTCACCAATTTGAATATTGCTGGAAAATAAACATAACACCGATGAGCTAAAATTTGTGTCATTAATCCAATTTTAAAGATATTACCATGAGGGAAGAAAACTGAGTGGAAGAGTGAAGAAATCAGGCGATACCTTTTAGAGGCTAACTGAGTATATTTATAAGTAAGCTTTCAGGAGTACTAGCTAGCTCCCTTCATCAGACATGGTGTGATACAAGAACTGAAAATTCACAGATTTTTATACACATGGTTTTCAAAGCATTTTAGAGTCCTTAAAAAAAATGCAATCTAAGAAGAAATCTAATCAGGAAGAAAACTGAATCTGGGAAACCTTTTCTGAACAAAGGTCACTGTAGACATTCCAGAAATTCCTTAATGTTCACACCCAAACCTCAATATACATCACCAGTAGCCACGGATATATATATATATATATATATATATATATATATATATATATATATATATATATATATATACACACCCATGCATATACCTACACTTAACCTGCAGTATCCTCACCACAAAACATATCATATTTCCACTTACATAGCAAATCTTTTATATATTTTATGTCCAATCAGTCTCCCCAGACTTTTTCCCTATCTCTATATCTAGTCACCACTCACATAGCACTAAACCAACAAACTATTAACACAATGCAATGTGCAGACCACATTAACCCTTTAGCTGGACTGTGAGTGGGTGATCACTATACACTTCCTTACCCTAAGGAAAATATACAAACACTTAGTTCCTTATTTCTATAACCATCCTTTTCTATATCCTTACTCACTTTTATCCAACATTTCAATTAACTTGTGATCCTTCACCCAACCTCCATGAGTGGAGCCAAATTCTTCCCAATGACTACTATTCAGTAGTCCAGTACAACCACACCCTAACTTCTCCTACTATCTCTTGGGCTGCCATCCACACTTGCTGACACTGTGTCCCTCCCATCTTGGCGCTGTGGAATTCTTTTCTCTCCTCCTTCCCTCTGTCTTATCCTGCTACCTTTTTCCTAAGACTTCCTCAGTGCAATATACACTATATCTTATTCAAAGGAGACTTTTAAAGATCAGTTAGAGGATATCTTCCTTCCCTCTGCCTTTGTCCTGCTCCAATCTCTGTAAGACTTCCCCAGTGCAATATACACTGTATCTTATTCAAAGGAGACTTTACAGGTCAATTAGAGGATTCCAGGGATCACCATGTCCCTTTGTCACATGACTACTTATTTTCCACAAAATCCAAATGAGAAATGCAATAAATACAAAAATACAACAGATCACCAAATTAACTTCAGCCCAAGCTTCCATTTAGCAACACTCAAACAACATACTGGCCCTTTTAGGGTTCTTATCAGACTCGAGGTTAACTATAAGAAGATTATATACCTACTTTACCCTCGGACAGGAAAACAAGAAGCACTTTAGAAGCACAGATCTATTTGGCAAGATAAAAACTCTTACTGTGTAGTGCTGACTTATAGATCTGTGGTTCCATGGGCCACCGTAGTCCTCTCTAGGTCCAGGGATTCAGCAGGGTACCTCCTTAATTCTCGAGCCCCACCATGAAGCATCAAGTTTTTTGGGGACATCAAAGGATCCCTCAGAATATGTGTTAGAGCTTCTAATTTTATATATATATATATATATATATATATATATATATATATATAAATCAGGCCTGATGAAGACACCCACACACACAGCTTGCTGATGGTGTATCAGTGAATTCTAATTTAATGGAGGGAAAAAGGTAGTTTAAATATAGTGTATAAACAAAGAATAGGTTGGACTAGTATAATTAGCATAACATGATTGGTTGTAAAGTTGTAACATAGTTCTGGCACATGGCTATTCTATAAGACATAATAGGAGCTGCATCAAATTAGGACTTTCAAGGGGGATGAGCTCTTTTATGAGACAAGGACACAAGCTGACTTCCCCCACACTAATATATATATATATATCTATATATATCTATATATATATAGATATATATATATATATATATATATATATATATATAAGATATCTATCTATAGAGATAGATAGATATCATAGAAAATAAAGATAAGACATACTAGGTGCCAGACAGCCTCTGGAATGCGGCTTTCGTGACAAGAAGCAACTTACAAAGAGAATATATTATCCATATTCCTAAGCACCCTGGCTTAATTACCCACCACACAGAGTAACATACTAATATATATACATAAAAGATACACAAAATGGATGATATATACAAAATGGAGGATTACCTCTAACAGTGCACATCTTACCTAATGGGGATTATTACACAAAAACAAAAAATAACGAATAAAAAAGCACAGTTCAATGAAAGTGTATGGGCTCAAATGTTTTTTTTCTAAAGTCCCTGAATCTAAAGTCACTCAATTTTAAGTCAAACTTAAAACAAAACACACTTACAATCAAAACACACTTTCAAGCTCGCACACAAACGTTATCATTTAAAGCTGCTCTTAGATGCTCTGACTGCTGAAAATGGTTAACATAACTTTGACTGTGTCTGCCTTAGAGAGATAGAAATTGGATAGAGTTCTAGGAGCCCTGACCATTTCATACACAAGGGTTTCAACCTGAAATAAATCTTTGGACCAAACCACCTGAACCCAAAAAAACTCTGCAGAGGTTTGTCCATCTCTAATTTTAATTCCCTAACTGTCACATTAAAATTGCAAAATCCCTCCCGAAATTGTAACTTTTTTATTGCAGATTTTGAATTTATGGCTCAAATAAATATTACTGACATATAACTGGTGCTTTATGTGCATTTTAACCCTTTAGCAATCTATCACTTTTTAGCCTTAAACCTGCAACATTTTATCCCTTCCTGTATTTCCGTGTTCATAGCTTTTTATATTTTATTTCAATGTAGCTTTATTAGATCTTGTATTTTGTGGGTACATAAGACTTTTTGAAATATCAATTCTGGCTTCTGAATTTTTAGGTTTATGGTGTTTATCATGTACAATAAATAATGTACTAATTTTATATTAGGGGTGTTACCAATTGTGTGGGGTTTTTTTCATTAAAAAGTCTATTTTTACTTTTTTTTTTTCTGTAAAACGATTTCGGTCAGCATTGATGCTTCTGATTGATAATGGGGGGGATGATATCATGAACAAAAGTTTAAGTGAAAGTGTATATGCACCTCTACTTAAGGTCCCTTGCAGACGAACGTGGCCATGATCAGTGTGCTATCTGTGTATTTCACGGATAGCACACTGACCCATTCAGTTCTATGGGCCCGTACACATGACCATGAATTACACGGTCATGTGTACGGGACAACAGTCCTGGCTGCGAAATATAAAACAGATCCTATTCCTGTCCTATTTTGTGGACCTTGCTTCCGTGGCTTCTATTCATTTAATGAAAGGAGCAGCGGAAGCACGGCTCGTGCATGGGTGGCACGACCCGTGCCTTTATTTCATGGCTGGCCAGCAGCACACGGTCGTCTGCAACCGGCCTTAACCAGTGATAGCTCTAAATCTATGTCGGCTACAGACATGATTTTGGTCTTATTTTAAAGCCAAGACTGGCTCTAGCCTTGCGACTCATGAGTTAGAGTTGTTTAAAGTTATAGTGTCCCTGAACATGTCCTGCTCGGGCTGAACTGTAAAGTATTTTGCTCAAGCCCTGGACAGAACACGTTCAAATCTGTACGAGGGATAAGTAATATACATGTACTGTATGCCCACAAACCAGAATACTAATAAAAACACTTTAGTAGCATTTAGTGTGAACTGTAAAATACTGATAATTACAATCACAATAATCTGCAGAAATTCCTCCAACTTCAAAGAAAATTACATACACATCCATATTTTCACATGCCCCTTATTTTGACAGACATAACATAAATTCCTGGACAGTTGGCAACACCGAACACAAAAAAATTACACGTTGATCTACAATGCATGAACAATGCTGTATTTTAAGTTGTGTTCCATCTGTATAGCTTTTTAATGCATATCATTCAGGTGACTTTTCAGAATTGTGTTTGTACATGAGGAGTAGCAATACATCTGAACACGATATGACTTGTATAAAGCATTTTTCACCAGTTTTTCTCTTTGTAAGTTCTATATGTATCTATAGTCATCAATTGTCCTTGAGCTGGGGTTGGAGACAAGATGCTATATCACCCATACACTGCAAAAAGAGAAGATGAAATCCTGTTCACTTAACTTTATCTCATACACATAGAGAAGCATGAGCACATTATACAACAGGAGGATATTATACAGCAGTACAGAGAAGTGTAGCCATAAATCTAGCACTGTGGTGAGGTACAAATTTCATTAGAAGCTGCAGTATCATTTCTGTGTGTATCTCTGCCTCAATCTTCCTCCAACTGTTTGCATGTAACCTACCTGATCCCTCAGAGATCTGAAAGTACATCTAGTTTTGAAATACAGCTTTAACAGTAAATTCAAAATGGTGACCACTATAGGCAGCAATGGGAGATGGGACTGATAAGATGTTTGTAGTGCTGATTTAGGCAAAGTTTGGGTACAAAGTACATCTGCAGTTTCATTTGACTTTAAGCTTCCATTTTCATGTACATGAGAAGTAACACAATTTCTGGTTATTATGTTACTTAAATTTTGTATTTTTAGCACTTTTCCCTTCTTCATAGTCTGCCTGTAGTTTTGCATTTTTCTCTGGAGATGGTGGGTGGAGATGAACTGTCATATACTGTACATAGTAAGTAGAGCACAATCTGCTCCATAACTGTACCTCTCTCGCTGTAACAGTCTGGGTCTGATTCGGAGTCCTTTAGTGCAACTTACTTGGGTAATTGCTAGGCTGAGCAAGTGCAGAGGCTGATGGAAATCCAGAAGCAGAGGAAAATGCAATAGCAGGTAGTTTCCAGGAGGTGACAGAGATCCAATACAACATAGTCGTACAGTCCAAGTCGGCAACAGGAGATAGCACAGTACAAAGGGGTCAGACGAGAGAGTTGTCAGCAAGCCGAGTAGTTGTCAGGAGGTCATGCAGTAGCAAAATCGGAAATCAAGGAGAGGAGATTGTAGTCAGGAGGAAGCCAGGGGTTGATGCACAAGATGAATGTCAGTATTAGCAGCAGAGCAGGAGAGGCTAGCTAGATTACAGGCTAAGAGCACAATAATCTCGCAAAGCAGGAATTGCAAGACTGGGTTTAAATAGGAAGTTCAATCAAGGAACAGGGTGGAGCAAACCAGACAGGCGGGAACTGAAACTAGAGACACTGTGAACTAGGCTTTAGATCAGCACAGGAACTGTCCAGGAGGCTGAATAGCTCAGTTGGAAGATCTACAGCCTGGGACACCGACGTCCCTAGGTTCAAGTCCTGACAGTAGTCCCCTCCTTTCCTGGCCTCTGGACATCTGAGGAGCTGGTTTTTCTGGATGTCTGAGATGAAACACCCTTGTAAGCCTAGAAGCGTGAACATTGTTTTCTGGTTCCCATGAATGCTCTTTTGGACCATAACCTTTCCATTGCACCAGATATTGCAATTGACCTCTGAAAAGTCTAGAGTCCAAAATTTTCTCAACAATGTATTCTTCCTCCCCTTGGACTTTTACTGGTGCAGAAGGTGGCTGATTTTCATTGACTGTTTTGAGCAATGACACGTGGAACACAGGGTGTATCTTCAATGTGTTAGGAAATTTGAGACGGAAAGCAACTTGGTTAACTTGTGCAGAAATCTGGAAAGGTCCTATGAATTTTTGGCCCAATTTTGGATATGGCACATGTGTTTTCAGATCTCTGGTAGATAGCCAAACCTTATCACCAACTTTAAAGGTAGGAGGAACTTTGCGATGTTTATCAGCTGCGTTCTTATAATCTTCTTGGGCTTCTCTCTTAGTTTCCTCTGGGTTTCTTGCAATTTTGTTAGTCTGTCAGTAACAGCAGGAATAGGTGTACTAAGAGGGAGGTTAGGAATAAATACTGGATAAAGGCCAATGTTAGTAAAAAATGGACTTTGAGATGTAGCACTGTATTTGGAGTTGTAGACAAATTCTGCTGTTGGTAAATAGTCCACTCAATCATCTTGAAGGTCGGAAACAAAACAGCGAAGCTATTGTTCAAGAGTTTGGTTTGCTTTCCGTCTGGCTTTTCATCTTCTGGACTGAGGATGAAAAGCGGAAGACAAATGAATTGTATCTCCTAAAGTAGGAATTCCTCTAATTGGAATGAAATGGGCAATCTTTGTGAGTCGGCCCACAACAACAAGGATGGTAGTCTTTTCTTTAGAAGGAGGAAGATCCACAATAAAATCCATGGAAATTGATCCCCAAGGCCTATATGGAACTGGAAATGGTTGAAGAAGACCTAGAGGAGGAGATCGCAGTGTCTTATTTCATGCACATGTTAAACAGGAGAAAAAATATTTCCTTACAACTAGACCACCAAAATGAACGAAGCAGAAGGTCATAAGTTTTCATGTCTCCAAGATGCCCTGCAAGCTTAGAATCGTGGACCAGTTTGAGGACTTAAAGTTGAGCAGATTCAGGGACATATATTCTGTGTTCCTTCTTCCAAAATCCTTCTTTAAAAGACAGGTCTACATCTTTAGAAGGATGGTTGAGAAAAGAGTCATTCTGGTATCCCTCTCTGAGCATGGGTAAAAGATCTTTGGTCCAGTATTCCTACAACATTTTTGGAAGACAAAATAGTAGACTCTGTTTTATACTCCTCCTGTGGTTCAGCAAGATTCCGGGACAAAGCATTCGCTTTGATATGAAATGATGAAATTAAATCTAGAGGAAAAACAAGGCCCATCTTGCTTGTCTTGCAGACAGTTTCTTAGCAGTACGGATGAACTCTAAATTTTTGTGGTCAGTAAGGACAGTTGCTGGATTGTTAGCTCCTTCCAAAAGGTGTCTCCATTCCGAGAACACAACTTTAATGGCCAACAGTTCTTTGTTTCCTATGTCGTAATTTCTTTCTGCTGATGACATATAGTAGTATGAGAAAGAAAAGCACATGGATGGAGTTGCATCTTGTTTCCAACTCGTTGAGACAGGACAGCTCCCACAGCAGAATCGGAGGTGTCTACTTCAACAACAAAAGGTAATTCAGGATTTGGATGGACCAGTATGGGCGCAGAAGTAAAGAGTCTTTAGTTTGTCAAAAGCAATTTGTGCCTCTGGAGACCATGAAAATAATTGTTTTTTCTTTGTGAGAAAAGTGATTGGTAAGATGATTTTAGAAAAGTCTTTTATGAATCTCCTGTAGAAATTTGCAAACCCTATAAATCGCTGAACATCTTTAAGATTTCTTGGAGTGGGCCAATCCATTACAGCTTTGATTTTATTAGGATCCATACTCCAGCCTTCTAGGGAGATGATATATCCAAGAAATTGGACTTTTGTTTGTTCAAATTCACATTTTTCCAGCTTGATATAAAGATTATTCTCCAGTAGGCGTTCCAAGACTAACTGAACATGTCTGCGATGTTCCTCCAGGGTATCTGAAAATATAAGGATGTCATCAAGGTACACATCAACAAATTGGTGTAAGAAATTTCAAAACACATCATTAATAAAATGTTGAAAGGTTGCAGGAGCGTTACAGAGGCCAAATGGCATAACCAGATATTCAAAATGTCCATATCTAGTTCTAAAGGCGGTCTTCCACTCATCCCCTGGATGAATGCGTATGAAGTTATAGGCTCCTCTTATGCCTAGTTTTGTAAAGATTTTACCAAAACGGAGTCTTTCCAGGAACTCAGGAATTAAGGGAAGAGCGTAACGATTTTTAATAGTCATCTTATTTAGTTCTCTGTAGTCAATACATGGTCTCAAGGTTGAGACTTTTTTTCTACAAAGAACAAAGGTGCCCCAGCTAGGAATGAGGAGGGTCGAATGAAGCCTTTCTCTAAATTTTCATCTAAGTATTCTCTGAGCCCTTTTAATTCTGGTTCAGAGAGATTGTAAATTCTGCCAAAAGGAATAGTAGCTCCAGGAAGTAATTTGATGGGACAGTCGTAAGGACGATGAGGAGGTAGTTGATCAGCTTCTTTCTTGCTGCAGACATCACTTAACTGTTGATACTGAAGTGGCAACTTATAACTCTGATGAGGAATTTTGGAAACTTTTTTTTGTTCTTGGATGGATAGACTTAAATGACAATTGTCCTTGCAGTATTCAGAAGAAAAAGTAACAGTCCTTGATTCCCAGTTGATAGAAGGATTATGGATCGCAAACAATGGAATTCCTAAAATAACCGGAAACTTGGGAAAAGAAATAAGATGGAAACTAATAGTTTCATGATGATCAGGTTCAATACAGATTCCAAGTTCAATTGTCTCGTGAGTTACAGGACCAGATGATAAAGGTGAACCGTCAACAGTTTCCATATCAATTGGCACAGATTTTATTCTACGTGCAATGTTATTATCAAGCGCAAATTGTAAGTCCATAAATTTCCTCCTGCCCCAGAATCTAACATGGCAGAACATTGCATTTTATGGCTCTCAACCATGACCTGTATCGGAATGACAAAATGAGAAGATGATGAATACATTTTGTTTTTGTTTTGGGTTATAGATAAGATGGTCTGCATAACTGAATCCGGCAGTTCAGAAAGTTCAAAATTGCTATGATCCTTTGCACTAGTGCAGGCTATAGACCTTTGAAACTTGTTGGGACAATTAATGACATAATGTCCTGAGCCGCCACAATAGAGACACAGATTTTCTGTACAACGCCTCTCTTTCTCTTCCCCACTAAGAGGTTTTCGGATGACATCAATCTGCATAGCATCTGGTAAAGATTCAGTCTTTTGCTGTGTGTTCAATTCTGAGTGACTGAAGGAGTAGGTAGATTTGTTTCCAAATATCCACAGTCTTTCTTTTCTACGTTCAGTAAGTCTCTGATCAATTCGGATGCATAGTTGAATAAAACTCTCCAGATTATCAGGAGCCTCAACTCTGGCAAGCTCATCCTTTACAAGCTCTGATAACCCTCATCAAAATTGACTCCTTTGGGCTGCTAGATTCCATGTGGTGTCAGCTACGAAATTCCACTGTTTATTCAGCAACTGAGCGACATCCTAGTCAAAGGTTATGCAATTTGGTCTCAGCTGTGGCACAACGATTAGGGTCATCAAAGACTTGATTCATAGCAGCAATAAAGTTATCTAAATCATTGAGGAGGACACAGTTCTTTTCCACATAATGGGAGTGTCATGATATTAGGTGCAGGTATGGTCTTATGATATCAATATTGGTCTATAATACTGCACATAGGGCAAATGAAATGTGGTCAAACTACTATTGTCCTGTCCCTGAAGCAATCAGCCATTTGGTCAAAAGCCTTCATCTGCATAAGACTGCAACCCTCACTAACCCAGCGGGGGTTCATTTAGACAGGATATCTTATGCAAAAGATCCACATATAATTGCTAGACACCCTGGCACCATTATTAGTTCGGAGGGCTTATGGTTTTATGACAATATCTGGCCTGGGGAACATCTTACAGTCAATCCGATAAAGTCCCCAGATGCGTCAGGTCAAGGCGCACGCTCAGAATATACGCATGTCACAGTTCAATGCCCAGGAAAGGTCCGGGCACTGATCTCCTTACCCAAAGGGAGCTGGAGTGTCGAACTTGGAGTCTATGTATTGGGGATCTTGCCAGGAACCCCATTATACTACCAGCCAGACTCTATAAACATCATGCATAGAATTATACTGAAAAGTTATTCTGAGAGATGTAGAGAGGGGGCGGGGCTTCTCCCCCCTGGTGACCTCACTCAGGGAGGAGACCAGGGGAGACAAAAGGGCTCCGCCCAGGCTGAACGAGGCTCTGTTGTTTGGTGAATTTGGAGATGCACGCTTCTTGGAGGCCAGCTGTGGGGGAAGGCAACCATGTGATGACCATGTGGTTGACATGCGGCCTAAGCAGCTAGGCTTGAGGCCTTGTTGTGGACCTAAAAGAGGTGTCCCTGCATGTAAGCAACACATGCTTTGCCCCAGACTGTGCCCTGAGCCTACCACATGGGCTCAGAGAAATGGACTAACTACTTGTTCCAGAAGGTCTTCTACCATTTTACCCTGCTAAGGTCATCTGCTACTGGACGTCTCAGAAGAAAGTGCCCTGGCAACCCTTGGAAGTCAGAGATACCTTCATAAGCTGGTGTTGGTAATATATATTCTTTTCTTTCTTTTATCCCCATTTTTATTTTATGTACCGTGTTATGCTGTTTTCACTTGTATCTGCTTTTTAATCGCTGCATGTATTCTATGTATGTGTTAAGTGTGTAGTGCCGACCCATTTAGGGGTTAATAAATATATAAAATTTAGAAGGCCCGTCTTGCGTATTATCCTCTGTTGACCCGCCTCACTCACGGAAAGTGGGTGTGAGGTAATCGAAGCGATCTTAGGTAGGCCAGGAGCGGGTCCTGGTAAAACCCAGATCCTTCACAGGGAGGCCTATACTAGAGCTTCATCTGTCAGAAGGTTAATGATAAATAGCACTTTTTTCCTGTCATTAATGAAAGGAGCAGGTTGTATTTGGAAGTATATGCAGCACTGGTTAAGGAATCCTCGGTAATGGTGACGATCCCCACTGAATTTTGATGGCAGACGCATATGGGTATTTGAATCTGAGCCTGAGTTGTGTACAGTACAGACCAAAAGTTTGGACACACCTTCTCATTCCAAGAGTTTTCTGTATTTTCAGGACTATAAAAATTGTAGATTCACACTGAAGGCATCAAAACTATGAATTAACACATGTGGAATTATATACTTAACAAAAAAGTGTGAAACAACTGAAAATATGTCTTATATTCTAGGTTCTTCAAAGTAGCCACCTTTTGCTTTGATTACTGCTTTGCACACTCTTGGCATTCTCTTGATGAGCTTCAAGAGGTAGTCACCTGAAATGGTCTTCCAACAGTCTTGATGGACTTCCCAGAGGTGCTTAGCACTTGTTGGCCCTTTTGCCTTCACTCTGCGGTCCAGCTCACCCCAAACCATCTCGATTGGGTTCAGGTCTGGTGACTGTGGAGGCCAGGTCATCTGGCGTAGCACCCCATCACTCTCCTTCTTGGTCAAATAGCCCTTACACAGTCTGGAGGTGTGTTTGGGGTCATTGTCCTGTTGAAAAATAAATGATGGTGCAACTAAACGCAAACCGGATGGAATAGCATGCCGCTGCAAGATGCTGTGGTAACCATGCTGGTTCAGTATTCCTTCAATTTTGAATAAATCCCCAACAGTGTCACCAGCAAAGCACCCCCACACCATCACACCTCCTCCTTCATGCTTCATGGTGGGAACAGGCATGTACAGTCATGGCCAAAAGTTTTGAGAATGACACAAATATTATATTTTCACATGATCTGCTGCCCTCTGGTTTTTATGTGTGTTTGTCAGATGTTTTTATCACATACAGAAATATAATTGCATTCATATTATGAGTAACAGAAGCTTATATTGACAGTTAGAATGAGTTAATGCAGCAAGTCAATATTTGCAGTGTTGACCCTTCTTCTTCAGGACCTCTGCAATTCTCCCTGGCATACTCTCAATCAACTTCTGGACCAAATCCTGACTGATAGCAGTCCATTCTTGCAGAATCAATGCTTTAATTTTGTCTGAATTTGTTGGTTTTTGTTTGTCCACCGGTCTCTTGATGATTGACCACAAGTTCTCAATGGGATTAAGATCTGGGGAGTTTCCAGGCTATGGACCCAAAATCTCTATGTTTTGTTCCCTGAGCCATTTAGTTATCACCTTTGCTTTATGGCAAGTTGCTCCATCATGCTGGAAAAGGCATTGTTGAGCGCCAAACTGCTCTTGGACAGTTGGGAGAAGTTGCTCTTGGAGGACATTCTGGTACCATTCTTTATTCATGGCTGTGTTTTTAGGCAAGACTGTGTGAGAGCCGATTCCCTTGGCTGAGAAGCAACCCCACACATGAATGGTTTCAGGATGCTTTACAGTTGGCATGAGACAAGACTGGTGGTAGCGCTCACCTCTTCTTCTCCGAATAAGCTGTTTTCCAGATGTTCCAAACAATCGAAAAGGGGATTCATCAGAGAAAATGACTTTACCCCAGTCCTCAGCAGTCCACTCCCTGTACCTTTTGCAGAATATCAGTCTGTCCCTGATGTTTTTTCTGGAGAGAAGTGGCTTCTTTGCTGCCCTCCTTGAGACCAGGCCTTGCTCCAAGAGTCTCCGCCTCACAGTGCATGCAGATGCACTCACACCTGCCTGCTGCCATTCCTCAGCAAGCTCTGCACTGCTGGTAGCCCGATCCTGCAGCTGAAACACTTTTAAGAGACGGTCCTGCCGCTTGCTGGTCTTTCTTGGGCGCCCTGGAGCCTTTTTGGCACCAATGGAACCTCTCTCCTTGAAGTTCTTGATGATGCGATAGATTGTTGACTGAGGTGCAATCTTTCTAGCTGCAATACTCTTCCCAGTTAGGCCATTTTTGTGCAGTGCAATGATGACTGCACGTGTTTCTTTAGTGATAACCATGGTTAACAGAAGAGAAACAATGATGGTAAGCACCAGCCTCCTTTTAAAGTGTCCAGTGGTGTCATTCTTACTTAATCATGACAGATTGATCTCCAGCCCTGTCCTCATCAACACCCACACCTGTGTTAATGGAGCAATCACTGAAACGATGTTAGGTGGTCCTTTTAAGGCAGGGCTGCAATGATGTTGAAATGTGTTTTGGGGGATAAAGTTCATTTTCTAGGCAAATATTGACTTTGCAAGTAATTGCTGTTAAGCTGATCACTCTTTATAACATTCTGGAGTATATGCAAATTGCCATTAGAAAAACTGAAGCAGTAGACTTTGTAAAAATTAATATTTGTATCATTCTCAAAACTTTTGGCCATGACTGTAGAGTCCATTCGTTCACCTTTTCTGCGTCGCACAAAGACACGGTGGTTGAAACCAAAGATCTCAAATTTGGACTCATCAGACCAAAGCACAGATTTCCACAGGTCTAATGTCCATTCCTTGTGTTCTTTAGCCCAAACAAGTCTCTTCTGCTTGTTGCCTGTCCTTAGCAGTGGTTTCCTAGCAGCTAATTTACCATGAAGGCATGCTGCACACAGTCTCCTCTTAACAGTTGTTGTAGAGATGTGCCTTCTGCTAGAACTCTGTGTGGCAATGACTTAGTCTCTAATCTGAGCTGCTGTTAACCTGCGATTTCTGAGGCTGGTGACTCGGATGAACTTATCCTCCGCAGCAGAGGTGACTCTTGGTCTTCCTTTCCTGGGGCGGTCCTCATGTGAGCCAGTTTCTTTATAGCGCTTGATGGTTTTGGCCACTGCACTTGCGGACACTTTCAAAGTTTTCCCAATTTTTCGGACTGACTGACCTTCATTTCTTAAAGTATTGATGACCACTCGTTTTTCTTTACTTAGCTGCTTTTTTCTTGCCATAATACAAATTCTAGCACTCCATTCAGTAGGACTATCAGCTGTGTATCCACCTGACTTCTGAACAACACAACTGATGGTCCCAACCCCATTTATAAGGCAAGAAATCCCACTTATTAAACCTGACAGGGCACACCTGTGAAGTGAAAACCATTTCAGGTGACTACCTCTTGAAGTTCATCAAGAGAATGCCAACAGTTTGCAAAGCAGTAATCAAAGCAAAAGGTGGCTACTTTGAAGAACCTAGAATATAAGACATATTTTCAGTTGTTTCACACTTTTTTGTTAAGTATATAATTCCACATGTGTTAATTCATAGTTTTGATGCCTTCTGTGTGAATCTACAATTTTTATAGTCATGAAAATACAGAAAACTCTTGGAATGAGAAGGTGTGTCCAAACTTTTGGTCTGTACTGTATATCCAGAAGTTGTCTTTGAAGTTCAATTAATTCTTGTTGTTGATCCAGCACCAGGGTTTGTAACTTACTACATTTTTCTTGGTAAGTAGAACCAAATTATTGAAGCCCAGCCACTTTTTGCCTCAAGGTGGTCACAACAGACTCCATTTTTGGGCGAAATTATTCTGTAATGGTCTGGGTCTGGTTCGGAGTCTTTTAGTGTAACGTACTTGGGGTTATTGCTAGGCTGAGCAAGTGTAGAGGCTGATGCAAATCCAGAAGCAGAGGAAGATGCAATAGCAGGTAGTTTCCAGGAGGTGGCAGAGGTCCAATATAACGTAGTCGTATGGTCCAAGTCGGCAATAGGAGATAGCACAGTACAAAGGGGTCAGACGAGAGAGTAGTCAGCAAGCCAGGTCGGTATCAGAAGGTCACGCAGTAGCAAAATCAGAGATCAAGGAGAGGAGGTCGTAGTCAGGAGGAAGCCAGGGTTGATGCACAAGATGAACATCAGTATTAGCAGCAGAGCAGAAGAGTCTAGCTAGATTACAGGCTAAGAGCACAATAATCTTTCAAAGCAGGAAGTGCAAGGCTGGGTTTAAATAGGAAGTTCAATCAAGGAATAGGGTGGAGCAAACCAGAGAGGCGGGAGCTGAAACTAGAGACACTGTGAACTAGGCTTTAGATCAGCACAGGAGCTGTCCAGGAGGCTGAATAGCTCAGCTGGAAGAGCTACAGCCTGGGACACTTAAGTTCAAGTCCTGACACTCACTCAGAAATAGCCCAGGACTATGCAGGACATATATAGAGAAGTGCTGATTTGAATACAACATTTTGACTATATTAGAAAGCTCCTAATTAGTTCTAGCATGAGATTAATCATGTGTTTCTGTCTGTTCTTATCTTGCTCACTTTCTACCCTTCTCTCTCCAAAGATTTCTATAGACATGTTTAATATGAGTCATGTGACTTGGCGTCTATTTTGAGATAGATATAGCACAGGTTTTGTGAGTGAAAGTTAGTTTAGCGGGGGGGGGGGCAAGGAAACATTTTTCTCTGATAACTTATTACAAAGTTTCTAATAATCACTTGTACTAACAATTTATGCAGGGTTTGTTGAAATACCAGTGCCTGTGCTTGACCCCTTTGCCCTCAGAGCCACTATAAAGCTCAATATTCAGTATGCTCCACTGTTACTCTCTACCACTGACTGTATAAAGATTAAAGGGGTGTTAGTGCTGTGGCCCCTTCACAACAGCTCCAGCACTATTTCTAAAAGTCAGACTCCCACCAAACTAAAATTGATGGCCTATCTTAAGGATAGGCCGTCAGTATTTAAAAATCAGGACAAACCCTTTAAAGTTCCCCTTGTCAGCTAATACATGTTTTGTAAATATGTTGTAGTATAGAGTTTAAAGGGGTGGAGTGTCGTGTCCTTCTCAAAAAGCTAACAGTCAGACCCCCACCAAGCTAAAGTTGATGTCCTGGACCAACACCTTAAAGTCACTCTTGTGAACTAATACATATTTTGTATATCTGTTCTAGTCTAGAGAAATAATCATCTTTCAATATATCATGTCAATGTGTGTATTAACCTCTAATGAGGTGAACAGCAAAGGATACAAGAATGAAACGGTTCGATGCAAGACATAACAGAATGCAACTTGTCTCATCTATTATGATCGACTGTACATGAGCAATTAATTAACAATTTGTTACTCTTTCTACTTGACGTGGTAAAAGCTAGATGCATGACTACCTTACTTAATGGGAATTCCAGCCAGTCATTAAGTACAATGTAATCAATGATTTTTTTTTTTTTTTTCTGGCCAAGTGAAAGCAGCTTTCCTCACCTAGAAATCATGAAATGAAATCTACTAAAAAGACGGGTGTGATTAAATATTTACTGCATAATTAGCACTTATGTGTGAAAAAGGAACAGAAAAAAAAAATCCCCTTTCACCCATGTTCTGATTTGCATGAATATTGCATTTTGCCTGAATTCACAAACCAAATTGTTTGGGAAAATATGTGCATATATCTAATGAATAGTCCTAAATCCGACTGCTTCTCTCACGCATGGCCTATCTGTCATCTCTCCTTATAAAGTCTGAGCAAGGAGAATATACTTAGTGTGCCAGCCGACAAGCATAGTAAAAGGGGAAAAATATACAGTGTATACAAATAGATTCTACTCTTCTGGTATGATTACTATTATCTCACATCAACACATTGATAAACTGTTGTCACTAAATTACCCTCACACTAATACACGCTGTAGATCAAGCCGAGGGAAGTATAGAATCCATTAGTGTCCGTCAGGGCGCCGGTGTAATGGAAAGGAAGCGGTTATCTCTATTAGAGAATGAGAAGATGGTGTTATCTGTCTGATGCACGTCCTATAACTCTTTGTAAGGAGCTTCTGCAGAACGACAGATGACAATGTATCTCAGATGTGACATGAAGATGGTAAGATCCACAATAAGACATTACCATGAGGAGAAAATCAGTATAATATCATAGTATTGTTCTATTATTGCTGTGAGATGTGCATTGTATTTCTCCAAACTCTGTAGGAGCTACTATGTAGAGGCATAGATGTCACTTATACTGTCAAATGGATAGCAACATAATACTCAATAAATAATGTTAAACTATACATACAGTGTATATAGCAAAACAGTATACAGCTACAATAAATTGTATTCTTCACAGCATAAACCTGTACCTTGCATGATTATCTGGACATTGTAATATATTGTATGCTTCATTGCCAATTTATTAGTAATACCTGTACAAAACATGTTTACAAGATCAAAAGTGATCACAGATTGGTCTCAGCGATCATGTAGGACAAGGTGTGCGACGAAATGGACTGTGGTAGTGGACAATGGAGTGATGGGGACAGCTGAGCATGTTATACCTTCCCTAGGCTCCTCCATAGTTTGTCCAATTCCTGGACAAACCCTTTAATGTATTCAGCGGATCTGCTAAACAGATGTAAAAAAAGCAATACGCGCAACGGACACACTGTGATTTCCAAAAACGTTGTGGTTTTGGTAATCGCAGCATGTCAATTATGCCTACGGAAATGCTGGCGGTTTTCCTATAGGTATAGTTGAAGCAAAAAGACTGCTAAGGAAACCTCGGCGGACTTTCTGTGAAAAACACTGCAAAATGTTTTTTCCCGCAGAGCTTTTTTGCTGCGGCCCACTACATGGGACCTTAGCCTGAAAGGACCCTTACTGTGCTTTGAATTACATTTAAAAACCTGAAATCCTGAAAGTCTTTTTTCATAGCAATCAATGTAGAATAATACAAATGGGAATTCTGTTCTTGATATCCGTACCTACAACAACATAGGCACACAACCGCCGAACTGATAAATATTTATTGATTTTATTTTTCAGCACTCAAAAAATACAAAATGAAACTTTTTTTTTTTTTTTAATAGAAGACTTGCTTTTTTTTTTCTACTATGAGCATTTTTTTTAAATGAATGAGCAGTGGGGTAAAATGTATTTCCATTTCTGGATATTCCTAGATCTCATAAAAATGCCTAAAAGTAGAATCTAGTGGTATGACACAGAAAAACAGAGGTTTGGAGTGACTCTGTAAAAGCAGAGGGGAAACACTGATTAACAGGTTGTCTATGAGGAGATGAGATAACATAAGAGGTCTGTTTTGAGAACACATTAGGGCACATTTATTAAGCCATTTCCACCTTTTTTTTCTTTACTACGCTTCATTTATTAACCATTTGCACCTTTTTTTCACGCTGTAATGCTGCTCTCAACACTTTTCCTTTTTGATGAGAAAAGGGGGCGTGGCTTAAATTAAGGTCATTTTCACACTTTATTTATGAGTTGTGTCTTTTTTTAAAAAGGCACAAATGAACTCCAGTCCATGGGCAGCATAAAGGGGCCCGTCAGGTTAGAATGCATTAGAAGGGGGCAATTGCACCTTTTTTTGCATCTTTTTGACCAAAAAGGGGCAAAGTGCACAAGGCCACATGTGTAATCCAATAGTAATCAATGGATCTATTTTTAACTGATGTAAAACTCACATCCATTTTCCAATTTTCATTTTTTATCCACTGCCTTCAAAAAGCCTTAACTTTTTAAATTTTCCATTCATAGAGCCATATGAGAGCTTAATTTTTGCAAGACAAATTGTACTTCACAGAGGTGCCATTTAATATTCTATACAATGTACTGAGAAGCTGGAAAAAAATTCAGAATGGGGTGGAATTAGGGAAAACTGCCTTTGTGCAACTTTATGGAGTTCACTGTGCAGCCAAATTGACATGTCTCTTTTTTTCTTTGGGTGGGTACAATTACAGCAATAATTTATTGAGGTTTTTTTTTTAAATTTTAACTTTTTAACAACGTGTTCCAAGACTTTTGTGAGGGTACGACTGAAGAAGGAATGGGAGATAATCATGTCTTTATTGATCAAAGATTCCGCTTCGTCACTGTGATTATCTGAGGTGGGAATTTGAGGATGTTTAAGGGGTGCCATTTTGGGTGTGGCATCATGTGATAATGATGGTTTGGTAGTATTTTGTTGGGGCACATTATTAAGAAAAGTATCAAGGTTGGCGCTTCTGAGGCCGGAGACAGAGTTTCTCAGCTTGGCCTGACCAATCTTTACCATGGCACAATTGTGCACCAGCAGAGGCTAGGTAGTTGCAATCACTAACATACACTAGCCTGTAACCCGGGTGAACCAACACGGTGGATGGAGTTTTGGTGGGATCGGAGGCACGACAAGTCCGCCATGGGGCGCTGGCAGACAACGAGTGGAGCAGTCTTTCAGACCAGATGCAGGAGGCGCTATACTGAAGCAAGTGCTGATTCCAGCAGAGATTACACGCAGCGGATGTTTTGATTGCTGCTTATTGAAATTTTCATGGGCGGCAAACAGAAAAGAAACAGCGGTTCGACTCTTTTGATTGTTTTTCCCACCACAATGTTAACCATATGGGAAAAATATTTTTATAAATTTGTAGATCGGAAGTTTTTGGACACAGGGATACCTAATGTGTATGTGCTTAACTTTATTTATGTACTTTTATATGTGTTCTGGGGAAAGAGGGTGATTTGAATTTTTCATATTTTTTTTTTTTTTTTATCAGTTAAGTCTAGATAGTCTACCCAATTCCTAATGGATGATGTTAACTTTTCAGACAACTTAGTCATAGATTCATATATTCATGTGATTCTAGACCAAAATGTAATGCATTTTAATTAATGTGGCTAACCCTGAAAAATATCTCTAAAGTCCCTGTCATTACGTGTCTCCCTTCTAGATAATTTGCAGTTCACTCCCTGTTGCTAGCCAAGGTCCATAGATACATTACATAAGCAATATGTCTGCACAAGATGTCTTCACAGCGAGTGGAGGGGGAGGTTCTGTTCTGTGTTCACACAGTGAATAGAGATGGAGGGGTTGATTCTCCTTAAGAACTCTGCACATGTCTGCAAGCTGATTTCTCTGTACAAAATCTGAACTTTTTGAAAATCTCACAGTTTGAAATGTAAGAAAATTTTTCCATGTACTTATATCTACTTCTGGCTGCTTGTGTGATTACAATGGGATATTATTCACAGACAGCAAGCAGCTATCCTGACTGTGCTCATAGATTGTTTTTTTCCCTATGTTTTAGCTGCTGTGTATCTATGTATTTGCTGTTCAATGTCTAATGGATCTCCTATATTATGGTTACTTGGGCTTTCCTCAGCTATTTCTTTACTACTGTACAATTACTCCTGGAATTATACAAAGAAACCAGTGGTATCAGTAATGGATAGTGTGCGGAGTTCCTTATTGTACACGCAAGAGACAAATACAAAATCTTCAGCAGTCATAATGTGATTATTAGTAGCAGAAAAACTGATAAGACATCATGTATGAAGGCTTATACAGACATAGAACAACCTGCCCAGCAAGACCCTGAACATATTTTAACTTTTCATGAAAACTCAGGCACCCTCTAAGGACGCGGGTCCTTTTTTTAATTTTTCTTATGGTCACATTTTAAAAGCCATAACTTTTTAATTCTAATGTTGACATAACAATAAGAGGGCTTGTTTTTTTGCTGTGAGTTGTAATTTGTTATTGTACCATTTTGGGAAACATTTAGCTTTTACAAATATATATATAAATTACATGTTACCTTTATTCTGCCAGTCAGTATGATTACAGTGATACCAAGTTGATACTGTTTTTATGCTGTACTACTGTTGCACAATAAAATCACTTATTTGCCAAAAATTATTTTTTGACACATAAGTTTTACTTATGAGAGTAACGTGGGGGTCTTCAGTAAGCCCCTGTCACCATGGCAATGCACTGGCATCCTGCAATCACATTGTGGAGGTACTGATAAGGGAGCAAACACAAAGAAAACACTTAGATGCTACTCATAACCTTTAGAGGAGGATGTCAGTTCCTGAGCCAATGCCATCTTAATGGCGTACTATTATGTCAGTTTGTGGGAAAAGGTTCCCGCTGCTGATGTAATATTATGTCATAGGCGGTGTGGTAAAGTGTACGGTAAAGTGCTGGACGGGGTGTATATCTCGCCTGGTTTCCTCAGCAAGGTGAGATAAAGGAAATCCAGGATTTAGGTTGCTTTAGTAGACCATAGTCTGCTAGCGTTTTTTCATTATATTATATGGGCTGTTTTTTTCTAGACTGGAGGGCTGGATTGATAGTGGGTACTCTCCAGTCCACACCCCAGTCCACGTCAGGATTTGCCTCCCCTAATCCCAGGTGCTCCCAGGTGAGGGTTCCTGTGTGTTATTGATTGAGGAAGTAAGCCTAACAGAAAAGGGAGCTCTGATATACTGCAGGGGGGAGAGAGACCAAACACTCCTGGAGGTGAGCGTTTACACTGGACCGCTGTGCTCACTTCTTTAGGTTTACCTGCATGAGGACAGTGAGGTACGCTGATGTTAGCTAGCGCCGGACAGGCCTAGACAGTTATTTGTTTGGACAGTTTTGTTTTGTGCTGGAATTGCCACAATAAAGCACTCTCACAGTTTTAAGTAACCTGCTGTGTGTGAACTTGGTCATTGCCGCTCCCACCGTGCATGCTGATCCCTACAGCGGGAACTAGTTAAAGATAAAAGGATTTGTTTGCCATTTATCAGGCTGAGTTATGTCTACCATATTAGTATATGAAAAGGCAGGGAAAAATAGAAGGCTGCTGGATAAGACACACATACTGCAGCTGCTAAGCTCTGCTTCACTTACTAATCAAGTTAGCATTTAAAACTGTACTGTATCTAGGAAGATAATGCTTTAACATATGTATAGAATGAGGCAATAAGTCATCTCCTAGTTGGAAGCAGCTTCCTCCTCCCCCTTCCCCTCTCTATATAGTTCTGTGTGCGTGAGACTGGATTTGGATAAGCCCTTAAGGACACAGCTTAAAAGTACCTTGAGGACCAGGCCTCATTTTTCAAAACTGACATGTGTCACTTTATACAGTATGGCAATAACTTTGAGACGCCATAACTTACACAAGTATTTTTGAGTTTGTTTTTTCGTGACACATTGTACTTCATTTTAGTGATAAATATTGGTCATTATTTTTGTATTTATTTATAAATAAAAAATAAGAAATTTGATGGAAATTTTGAAAAAAAAAATAGCAATTTTCAAAATGTGAAAAGCTCTGCTTTTCATAAAGATTGTCATACAACCCAAATACATTAATAAATATTATCTACCTTATCTCAGCTTTACATTGGCCTCATCTTTTAATTTAAAAAAAAGTTAGAATAACTTGGGGACCACTTCAGTTCTGAAGGGGATTATTAAGACCTATATATTAGAAAACCCCATAAATCACCCCATTTTCAAAACTGCACCCCTCAAGTAATTAAAAACAGCATTTTGGAAGTTTTTTTTTTAACCCATTAAGCATTTCACTTGAATTAAAACAATATGGAGTTAAAATTTGGACATTTCATTTTTTCAATAATACATTAATTTAGTTCTAAATTTAACACATTCACAAGGGGTTGAAGGAGAAAATGCATCTCACAGTTTGTTATGCAATTTCTCCCGAGCACAGAAATAGCCCACATGTGGATGTAAACTTATGTTTGGGAGGGAGTGACACTGGATTTTCGAAAAGCAGATTTTGCTAGAATAGTTTTCAGGTGCCATGTCTCATTTGCAAAGCCAATACAATGGAAATCGTCCAAAAGTGACCCCATTTTGGAAACTACACGCCTCATTAGAATTTATTTAAGTGGTATAGTGAGCATTTTGACCCCACAGTTGTTTCACAGATTTTATTAACATTGGGATGTGCAAATGAAAAATTACCAAAATGTAATTTTATCCCCAAAGTTTTCATTTTCACAATGGGTTAAAGGAGAAAAAGCATCTCAAAGTTTATTAAACAATTGCTCATGAATACGGCAATACCCATATGTGGTCATAATCTGCTGTATGGGTACCTGGTGGGGCTCAGAATGGAAAGAGCGCTATTTGGCTTTTGGAGGGAAGATTTTGCTGGAATAGTTTTTAGGTGCCATGTCGTATTTGCAGAGCCCCTAGAGTACCAATACAATGGAAACCTCCCAGAAGTGACCTTGTTTTGGAAACTAAAACCCTCTTAGAATTTATCAAGGGGTAAATTGAGCATTTTGACCTCAGAGCTGTTTCACAGATTTTTTTTTTAGCATTGAGACTTAAAAAATTTAAAATTACATTTTCTTCCAATAAACCATCCATTTAGCCCCAAATTTTTCATTTTTACAAGGGGTTGAAGAAGAAAAAACACACCACAGTTTGTTACACAATTTCTTCTGAACATGGGAATACCCCATATGTGGCCGTAAACTGCTGTATGGGTACATGGTGGAGCTCAGAATGGAAAGAGCGCTATTTGGCTTTCGAAGGGTAGATTTTGCTGCAATAGTTTTCAGTTGCCTTGTCGCATTTGCAGAGTCCCTGAGATACCAATACAATAGAAAGCCCAAAAAAGTGTCCCTATTTTAGAAACTACAGTGCCCAATATGTTGTGCCCACTTTGTGTCATCAGAGACATGCAATCTTAAAATATGTGGGTGTAAACTGATGGGAAGGAGCACTGCGCTTTTTAGCTTTTGGAATACAGATTTTGAGGAACTTTCTGGACACAGGGGCGTAACTACCGGGGTAGCAGCGGTAGCAGCTGCCACAGGGCCCGGGACATTACGGGGCCCCGCGGGCCCCCCGATGCATTTTTTTTTTTTTTTTAATAGTCCGTTACCTGCTGGAGTAACCCCAGCAGGTAACGGGCCCTATATACTTACCGTTCCCCGAGGTCCCGCTCACGGCTGCCTGCGCTTCCGATTCTGCGGAGGCGGCTGTGAGCAGGAGCGGGGATCGGTATGTGAGGCCGCAGCCCGAACACCACAATCTCTGCTATCATTATATATTGGGGTCTTTTCAGACCCCGGAGTATAATAATCGGAGGCCCAGAGTTGGTGAGGGAACATAAAAAACAATGTACTTATCTCTCCTGTGCTTCTCCAGGCTTCGGGCCTGTTTGGTGACGTCCCAGACGTCAGCCGACGTCATTTTGCATCGCGACGCAGGCCCGCGTCACGTGACGCCGGCCTGGTCCAACATTGAAGAAAGCCGGAGTAGCGCACGGGCATGCACCGGAGCGAGGAACAGGTAAGCAACGTTGTTTTTTTATGTTTCTATCCTCCCCTGGGTCTCCGATCATTATACTCTGGGGTCTGAAAAGACCCCAGAGTATAATAATTGTTCATGGGTGGTCCACAATGGGACATATAATAGTGTGTGCAGGGGCCACTATGGGGAATACTACTTTGTGCAGGGGCCACTATGGGGAATAATAGTGTGTGCAGGGGCCACTATGGAGAATAATAGTGTGTGCAGGGGCCACTATGGGGAATGATACTGTGTGCAGGGGCCACTATGGGGAATGATACTGTGTGCAGGGGCCACTATGGGGCAAAATACTGTGTGCAGGGGCCACTATGGGACATTATACTGTGTGCAGGGGCCACTATGGGACATGATACTGTGTGCAGGGGCCATTATGGGGCATGATTCTGTGTGCAGGGGCCACTATGGGGCATGATACTGTGTGCAGGGGCCACTATGGGACATAATACTGTGTGCAGCGGCCACTATGGGACATGATACTGTGTGCAGGGGCCACTATGGGACATGATACTGTGTGCAGGGGCCACTATGGGACATGATACTGTGTGCAGGGGCCACTATGGAACATAATAGTGTGCACAGGAATGTGGGTTTTTTTTTGGGGGGGGGGGGGCCCATGTCAAATGTTCGCCTTGGGGCCCAGCCATTCCTAGTTACGACACTGTCTGGATGCCATGTTGTTTTTGTAAAGCCCTTGATGTGCCAGTAAATTGGAATTCCCCAAGAAGTGACCCCATTTTGTAGGGGCAATTTTAGGGTCTCTGCAAACGTGACATGGCGTCCAAAAACCAACAATCTAAGCCTGCTCTCCAAAAGCACATATCGCTCCTTCACATCTGCACCCTGCTGCGTGCCCAAACAGCAGTCTATGCCCACATGTATGACACTGTTGTACCCACGATAATGTACTTAACAATGTCATATGTGAGTATAAACTGCTGTTTGGGCACAGAAGGGAAGGAGCGCTATTTTGGTTTTTGGAGCACAGTTTGGCTTTTGGACATCATGCCACTTTTGCAGAGCCAGTAATGTGACCCCATTTTGGAAACTACACCGCTGAAGGGTTTTCTCAAGTCATTTAGAGAGCATTTTTAACTCTTGAGTGTTGCATTAATTTAAAAGATATGGCATTTCAGTGCTTGATATGTTGCGTCCAACTTGTGTCAGCAGAGACACACACTCCAAAAACTGTTAAGTGGGTATGCCGGGCACAACAGCTTTTGGGAGCATTCATCTCTGATAAAAGCCAGACACAACCTATAGTGCACCTTTCACCATCATCTGGAAAATAAATGAATGCAACACTTGGGGGTTAAAAATGCTCACTGTACCCCTGGATAAATTCCTTCTTGGGGATAGTTTCCAAAGTGGGGTCAAATGATAGGGGATTCCACTTTACTGGTATTTCAGGGCTCTGCAAAAAATCTGTGCTTCAAAAGCCACATAACACTCCTTCTCTTCTGTGCCCGGCTGTGCCCAAACAGCAGTTTATACCCACATATGACTTTAAGTATGTTATCGTGAGTACAACCATGTCATACATGTGGGCATAAACTTCAGTTTGGGCACACAGCAGGGCACAGAAGGGAAAGAGTGCTATATGGATTTTGGAGTGCAGATTTAAATGTTTGATATCTGGAAGCCATGTCATGTTTGCAGAGCCTCTAAGGTACCAGAAAAGTGGAATCCCCTAGGGAGTGACCCAATTTATAAAACTGCACCCCTCAAAGAATTTAGCAAGGGGTTTAGTGAGCATTTGTATCCCAGGTGTAAATGCATAGCAGATGGTGAAAAGTGAATATGTAAGCTGTACTGTATTGTGAGTAAATTGGGAACACCGAATTTCCTACTATTTCCCCAGTAGCTCCTATGATTGGGGGGTCATTCTGGGGGTCACGTCTGGTGTCTTTTCCATTAAAAGCTCTAAATCTGGGGTGTACCATGAGATATGCTCACACAGCTTATACATTCTCTTCCTGCCACAGCCAGTTTTGCTCTAATGATTTGGTGATTTGAGGGAGTTTTTGCCTTCACATTGTGCAAGCTATATAGTATAAATATAGTTGGTGGGGATCATTACATTCGCAGAACCCCTTAAATGCCATTGTCATGTTTGACCAGGGCATCTGAGAGGTTAAAATCCCCAATCGGAGTTTAGCTCCAGCTCCGACCAGGGGGTAATGGAGCGGGTGTTAGCTGTCAGTTACAGCTAGCATCCGCTCCTGCCTACTTACAGGATGAACTATTACGGCCATTTACGTGAAGACGTAGGCGGCCAGATCGTCAAAGTATGTCCCTTGTCGTTAAGGGGTTAAAACACATCACTGATTCTTTATAAGTTATGCATAGCAACAATATGCTTGAATAGGGCAGTGTTTCCCAAACTTTTCAGAATCAGGGCAACCCTGGAGAAAAATTTTTTTGAATTTACAGGTGAAACATGATAAATAAATTTGTTTAACTTTTAAAACTAGAAATCCTCACCAAAAAAATGCATCAAAACGGCATGCATTTTTCTGAAGCAGTTTTAACTGTGTGAATGCAATCTCAAAGCTACACCATCCTATACATCTCACCCAACCATCTCTACCCCGCACATATAAAATTTAATCTTTTACCATCATCATGATCCCTTACTGACCCCCACATAATATCATTCTCCCCTGTGGCCCAACACACAGTATATGACTCTCCAGTGACCCCAGACATTTAATAATGCCCTCAGGCAGCCAATAATGTTCCCCAGTGACCTCCAGGCCCATAATAATGCTCCCCAGAAAAGAAATAATGCTCCCCAGTGGTGCCCAGACAAGAAATAATTCTTCACAGTGGCCCCCTAATCAAGCAGTAATGCTCCCCAGTGACTAGTTGTGCCACTCCTGATGTTTTTCTTTTCTGCAGGTCAATGCATCCAGTACATGCTGAGCAGCAGATATCACTAGCAGATGCCTTAATGGTGTTGCAAGATGTTAAAGGTTTCCTGCTCACCATTGTACTCAGTTAAATCAAACGCAGATATAGTTGAATGATGATATGTTGAGGTAATGTTGATGGGTTTCCCCAACAACCCTGGGCGTTGCGGTATCGCAGTTGCAAATGGATGGACTAGGGTTTTCTTTGTGTATTGTACAGTACATTCTCTAGAAGTTTAAGAGTTCATTTTATAGAAAACCACAGAAACAGAACTGGATTATTATTCCTCCTATATTAACCCTTTCTCACCAGTCATTTTTCATGTTTATTTTCATTTTTACTTTTTTTTTTTTTTTTTCATAGAGTTAAATGAGGGCTTATTTTTTGCTGAACAAATTGTATTCATAATGGTACCATTTAATATTTTATGCAATATTTCAACATACTGTGAAGCCAGAAAAAAAATTCATAATACGGTGGATTTACAGAAAAACTGCATTTGTGCTATTTCCTGTTGCATTTTGTTTTTACGGCATTCACTTTGCGGTAAAATTGACATGGCCCTTTTACTCTTTGCATTGGCATGATCACTGTGATACAAAATTTATATAGTTTTTGTCATGTAATACATTAAAATGAATTCAAAACTTTGAAAAATGCAAAGAATTATTTTAGTCAACATATACTGACATTGCTGTTTTAGGAAATGCTTAATGTTTTCATATCTTTATTCAATGATATTTTGGAGAGAAATGGTGATGTGAAATATATATATTATTTTTTAATATGTTAAAAACTTTTTTTTTTCTTAAAGCTCCTTAGAGAGCTTGAAACTGTGATCAATATATCGCTTGTGCCACAGACTGCAATACTATTGTACTGCAGTCTATGGGAAATTCACTACATAAGTATTGAGGCCTACCACAGGCAAGGCATAATAGTTATATACCTATGACAGGTCTGGGAGCTTTCACAGGAGCTTTAGGAACCTGAATAGTAAGATGAAGGCGGCTGGTATCGGGGTGGGGGGAGAAATATGGAGATTGAGGGCTTAACTTTTCTAAATGTTCAGAATCAGAGATGACTCTGTAAAACAGTGGAGACTCTGCAGATATGGGACCTGCTCTGCTTCTGTGCTGGAATTACTGCAGGAGACATTCACCACTAAAGTCTAGATTATTTATCGGACAAGCAGATGATAAAGAATGATTCAGAATATTCAAAAATACTTCTCCAGACCCCAATAGGGCTGTTTTACATCACTCCAGGAGATGCTTACTAGTATAATGGTTTTTGTGTCCTCGAATTTAATGTAGAGTTTAAAATGGGTGCTGCTAAGGAAGTGACTATTGACTTCTTCAATGAGCATGTGTAATTTTCCACATTATGGCTGAATGGCTGTTGCACTTGGATATTTTTAATACACTATAGCAGCACAGTTGATTAGGATAGCAGCTGTTTTAAATTTCTACCTATTTCCGCCTATTAAATACACAGCAGAGAGGGCAGAAGACTGCATAGACAGAATAGAGACTTTAATGAACTTCATCTCTTGCATTTGCTCTCTGCACTTACATAGTAGAGATTAGAGATGAGCGAATTTCTCAAAAGATCGATTCGGCAGTTCGATTCGAAGTTCCAAAAAAATTTGGAATAAACAGCTATTTCCGGTCTTCAGAGAGCCGGGGTGGTCGGGTGGGCAGCAAAATTGCAGAAGCCCTTGGATGCCACAGTCATGTCTCTCTCTCTCTCCAGCACGGACAAGTTTTATTCATGTGGAAGGATCTGCTAACAAGCAAAGACACGCCTACCCAATCACATCACTAGAGAACATCTTGTGACCATCTGATGTCACAAAGGTCCTTAATAAATATTCGCTACCGTGAAGCATCAGGAAATCCGGAATTGTGGTGAATCGAAGATTTCCTGAAATTCGGATCGAATTCCACTTCTGCAGAATTGATTCGCTTATCTCTAGTAGAGATGAGTAAATTTCCTGAAATTCGTTCTGGGTCAAAAGAATCAGCTGAATCAGCCTAATCATGTCCAACAACAGATTTGAATTGACAACCTCCACCAAGAAATAACTCAGTCTCCAAGAAGCATCAGTCCCCTTCCCTCCCTTGCTCCTCATTGTGAACTTTCATTCTTTGACCCAGTAACAGAAGAAGAAAACTCCCATCTCCTTTCTTCTTTTCACCCTACTATTTTCACAAGAGACCCTTTCCCGTCACACCTCCTTTGGCCTCCCAATTATATACCTTCTCCCAAGACATTACCCCTAAACTGCTACAAAGCACCAGTGACTGTCTCTCTGCTGTCTGTAACATCATGTCTTTCAATCTTTCAAAAACTGAACTTCTTGTGTTCCCTCCATCTACTAACTAATCTAACCCTGATATCTCCATTTCTGTCTGTGGTTTACTATTACACTGAGACAGTATTCCCAGCTTTCTTGAGCTTGTATTTCACTCAGATCTCCCCTGCACCCCACATGTTCACACACTTGCATGCTCTTGTCACCTGAACCTCAAAAACATCTCCAGAATATGGGCTCATCGAGCTTCCGTTATAAGACCTTACTTATAAAAAGATGGCTGGACCATTGTATCAAACAAGCCCTCTTATCTCTTGTGTTTCCATATTTCCTCATAGATTGTAAGCTCTTTCGAGTAGGGCTTTCAATCCTATTGTTTGATATGTTAATTCTTTGTCTCATTGTAATGTCAAATACTGTCTGTTAATGCATCCCGATTTGCAAAGTGCTGTGGAATTTTTTTGTACTAAATAAATAAATGTAAAATACTGTCTGTTCATGCACCCATTGATTTGTAAAGTGTTGTGAAATATTTTGGCACTATATAAATAAAGTTATTATTAAAGTTATTATTATTATACTCTGAGGTTTCCTATGACTGTATCCAAATTGAATTAATGTAAGAATTGTATAGCCACTTCAACACTTGCAATGATTGCCTGTGCCTGCCTAACACACACTGACACAGACTGACTCCTACCTTTCAGTAAAATCTATCTCTATCAGTTTATTGGAACATTATTTATTCTCTTCTTTTCACTGATTCTCCATACTCACTGATTCTTATCCACTGTCTGTTGTACTATCTCTCATTTGTCTGTTTAATGTCCTCTTTCTCCTATCGATATCCCAAAATATGTACAAAACATAAATAAAACAGCATCATTTCCTGGTTGGGATGTTTTATATTGGCTATGACACATTCACTGAGTCATAAATAAATCAAACCTTTAATCCTTCATGATTGGTTGTGTTAGAGGGAGGACTGCATGCAAGACATGGCGTATGGCGAATACCACCAGGTTGCCCCCAAGGTCTTGGGATCATTCTTTTTTTCTTGTCTTCATCTTATTTGTACATTTATTTGTACAATTTAGCCACTAATATGAGCAATTTGTGCAGAACATTTCCCAAAAGCTTCAGACTTGCTTAAATTCAAAACTTTTGGTAAATTTGTAATGAATTTGATTTGCAAATTTTCTGAATCACTTTGCTTTTCTTTAGTATCTACTATCAAGTTATGCACACACTCATAATTTCACTTTTAGTGAAAGTGTACAACTGTACAGATGTGTCACACAATTGTACAGATGTATCCTTTCTTACCTTTCCTCTTTCCTTAACATATCCTGATCTGCATGATGCAAGATACAAGCTTTTGAACCCTTTCCTGACATCTGTTGTATATGTACAGAAGATGGATTTTTAACAGGAGCTGAGCAGGTACCATAGATGTTGGTTCTTGGCTGTTTTTGCTTCGATCCGAATTCATTCACTGAGAATATCGCTAAAAAAAACCTATTTCCTGGCTTCAGAGTGCCTGTATAGTGGTGTAGAACACTGTGCCTTGCAGTAACACGCACAGGGAGCCTACTGTGGTAGTGAACCAATACTATGAGTCAGTATGACATGCACATTACAGGCGTTGCTCTACGAACCACTGCACGCTTCATTTATTTGGACAGTTATGGGGTCAAAACTGGCCAGTGGCAGCGGCATGAGGAGGCCATACAATGACCCGGTGGCAGCGGCATGAGGAGGGCATACAGTGACCCGGTAGCTGCGACATGAGGAGGGCATACAGTGACCCAGTGGCAGCAGCATGAGGAGGCCATACAGTGACCCCAGTTATGGGGCTAAAACTGACCAACTAACTCAAGTGTGCACTCAGCCTTACAGGTCCATGTTAGTGCCAGGTAGAAAGAACCGTGCAGAGACCCAACATCCTACTGTAGCGTGAAAGTGTGCACTCCTTTTACACCCTCGTCTGCCGATTCCACATAGATGTCTACAGAGTGGCAAGGCGACATAATGTGGAGTTGGCAGCAGCATCAGGAGGCCACAGAGTGGCAAGGCGACATAATGTGGAGGTGACAGCAGCATGAGGAGGCCATACAGTGACCCAGTGGCAGTAGCATTAGGAGGACATACAGTGACCCAGTTCCTCCCCTGTGTGACTTTGTTCGCCCAGGAAAACAAGGTGTAGAACAGTGTGACACTGCTGTGCCCTGCACATGTGGTATGCTGGAAGAGCACTGTGAATTGTCCCTGCAGTGGAGGCTGAGGAAACAGTGGAGGATGAGGTGGACATTGTTTCAGGATCAATGGCGTGAGAACGTGGAGGCGGAAGCGGCGTCACCAGGCCAAGTTGCTGGTGACAAGACAACAATGTGGAGTTGGCAGCAACATGAAGAGGCCATACAGTGACCCAGTGGCTGCGACATGAGGAGGCCATACAGTGACCCGGTGGCTGCGGCATGAGGAGGCCATAAAGTGACCAGGTGGCTGCGGCATAAGGAGGCCATACAGTGACCCAGTGGCAGAGGCATGAGGAGGCCATATAGTAACCCAGTGGCAGCGACATAAGGAGGCCATACAGTGTCCCGGTGGCTGCGGCATGTGAAGGCCATAAAGTGACCCAGTTGCTGTGGCATAAGGAGGCCATACAGTGACCCAGTGGCAGCGGCATGAGGAGGCCATATGGTGACCCAGTGGCTGCGGCATGAGGAGGGCATACAGTGACTCAGTGGCTGCGGAATGAGGAGGGAATACAGTGACCCAGTGGCAGAGGTGAAGGTAGTAGCAGCCTTAGGAGGGCATACATTGACCCAGTGACAGCGGCATGAGGAGGACGCAGAGTGACCCAGTGGAAACGGCATGAGGATGCCATACAGTGACCCACTGGCAGCGGCATGAGGAGGCTATACAGTGACCCGGTGGCTATGGCATGAGGAGGCCATGCAGTGACCTAGTGGCAGAGGTGGAGGTAGTAGTAGCCTTAGGCTGTGTTCACACTGAGTTTTTTGGCAGCGGATTTTGACGCAGAATCCGCCTCAAAATCCGCCTGAAAAAACACCTCCCATTCATTTCAATGGGAGTCAGTAGCATTTTTTTTTCCTCTAGCATTTTTTTTCCACTAGCAGAAAAAAAAGCAACATGACCTATCTTCAGGCGGATTCCGCCCGCGGTGTCCGCAGCTCGAGACTCCCTCCTGATTAGGCCCATTCATCCGGACCTAATCAGGAGCGGGATGCCGCGACGGAATGCTGATGCACTGCATCGGCATCCCGTTGCGGCAGACCGCGGTGAAAGTTCCGGCAGCGGAAAATGATTTTCATTTTCCGTCGTGTGAACACAACCTTGGGAGGGCATACAGTGACCCAGTGGCAGCAGCATGAGGAGGATATACAGTGACCCAGTTCCTCCCCTCTGTGACTTTGTTCGCCCAGGCAAATGAGGTGTAGAACTGTGAATTGTCCCTGCAGTGAAGGCTGAGGAAACAGTGGAGGAGGAGGTGGGCATTGTTGCAGAACCAACGGCGTGAGAACATGGAGGCGGAAGCGGTGTCACCTGGCCAAGTTGCTGGTGACTAGGCAACAATGTGGAGTTGGCAGCAACATGAGGAGGCCATACAGTGACCCAGTGGCAGCAGAATGAGGAGGCCATATAGTGACCCAGTAGCAGCAGCATGAGGAGGCCATACAGTGACCCGGTGGCATCGGTATGAGGAGTATACAGACTGATCCAGTGGCTGCAGCATGAGTAGGGCATACAGTGACCCAGTGGCTGTGGCATAAGTAGGGCATACAGTGACCCAGTGGCTGCGGCATGAGGAGTACACAGAGTGACCCAGTGGCAGCGGCATGAGGAGTATACAGAGTGACCCAGTGGAAGCGGCAAGAGGAGGACATACAGTGACCCAGTTACATTGTGGAGGTGTCAGCAGCCTTAGGAGGCCATATAGTGACCCAGTGGCAGAGTGAGGAGGTGGCAGCAGCGTGAGAAGGACATACAGTGACCCAGTGTCAGAGGTGGAGGTAGCAACAGCTATAGGAGGCCATACAGTGACCATGTGTCAGAGTGACCCAGTAGAAGCAGCATGAGGAAACAGTGGAGGATGAGGTAGATATTGTTGCAGAACCATCGGCGTGAGAACATGGAGGCGGAAGCGGTGTCACCTGGCCAAGTTGCTTGTGACAAGACAACAATGTGGAGTCGGCAGCAACATGAGGAGGCCATACAGTGATCCAGTGACAGAGTGTGGAGGTGGCAGCAGAGTGAGCAGGCCACAGAGTGGCAAGGTGATATAATGTGTAGGTAGCAACAGCCTTATGAGGCAATACAGTGAACCAGTGGCACCAGTGGCAGAGTGTGGTGAGGCAGCATGGATCATTTAATCTGCTGCATCAGGCATTGGTGGTTGGAAATCCTGGATGATCCACGCCTGATTTATCTTCACAAAGGTCAGTCTCTCCAAATTTTGGGTGGACAGGCGAGTTCTCCTTGGGGTAAGTATGGCCCCCCACCGCACTACAGTAAACACCCAATCTGATACCACACTATTGGCCGGGCAGGACAGCTTTTCCAGGGCAAACTCGTCCAGTTGCGGCCACAAATCCAGTTTGGCTGCCCAGTAGTCCAGTATATCTTCGATGACGGGTGGCAGGGTGTACTCTAAGTATGCCACCACCTGCTGGTTCAAGTTCTGCTTTGTGACCCCCACCTCCTGCCACCCCCACCCCCTCCACAGCTGCCATGCCAGTGCAAGTTGAGCACTCAGGGCCCCCCGGTCGGACATGGGAGAGGATGGACAATGGTGCAGATAGGCAGCGGCCAACTTGCTACATAGCATGTCTCTATAGTAGTTCAGTTTGTCCTCCCTCTCATTGGGTGTAAAAAACTCATCCCTCTGCCGAATGGTGACAATTTGGCTGTCACTGAGCAAGGAAGTCAGCATGCATCGGGCCATTTGCGCAAGTGACTCCGAGGGACTCCCTGCATCCATCTCCACTGCATACTGCCACGGTGTGTTTGGGTCATCTGCCTCATCCTCCTCATCTCCCTCTTGCTGTTCTGGTTGCTCCTGTTCCTCCTCTCCACCCATTTGGCTACATATTGTTTGTGCTCCAATATCCTCCTCATCCTTCCTTTTCACCAGTTCAGCCCCTAAAGGGCTCATGTGGCCGTGAGATGTAGAAGCCACATCTCCAGTCCCCTGACCAGCCAGATTGAAAAGCATCTTTTCCAGGATGTGAATCAGTGGAATGACGTTGTTCATCTTGTAGTCCTGGCAACTGACTAACAAAGTGGCCTCCTCAAAGGAAACTAGCAAACGGCAGGTGTCACACATGAGCTGCCACTGGCTAACGTTAAAGTTACACAGGGGAGTACCTCTGTTCACTTGGATCATCAAGAAATTGTTTGTGACTTTTCTCTGTTCATATGGTCGATCCAACACATGGAGGGTTGAATTCCAGTGGGTGGAAACATCGCATATCAGCCTATGTTGTGGGAGGCCGTTCTGACACTGCAGCTCATGGAGGGTGTGCTTGGCGGTGTATGAGTGGCTGACATTTTTATGATGTCTTGCAGATGGGTGGAACACTTAAGGAAACGCTTGACCACCAGATTGAACACGTGCGCCATGCAGTCCGCATGGCTCAGCCCTCCTTGGTGCAGCTCCGACACCAGTTCTTCCCATTGTTGGTCACCATTGTTCCGATTTTAAGTTCTCTTGGAGAAAGCCAGGATTCGATTTCTTGATTGAGGACACGGAGCAGTTCCTCCCCTGTGTGACTTTGTTCTCCCAGGCAAACGAGGTGTAGAACAGCGTGACACTGCTGTGCCCTGCACATGTGGTATGCTGGAGAGGCACTGTGAATTGTCCCTGCAGTGGAGGCTGAGGAAACAGTGGAGGATGAGGTGGACATTGTTGCAGGACCAACGGCGTGAGAACGTGGAGGCGGAAGCGGTGTCACCAGGCCAAGTTGCTGATGACAAGACAACAATGTGGAGTTGGCAGCAGCATGAGGAGGCCATACAGTGACCCGGTAACAGAGTGACCCAGTGGAAGCAGCATGAGGAGGACATACAGTGACCCAGTGGAAGAGTACGGAGGTGGCAGCAGAGTGAGTAGGCCACAGAGTGGCAAGGTGATATAATGTGTAGCAACAGCCTTAGGAGGCCATACAGTGACCCAGTGGCAGAGTGAGGAGGTGGCAGCAGCGTGAGGAGGCCATACAGTGACACAGGGCTGTGATGCCAACATTGGCACCCTGGCCACGCTTCACCTTCTGCCTACAGATTGAACATATGGCCATTTTCACCTCCCCCAGCAGCTTAACAAAAAACTGTGACACCGCTGAGTAGGTGATTTTACCCCCAACACTCCGCACTAACTGACTGCTACCGCCACTGCCTCCATGAATGCCCGCACCACTGTTTTCCAGGCAGGTAGGCTGCTGCGAAGCGAGTTGTCTTGCACTTTTAGCTCCCAACCTCCCACTGCTGCCACCCTGCCGACTCCCACGCTGCCTCATGCTGAAATCCTCTTCTCCTGATGACGATGAAGCCCCTTCGTCACCCAGCTCCCAATTATGATCGGGTACATCGTCATCCACTACTGACTGCAGGTCACTGATGTCCTCCTCAACACCAACTCCCATGCCACTCTCCTCATCTCTACTTGCCCGCCTACCGAAGGAAGCAGCGGATGTCTCCTCCAGATCTTGGCTCAGCAGTAGCTGCTGACTGTCCTCTAGTACCTCTTCATCATTGTATAGTGGATCTGAGCCCACACCATAGAGTAGTTCTCTAGCTGAGGGAACAGAAAAGGACAGAGGCAGGTTGAGGACAGGTAAGGGCACAGGGCCTGCTGCCGGACCATGCCAACTAAGGGTTGTGTCTGACGAATTCACCAACTCTTGGCTGGGGGTGTCTGATGTGACTTGGGATGAAGTGGATGACCGAGTCAACCAGTCTGCAACCGTTGGGTTGCTGATCAAGACACAACCGCTACTTGGCACTGGGAGCTCAGGCCTCTGTAACTGACCCCTGCTGCCACGCCCCCTTACTCTGCTGTGACCTATGCCTACACCAGAAACATTTAGGCCTGTGGCTCTTCACTGTGCATGGCCTCTCGCTTTTCTGTCTGACATACTGTTTCGATGAAAAAACATAATTACAAAGGGCAAAAAAGTCTGTTATTTTCTATTTTGAAGAGAATGGCAAATATGCCCCTTATTTCTTTCCCCACTAATGAACACCAATAAAAAATACGTGATAAAGGCAAAGATTTGTGGCTCAGAATTATTGAATTATTGACAATACTGCATTGATAAATGGCCTGCAACTTTATACTGGTAGCAAAATGGTAAATATGGTCCTACTTATGGGTTTACACACTAATAAACACCTTTAAATAAGTGATAACCGCTAAGAATTATTGAATTATTATTGACAATACTGTATTGATAAATGGCCAGCAATTTTATACTGGTAACAAAATGGCGAATATCGTCATTCTGTCTTTCCCCACGTTTATTACAGGTAAGTGCAGATATTATTGGATGATAATTCAGTTTTTTATGGCACAGTAGTACTGACAAATGGCCAGAACGTCATCGGAGGGCGGCGCTTGGTTGCCATGACAGCCGGGAGCCTATTGAAGGCTCCCAGGACTGTCATTGCAGTAGAGCTATTACACGATGCCAGAGGCATCGTGTAATAGCAGTGACGGCATTTTGCTATTCACTGCGATACAGTAGTATCGCAGTGAATAGTATGATCGATCAGACTCCCTAGGTTTCAAGGTCCCTAGGGAGTCTGATCATATAAGTACAAGTATAAAAAAAAAAAAGTTTTTAAAAGTATGAAAAAATAAAAAAAAACACGAAAGTTCAAATCTCCCCCCTTTCCCTAGATCAGATATAAAAGTAAATAAACAAAAGTAAGCATAAACAATTTAGGTATCCCGCACTCCAAAATGCCCGAACTATTAAAATATTTAAATATTTATCCCATAGGGTGAACGGCGTAGCGGGGAAAAAAAATCAAAATGGCCAAATAGCGTTTTTTTCAACACTTAGTCTCCTATAAAAAACTGAATAAAAAGTGATCAAACCATCAGATCGTTCCCCAAATGGTATCAATAAAAATGTCATGTTGTCCCGTATAAAAAGACGCCTTACCCAGCTCTATACATGTAAATATGAAAAAGTTACGGGTGTCACAATATGGCGACGCAAAATTTTTTTTTCTATTTAGCAAAGTTTTTAATTTTTTAAAAGGTATCAAAACATTACAAATACTATATAAATTTGGTATCGCCGTGTTCGTATTGACCCGCAGAATACAGGTAACATGTCATTTTTACCACACAGTGAATGCTGTAAAAATTAAACTCATATGAATTTGGCACAAATGCAGTTTTTCTCCAATTGCACCTCATTCTGAATTTTTTTCCATCTTCCCAGTACATTGCACAGCATATTGAATAGTGACTTTAGAAAGTACAATTTGTTTCGCAAACAATAAGCCATCATGTGACTGTGAACTGAAAAATGAAAAAGTTATGGCTCTTGAAATGTGGGAAGGGAAAAACGAAAACGCAAAAACAAAAAAATGGCCCGGTCATTAAGGGGTTAAAGGTGTTTATTAGTGTCAAAACACATAAAAAGGACTATATTCAGCATTTTGTTACCAGTATAAAGTTGTTGACCATTTATAAATAGTATTGTCAATAATTAAATAATTCTGAGTTACAAATCTCTGCCTTTATCAAGCCTTTTTTATTGGTGTTCATTAGTGTGTGAAGAAATAAGGAGCATATTTGCCATTCTCTTCAAAGTAGAAAATAACAGGCCTTTTTGCCCTTTACAATTAAGTTTTTTTATCGAACAGTATGTCAGACAGAGAAGCGAGAGGCCATGCACAGGGGAGGGCCACAGGCCTAAATGTTTCTGGCGTAGGCACAGGTCGCAGCAGAGAAAGGGGGCGTGGCAGCAGGTGTCACTTACAGAGGCCTGAGCTCCCAGTGTCAAGTAGCGGTCGTGTCTTGACCAGCAACCCAATGGTTGCAGACTGGTTGACTCGGTCATCCAATTCATCCCAAGTCACATCAGACACCCCCAGTCGAGTCGGTGGGTTCGTCAGAGACAACCCTTAGTTGGCATGGCCTGGCAGCAGGCCCTGTGCCCTCACCTGTCCTCAACCTGCCTCTGTCCTTTTCTGTTCCCTCAGCTAGAGAACTACTCTATGCTGTGGGCACAGATCCACTGTACAGTGAGGAGGAGGTACTAGAGGACAGTTAGCAGCTACTGCTCAGCCAAGATGTGGAGGAGACAGCTGCCGCTTCCTCTGGTTGGCAGGCAAGTAGTGATGAGAAGAGTGGCATGGGAGCTGGTGTTGAAGAGGACATCAGTGACCTGCAGACAGTAGTGGATGATGTTTAGTCGATTGTAATTGGGAGCCGAGTGACGAAGGGGCCTCATCATCATCAGGAGAAGAGGGTTGCAGCTTGCTCATGAGGCAGTGGGGGAGTCAGCAGGGTGGCAGCAGTGTGAGGTCAGGAGCTAAACGTGCCCGGGGAAGATCACCTGCTTCGCAGCAGCCTACCTGCCCAGAAAGCAGTGGTGCAGAGGTTCACGGAGGCAGTGGCGGTAGCAGTCATTTATTGCAGAGTGTTGGGGGTAAAATCACCTACTCAGCGGTGTCGCAGTGTTTTGTAAAGCCACCGGGGGAGGTGAACATGACCATATATTCAATCTGTGGGCAGAAGGTGAAGCGTGGCCAGGGTGCCAATGTTGGCACCACAGCCCTGCGCCAACATATGCAGCATCACCATAAAGTGGCCTGGGAGAGCCATGGCTCCAATGTGGTAGTCCAGCCTGCTGCAGCAACAGCTGCAGCACCCAGTGGCACGCACCCCATCTCAGGCAGTTAAGGCTCCACCACCTCAACTGAAGGAAGCTGTGTGTTCTTCCCATCATCTGCTGGTCGTGATGCTCCTGCTCCTCCTCCTAGTCAGTTATTGCATCAGCAATCGATCACAGAATCTATATCTAAGAAACAACAGTATGCGTGCAATCATCCAACAGTGCAGAAGCTGAACGTGCTCCTATCCAAGTTGCTGGTGCTGCAGTCACTCCCTTTCCACTTGGTGGACTCTGCACCTTTCAGAGAACTGATGGCTTGCGCCGAGCCAAGGTGGAGAGTCCCAAGCCGTCATGTCTTTGCCAAGAAGGCAGTTCCAGCCCTACACAAATATGTAGAAGAGAAGGTGGGCCAGTGCTTGAGCCTGTCGGTGTCTGCCTAAGTGCACGGCAGCACCGTGTGGAGCTGTAACTACGGTCAAGGGCAATATATGTCATTTACAGGCCACTGGATTAATGTGGTGCCTGCCCAGACACACCAGCAACTTGGACAGGTGACGCAGCTTCTGCCTCCACGTTCTCATGCCGTTGGTCCTGCAACAATGTCCACCTCATCCTCCACTGTCTCCTCAGCCTCCACTGCAGGAACAATTCACAGTGTTCCTCCAATATACCACATGTGCAGGGCACAGCGGTATCACGCTGTTTTACACCTCGTTTGCCTGGGCGAACAAAGTCACACAGAGTACGAACTGCTTTGTGTCCTCAATCAAGAAATCGAATCCTGGCTTTCTCCAAGAAAACTTAAAATCGGAACAATGGTGACTGACAACGGGAAGAACATGGTGTCGGCCCTGCGTCAAGGAGGGCTGAGCCATGCACCCTGAATGGCACACGTGTTCAATCTGGTTGTCAAGCGTTTCCTTAAGTGTTCCACACATCTGCAAGACATCCTAAAAATGTCAAGGAAACTTTGAATGCACTTCAGCCACTCGTACACCGCCAAGCAAACCCTCCTTGAGCTGCAGCGGCAGAACGGCCTCCCACAACATAGGCTGATATGCGATGTTTCCACCCATTGGAATTCAACCCTCCATATGTTGGATTGACTATATGAACAGAGAAAAGCCATAAACAATTTCTTGATGATCCAAGCAGACAGAGGTACTCCCCTGTGTAACTTTAACGTTAGCCAGTGGCAGCTCATGCATGACACCTGCCGTTTGTTAGTTCCCTTTGAGGAGGCCACTTTGTTAGTCAGTTGCCAGGACTACGGGATGAACAACGTGATTACACTGATTCACATCCTGGAAAAGATGCTTATCAATCTGGCTGGTCAGGGGACTGGAGATGTGGCGTCTACATCTCAAGGCCACATGAGCCCTGTGGGGGTTGAACTGGAGGATGAGGAGGATGAGGAGGACATTGGAGCACAAACAATGTGTAGTGAAATGTGTGGAGAGGAGGAGCAGGAGCAACCAGAACAGCCAGAGGGAGATGAGGCAGATGACCCAGACACACCGTGGCAGTATGCAGTGGAGATGGATGCAGGGAGTCCCTCGGAGTCACTTGCACAAATGTCCCGATGCATGCTGACTTCCTTGCGCAGTGACAGCCGAATTGTCACCATTCGGCAGAGGGATGACTACTGGCTCTCCACCATGTTAGACCCTCGCTACTGGGGAAAAATGGGGGCCTATTTTACACCTGCTGAGAGGGAGAACAAACTGAACTACTATGGAGACATGCTATGTAGCAAGTTGGCCACTGCCTATCTGCGCCATCGTCCATCCTCTCGCATGTCCGGCCGGGGGGGCCCTGAGCGCTCAACTTGCACTGGCATGGCAGCTGTGAGAGGGGGTGGGGGTGGCAGGAGCAGTATTGGCTCCATCAGCAGCAGCCTGAGCCTAGAGTCGCTGATGAGCAGCTTTCTTCAGCCGCATAATGAAGAAGCTGCTCATCAGCAGCAAGACACAGAGCAGAAGTTGAACCAGCAGGTGGTGGCATACTTAGAGTGTACCCTGCCACCCGTCATTGAAGATCCGCTGGACTACCGGGCAGCAAAACTGGATTTGTGGCCACAACTGATCGAGTTTGCCCTGGAAAAGCTGTCCTGCCCGGCCAGTAGTGTGTCATCAGAGCAGGTGTTTATTGCGGCGGAGGCCATAGTTACCCCAAGGAGAACTCACCTGTTCACCCAAAATTTGGAGAGACTTTGAAGATGAATCAGGCATGGAACAGCCAGGACTTCCACCCACCAATGCCTGATGCAGAAGATTAAATGATCCATGCTGCCTCACCACACTCTGCCACTGGTTCACTGTATGGCCTCCTAAGGCTGTTGCTACCTACACATTATATCACCTTGCCACTCTGCTGCCACCTCCGCACTCTGCCACTGTGTGACTGTATGGCCTCCTCACGCTGCTGCCACCTCCTCACTCTGTCACTAGGTCACTGTATGGCCTCCTAAGGCTGTTGCTAACTACACATTATATCACCTTGCCACTCTGCGGCCTACTCACACTGCTGCCACCTCCGCCTCTGCCACTGGGTGACTGTATGGCCTCCTCACACTTGCTGCCATCTCCTCACCATGCCACTGGGGTCACTGTATGGCCTACTAAGGCTGCTGACACCTCCACACTCTCTTACCAGGTCACTGTGTGGCCTACTAAGGCTGCTGACACCTCCACAATGTCACTAGGTCACTGTATGTGCTCCTCCTAGTGCTTCCACTGGGTCACTCTGACACAGGGTGACTGTATTGCCTACTAAGGCTGCTGACACCTCCACACTTTCTTACCAGGTCACTGTATGACCTCCAAAGGCTGTTGCTACCTCCACCCCTGCCACTGGGTCATTCTATGTCCTCCTCACACTGCTGCCACCTCCTCACTCTGCCACTGGGTCACTGTATGGACTACTAAGGCTGTTTCTACCTACACATTATATTACCTTGCCACTCTATGGCCTACTCACGCTGCTGCCACCTTCACACTCTGCTACTGGATCACTGTATGGCCTCCTCATGTTGCTGCCACCGGGTCACTGTATGGCCTCCTCATGTTGCTGCCACTTTGTCACTGTATGGCCTCCTCATGTTGCTGCCACTTGGTCACTGTATGGCCTCCTCATGCCACTTCCACGGGGTCGCTGTATGGCCTCCTCATGCCGCTGCCACTGGGTCACTGTATGGCCTGCTCATGCTGCTGACACCTCCACATTATGTCGCCTTGCCACTCTGTGGTTTCCTGATGCTGCTGCCAACTCCACATTATGTCGCTTTGCCACTCTGTAGACATATATGTGGAATCGGCAGACGGTGTAAAAGGAGTGTGCTCTTTCACTCTACAGTAGGATGTTGGGTCTCTGCTTGGTTCTTTTTACCTGGCACTAACATGGACCTGTAAGGCTTGGTTCACACTTGAGTCAGTTTTGGCCCCGTAACTGTTCAAATAAGTGAAGTGCGTATCGATTCTAAGAGCGATGCCTGTCATGTGTGAGTCATTCGGACTCACAGTATTGTTTGACTATCACAGTAGGCTCCCCATGCGTGTTACTACAAGGTACAGTGTTCTACACAACTATACAGGCTCTCTGAAGCTAAGAAATAGGTGTTTTTTAGTGATATTCGCCGTGAAGTAATTCGGATAGAAGTGAATTTTTTTTTTTACTTTGAATCGAACTTTTGAGAAATTCGCTCATCTCTATTTATAATGTTTAATTTTAAAAAAAAGTTAAAATTAATTGAATTTTCCATAAATTGAAATCACTCTTATCTACTGCAAATTTTTACCCAGCAAACCGATTTTACAATATGTATGAATGAGCTAGTCTTGTGATATGTAACTTTTTGTATTTATAAGTTGTTAACATTTCACATACAGTTTAGCTGGAATTTACTAGAGCAGAAAGTGAAGAATAAATAGAGAAAACATTTTTGTAAACAATCCCTAAGAGATATGCTTCTATTAGATCACACTTGTAGCTTTACAATACTCCTCTCTCCCTCCAATATTTTTTTCAGTCTCTGGTCCACACTTCCCAAACAACTATGTGTCACGTACAGGCCATCCTAGCACGTGACGCTGGTGCGGCTGTCAGGGGTCAACTCACTCCACTCACTCAATCTTGCACTCACCCTTCACTCAGGCTGCAAGCTGAGTGCAAATTGCACCCCAACACAGTCCGCATACACCAAATACACACCACCACCAGCACACCACTGATTTGCCGGCTCAGTGGAAACCTCACTCGCATGTACACATGTCTCTCCAACAGTGAGACACAAACATACCTCAAAGAGGTAATGAGTTCATACAGCAATACAAAATAACCTTAAATTTAACAATTTAATACCCAAAGGGTTCAGTGCTATATATACAACAAAAGTTAACAAAAATAACACATTGTAAACAGCCTTAAAGAAAATGGAAGAGAAACAGAATAATACTTAAGAACCTTTGCCCAGGAGCTTGGATGATCTTCAGTTCGAGTTGGACACACCCTGCTTTCTTAGCCGGCTCCACAGATGTGACAACAGTTTTCAGGTCTCATAGACTCTTAAGCTTATGTGTAGCCACCCCTCCCTGCCAGGGTGCCCCCTTCCTCTTACTCACTCCCTGAGGTGGGTGGTAAACAGCTCATCCATTCATGCCTGGCTGCCCAGGAAGTAATATAAAGTAATAAGCTATGGCAAGCAGGAAGAATCCTGGTATACACACAATCTACTGAGGTGGATTGATAACACAAACATAAAGACAATATTCACTAAAAGTATATACATATATGACTATTATAATTAGCTAATAATACATTACTTCTGTCATCACACTATGATTCCAACTTTTATCCACAGCTAATGCTAAATCCTTCTCCCTATCACCTTTTTTCTCTTACCTCCCTCCCCATTCTTTGTATAGTTGAGACCATAATGATATGCAGTAATAGGCATTGATAGATGCTCATTTTGTACTTATATGTTTAAAACTTCAAACTCTGTTCCTCATGTTAAGTATTACCATTGTTAGTAACTTATTAGACTTCATATTTATTTTAATATGCAGTATTTTGCTGAAATAGGACTGTCCCTATTCTCTAATACACGAAACCGTAATAAAAAGTATGAGTACATTACCAAAATAAATTCCTGTTTACCTGTAAATCAGGATTTATACATTAACCCCTTTGTGATGAGCCTGTTTTTTAATCCTTAATGACCATGTCACTTTTTGCTTTTTTTTCATTTACCAAGAGCCAAAACTTTTTTTTTTTATTTTTCCATCAGTGCAGCTGTATGAGGACTTGTTTTTTTCAGGACAAATTGTAATGTTTATATATCTAATTTATTAACTTTTATTAACTGTTTCTGGGAGTGGTCTTATACAAAGAAAATGTTTTTGGATGATGACAATTCTATAGATTATGTCATTACAGCTGCAGTAATACCTATTACGTTTATTTTTACTTAATTTTTTTATTTACAAAACATTTTGGGGGGAATTTGATTTCTTATTTCTTTAACTTTTTCTTTTTTAAAATAAAACATTATTTAACTTTTTTACATTATCTTTCAGTTCCCCTAGGGGACTTTAATATGTGATTGTTTTATCGCTTACAGAATACATTGCACAAACTATATAGTGCAATGAATTTGCAACTGGTGTAAAACTGACAGGGATTTTATTAAGCCATAACTCTGGCACAACCTAATAAGCAAATACCAAAGATAGGTCTGGGGGCCATCTTTATGCCTCACCTACCATATACCAGCATCTACACCCCATAATCATGTTTGCAGATGTGATTGTGCCTGATAGATAAGGGCCCTTCCCTCTTTAATCAGTTAGATGTGGCATTTGACTGTGACATCTAATGGGTTAATGCTTATTATTCACCACTGTGTCTCAGTGGCGTAACTAGGAATGGCTGGGCCCCAAGGCGAACATTTGACATGGCCCCCCTCCTGAACCGCCGCCCCCCCACTGCCCCCCCAGACCGCCCCCTCCAACCCCCCCCTAAAAAAACGCATTCCTGTGCACACTTATGTGCCATAGTGGCCCCTGCACACAGTATCATGCCCCATAATGACCCCTGCACACAGTATCATGCCCCATAGTGGCCCCTGTCACCAAACAGGCCCAAAGCCTGGAGTAACGTAGGAGAGGTAAGTACATTGTTTTTTATGTTCCCTCACCTCCCTGGGCCTCCGATTATTATACTCCGGGGTCTTTTCAAAGACCCCGGAGTATAATGATAGCAGAGATTGTGGGGTTCGGCCTGCAGCCTCACATACCGATCCCCGCTCCTGCTCACAGCCGCCTCCGCAGAATCGGAAGCGCAGGCGGCCGTGAGCGGGACCCCGGGGATCGGTAAGTATATAGGGCCCGTTACCTGCTGGGGTTACTCCAGCAGGTAACGGTATATTAAAAAAAAAAAAAAAAAACATCGGTGGCCCGCGGGGCCCCGTAATGTCCCGGGCCCTGTGGCAGCTGCTACCGCTGCTACCCCGGTAGTTACGCCCCTGCTGTGTCTATACTTGCATCAAGTAGTGAGAGGGGTAGTGAGAGCCCCTTGCTCTGCCTTTTCACATCTTATTGTTAAAATGATTTTGGATGTGAAAACACTGTGTAGTGGAGGGAAAATGTTAAAGCCAAATTTCCGAAGACTAAATACAAACTTGTCAAATCATGTCTTTATGGACCTAACTTCATGCACTGGAGTAGACTCATGGTGGGACAGGAAAGGACCTTCCCCAAACTGCTGCTACAAAAATGAAAGTGTACAATTGTCTATAATGTCTTTTTGTGGAAATACTTTATATGTAAGGAGCCAAACTCTGGAAAACAGTCCCATGGCATTATCTCTCCATCACCAAAGTAGACATTCTGCATTCTGTTACTGTTCTACAGGCATCTACTAGACCTAGATTCATCCATCAGACTGCCAGATAAAGAAACATAATTAACCACTCCAGAGAACACACTTCCAATACTCCAGTGGTGGAATGCTTTACAATACTCCAGCAGATGCTTTGTGCTTTGAATTCTTAGGCTTATGTGCAGCTGCTTGCCCATGGAAATCCATTTCATGAAGCTAATGACATTTGTTATGTGTAATGTCACTTTTAAAGGCAGTTTTGAATTCTTTAGCGGTGATGAAGAAGATGATTTTTTTACATGCCACACGCCTCAGCACACTGGCCTTACTCTCGAAGTTTGAGTGCTTTACTACTTTATGGCTTAGCTGTTGTTATTCTTCTCTTGCAGTGCCAAGTTCAAAGTCACTAAACTCCACCGTATGACCCTTACTACCACTAATGCATGTCTGTGGAGATTGCATGACTCTGCATGATTTTTGTACCTGTTTGCACTGCATGGGGTTGACAGTACTTTGGACAAATAGTGAATAATCAGGAGTTGCTAGAACAGCTTTTGTACCATGAAAATCTTACATATGGTACAGTAATTCAGTTGATTCTTTCCATTGCTCTCTTTCTCAATCTGGATGTATGCTGGGCTACCATTATACACAAAATTGACACCTGTCTATAAACTGCTGTTATAAACAGGAGAGACCTCAAGAAACAGTACAAAAAAAGATTTTCCTATATACCTTTATTCAGTGGGGAAAAAAAGTATTTATAGGAGTACTAAGCACCTAGTAGTACAAACCAGAGTCCTAATTAAAAATTATCCTTAATTGTTATTTCATAGAAAATGCAAATATTTGCTGAAAAAGACATGTCAGAAGAGCAGACAAGTCTTTTTTAACAACAGATATCGAAAGGCAATTGATATGAAACCAACCACATCTGAATGTAATGCCATATACAGTGGGGAAAAAAGTATTTAGTCAGCAACCAATTGTGCAAGTTCTCCCACTTAAAAAGATGAGAGAGGCCTGTAATTGACATCATAGGTAGACCTCAACTATGAGAGACAAAATGAGAAAACAAATCCAGAAAATCACATTGTCTGATTTTTAAAGAATTTATTTGCAAATTATGGTGGAAAATAAGTATTTGGTCAATAACAAAAGTTCATCTCAATACTTTGTTATATTTCCTTTGTTGGCAATGACAGAGGTCAAATGTTTTCTGTAAATCTTCACAAGGTTGGTACACACTGTTGCTGGTATGTTGGCCCATTCCTCCATGCAGATCTCCTCTAGAGGAGTGATGTTTTGGGGCTGTCGCTGAGCAACACGGACTTTCAACTCCCTCCAAAGGTTTTCTATGGGGTTGAGATCTGGCTAGGCCACTCTAGAACCTTGAAATGCTTCTTACGAAGCCACTTCGCTGCCCTGGCGGTGTGCTTGGTATCATTGTCATGCTGAAAGATCCAGCCACGTTTCATCTTCAATGCCCTTGCTGATGGAAGGAGGTTTGCACTCAAAATCTCACCATACATGGCCCCATTCATTCTTTCATGTACACTGATCAGTCGTTCTGGTCCCTTTGCAGAGAAACATCCCCAAAGCATGATGTTGCCAGCCCCATGCTTCACAATAGCTATGGTGTTCTTTGGATGCAACTCAGCATTCACTCTCCTCCAAACACGAAGAGTTGTGTTTCTACCAAACAGTTCTACTTTGGTTTCATCTGACCATATGACATTCTCCCAATACTCTTCTGGAACATCCAAATGCTCTCTAGCAAACTTTAGACAGGCCCGGATATGCACTGGCTTAAGCAGGGGGACATGTATGGCACTGCAGGATCTGTGTCCCTGGTGGGCGGCGTAGTGTGTTACTGACGGTAGCCTTTGTTACGTTAGTCCCAGCTTTCTGCAGGTCATTCACTAGGTCCTCCCGTGTAGTTCTGGGATTTTTGCTCACCATTCTTGTGATCATTTTGACCCCACGGGGTGAGATCTTGGGTGGAGCCCCTGATCGAGGGAAATTATCAGTGGTCTTGTATGTCTTTCATTTTCTAATTATTGCTCCCACAGTTGATTTCTTCACACCAAGCTGCTTGCCTATTGCAGATTCAGTCTTCCCAGCCTGGTGCAGGTCTACAATTTTGTTTCTGGTGTCCTTCCACAGCTCTTTGGTCTTCACCATAGTGGAGTTTGGAGTGTGACTGTTTGAGGTTATGGACAGGTGTCTTTTATACTGATAACAATTTCAAACAGCTGCCATTACTACAGGTAATGAGTGGAGGACAGAGCAGCCTCTTAAAGAAGAAGTTACCGGTCTGTGAGAGCCAAAAATCTTGCTTATTTGTAGGTGACCAAATACTTATTTTTCCCCATAATTTGCAAATAAATTCTTTAAAAATCAGACAATGTGATTTTCTAGATTTGTTTTCTCATTTTGTCTCTCATAGTTGAGGTCTATCTATAATGTCAATTACAGGCCTCTCTCATCTTTTTAAGTAGGAGAACTTGTACAATTGGTGGCTGACTAAATACTTTTTTTCCCCACTGTACATATACTATACTTTAAAGTCTTATCAACTCTATGTTATTACTTCTTTTAACATGCTCAAGTTGTACAAAACCAAAAATCTAATTTATAGTCTATGAGCCTATACTGTGCCTCTTTATGCTTTCAATTTCATGCCAAGGATATGCAATGATATTCTTTTCCACTTTTTTCCACAAATTTTTCCATCTAAACTGTACCAGGTTGAATCAGAGGCTGGATTATACAGATCTTTTTATAGCTCTGTCATTTCCATGAGACCTTAAAGTAGTATTTTAGCAATTAAAAAATAATGTACAGTACAGACCAAAAGTTTGGACACACCTTCTCATTCCAAGAGTTTTCTGTATTTTCATGACTATAAAAATTGTAGATTCACACTGAAGGCATCAAAATTATGAATTAACACATGTGGAATTATATACTTAACAAAAAAGTGTGAAACAACTGAAAATATGTCTTATATTCTAGGTTCTTCAAAGTAGCCACCTTTTGCTTTGATTACTGCTTTGCACACTCTTGGCATTCTCTTGATGAGCTTCAAGAGGTAGTCACCTGAAATGGTCTTCCAACAGTCTTGAAGGAGTTCCCAGAGATGCTTAGCACTTGTTGGCCCTTTTGCCTTCACTCTGCGGTCCAGCTCACCCCAAACCATCTCGATTGGGTTCAGGTCTGGTGACTGTGGAGGCCAGGTCATCTGGCGTAGCACCCCATCACTCTCCTTCTTGGTCAAATAGCCCTTACACAGTCTGGAGGTGTTTTTGGGGTCATTGTCCTGTTGAAAAATAAATGATGGTCCAACTAAACGCAAACCGGATGGAATAGCATGCCGCTGCAAGATGCTGTGGTAACCATGCTGGTTCAGTATTCCTTCAATTTTGAATAAATCCCCAACAGTGTCACCAGCAAAGCACCCCCACACCATCACACCTCCTCCTCCATGCTTCACGGAGGGAACCAGGCATGTAGAGTCCATTCGTTCACCTTTTCTGCGTCGCACAAAGACACGGTGGTTGGAACCAAAGAGCTCAAATTTGGACTCATCAGACCAAAGCACAGATTTCCACAGGTCTAATGTCCATTCCTTGTGTTCTTTAGCCCAAACAAGTCTCTTCTGCTTGTTGCCTGTCCTTAGCAGTGGTTTCCTAGCAGCTATTTTACCATGAAGGCCTGCTGCACACAGTCTCCTCTTAACAGTTGTTGTAGAGATGTGTCTGCTGCTAGAACTCTGTGTGGCATTGACCTGGTCTCTAATCTGAGCTGCTGTTAACCTACGATTTCTGAGGCTGGTGACTCGGATGAACTTATCCTCCGCAGCAGAGGTGACTCTTGGTCTTCCTTTCCTGGGGCGGTCCTCATGTGACCCGGTTTCTTTGTAGCGCTTGATGGTTTTGGCCACTGCACTTGGGGACACTTTCAAAGTTTTCCCAATTTTTCGGACTGACTGACCTTCATTTCTTAAAGTAATGATGGTCACTCGTTTTTCTTTACTTAGCTGCTTTTTTCTTGCCATAATACAAATTCTAACACTCCATTCAGTAGGACTATCAGCTGTGTATCCACCTGACTTCTGAACAACACAACTGATGGTCCCAACCCCATTTATAAGGCAAGAAATCCCACTTATTAAAACTGACAGGGCACACATGTGAAGTGAAAACCATTTCAGGTGACTACCTCTTGAAGCTCATCAAGAGAATGCCAAGAGTGTGCAAAGCAGTAATCAAAGCAAAAGGTGGCTACTTTGAAGAACCTAGAATATGAGACATATTTTCAGTTGTTTCACACTTTTTTGTTAAGTATATAATTCCACATGTGTTAATTCATAGTTTTGATGTCTTCAGTGTGAATCTACAATTTTTATAGTCATGAAAATACAGAAAACTCTTAGAATGAGAAGGTGTGTCCAAACTTTTGGTCTGTACTGTATATATTAAATAGGTTTTAGAATGGCAATGCTAACATTAAAAAATGGTACTGTCCTCTCACTAACCCACTGCCGCTCTGGTTCTAAAACTACTCTGGTCACTACTGGTCTTTATTTACGGGTGTCTGACTCACACAGAAAATGTTTGGAGATACCCACTTAAATAGTTACTGGCTTAGGTGGATCACCGAAAGCTAGGTTCACATCTGCGCACTGGTCTCTGTCGTTTGAGTCTGTCGAGGGACCCCAACGACAGAGAGCCACACCACTAAAACAGAGGTTACCCATGGACCCCATAGACTGTAATGGGTTCTGCTGGGTCTCCTTAGACTTTAATGGGGTCTGCTGGGTCTCCGCCGGGTTTCCGCCATTTTTATACTGAAACCATGCAGGGCTTTTCTCTCCACTTATTTTCGGCAGTCTCCAACGGTGCTGATGTGAACATAGCCTCAGTAGGCATCTCAGAGTATTTTCTAAGTACCAAAAGACATCAGGAAGTTAATCCCAGGGGCCTCAGTCAGCATCTAACCTGGAGCAGCCAGGGGTTGGAATCAGTGAGACATGAGTTATAAACCTAAGGCTACATTTACACAACAGTTTTAATGAACATCACACAGATCTGGCCACAACCAACAGGAAACTCATCAGTTTACGGACATTCTTCTGGATTTTTCATGGGAAAATGGGGAGAAGGAGAGGGGCCGGGTCGTGCTCCAATGCAACACCAGTGACTGACCTGATGACCCTGCGCATGCCATGCTTTTTCCACAAAGTGTAGAATGAGTTTAATTGTAGATATTGGCAGTGGGAGGCTAAAGTCCTGCACTCTTGAGGAACCAGTTCAGAATAGAATAGAGAGGATGGGAATAGAACTTGGGAGAGCATTAGAGGGGTCCAGTCAGAGGGGCGGGAGAGAGAAAGGAGAGGTGTTGGGCCACGGGGAAGTCTGGGTTGCCCGAGATGGGCACCAGTAGACCATCATTTGTGAAGTGACAGTGTGGTAAAAACTGCACTTGGCTAGCATTGTATGGGAGATCAGAAACAAGTCTGCAAGAACAAAGGTGTCTATGGAGCCATGGAAAGGATGTGAGAGGCAGAGGACTCAGAGATCTCTATAGGGCAAGATTGGAATCAGGGGAGTGGTGCCATTCCAGAATGTATGAAGAGACCGTAGCCAGGTGAACACAGTCTGAGTTGACCAGGAAAAGGGAAAGGCGGCATGAAGCAAGCATACTAGGGAGATATTGAATGCTGTACTTTTAGAGGGGTTAATTTTACAGAAAACATATTTTGATGACACACAGATATCATTCTAATCTCCTGTCTCTCTATGCCCAGTAGTTATTGAATGTGTATATTTAATTTTGAAACACTTTAAAGTGTGATCAGCCTTACAGTAGCAATTGAAGAGTTGAGACTCATGTCACTGATACAGTTAATTCTCATCACTGATGTTGTGGCGCTAATTATGTTTGATTTATTACAATGAAACTAAATATTCATGATATTGAAACCCAAGAGTATTTACAAATGAGTTCTAGTTTTATGACATAAAAAAAAAGTTTATAGCCCCACACAGGAATTGCATAAAATAAATAAATCAGACAGGTGTTGTGTTTACCCAGCTAAACACATAGCAACAATTGGTTTTTTTTTGTTTGTTCTTCTTTTTAGAATATATTTAACCTTTTCCTGCATATAGATTGTGTGTACACCTTTTAAACCAATCAGTAATAATATAGCTATAAGAAGAACCTAGGAGTACACAGTGTATCAGTGATGATAGACATCTGGGCTAGTCTAGAACATAAAGAAGCAAGTTAGTCCAATTAAAACTTAATAGTTTTCTACATTTCAACTAATTTGCTCTTGTGGCTTTGCACATAAAGCTTTGAAAAGAGCCATTACCAATCTAGATTTTATACTGTAGCCTGCTGAGCTATTGCAATTTAGACTACAATTAGATAAACAATAAATTTTACAGTTTTTTTTTTCTCAAAATAAACACAACACTGCCCAGCAAAAGTTCTCATAATGAAGCTGGCATAAAATAAAGTGATAAATCACATTCTGCAGACAGGGGAATGTTAGTCTTCTAACTATGGTATTTAGTTTATGGTAGCCAAATCAATGCTTAAAATTCATCCCGGAGGTACACCACCTTCCTGCAGCAGACATTTCTTATTTTTGCATGTTAATATTTTACCCCCCTCCTTCCAAAACCCATAGCTTTTATAAACCATACTGTTATGTATGTGTCTTGGTTATGGCTGTGTCAGTTGTACCAAGCTTTTCACTGGGCAAAAGACTCCTTGTCTTGAGCTGTTTCAGTCTGGAAATTAATGTTTTTTTTTGTCACACCCCGTGCCTCCACCTATTATGTTCTGGAGTGTGAAGAGACCCATTTGTAGAATAATTAACAATTTGGAATATTTGGGTCAAACCCAGGTCGGTGTGAGTCAGTTTACCAATCTCTAATCTGCACCTAGATGTCATCTCTTCCATTGGATGTGTCTATAAAGTATTATACTGGATATTTAAATAATCTACCTGTTTGTTATATGGATGCATAGACTGGATGACATACTGCAGGCTTTCTATCTGCATGTAGTATAGTGAATATACAGCGCTGTGCCCTAGTAATGCATGATACTAGGGGTACAAGCTGGCATAGAGGTCCACTGGGAAAAAAAAAAAAAATTCCACTCTAGGCTACAGATTGTGCATTATATGTTTCTTATATTGCTATGTAACATCTCTGCCTGTTCGGGTTTCTGCGCCACCCTCTGCTCGCGTGCTGTGGCGAAGGAGGCGTGTTCAGTTTGATTCCTTGCGTAGGTTTCTTGTTGCTTCTGTGTACCTGCCTTTACTCTGTGCTGTTTTGTTACCTGTATTCCTATTTCTGATCTCTGGCTTTGTCTGTGACTATTCTTTTGGATTTAGATTCTGTACTGCATTGCTCGTCTGTTACCGAACCCTTGGCTTGCTGACCTCCTTTTTTGTCGTTTGTTCTGCCTTCCTTCTGTGTTGTCACTTATTCAGTGTAGGGTCCGGCTCCGAGTTGTCAGCTGTCACCTAGGACAGTCAGCCAAGAGGCAGGGCCAGTGGGGGCTTTTCAGCTTTAGGGCTCACTGTCTTGTTGTGCCCCCTCCCCCCAGGGTTCTCCAGCAGCTACTGGGGAATCTCTCCACTAGTGATTCCCTTACATTCTGCTAGTCTTAATATCCTACTGATTTTGAGTATACAGCTCAAATGTAGAACTATATGCTTCCATGATTCCAGACTACAAACATATAGCATACACAATTCGGTGAGGGCAATATAAAATTTCTATATTGTATAGATCAACAGAAATTCTGCCATCATCTTCCATATATGAGCTTGTTTAGGCCGGTTGCTGGACAACTGTCTAGGAGTTGATTTGTGAGTAGCTTTGAGCTGGGTTTGGGGAGGAGTTCCACACTGACCAGTCTCTGTAAAGATTTCCTGGTGTAAGTATTTCTCTGGTGGAAATAGAATAGTTCCTTCCAGGTATCCTGGTATTTTAAATTCCATGTATTTTATCTTGTTCTTCCTGTTTCTGTTCAATTCCATTTCCTGTTTCATTTAGTTATTACATGTTTGTATCTGCTTTGCTTGTTTTTTTGTTTTTTGTTTTTTGCTTCAGTTCTGCTGTAGCTGTGTTTGTTTTAGGGTCAGCATGGCAAATATTTGTTTTAGGGTCTGTATGGCATATTATGATTTATATTAGGACATCTTTAGGGGCAGTAATTTTATGTTCACATGGCAGAATTTACAGTGGACTTGGGATTGTTTTCAATGGGAGGCAGAGATCGCAGCAGGACACGGAAAAAATAAGTGTCCTTTTTGATCTTGGCTGATTCAGTCACTGCGTCCGCGGCTCAAGACTCCCTGCTGATTAGGCCCATTCATCTGGGCCTAATCAGCAGCGGAAACCCATGACGAAATGCCAATGCCATACATCATCATCCCGTCACAACTAGACCACAGCGGAATATACGGAGGTGGAAAATGTAGAGGAATTCTTCATTTTCCGCCATGTGAACATACCCTAATGGTCAGTTATGTCTGGTATTATGACCATTGTTAGTGTTAGATAGATATAGGGTAAGGTTCAGGGATAGTTAGGATGATTTGTTTGTTCATTAGTCTATCATCATCCATCTGCTCAATTACCATCTAGATAAGGTTAATTGTCTATAGGGTAATTCCCCTTTCTTTGCATTACATGTTATCTGCTACAGTACCTTGATACATGCTTCATGTTATTATTCTTGTGACTGTTTGGCTTTTACTCTAATTAGCCCTACTATAGGTCCTGGGGGTATCTGAATATCAGAAGACACTGTTAGTACCCAGGAAAAACATTGGCTATAGTCCAGTTCTGATGACTAGTGTCTAATCAGCATTATTAAATACAGTATCTATATATATATTTCTCAGCCTACATTTAGATTCACTTTCATTCTGCTGTATAGTTCCTTCTTCACCTCTATGATGGTAAATCTTGCACAGAAAAGGGTTAACCATGCTTCTCAGATGACAAATTTTTAGAAGAGGTATTAGTAATTAGAGACTCCAGGCTCATCAAGAAAGTAATTAGCAAGATTGCTTGCAGTTTACAAAAGCCTGTTCAATTAAAGAGAATAACATTTTTTTACTTTAACAAAAGGCAGACTTCCACATTCTTGGGTGTGTAAATAAAACTATAATCAGCATGATTAATTTGAAATCTGGGAAAGGATGGATTAGAATGATGTGTTAAAAGCCTAATGGCTCCCCGAGGTAGGTCCTAGAACTGATTTCACAGAGGATGCAGGTTCATTAATTGCAAACAACTTGAAATATGCAGCTGACAACTGTTTGTTTCCAATACAAAGACTCATTTGGCTTTGTATTGTTTAATATGTGAAACCGGGCTACTAATTCCACAAATAAATCAAGCTATCATTGTAAGGCATCATATCTCCTAAATTTCTAAGGACTGAAAGAGGGACAGAATGTGTGGAGTGTTATTGATGCCATGGTGAATTTAGCCCCACTCACTTCCAATTTGACTCTGCCAATTCCCATTCATTTATCTTTGTGCCCTGACAAGTATAACGCCATTACAGTCACCCTGACATGACTTGCCCTCACATTATAATGTCCTCCTCCAGATGCCCCCCAGCAGTACAAAGACCCCTTCCATTTGCTCCCACAGTGTAAACTCCCTATCCTGGTGTGTCCACAGTATAATGTCCCCCTCCAACTGCCCTCCAAAGAATAATGATTCCCTCTAGTTGCCCCCAGTTTAATGTAGCCTTCCAGCTACCCACACAGTTTAATATCCCCTCCATCTGCTCCATAGTATAATTTCCCCCTCCAGCTGCCCCCACAGTATAATATCCCCTACCCACTGCCCCCACAGTATTATGTCCCTCTCCTGGTGCCCTCATAGTATCAAATAAAAATAAAAAAAGAACAGTAATATTCACCTCGGCCGTTTCCTTGCTGTTCTTCTCCTCTGTCTCTGGTCCAGGGCATTCAGGGAGCAGAAGGAGCAATGTAAGTGACATCACTACATTGCTCCTACTGCTCCAGAAGCAGAGACAGGGGCTGAATGATACAGCAAGGAGTTGAAGCCAGGACATACCTCTCACCGACCTGGACGGGGGGACAGAACCCAGAAACAGGAACTGTCCTGCTGAATCCTGGATAGTTGGGTGGTATGAGGCATTGCTTCATTCATTAGAACAATGCTATTGTATTAAGTAAGATCTAAGTGAGAGACAAGTGATAAGTGGAAAGATGAGTCTAAACTTTTCCCTAGCCATCAATTTCACATCACTAAACTACTAATATATGAAGAGATCAAGTTTTACCCAGTACCCAATACTAGAATACCCAATGTATTATATCACTTTAATAGTAATGACTGTACTTTATACCTTAACCCGACATTGAAAATAAATGGACTCTTTAGGGTGTGATCAAACACTGCAGAAATCACATGCAGCTAAAACCCCACAAGAACTACACAAACAACAAAAGGAGGACATATATGTAGAATGATCAACCCAGATTAGAAAACCCAACAAGCAGTGACTAGTGGCTGCATGATTTTAAAGGGGTTGTTCCATAATAGAAACTTATCCCCTATTCAGTGATCAGGAGGACGGAGAACCAAAAGTTCCCCTAAGGCCACCTTGTGAATGGAGCGCCAGTGCGCTTGCGTGACCATTGTTCCATTCACTTCTTCATCACTGCTGGAGATTACAGTCCCAGCTGCCCCATTCACAAGGCAGCCTCAGGGGGACTTTTGGTTCTCCATCCTCCTGATCACTGGATAGGGGATAAGTGTCCATAATGGAACAAACCCTTCAAAATCATGCAGCCAATGGTCACTGATTGTGGAGTTTTCTAATCTGGGTTGATCATTCTACATTATGGAGACTTTTGGTTCCCTTTCCTCCTGATCTCTGGGGGATTCATCAATCGGTCTCCTAGCGATAGGACACCTATTTCCTGTCCTGTGGATAGGGGATAAGTGTCCATAATGGTGCAATCCCTTTAAGGGCAATTGTGCTGCCATTGGTCATTGCCAGTGCCTGGTTTTGGTGATGTGTGTCTCTCTACCCTTAGCCAGCAATATTGTTTACAGTAAATACATAAGCTATGCACCGTCTGAAAAACCTGTTGTGGCAGTATTAATTATTATGGAAGATCAATATTTGCAACATAAAAAAAAGTAATATTTTTATTTTCAATGGTACACTATATGGCCAAAAGCACTGTATATGAGCTTGTTGGACCTCCTTTGTGTGGCTATAACAGTCCAAATTTTTTTAGGGAAGGCTTTCCACAATATTTCAAAGTACAGTTTCTCTATGAGAATTTGTATCCAATCAACCAAAATACATTGGTGTGGTTGGGCATTGATTTTGGACAAGAAGGTCTGACTCTCAACCGATGATCCGTTTGTCAAAGGTATTTAATGTGGTTGAGGTCTGGACTCCTAGGTGGCCATTTCAGTTTGACATATCATACTCATCAAACCATGTTTTTTTAGACTGATTTATTAGTCTAGGATTGCTCATTGAGCAATGGGGGTGTGAATTTCACCATTCTAGCTGACACTTGTGATCTTAGATTTGTGTACAGCTGCTCAATAATAGAAACCCATTTCACAAAGCTCCTGTCATTTCCAGAGACTATTTCAGAACTATATAGTGAGTAATAAAACACGTGATTCAGTGCTCTGTGGTTCTACTCTTTGAGTTTGCACAATCTTCATGACTTAGCTATTATTACATCTTAATGAGCAGGGCCGGTTTTAGACAAAGTGGGGCCCTGGGCAAAATTAAAAGCGGGGCCCCAAATGCTGATATGCAAACAACACCATCATCTTCCAGTGGCAGCGCCTATAACGCCTCCTTTCTGCCAACAAAAAAGTAATAACAAGCCCCATTTTACCACACACAATTCAAATAACCACCTTTGTACTGCCTAATAGATTTTTGCACGCAGTCATCAGTTATTATACCGCCTCCTTAGAAATAATAGCCCCTGCTTATAAATAATATTACACCTTTATCAGTAATAGCTCCCTTATAAATGATAAATAGTGCCCTGTATCAGTAATATTTCCCCTTATCAGTAACAGTCACTATGTAAAAATAATACTGCTCCCTTATTAATAATAGCCCTCTCATAAATAATAGTTACCCTTATAAATAATAGTCCCCATTATCACTAATAGCCCCCTTTATAAATAAGCCCATTTAACAATTATACCCCCTTATAAATAGTTCCCCTCTTATAAATAATAGCCCGTCTTATAAATAATAGTTCCCCCTTATAATAGCCCCCTCATATTTAAGTTTCCCAATTATATATAGTAACCCACCCTTATATATAATAGTTCTCCCTTATACAGTGTCGGAATGAAGGGACTTAGGCCCACCAGAGGAACTTGTTCTGGGGCCCCACCCAACAGCTTCCTGCTAATAGCCTACACCACAGCTCCTTCACTGAAGTCTTACATATGTGTTGACTATCTGGTGTTACTGAGTATGTTCCAAGTATAGTCAGCCCCTATAGTACTGTGTAGGCCCCAATAGCTCCAATGGCCAGTCCATGCACAGTACTGTATGGGGAATGACATGGCCATGGAGCACTACATGTATGTGCAAGATTATAGTGAGGGAGCTGTGATGCAGACATAGCACACAGAGCTGCCAGCAGGAATTTTGAGCCCCCCCCCCCCACAGTATAATGCACACATGGTAAATAAGGCTCCACACAGTATAATACCCCTTAGTGGCCCCAGACAGTACAATATGCTCCCCAGCAGCCCCACACAATATAATATGCTCCATACAGTATAATATGCACCCCACAGTGCCCCCCCCAGTATAATGCTCCAGAGTGGCCTAACACAGTATAACATGCTCCACAATGGCCTCCACACAGTATAATATTCTCCCCAGAGGGGTTCCCCAAGTATAATGCTCCACAGTGGTCTCCTACAGTATAATATGCTCCCCACATCCCCCAATAGTATAATGCTCTACAATGGCCCCACAGAGTATAATATGCTCCCAAGAAGCCCCACACAATATAATACACTCCACAGTGGCCTCACACAGTATAACAGGCTCCCCACACTGCCCCTTCCCCCAGTATAAAGCTCCACAGTGGCCCATAGTATAATATGCTCCCCAGAGGGCCCCTCCTAGTATAATGCTCCACAGTATTATGCTCCCCAGAGCGTCCCCCAGTATAATGCTTCACAGTAGGTCCCATGCAATATAATATGCTTCACAGTTCCATCCCCTGAATAATATTATATTATACTGTGTGGGGCCACTGTGGAGCATTATATTGGGGGAGGAGGCCCTCTGATGAGCATGTTATATTCTGTGGGGCCTCTGTGGAGCATTATAATGTGTGGGGCTCTGGAGAGCATGTTATATTCTGTGAGGCCACTTTGGAGCATTATACTGGGGGGCCCTCTGTACAGCATATTATACTGTGTGGGGCCACTGTGGAGCATTATACTGGGGGGGCCCTCTGGAGAGTATATTATACTGCTTTGGGCCACTGTGGAGCATTATACTGGGGAAGGGGCCCTCTTGATAGCATATTATACTGTGTGGGGCCCCTCTGGATAGCATAATGCTCCACAGTGGCCCCACACAGTATAATATGCTATCCAGAGGGCCCCTTCCCCAGTATAATGCTCCACAGTGGCCCCACACAGTATAATATGGTATCCAGAGGGGCCCCCCAGTGGCCCTACAGACTCCCTTTATTATTATATTATACTCTGGGGTCTCTTCAGACCCCAGAGTATAATAATCAAAGGCAAGAGGGAGGTAAGGGAAAATAACAAACAGTTATACTCACCTTGCCTTATCTCTAATGGGCCTCCTCGCGCTGCTCCGCTGTCCCCGACAGCTCTGGCTTCCTCTTGTTTGCGGCTGACGTCACGCGTTGTAGACATCACCGCTGAAGCCCAATCACAGGACTCAGCGGTGATGTGAGGCACGCTGTTAGCACACCCCACGTGACGGCCAGGTGATGTCCGAAACGCTAGAAGATGACGTCAGACACCTAGGACAGGTGAGTAAAAATGTTTGTTATTTTTTACTCATCTCGGCAAGGGGCCCTGTGGTCCCTTTCTGTTATTGATATGGCCGGGCCTGACCCCAGGATCCGGAGTCATCAGGCTCCTTTGGGGATGGGGCCCTGGGCAATTGCCCAGTTTGCCCCCGCGTAACGCCGGCCCTGATGCTAACAACCACACCTTGGTAACCTTTCTTTCTAGTTATCATGACAAGTCTATAAATCAGTATAATTCTACAAACAAAATTGAAGCTTTCCTTGGGTGCGCTGATGGCAATATGTGCTCATACTGTCTATGGCAACATAAAACTTAAATATAGCCCTGGCAGTATATGGGTGTTAGCGCATTTTAACATTTACATTTTAACATTTTATTATTTACCTAAAATGAAAATAAAAAAATTAAGTAATAAAATTAGTACGACAGATATACAAGTATTTACCCTGGCCTTGGTACTGATAAGTCAATTTTTAAGTTAAACAGAAACACGATAAGGGTTTATTCACATTACTGCATTTCTATCATCTCTGATGGGTCCAAGGATCTGTGAAAAAACTGATTTAGGAATAAATACATTGAAATGAATGAAGAATCCATATGCTGTCTGTGAAAAATATAGCCGTATGTAAAATGTGTAAGTTGGAGGGAGATTTATATGCACATATATATATATATATTTAGAGGTAATGGAGGCACTATACTATTTGGGCCTTTTATATTGTGTATTATTAGTGCACTTTATATGATGTGTTTTGTTTAGTAATTGCCTGTATAGTAATAATAATTCTCTCTGGTATAGTGGTTTTATTTCACAACTTTATATATGTTTCTTTTTAGTTCCCCTGATTTTTTAACACCCTAGCAATGCTGCTGGTATAATGGTGTCAGGAGTTTAATATGGAATAGAATATGATAGAGGAGATCACAGGAGATGATATATGACTGTGTAAGGGTAGCAGGTAGCATCAGCAGAACAGTAAATGGAATATGATACAGGTCTAAATGTGGTAAGTGCCTGCTGCTTAGGATGAGCATTCTCATCCCTTGTCCACAAGAGGCTACATGGATGACATAATTGATGCTGCAGTTGTCTAACAAATTTGGTGGCCTTCTCAAAGTGCTTCAGAAGATGACACAATTACTTCTAATGGTAGATTTTAAAACAACACTTGTTGTAACAACATTGTTCCTGTTGTTTTCGTCATGCAGTAATCAGAATGTGCAACATGGAATTCCAACAGGATGGAAAGTTGCAGTTGAGGCAGCGCAAGGGCAGGCCATTTAGTTGCTACAAGTTCAGAAAAGTATTTATAACCACATAAGAATGGTTGAAATGCACAGACACTTTTTTGGCCATGATTAGTGTTGGGTGAATCGGCTCGTAACAATTATTAGACAGTCCATCTATTTATGTATAATAGTTCTCTGGTAGGTATCTGTATTTTTTCAGGGTACCCTTTTTCTTGAAAACGTCCCCACAGAATTTGAGATTGTTTTAAAGTGTGAGTATAGGTACAACTTCTCCTGACACTTTTGTGTTAACTATAAGAGACATTTTGTAACCATTTTTTGCGATAGAAGCTGTTATGGTTTAAAAAGGTATTCACGCCCACACTTTTAATGTGTGTCTGAGTGGTAAATATGTTACCTTATTAGGAGGTCCAGGAACTCAACTGCTGTATTGGAGAGGTTCATAGTGGAAGATAACCCCACGTGTTATCATGGACATAATTAATAAATTGATGTGCTGAAGTTTCCAAGCCATACAAAATTGATCACTAGTTCATCAACATAATGTCTGAATAATGTGATATTGGGTTTACAAAGAGGGGTGTCCATGATGTATGCAGCATTGAATGCCCCCATAAAGATGTTTGCATAGCTTGGGGCAAACCTGGTGCCAAAAGCTGTACCTTTTTTGAAGGAATAACTGAGACCGAAAGGAAAAAAACATTATGTTCCAAAATAAATCTAATACTTTGAGCAAGAAAATCAGTTTGTTTAGCGGGGAGAGAATGGTCCTTTCTAAAAGTGTCTTGGATGGTTTGAATCTCCAAGGTGTGAGAAATATTAGAGTATAGAGTACTAACTTTCCACACTAGTCAGCAGTGGAGGTGTTCTATACACATAAAATTTACAGCAGTGGAGGGTTCAATGATATGAGACTGCCTGAGCTGAAGGTGCTTTGCACAAATCTAGCACAGCCCTCCCTAACACTAACTAAACCTCACCTACCTTAACAACTACTAAGCTCCTCCCACATGCTAGACAATCTAAAGCAGAAGTCACTCCACCACTTACACAGCAATACAAAACTGGAATAGTAACTCTAGTATAACCAGTGCAAAGCTGGAAAGTGTATTGAGCCAGTTACGATGAGCTAGACAATGTCAATCAACTGCAGAGGGAGTAGCTGGGTGGAATTTTGCTGCAGAGATGCAGAGCTGGAAAAAGAGCCCATCAAGGTTCTGCAACACCCCAAAAGCACTTCATTCTAATTTGCATATCAGGAAATATGTGAGTTTGTGCAAATGAGAGCAAATTCACAAAAAAAAGTTATGGTTGTTTGTGAGACTGTCCACTGCTGAGTACTGGGGCTAGTTACATCACCATTTCCTACTGACAGACTCCCTTCAACACAGCTAATTAATGTTATTCTCTTGATTACTTAATATCAATAATAAATATGTGATTCATAGTGCTATAATGTATGTTTGTCATAATAGGACATTACAGGAACCTATAGAAGCAGTCTTGTACAATCTAGGTACACAATTCTATGGTTATCTCTGACAAATCGAAAATTCTACATAGAACAGCAGTAGTGCAAAAAGTACATATTTCTTAACTAATGCAAGGCTAAAACACTATATAAAAGAGTAGCAGCAATCATGTTCATACAGGACCCCATAAACTTTGCATTATATTACAATAAAGTTACACAAAATAGCTGAGTAATAAATAGTTAATAAAAAGCAGTAAATTATTCCTACCCAACTATAAACATAAAAGAGACAACTACCATCAGAACTATGAATCAGATGTACACAAGCCAACAGAGGACGTAAGACCTAAGATCTCAGTGGTGCCAGTGGACTGTATTGGTGACAGACAACATCTGTCGAATTTGCCAGAGGATCAGGGTGTCTTTTGTAAAATGAATCCTGCTCATTGCTCTGACCAATCACAAACTAATGGTTCACTAACCACACTAACATATCCACTACCCTGGGCTAACACCCTTTCCACATTTGCAGAAGCCCTCTCTTACTGTGCATGGACTTTCTCTGCCCTTTTCTCTTGGTATGTGCCAAAATTCATGAAGCAACTTTAATTTTGCCTGGGTCAAGCAAAGATACAGTAAGTACAGTGGGCAGATTTATCTGTGTATTTATATATTATATATTTTATATATGAATTTTCTGAAATAAAAACTTTGACATTATTGTATGACATTCACACTGAATATCATATTTTGATGCCCATGTATCACATTTCCATCGACATAAAAATGTCTTGGAAAAGGTAAGCAAACGTGGACTTTTAACAGATCAGATCAGATCAGATCAAACTTCCATTCCTTCATGGTAAAAGTGTGGCACAAATCTATTCAACAAATGGGTTTATGAATGCAGCAAAGGTCAATGACACCAGTACATCATTACAATGATATGACCAGTATAATATGAGAAGAACATTCAGATTCCATTTCACAAAAAGAATGAGGATATGATGAGTTCCTTGTGAACCTTGCCCTTTTATCACAAGACAAAAATGGTATAAAGTTACTCAGAAAGAACTATATACCCTACCATGCCTGAGATTCAAGTGACACTGCTGAAACAAAAGAATAGAATATGTTAAACATTATACAGTCTGTAACAAAAAAATAGTGTCTCCAAAGTAATCTAAAGGGATTCTACGACCACAAAAAGTGCTGCTAAACCACTTATATGTTACTGAAAAATGCCACTTACCCAATACAAGATGATACATGGCTGTGCTGGATGCAAGCAGACCTAGTTGCAGTATATGATAGAAAAAGCACTGGTGCAAAATGCTAATAGAGCAACCACTCACACACCTACAATCCATGATGGGTTGGATGCCACAGATAAATGCACACAGATAAAACTTATGGAAGGTATTTTTGTGATGTGTTTTTGTGTATTATGTCCTTTTTAATAAACCACTCATACGCTATTGTATAAGCCAGTAGTGGCAAAGTGAGCATAGTGTAGTGGCAAAGGTGCAATTTTGCTGCTGAGAAAATCCAATTTTATTCCATATGCAAATGATCTGTGCATAAGGATGTGGTCTCATCTGCTGAAACACCTATTTTTGCTTATGGTCTTTGCACATCAGGGCCTGTCAATGTTTATGTTAGGAAGCAGCACTGGGTGGTGACCAAAGATGAAAACCATGAAAGATCGCCATGTAAGGGTACATCAGATAACTCATTTGCATCCAGATTAGATTTGGATTTTGCAAGATGGTACTTTCATATAAAAAAAGGTATGGTCACTATTTTACTTACAGCTCCAACAGCAGCATACACAGGCTTTGGAAGTGGTTTTGGAGGTGATAGACCATCTATAAATACAATAGTTTTGATCAATATGGTATCACATATGAATTCTTGTCACAAAATAAGAACTTACATAATATATACTGTAGGCATTGGTACTGTATACATTAAAATGTTCTATATCCATAAGGCAGGTTATAAGTTATGAAACTACACAGTAGGAATCAATAAATGAATAAAGTAGACTGTAGGATATGCCATCTACACTTGCAATAAAGAATAATAAACATCACTCATGGCTGCTAATTATGACAATAGTGTAAAATGTATCATTCAATCTAATGTTGCATAGTAATTCAGCAAAATAGTCATAAAAGTTAGTACCAGACTGTCAAGGCCTGAAAACAAGATATTAAAGTGTTGATTCAATGGTTCCAGGCCAGCATGGGGAATTAGAAGGAAGGCAAAGAAAAAAAAGAACAGTCCTGGAAGGTGAAATGAAGCAGGAGATCAGCTTAACAGCTTTTGTGAAACCAATGAAATCTTCACTGTCAGTACTTTCTTCAAGCAGCCAAAGGAACATCTTTGCACCTGTATAGCTGTAGATGGAGTTCAGTGAAATTATATAAACTACATTTTCTGCACCAGACAATGGACAAGCTCAATTTAATGGAAAGATATAGTCTGGAGAAAATTACTGAATGCACCATGAATTTCAAGTTCGAGCAAAGATGGAAGTAATGATGTAATGAGTGAAAGGTAATTTTGGAATTTGTGGGAAGCACATTAGAAGAAACTAGACATGGAGATATACATGTTTATAGACACAGCAGTAAATTTAGCAGGCATACAAAGGTCTTGAAAATTTGCAATTTCAAATGTGCCACAGAAAACAACCATTGGAGCAGCTAAAATACTTATTATGAATGAAGACAGACATCTGTCATGCATTTTTTCTATAATGTTCAAAGATTAAGCAAAATTTGTAGTAACTAGTCTTACATCCATGTATTAGCTCAATCCTATCTTTTAAGGATATGCATTATGATACATTCATAGCAAACCACTAGTTTTAGTCGGATTGTGTATGGGCGCCTCATGGCAATGCCATGATGGCAGATTTCTACGCAAAGAAGTATTAAACATTGGATTTCAATGTGTTCTGCTGGGTGATAAGTGTCTGCCAGAAGAATCTGGCATCTCCCCTACCAACTGACATAAAAATGCTCAACCTAGCCAGGAATAAAGGGGAGTTGGTAGAGAAAGTTTGGCCTATAGCTATCTAATGGCTATCTTTATATAAAACTATTATGAGAACTAATAAAATTAGTTAACCTTTACATCTACGACTGCATATACTGTATGTTAAAGATGTAATTTATACTAATAAATACATGTAATACCTGTTACCCAGTGAAGGATCAATGTGTTTTTGGACTCCGATTTTCTTTACTAGCAACCTGATATTCTGTTATATACCTGGAGGAGGATTAGCTGGGAAAACACTGAACTCATTGCTAATGCTAATCCCTGTCCCTGCTCCACATCCTGCTCTTCCTTTGGGCTTACTGCTAATGAAAATCCCACTTCTTAGCCGCCAAAATCTATTGTAACGGGTTTATTATTCATGAACCTTTTGAGTGACAGGAATCTAGGCAATGTTCTGAAATAGGGGAGTAGTGGCCCCAGTATAAATGACAAGGTTAATCAGCTTCCAGCTCTTTCTCTGCTCTACTGCACTAATGATTTATGTTGACAATGTTTCATGTGGCTCTTGAAAAGTGTGAGCTTGTGATCTTTATGCTCTGTCCTGCTTGACCTGGGCTGCTCTAGTAATGAGGACATAAGATCTTCTCTCTACCTGGAAGAAATGCACTGAATAAAAAGAAAGGAGGAAATTACTTTTTACTGCATCATAGAAGATAGCAACAAATTTTAATAGAAAGCAAAACAAAATCACGTAAGACACACAAATCAAGTCAAATTCTGCCAAGGATCAAGCAAGACACATCGGCTGCAAAAAAATGATCCATGTCTTTTGTTTTAGTGAATTGTGCAAATATAGTCATAATTTCAAGTACTCAATATTAGAGATGGGGGAATTGATCTTTTACAAACCAGGTACGACCCGAATATTTCAAATTATTCAATTATTTTTTGTAAAAATAAAGATTTTATTAAAGATTTTATCAATTACAACAATGTGAATGTTTAAAAAGGTACAATAAGACACAAAAACATAGGACATGTGTAAGTATCAAAACTACAGTAAGGCTGGGGCCCCACGTAACGTAAACACCACGATTTGGCGACAGTAGAAAAACCGTTGAAAAAATCACAGCATTTTACAGTACCTACAAAGTGGATGGGATTCTGGCCAATCCCATCTACACATTGTAGAAAAAAATCTGCATTGGAAATGCTGTGATTTCAAATGCTAGTATTTTCTATATAAGTATAATAGTAGCAGAAAGTCCACAGAGGAAAACTCTGTGGACTTTATGTGAGAAGCTCTGCAGGAAAAACCGTAATGCGTTTTCCCCATGGTTTTTCCAGCAGCGCTTTTTAGCAGTGGCTCATTACATGGGGCCTTAGCCTTAGGCCTGTTATAGCAGGGTGTGAAGGCATGGAATGTCAGTTACATTATATCTAAGTTAAGTAATTTAGAGACTTGAAATAATTCCTACTGAGGGACCCTAAGAAATGAATCAATAGGCTAGAGATAGGATTGGTAAACAGCAGAGTACTGAAATAGTTTCCATGAATCCTATAACTTTTACTGAAAGTCTTTTGTTAAAGGTTTTTTGGGCAAGAGTTTAAAATTTTTCATTAAATACAGTACATAGAAACTGCTGTTTTTATAAGGAAAACGCTGAATCCCACTGCGATAATCTGAAAAAAAATCTCCATTAGTTAAGCGTTTTTTGTTATTGTTGTTAGTGTCATTCTAACAGCCTGCACTAATCAGAAACAAATCTCTGTTATTTAATGGCTTTAATCTGAAAAAATATTTGTTTCTTAAGCGTTTTGTTGCTCATACAGTATATACAGTCTGTCAGCCTGTGCTAATCTGAAAAAAATCTCCACTATATAAGGTTTTTTTTTTTTGCTCAGCCAATAAACAGTGTGATGCAGCCTGCCAATCTAAAAAAAATCTCCATTTATTAAGGGACTTTTTTTGACTACCCAATATACATACAAACTGCTGTCATTTTAACAGCAAAAAAAAAAAAAAAAAAAGCAAGCGGACTGATGCAGTTCTAGTCACCCTTTTAGCACTTAGCTATTTTTCTTGAAGCGTTTCTTTGTTAAAAAAAAGGACATACACACAATGTCAGAATTGTTGCCAATCACTATTATATTGAATCAGTGTGCAATAAAATGACTGGAAAAAAACAGGGCAGGGGACAAGTAAAAGGAGTGGGTGAAGAAAACACTTGTGCAGGTATTAACAATAACATTGTGGATTGCAACAGCAACACTACTTCTGGTCTTGACAGCCCCGCCAGTAGCTGCAGAGTTCTCGTACTTCCAATATTTTTGAAAGCATTGACCCTCAAATGTCAAGTCAAAGTTCTGTGTGTTCCTCCACCTCCTCTGTTGTAACATGTAAATTACAATGCTGTCTTTCTGTACTGTGTCCATGTCATCTTCACTGACACATTCTTTAGTAGTCATGTGGCATCTGCAGAGAGATATTCCTCAAAGCAAAAATTTGTTCATCTTAAAGAGTTGAATGAGAACTGTCAGTGTTTTTTGCATTTAGAGGAGGGAAAGGTGGAAGCTATGGGTGTTGGTGAAGGTAGTAGTAGCAGGGGGTGTACTAATGATAGTAGTCCTAGTAGGGGCACTAGGAGGACAATTGTTCTGAATTGTGAGGGAATAGAGGAATGTCATTGCCATGATTAGTCACAAAAAAGGGTGGAAGATGATGACATTACTGAATCCAATGATGATTCTATTACAGATAAGACCAGGTAAGGGTGACAGGCTGACATCACAGGAAGAGGGTGGCGGTAGTCGCAATAGTAAGAATTTCACCCATTGTGCAGCTCCAACACCCAAAATACCTGCCTGGGGTAAATCTAAGGCAAGCTTAGGTGGTGTGACTGGCAGACACATTTCCACTGCTTCTGGTTTTGGTGGCAGCAGCTATGTGGAGTCATCTCCCATATGGCAGAGACAAATCAATGGCAAGTTGAAAGATCTGTAAGCAGATAATTAGAAGTAGAAACTAGGTCTCTCCATACTCACATGAAATGGTGTCACTAGCTTGTTTAACAAAATAGAATTGACAGTGGCACCGAGAGAGCAGGACCATTCTATTTCTTGTCCCCATGATTTTCTTTGTAGGCAGGCCACATCCCCATGGTCATTGTCATCATCATTATCATCTCCATCTGCTTCTCTTCCTCCTCCATGCCAAAGTCAGTTGTCATCCATAAAGGAATGTGTATCCAATCTGCGCTCAGTCATTCAGCTGGTCTGCAACTTTAACTTCCACCTGGTCATGTTACTGGCAGTGCGGTCGCTGCTGTGCCACTTAGTGAAATCCACTGAATTGTGCCTATTGATGCCAACGCATAGTTTCAATGGAGAATACCTAGCCACCACCATCAAGCAGGGAATGCTGTCCCTGCTTGATATCTCCATCTAAGCATCTCTTTGTAAATGTCCATGTGGGAAAATATGCACGCCACCGTCAACACATGGAGCAGCAATAATGAGCAGGGACAATACATAGAGTGGCTTCCAAAAGTATTCATACCCCTTGAACTTTTTCACATTTTGTCACCTTGCAACCACAAACTTACCGTATTTTTCGGACTATAAGACGCAATTTTTCCTCCCAAATTTGGGAGGAAAATGGGGGTGCGTCTTATTGTCCAAATGTGGGGGTTGGGGGTGGGCGGAGGAGCGGGGTCGCAGCATCGCCCCCACTCCTGTCGCCACCGGTTTCCTGTAGCGGGGCTTCCTCCAGCAGCAGGAGTGGGGGCGATGTGCGGGCCCTGGAATTGGAGAAGCGGGTGTCTTAGTGAACCCAAAATGTAAAGAAAATGGTGGTTGGTCTGCTGCAGAGCGGTCGCCATAACAACTGGGTCTCCCGCTGTAATGTACAGCGCAGTCCCAGAGCTAATGCCCGCGGTCAGAGTCCACTCTGACCGTGGGCATTACTACTTCAAAGATTCCCCCCCCAAAGAGTAAAAACTGCCGCAGGGGCCGGTCCCCACCGGACCCATACGTTTGAAGTTGCAGGCAGGCTCCCGCGATCTCGCCGCATCCTGTTCCTATGACAGCCGGGAGTGTTATGAATGCGCCCAGGCCTGTCATAGGTATATTACTATTGTGGCTGGGCTGATCTGTGACCAGCCACAATAGCATTGTACAGAATCTCCCATAGACTGCAGTACACTTGTATTGCAGTCTATGGGACTTGCAATCAAATGATTGCAGGTTCAAGCCCCAAAACTAATAAAACTAATAAAATAGTAAAAAAAAAAAAAAAAAAAAAGTTCTAAATTACCCCCTTTCCTTAGAATACATATAAAGGTAGAAAATGACTGTGAAACACATACACATTAGGTATCGCTGTGTCCGAAAACACCCGGTCTACAAACTTATAAAATATTTTTCCTGTACGGTGAACGTCATAGCGGGAAAAAAATTCAAAGTGCTGAACTGCCATTTTTTTCACTGTTTCACCTTTGATTTGAATAAAAAGTGATCTAAGCAATAGATATTCCCCAAACTGGTATAACTAGAAAGAACATCTGGCTCCGTATAAAAAAATGCCCTATGCATCCCTGAACAGCTGTAGAGTCACCTGTTAATGTGACCTTGCAGCTGTTACAAAGCTACAACTTCCATATATTAAATATTTTACCAATTTTTGCTTCAAAAATTTTTTCCCCTATTTTCCTCCTCTAAAACGTAGGTGCCTCTTATAGTCCAGCGCACCTTATAGTCCGAAAAATACGGTAAATGTATTTTTATTGAGATTTTAAGTGATAAACCAACACAAAGTAGCACATAATTATGAAGTGGAATGAAAAGGATACATGGTTTTCAAAATTTTAATCAAATAAAAATCTGAAAAGTGTGATGTGCAAAAGTATTCAGCCCCCATATCAATACTTTGTAGAGCCACCTTTCTCTGCAGTTACAGCTGCAAGTCTTTTGGCGTATGTCACTACCAGCTTTGCGCATCTACAGACTGAGATTTTTGCACATTCTTCTTTGCAAAATAACTCACTCGGCCAGATTGTATGGAGAGCATCTGTGAACAGCAATTTTCATGTCTTGCCACAGATGCTCAATGGGATTTAGGTCTGGACTTTCTAACACATGAATATTTTTTGATCTAATCCATTCCACTGTAGCTCTGGTTGTATGTTTAGGGTCATTGTCTTGCTGAAAGGTGAATCCCCTTCGCAGTCTCAAGTATTTTGCAGCCTCCAACAGATTTTCTTCCAGGATTGCCCTGTATTTAGCTCCATCCATCTTCCCATCAACTCTGAACAGCTTCCCTGTCCCTGCTGAAGAAAAGCATCCCCACAGCATGATGCTGCCGCCACCATGTTTCACAGTGGGGATGGTGTGTTCAGGGTGATGAGCAATGTTACTTTACACATAGCGCTTTGCATTGAGGCCAAAAAGTTCATCTTTGGTCTCATCTGACCAGAGCACCTTCTTCCATTTGTTTGCTGTGTCCCCTATATGGCTTGTGGTAAACTGCAAACGACACTTCTTATGTGTATCTTTCAACAATGGTTTTCTTCTTGCCACTCTTCCATAAAGGCCAGATTTGTGAAGTGCACGACTTGTAGTTGTATTGTGGACAGATTCTCCCACCTGAGCTGTGGATTTCTGCAGCTCCTCCAGAGTGACCATGGGCCTCTTGGCTGCTTCTCTGACCAGTGCTCTCCTTGCTTGATCTGTCAATTTAGGTGGACAACCATGTCTTGGTAGGTTTGCAGTTGTAGAGTACTTTTTCCATTTTTGGATGATGGATTGAACAGTGCTCCTTGGGATGCTCAAAGCTTGGGATATGTTTTTATAATCGAACCCTGCTTTAAACTTCTCCACAACTTTATCTCTAACCTGTCTGTGAGTTCCTTGGTCTTCATAATGCTGTTTGTTCACTAGTGTTCTCTAACAAACCACTGAGGCCTTTCCAGAACAGGTGGATTTATACTGAGACTAAATTACACACCGCTGGATTCTATTAGCTAATTAAGTGTCTTCTGAAGGCAATTGATTGCACTGGATTTTATTTAGGGGTATCAGAATACAGGAGGCTGAATTCTTTTGCACGTCACATTTTTCAGATTTTTATTTCATAAAAATTTTGAAAACCATGTATCATTTTAGTTCCACTTCACAATTATCTGCTACTCTGTGTTGATCTATCACTTAAAATCTCAATAAAATACATTTAAGTTTGTGGTTGTAAGGTGACAAAATGTGAAAAAGTTCAAGGGGTATGAATACTTTTGCGAGCCACTGTAGCTTTTTATGGGCCCACTGGGTCAATGTTTTGAGCATCAGAGGCCAAAGCCTAGAAATGCAGCAAGGCCAAGTGCATTCTATTATTGACATCAACTCAGGGGTGCAGCACAGGCACAGTTTCAACTTCAGACAGGACCCATCTCCACACTGGGCCATTTTCTGCCCCCAACTTCACCAGGGCAAGTCATTTCTTACACTCCCCTCCCTCATTTCATGGATGTAAGGTGAAGCGCACATTGAGTGGCACTGTGGCACATGCTGGAGTGTCAGTTTGAGCAGCAATATACGGTGAATGATTACTACATGCAGAAAACCACAGACACAAGAGGGTGGGTAACTGTCTGTGAGAGAAAGAATAACAACTTCTATCTCATGATCACTTTTAGAAGATAGTCCAGCTTTTTCATCTGGCAAGCTAGGTACTAGGCGAAAAAAACCTCCATATATACTTGACTACAAAATTAATATTCCAACAAAAGAAAAAAATCAGTCAAGAAAAAACAAAAAATCTCAAAAATATATAAAATATATATTTATTGATAAAAATGTAATAAATAGTACATAGAAAAATACCAAATCTAATAATACAGGTGACAAAAGACAAAAGATAAGACACAACACAAGACACATGTGTCACTTGAAGGGGCTCAAAAATATGCAGAAAATAAAGATGACAATATATATATAATGGCTCAAAATATATAACTAATGCTTAATATGCAAAATTTGCAAACCACATATAAATGATTATCTAGATAGAAATTTTTTTTACCTAACCAATAGGTAATTAGATACCACATAGATCAAAAGAAGTTTATATATGGAAATGCAAAATTGAAGACACTATCCATATATTGCTTAAATATATTACTAGATATTAATGAATATCATATATAGAAAAAGAGCAAGCAATGATAAATGGAAAACATGTCAAATAAACCAATGAGTAAATACAAGATAATGATGATTACCTGTAGCCATTATAGAGACAAGTTTGAGCCCCAGTAAACACAAAGGTATGCGTGGAAACGCACCTCAACGCGTTTCGCTAAAAAAGCTTCCTCAGGAGGTGTCAACTGGGCCCGGAAGTCACATGGGGCGCAGCGGCGTGATGACGTCAGTGCACCTCCACGTGACCACGGAGGACCAATCACAGTTCTCAGCAGGGACGTCTGAAGAGGCCGAAGATCCTGAAGACAGCTGGACCGAGCCAGGATTCCCAGGAAAGGTAAGGCAAGGTGAGTATGATTGTTTGTTATTTTTATTCACCTTCCCTGGGCCTCCGATTATTATACTCTGGGGTCTGAGAAGACCCCCAGAGTATAATAATAGCACCAGAGCAGAGGGGAGCTGTTGGGAGCATATAATACTGTGTGGGGGCCACTGTAGAACATATAATACTGGGTGGGGGCCATTGTGGAGCGTATAATAATGTGTGGGGGCCACTGTGGAGCATATAATACTGGGTGGGGGCCAGTGTGGATCATATAATACTGGGTGAGGGCCACTGTGGTGCATATAATACTGGGTGTGGGCCACTGTGGAGCATATAATAATGTGTGGGGACCACTGTGGAGCATATAATAATGTGTGGGGGCCACAGTGGAGCATATAATAATGTGTGGGGGTCACTGTGGAGCATATAATAATGTGTGGGGGCCACTGTGGCGCATATAATAATGTGTGGGGGCCACTGTTGCGCATATAATACTGTGTGGGGACTACTGTGGAGCCCCTTCACTATTCACATCACACACCATCTGTTTTATAGCAGCCGTGCACTATTATTACAGGCTGTAATAACATTGTTTGGTGATTATAAAACTGATGCTGTGCAATGTATTTACATTGCAGGGAAGGAGTCACAGCGCTCACAAAAGCACCAAAGTAACTTCAAAGAATTGATCAGCAGGGGCCCCAGGTGTTGGACCCCCACTGATCTCTTATATCTCTTAGAGTGTTAGGATCCTGCAGATCAGCTGTTTCCCAAAGCACACAGCTCCCAGTATTGTTTTTATATGCCAGGCACTGCGCTGCTCACTCATCATATTCTTGATAACTGCAGTTGTGGGTACTACAGCTGTATCGCTTTCAAGTATCTGAGATATTGCTGCAGCACCCGTAACCGTCACTATCAAGAATTCGCTCTGAGAGAAGGGGGCCCGGGCAAAAGTTTGCATCGGGGCCCACAAGACTTTTGTTACGCCACTGAGTAAAAGGTTTTTCAAAAGAGCCACACTTTCTAGTGCAAGCTGTCATTCTGTTTGAGTTCAGCAAGCAAGTTTTCCATTTGGTGGATATGTAGAACCTGCTGTAAACAATCCAAGTATTCCACATCCTAGGAATGATAGATCGAGCTGCTACCAGTAGGAATCCAATTACCTTACGCACATGTTTCTTTTTTTTTTTTCAACTGTTTATTTTAAAAGTTTTTGTCATACAGAGAGAATAACAATATATGAGAAACATAAGAGAACTGAAGGTAACTGAAACATAGGACAGACGGGGATTACTCAGCATTCTCAATAAATTACAAAGCTTTAAACAAACTGGCCAGAATTGGCCCCAAAAAGGCCAAGGAATCCGACAACAAACAGGGGCAGACAAGACAGGAGAACAGAAGGGTGACAGAAGGACATCCAGGAAGTAAGGAGCCACACAGCAGCCGGATCAGAGAGGCCGGACCGCCCAAAACTCATCCCACGGTTTCCAGATCAGGCAGAACCTCTCCTCCTCATTATTAAGAAGGGCCGTCAGGTATTCCAGGGAGCGCGCATCTTTAATCCTAGCATATAACTCCTCCATGGCTGGGGGGGCTGGTTGCCGCCAGTGTTTAGCAATCAGACATCTAGCGGAAGTAAGGAGGAGCAACAGGAGCTGGAGAGCGGGCCTGCGCAAAATATTAGGGGGGGAGGTTGAGATAGTAAGTCCTAGGGGACAGGGGAAGGCTAACACCCAGGACCCCTTCCAGGAGACCCCGGACCTGGCGCCAATAAGGCTGGAACAGGGGGCAGTTCCAAAAGAGATGGAAAATATGTGCGGGGCGGGTACCACACCGCCAGCAGCAGTCCGGGACATTCTTGTCAAAAGAGTGAAGTGCAGCTGGGGTATGATACCAATGCATCAACATCTTAAAAATATTTTCTTTTTGTGTAACACATCTAGAAGTCCTGGGTGCTCTACTCCATATGAGGGACCAATCGTTACTCGAGATGGGTGTCCCCAAATAGGTCTCCCACCGTGACATATAGGTATGTTGGGGCAAAACATCTGGGGTGGGATTCGAAAGAAGGCGGTATATATCAGAAATAAGCCCTGTTGTCCCAACACCCGTTTTACAAAGTTTCTCAAAAAGTGTAGGGATGGGTGCTGTGGGGCCTTGAAAAATAGAGGAGGCCAGATGGGAGACCTGGATATACGTGAACTCACTGGACCGGGGCAGGCCAAATCCGGACTGGAGATCAGCAAATGGTAAAAGAGCCCAGGTCCAATAATCAATGATGTCAGCGTACCGAAAAAGGCTCGCTCTCAGCCAAGGTCCCGCTACCGGCCCAGTGAGTCCATGCGGGTAATTAGGGTAAAGAAGGAAAGCGGTCATGGAGGAACACGAGGAGGAAAGGGGGAAACGGGATGCACATGTGCGCCAAATATCTCTTGTGAGTGCCATAGGGCCTAACAAGTCTCCTCCAGGGCAACCCAGAGTTTGGAGCAAGTGGAATGGTGCCAGTCCAAGATTTGCACGGATATTGCAGCCATGTAGTACTGCAAGCAATCTGGGACTGCCAGGCCTCCTCTCTGTTTGGGTCTGGTTAGAATACTTTTGGCAATTCTGGGGTACTTAGAGGCCCAGATAAACCTGGAGAATGTTCTTTGAAGTGAGGTGAAGAAATCTTTGGGAAGAACTATCAGGATCGTTTGGGATGGGGAGGAAATTCAGGGAGTAGGTGTCAGAGAGGAAGCATGGGAGGTTTACACCCAAGTATTTTATTCCCTAGCTGACCATATGAATGAGACTTAGTCAGCGAATGAACTCACACAGGTCCAATATTAATAACAGCAGAACCGATCTCCCAGTGGCCGCACATTTCTCAGGAGAAAACCACTCTATTGAAGATTTGCGGGTTGTGGTTTTAATGGGACAGTTTAAGACGCAGGAGGAAAGAAAACAATGGGAGTACAAATTTATGCAAAAATTTAAAACTCTGCAATTTGGACTTAATATTCATGCCAGCTTCATGTCATACTATGTATGAACTGTGAGGGTCATAAATCACCACCTGATAGCAAACAGATAGATCCCTCCGTGACGCACCACAACTTTCCAGATTGTTTTTTTTGACCTGTTGTAAATAACTTCTCTACTTAGATTGCATTTTGTTTTGGTCTTTTTTTAAGGACTCTAAAATCCTTTGAAGACCGTGTGTATAAAAATCTGTGAATTTTCAGTTCTTGTATAACACCATGTCTGATGAAGGAAGTTTGTGCTTCTGAAAGCTTACTTATAAATATACTCAGTTAGCCTCTAAAAGGTATCGCCTGATTTCTTCACTCTTCCACATATGAATGGGAAGGCAGAGCCGAGTGAGTGGACTAGGGGAGTAGGTAGAAATATGTTGAGGGCAGTGCTTTTAGAGAGATCGATTTTATAATTACTAAAGTAGCTACATGTGGCAGCGAAGAGAGGGAAGTGTGGTCAGGGGTTGTGTGACAAAAAGTAAGACATTGTCTGCGAATGCCAAAATTTTAAGGTGTAAGGTCCCTACTTTCAAGCCTTGGATATCTGGGTTGCGCCGAATGGCTACTGGCAGATGCTCCATTACCAAGGCATAAAGGAGGGGGGAGAGGGGACAGCCTTGGTGGGTATCATTGGGGATAGTAAATGGGGCGAGAGGGTGCCATTAAGTCAGATTTGGACTTATGGGGATGAATATAAGGCTCAGATATGAGAGGGCATAGTGGGTCCTAGGCCTAATTGAGGCAGGGTGGCTTGGAGGAACTTCCAGTCCACTCTGTTGAAGGCCTTCTCCATGTCCAATGAGAGCAACAGCATGGGAACCTGAGAGAACGCTGTGCATGGTGGATGGTGGAGAAGGCCTTCAGGGTGTTGTCCCGTACCTCCCTCTGAGGAATGAATCCCATATGGCGACTGAGTCTGTTGGCTATTAATTTGGCGTATATTTTATCATCTGTGTTGATTAGGGATATGGTCCTGAAGAGGATCTTTATCTTCCTTAGGGAGGACAGTGACATGAGCATATAGAAAGGATGGAGGGAAGGGAGTGTCAGGTGAGATTACAGTAAAGACTTTCAGCATATGAGGGGAGAGTTCAGCTGTAAGGGATTTATAGAAACGGGCCGTGTAGCCATCTGGAGCAGGGCTTTTACCTGCTGGAAGGGTAGAAATCACAGAGTCTAGCTCCTGTAGAGTGAAAGGCATATCTACATGGGATGTATCATCGGTCATGAGCTGAGGCAGGGATGTGTCAGCAACATATTGGGCGAGGGAGAGTGGGGGGATCAGGTCTGCAATTAGAGGTGTGAGGTGGGGGTAGGTTATAGAATATCTCATAGTACTCGCGGAAAGCTGTAGCTATTTTGGGGGTTAAGTGGGATATTTTGCCATTAGATTGTTTGAGCAACATGAAGTCAGAAGCTGAATTGCGTTCCCTAACCACTTGGGCTAAAAGACGGCCTGCCTTACTGCCCCATTCGTAGAACTAGCATTGGCCGAGTTGACAGAGCATCTTTTGCCTGTACTGAAGGAGGGACCTGATTTCTTTGTTAAGGAGGCAAGCGTGGAGCGTTGGAGGGTTTGTTTGTGTTGGGCCTCCAGGATGGCGAGGGAGTAAAGCAAGGACTTTAGTTTCTGACTTTCCTTCCATGTTTGATCAAGACCCTTCTCAGGGCGCACTTTAATGCCTCCCATTGTGTAGGTAAGGCTGTAGTATCATGAGAGTGATCTATCTCAAAATTGAGGATGGAAAGGTCAGTCTGACACTGAGCACCCAGCAAGAGGGACTCGTTAAGTCTCCAGGTATTAGGACGGGAGGAAGGGGGTAGGAGTTTTATAGAACATGAGACCGGGGAGTGATCAGAGAGGAGGGCATTTCCGATCTTGGCCGCAGTTACTTGGGGCAGGAGGGCGTGAGGTAGGAAGATGTAGTGAAGTCTGCTGTACAAATCATGAGCATGAGAGTAGAAGGAGAAAGCTCTGCCATCTGGATAGAGAATGCGCCAGGTGTCGCACAACAGCATGAAGTTGAAGAGCTTCCATAGCTTATTGAGAGCGCTATAAGGAATATGGGTCTTGCCCTAGGAGGTATTAAGCAGGGGGTTGATAGTGAGGTTAATGTCACCACACAGAATGAGGTGACCATGTGCAAAGGATTGGAGTTTAGTTAGGGTGGAGAAGAGGAAGGGGACCTGACCTGAGTTGGGTGAGTATACATTAGCCACCGTGTAAGTGACTGCATATATTTCACAGACAATAAATAGGTATCTCGCTTCCACGTCAGACATGGAGTCCAATATTTTCATGGGTAGGTTTTTATAAAAAAATGTGGCTACACCTTTAGTTTTTCCGTGGGTGCTGCTACTATATGACCAGAAGGGATAGTAGCGGTTTTTAAGTGCAGGCATGTGCGTAGCTAGAAAATGGGTTTCCTGTAAACATAGGATGTGGTGTCTACATTTATGAGAGTCATATAGGATATGAGAGTGTTTCTCAGGCATATTAAAGCCTTTGATATTAACCCAAATTTTTAGATTTTAAATTTATGTTTTTGACTACCCACCTTCCAAACCCCATAACTTTTTTATTTTTCCGTTCACCTATAAGGCTTCCTCAAGGGGTGTATCGATTAAAATACAGGAGGGAATTTATATAGTATGTAAGAGGTTTAAAATGACTCCATTTTGGATTTTTAAAATGTAAATAAAACTATATAAATATATAAATATCCCTGGAATCGTACCAAAACATAGAATATAGGTGACATGTAATTTTGGCTGCAGAGTGAATGCCGTAAAAACAAAGCCCATATGAAATTCGCACAAATGTATTTTTTCTCCAATTCCACCCAAATCTGATTTTATTTTCCAGCTTCCCAATACATTGTATAGAATAATAAATTGTACCATTATGAAGAACAATTTGTCCTGCAAACATTAAGCCTTAATATGGCTCTGTGAACGGAAAAATGTTATGGAGTTTAGAAAGTGGGGAGTCAAAAATGAAAATCAAAAATCGAAAAATGTCCCTGACGGGAAGGGGTTAAAACTTTTGGGAAATTGGTAACACATGTTATTTGTGCCAAATTGATTCTCCCATCTCTAATCTACTCCTGTCTGCATCTGTCCAATAAATTACATCACTTCCTGTCTCAGAAAGGAGTCTCATCTCTTAAAAGACCTAACTGTGAGTCTCACAGTCAATAATTTACAAAGGGGTCTGACTGCGAATAAGGAAAAATAATACACTAATTGTGAAGAATATCGCCTCGCCCAGCCGCCTGGCACGCTTGCAATCAAACTTCTTTCTTAACCTCCCACTCACACACTGTGAGTAGACCGGGTCATAGGATAAAACGAAATGAGCGATATAAATTTTATATGTTTAATAACCCAAGTGGGTCGGTATGAATTAATAGCATATACAGAAATATACAATATTAATATGATCAAGCATAAACATACAAGCAAAAGAGCGATGATACAATACACAAAAATAAACAGGGGAATTAAAAGATAGAGAAAATACTGGCATAGGCTCGTAGTCCGTTTCTCTAGGCCACAGCAGAGTTTTGGGCCTAGGGCGCAAGCTTAAGCAAGTTGCATAAAACAATCCTTCTACATGCTGTCCAGAACTAGGCCCTCAAAGCATTCCTCAGTAGGGCAGGCCCTCTCATCTTCTCCCAGATCAGAGCTCCTTACTGCCTCTTTGCTGAATGACCCCAGAATCCAGGTCTGCCCACAGCATATGGCTAGTGCTCCACCCACCCCTTGCACCCAGGCAGCCCCCCTTCTCCCACCTTTGCAGAACCCTCGGAGAGAAGGGTGAAGTTAAGGCTTGCTATCCCCCATCCCATCTGGCCAGGGATAATAAAAGTGCCTGGCTATAGCAAGCCATCTCCAATGAACACACATAAAACCAGTGAAGCGTATCGTCCAGCAATGTGGACTCAACTAAAGCACCGCATTCCAAGTGGGGAAAGGACTGACCTAAGCAAGTAAAACACACTTCCAAGAAAGATATAAAACTGAGGGTCGGTTCATCACACCTCCCCCTTTTAGAGCGTGTCGGGAGGAAGGACGATCCTAAGATCGCCTTCCGCGGACACCTTGGCGGCCTTACCCCGCCGGGACCTGCGCTGGTCCCTGACCATATTCCTGGCGCACTGATACCCTCTTCCTCTCCTGTCTGAATGGAGACTCTTCTAAGGTTCAGGCTCTGAATTAAGTAGACCTGGCTACCTCCTGCTTGCTCTGGGTCCCTCCCCCGAGTGCTGGCGTCCCTCAGACCCACACTCACAACCCCAGGCCCTTGTGGTACCGGTGCTGAGACCCCATCCTGGCAGTCTCCGCCCACCTGGCTACCCCCGGCCTGCACTGGGACCTCGTTCTGAGTGCTGGCATCCCGCAGATCCACACTCGCAACCCCAGGCCCTTGTGGTACCGGTGCTGAGACCCCATCCCGGCAGTCTCCGCCCACCTGGCTACCCCCGGCCTGCACTGGGACCTCGTGCTGAGTGCTGGCATCCTGCAGATCCACACTCGCAACCCCAGGCCCTTGTGATACCAGTTTAGAGACCCCTTCCCGGCAGTCTCTCAGGGTCTCGCCCACACTAGCCGCTAGTTGGGAGAGTTCTAGGGGATTCTGCACCTCCCCCTTTGCTTCCAAACCTAGGGGCACCTCTGGTTCTGGCACAGGTATGTTTGGACCCTGTCCTCCCTCCCAGACGCCTTGTCCCTTTGGGCCTACACCCTGTTCCTCCTGTACTTGGGTGGGTGATGGTGATACCTTGGACAAATGACTGAGATTATGCTTCCCCAAACCATCCCTCCACAATACATTGACAGGTAATACATTTGACACACCCCCCTTCTTGGGTCCCACCTCCAGCACCCCATGCCGTCTGCACTTGGGCCATGGGCACGACTGGCACACTTTGGATGGCTGTTTCTCCTTCCCAGGACTCTTTCACAAGAGTTAGGGGCCCACGTACACGTCTCCCGTACAAGAGCTCAAAGGGGGAGAATCCCGTTGAGGCTTGCGGCACCTCCCGGTAAGCGAACAGCAGGTGCGGGAGATAAGGTTCCCAGTCGCGCCCGTGGGACTCGACTAACATCCTGAGCATCTGCTCCAGGGTGCCATTGAACCGTTCACACAGGCCATTGGTCTGTGGGTGATACGGGCTGGACACCAGATGTTGCACCTCTGTTACCTTACACAGGCCTTGCATCAAGGCAGACGTGAACTTGGTACCTTGGTCTGTGAGCATCTCTCTGGGAAATCCAACACGGGAGAAGATGCCTACCAGAGCCTTGGCCACTACATCAGCCCGGGTGGAAGACAGCGCGACAGCTTCCGGGTACCTAGTAGCGTAGTCTACTACCGTTAATATGAAACGTTTCCCGGTGCGACTGGGAATGGACAGGGGCCCAATGAGATCCACAGCCACCCGCTGGAAAGGTTCGGTTATGATGGGCATAGGTATCATTGGTGCTTTGGAGCCTTGCCCCGCCTTGCCCATCCTCTGACAAGTGTCACATGAACGGCAGTATTTAGCTACATCTGTCCCCATCTTAGGCCAGTAGAATAAGTGGCTGAGGCGAGCCTTGGTCTTAGCGATCCCCAGGTGGCCTGCCAGTGGACTATCATGAGCAATCCGCAACAACTCCACCCGATAGGGTTGGGGTACCACCAAATGTTTCTCCCTGAGCCGACTTTCTTTTCCCTTTGTGGGGATCGTTTCCCGATACAACCTCCCTTGCTCCCAGTACACGCGGTCCTTGTCCGACTCCAAGGGAGGTTGACCAGCACGCTCCTTCAATGCATCCAGACTGCGGTCAGCTTGGACAGCGTCCCTGAACTCCTGACTGGAACCAGACAGAAGAGATGTGCATGTCACATACCCGCCGGGCTCCTCCGGCTCCAGTGTGGGGAGGTTAGTCACGGCGGCCTCAGTGCCATCTCCGGGTGACAGAGGGAACGGCTCAGGGGTCGGAGCGCCTTCCACCCCTCTAGCACTCTGGCTGCGGGTTACCACTGCAACACCAGCAGTCCGTTCCTCATCCGGATCGGCCCTGAGATCCCCGTGACCCACCTGACCACCTGGCACATTGTCCTCAGTTGGGGTTGCCCCCAGCATCTCAGAAGAGCTACCCTGTAAACCTGCAAGGCAAGAATTAGCAATTACATTGACATTGCATTCATTCATTGATTCACAGTGAACTGCATGGGTGAATGGCTGAGCCAGGGTCACACTGAGGGGGCTCGCATCACCCGCAGATGTGGGCGGGGCTACAGCCAGGTCAGCATTCCACAATGTCTCATTCACATGCTCACTGATTACTTTAGCTGGACACACAGCAAGGGGAGACAAAAGGCTAACCCCTCCCTCTGCCTGTGTGACAGGCTTCAACACCTCATTAAAATCATCCTTCAGTACAGACATTTTGTCACAGCAAGGTGGCGCTGCTCCCACCCCATATTGGGACACCAAGGGCCCCAAATCTCTTCCCAATAGTACATTGGCAGGCAGATCAGACACTAGCCCCACATCACGCATCCCTTTTCCCGCAACCCAGTCCAAATGGACGCAAGCCATGGGCACAGTTACGCGTTCTTGTCCAATACCCTTCAGGGTCAGAGTTTTTCCAGGGATAATACTGTCCGCAGGGACCAAGTCAGGTTGCACCAGAGTAATCTGCGCCCCAGTGTCCCGAAATCCCATGACCACCTTACCCCCCACAATGACCTGTTGACTGTTGGCATTGGATTGCAACCCCTCCCTCCCCACCAAGTATACAGATGAGCCAGCTGCCGTGGCTGGGGAAACAGGGGGGTTCTTAGAGCGGTTGGGGCACTCCGCCTTGAAATGTCCTGGCTGGTTACAAGCATGACACCGCCGGGCCTCTCCTTGGGACTTGGAGGGGGTCCCCGGGGCGCCCAGAGTTCTTGGGACAGGGGAAGTAGAGGGGGCACCCGGGACAGAGTTTGTCTTACCCCACTTGGAGACCGCAGGCTGTGGTGAACTCCAACTTTGCCCCTCCTTCCCGCTTGGGGGTCTCTGCAGTGTGGCTCCTCTCTTGATCCCTTGCTCCCTGGTGGACACATAGTCGTCAGCAATCTCTGCAGCCTTGTCTGCTGTTTTGGGTTTCCAGTCACACACGAACTGGCGGACCTCCAGAGGGCACACCTGGAGAAATTGTTCCTTTATCATAAGATCCCCAATTCCCTCAAACGTGGTGACAGTAAGTCCTTTGATCCACTGCCAGAATGTAACCTGTAAGTGGTGCAGAACATCCGCATAGCTCTCTGTGGGACCCCGCTGGATATTCCGGAACTTTTTGCGGTACACCTCCGGCGTGAGCCGGTATCTCCGGATCAGCGCCACTCTGATGGTCTCATAGTCCGCGTCCACTGGTAAGCTCGTGGAAACATCCAGGCCTTTTCCCTTCAGCCGGGGAGACAGGTAACGGGCCCATTCTGCCTGGGGAATATGATGCTGCTTACACACCCGCTCAAATCCCCGCAAAAACGAGTCCAAGTCCCCGTTATCTTCCAAGATTGGAAAGTCCTCGGATCGGATCTTTAGTGCTCGGGCTCCTGGAGTTGGTGCAGGGGAAGGTTGCGCCTGCTGGCAAAGTTCCAGCTTTTTTAGCTCAAGCTGATGCTCCAACTCCGCCCGACGCTCTGCAGCAGCGGCCTCTCTTTCCGCCTGGCGCTCTGCAGCAGCAGCAGCGGCTTCTCTCTCCACCCGGCGCTCTGCAGCAGCAGCAGCGGCCTCTCTCTCCACCCGGCGCTCTGCAGCTTCTCGGTACTGGAGAATCACCTGCAGACGGGTGCTATAGTCACTGGCGTCTATCTGCTGTAAGGCCATTTGCAAGTATAAGTCCGTTACCCCCACAGAAATGGGGTTACTGGTCCCTCCAGGCACAGTTACCTCTGGAGTCCGGGCACCTGCGGAACCGTCTGGCATGGTGATGTTGTCTGGTGCCAGCCTCTCAGGACCTTGCTCCGCCTCCTGCATGGCTATGGTAGCTTCCATATCCGCCATCTCCTGGAGTTCAGCAGCAACCAAGTCCTGCAGACGTTTGGTTATGCTTCTGGTCCCAGCAGCCATCCACTGGAAGCCGTTGCCAAATAAAAGATAGGACAGAAAAAAGAAGAAGGGAGGGAACAGTACTGTACCAAACTTTCACCGTATTTTAAGCTTGATCTCATACCGCGTTCGTTCCATAGGATTGCCGCAATCCCCAGTGTCTGCGTGATACCACACCCACACACTGTTACCCTAATATCCCACAACGCTGCCACCACTGTGAAGAATATCGCCTCGCCCAGCCGCCTGGCACGCCTGCGATCAAACTTCTTTCTTAACCTCCCACTCACACACCGTGAGTAGACCGGGTCATAGGATAAAATGAAATGAGCGATATAAATTTTATATGTTTAATAACCCAAGTGGGTCGGTATGAATTAATAGCATATACAGAAATATACAATATTAATATGATCAAGCATAAACATACAAGCAAAAGAGCGATGATACAATACACAAAAATAAACAGGGGAATTAAAAGATAGAGAAAATACTGGCATAGGCTCGTAGTCCGTTTCTCTAGGCCACAGCAGAGTTTTGGGCCTAGGGCGCAAGCTTAAGCAAGTTGCATAAAACAATCCTTCTACATGCTGTCCAGAACTAGGCCCTCAAAGCATTCCTCAGTAGGGCAGGCCCTCTCATCTTCTCCCAGATCAGAGCTCCTTACTGCCTCTTTGCTGAATGACCCCAGAATCCAGGTCTGCCCACAGCATATGGCTAGTGCTCCACCCACCCCTTGCACCCAGGCAGCCCCCCTTCTCCCACCTTTGCAGAACCCTCGGAGAGAAGGGTGAAGTTAAGGCTTGCTATCCCCCATCCCATCTGGCCAGGGATAATAAAAGTGCCTGGCTATAGCAAGCCATCTCCAATGAACACACATAAAACCAGTGAAGCGTATTGTCCAGCAATGTGGACTCAACTAAAGCACCGCATTCCAAGTGGGGGAAGGACTGACCTAAGCAAGTAAAACACACTTCCAAGAAAGATATAAAACTGAGGGTCGGTTCATCACACTAATGATACCATAAACAGTGATGAAAGATTGAACCCAGTTTTTGAGGACCCATACTTTAAATACTAATACAGTTAAATAGAAAAAAGATGCTAATGTACATTAAGTAAGGAATTTTATCAGACTCATAAACTGCAGTATTTGTGGGGAAATTAGGCTTCAAAGTCACTTCCAATAAATGTATATTATTTATAATCAACATTTTTTACTCTATTTCATGTTCACACTTTTTAATAAAAATGACTATAATTAGAGATGAGCGAATTGATTCTGCAGAAGTGGAATTCGATCCGAATTTCAGGAAATCTTCGATTCACCACGATTCCGGATTACCTAATGCTTCGCGGTAACGAATATTTAGTAAGGACCTTTGCGACATCAGATGCTCAAATGATGTTCTCTAGTGATGTGATTGGATAGGCATGTCTTTGCTTGTTAGCAGATCCTTCCACATGAATAAAACTTGTCCGTGCTGGAGAGAGAGAGAGAGAGAGAGAGAGAGAGAGAGAGAGAGAGCGAGAGAGAGAACATGACCATGGCATCCAAGGGCTTCAGCCATTTTGCCGCCCACCCAGCGTCATCGCCGGGCAGTAAGGAACGCCCCCTCTGACAGTACAGCGCTATGGGAGAGTACAGCGAGGGGGCGTTCCTTATAACCCAGCGATGATGCTGAGTTGTAAGGAACGACCCCCCAGTACAAGTCTATGAACAACAACTGTCAGGGAGGGCGTTCCTCACAGCGCAGCTAGACTGTCAGGAACGCCCTTCTGACAGTAAACCATGAAACTAAGACCCCCGATATCTCCAGCCCCAGGGCACATACCGGGAAAGCCGGCAGTGTGCTGAATTCAGCGCGCTGTCGGCTTTCTAGCAGTATGTAAAACAGCATATACATGAGGATGTGAAAGGTCCTCTTTAAGGCTAAGGCCCCACGTGGTGTCCTGCAGCAAAAAAGAGCTGCGGGAAAGAACGCAGCGGTGACGCATCACGGTTTTTCCTGCAGCACTTTGCACAGAAAGTTCGCAGAGGTTTCCTCTGCAGACTTTCTGCTTCAATTATATCCACAGGAAAACTGCCAGCATTTCCGTCGGTATAATTGACATGCTGTGATTTCCAAAACTGCGTCTGTTTTGGAAATCGCAGCGTATCCGCTGCGCATATTTTACTGCAAAGTGGGGATGGGGGCCACATGTGGCGAAAACCCACAGAAAAAAACCCGGCATTTTACATCTAGCAAATCCCATCCACACATTGCGGAAAAATACGTGCAGCAGATGCACTGCGATTTCCTAAACCGTTCCGGTTTTGGAAATTGAAGCATTTCAATTATACCTACAGAAACACTGGCGGTTTCCATATAGGTGTATTGAAATCAGAAAGTCCACAGGGGAAACCTCTACAGACCTTCTGTGAAAAGCGCTGCGAGAAAAACCACAATGTTACCACTGCGGTTTTTCCTGCAGCGGTTTTTTTTCTGCAGCCCACTATGTGGGGTCTTAGTCTTATTAAAACCCAAGTGCCACCTTAATTAAATTAATTGACCATCATATTATGCCCCTGATTCACCCTGACATAAATACTGCACCTCTAATGGCCCCTTATATAAATAACCTCCCCCTTGTATTAATAATACCTCCTAATAACCCTTATATAAATGACCCCCCATCGTCATAATGATAATGCTCTCTAATGAATCCTCCCTTATAGTTATATTTCCCCCTCCTAACCACCCCTTATACTATTAATATACCCACAACTAAGCTATTAATATACCTCAGCCCCCCTGCTAGCTACGCCTCTGATGCCTGACCAATAAAGGAAAAATACAGTGGCACTCTTCAAATTCAAATTCTGCTTCAAATTCAGCGCCAAAATTAGCTTGAAATTCACCATCAAAAGCCTTGTTGGTTTTTGTCAAGCAGACTCTACTTCAAATTTCTGAAGCAGAAATTTTCTGCTTGGCAAATTCAGTGTCAAATTCAGTGTCAATTTCCTCCATGAGAACATACCCTCAGGCTAAAGTCCCACATAACATGCTACAGCAAAAAAAAAACCGTTGTGGTGTTGCTGCTGCGGTTTTTCCCTCAGCGCTTTTCACAGAAAGTCTGCAGAGGTTTCCATTATACCTACTATAGAGAAACCGCCGGAGTTTCCAAAGGTATTATCGACCAGCTGCAATTTCCAAAACTCAGCGCATATTTATTCACAAGGTTGCGCTAGAATCCCATCCACCTTGCATTGACTGTAAAACACTGCAGCTTTTTCAGTAGCGTTTCTGTCTTGGCCAAACTACGGCATTTACGCCACGTGGGGCCCCAGTCTCAAAGTCCTGTCCATGGACCTGATCAAACACTAATACTGACTTGGTTAGTGTAAAACTATGGTCCCTACTAGAGATGGGCGAATCTCTCAATATTCGTTTAGTTTTGGGTCAGGTGTAGTGATGAGTGATCCTGAACCGCACAGTTCGGGTCCCTGCCGAACATTGTGGGTTCGGTTACCCACTGAAGTTTGAGTTTGGGTTCGGCTCATCCCTAAAGCTGGTTGATTGACTGCTGACTAGCCAATCAACCAGCTTTAAGCCCACAGACATCACTGACATGCCCAGTATAGGAATGCCTGTGATTGCTCAGGCGGGACATGTGACCCCTCTGCATAAGAGGCAGGGTCACAGGTCCTGTCGTCATTCCAGCTAGTTAGGCTAGGTAGGGAGAGGCTGAAGTTGGGGTAGGGAGAGGAGCCTGTACCGTGAGGGACAGTTAGCCTATAAATAATAATTGCTCTTTTCAGGGCAGTGACAGTAAACTGTGTGTGTATACCCATATCGTCTCAGCGCAGTAACAATAACTGCGTGTGTACCCATACTGTCTCCTAGTCAGTAACAATAACTACATTTGTATACGCATACCGTCTATCGCAGTAACAATAACTGTGTGTATACCCATACCGTCTCCTAGCGCAGTAACAATAACTGCGTGTGTACACATACTGTCTCCTAGTCAGTAACAATAACTACATTTGTATACGCATACCATCTTCTATCGCAGTAACAATAACTGCGTTTGTATACGCAGAACGTCTTCTAGTGCAGTGAAAATAACTGCGTGTGTACACATACTGTCTCCTAGCGCAGTAAAAATAACTGCATTTGTATATGCATACCGTCTTCTAGCGCAGTGAAATTAACTGTGTGTGTACCCATACTATCCTCTAGCACAGTAAAAATAACTGCGTTTGTATACGCATACCATCTTCTAGCACAGTGAAAATAACTGCACGTGTGCCCATACTGTCTTCTAGAGCAGTAAAAATAACTGGTTTGTATACACATACCGTCTTCTAGCGCAGTGAAAATAACTGCGTGTGTACCCATACTGTCTCCTAGCGCAGTAACAATAACTGCGTTTATATACGTATACTGTCTTCTAGCGCAGTAAAAATAACTGCATGTATATGCATACCGTCTCCTAGTGCAGTAACAATAACTGCGTTTGTATATGCATAACATCTTCTAGCGCAGTGAAAATAACTGCGTGTGTACCCATACTGTCTTCTAGCGCAGTAAAAGTAACTGCATTTGTATACGCATACCATCTTCTAGTGCAGTGTAAATAACTGCAAGTGTACCCATACTGTCTTCTAGCGCGGTAAAAATAACTGCGTTTGTATACGCATACCGTCTTCTAGCTCAGTGAAAATAACTGCGTGTCTACCTATACTGTCTCCTAGTACAGTAAAAATAACTGGTTTGTATACGCATACCGTCTTCTAGTGCAGTGAAAATAACTGCAAGTGTACCCATACTGTCTTATAGTGCAGTAAAAATAACTGGTTTGTATACGCATACCGTCTTCTAGTGCAGTGAAAATAACTGCGTGTGTACCCATACTGTCTTCTAGCGCAGTAAAAATAACTGGTTTGTATATGCATACCATCTTCTAGTGCAGTGAAAATAACTGCGTGTGTACCCATACTGTCTCCTAGCGCAGTAACAATAACTGCGTGTTTACCGATACCGTATCCTACAGCAGTAACAACTGCGTTTGTATACGCATACTGTCTTCCAGCACAGTAACAATAACTGCATGTGTACCCATACTGTCTCTTAGTCAGTAACAATAACTGCGTTGGTATACGGATACCTTCTTCTGGCACAGTAACAATAACTGCATGTATATGCATACCGTGTCCTAGTGCAGTAACAATAACTGCGTTTGTATACGCATAACATCATCTAGCGCAGTGAAAATAACTGCATGTGTACCCATACTGTCTTCTAGTGTATTAAAAATAACTGCGTTTGTATACGCATACCGTCTTCTAGAAAATAACTGCAAGTGTGTATAAATGAAAAAAGCAGCAAATAAGGGACAGAGACGTGGCCGTGGTGCTGCTGCTGCTGGTGATGCTGCTGGTGCTGCAGGTAGATAACATGTTACACCACAACAGCGCTATCAGAATGGAGAGACCAGACAAAGTTAAGGCATTGGTAGACTACGTCACAGTGCCTCAAGTTCCATTGGATTGTCTTCCACCCGGTTCGCTTCTGCTGAAAGTGCAGAGCCCTCCACCTCAGCCACAAGTTATGGAACAGTTACTAATGCTTTATGAAGACTCTCCTAGCTGGGATTCTGTGGGCCATCCACCTGCCCGTCCCAGTTGCAGACATAGCATTCCCAGATGCCCAACAACTTGTGTTGGAGGATGTGGACAGTGGACCATCACAGGACATCTACCATGAGGATGAAACCCAACTGCTGAGGCTTTCTGCAGTGTGAAGACTCACAAGGAGGACAGCAGTGAGGTGTCGGTGGAAGACAATCCGAGGGGTGATGACGAGGTCCTAGACCCAACATGGATTGAAGGCAATTATAGTTCGGAGGAAGAGGTGGTGGCCACCCAGTCCCAGGTAGCCAGCAGAAGACAGAGAAGGGTGCAAAGGCACAGCAGTCAGCCCATAGCCATAACGTCGCCAGTATGGCCACAATGTGGAACACCTTGTTCAATTCTCCACAACATCCACCACTATCAGCTACGGTCCATAGTACTAGGAGGCAGACTTTGACTCACATGGTGGATGAGTATCTGTTGAAATGTCTCCTGGTACTGAGCGATGGGTCCTCCCAATTCAATTTCTGGGTTGGTAAATTGGACACGTGGCCAGAGCTTGCCCTCTATGCCTTGGAGGTGCTGGACTGCCCTGTGGCAAGTGTCCTATCAGAACGTGTGTTCAGCAACGCAGGGGGTGTCATCACTGACAAGAGGAACCACCTATCCACAGCCAGCATGGACATACTTAGGTTCATTAAGATGACCCAGGCATGGATCCCACAGGACTTGGCTTTGCCAGCACCTGAGTGAGTGGTTAAAGTGTTGTCTACCTCCTCCTCTGCCTCTTCCACTTACACCGCCACATCCATCTCCTCCTCCTCCCCCTGGACCTCTACTACCTGTTTCAAAATTATTATTTTATTTTATTTGTTTTTAATTTTTTTAATTTTATTTATTTAGTTCTTTATTTTATTTTTTTATTTTATGCTATTATTTTAGCTTCAATAATTTTTATTCGAATTTTCAAAGAATAAAGGTAAAGAACAGTGTTGTCATACATTGCAATGTACATTGGTATGCATTGTCACATAATATGCAAGATAATATCATACTGTTCTTCCAAGACACATCTTTAGGTCATACATCAATAAGACAATTATGCAAGCACTAACATAGTAAACCAGAACTATAACAATAACTTTCAGGCACAGTCAACGGGCTATTATGAATCATATCTAGGATATGTTCCTCATTCCGACCTTCCCTTGGTTGTAAGGCTTATTTGTGTGTATGCACTGACACTCAAATTTTACATTCCATATTTCTACTCTCCCTCTGCTCCATTTACTCTTCAGTTGGCAGGTTTGACTCCCATCCACTCAGTCACTGCTTCCCCCCCCCCCCCCGAATTTCCTGTATTAACCTGGTTTTCTCTCAGAGCGAATCAAGAGTAATTCCATGTTTCCCAGATTTTCTCAAAGCTATGGAAGGAGTCATTTCCCAATGCGATTACTCTTTCATATGTGTATGTGTTGTTTATGGCCATTAAGAGATCCGACATGGGTGGAGGGGATACTGTCCTCCATCTCTGCACCAACATCAATTTGGCTATAGTCAAAATTTTGCAGATAAGTTTTTTGTATGACCTCAGTGCACTCGGAATTCCGATGATCAGAATAGCCATGTTAGCGGTGTATAGGAGTCGGAAGTCGAATAGCTCCGAGAGCATCTCAAAGACCCTTTCCCAGTATCCTTTAATTATGGGGAAATTCCCCAAAATATGGAGAAGGGTTCCTCTACCTCCACATCCCCTCCAACAATTCCCTGATTCGGAGGGATATGCTAACTGTAGCATAGTTGGGGTCCTATACCATCGTAATACTATTTTCATGGCCGTCTCTATATGTGTAATACACTTTAAGGATAGATGGATCAGCTTGATTGCCTGCTGCCACTCCTCTAGGGTAATTGCTGTCCCTAAATCTCTCTCCCAGCAACGAAATGGGGTAGATCTAGTGAAGGTTGATAGGTCATCCATTTTGTCATACAGGAACCGCAGCCCTCTCATCTTGGTCGACAGCCAAGTGAATAGTGCGCCACTATGGGGCAAAAGCAACACAGGATGTTTAGACACAAAGTGCCATATTCGAAAATATTTAAGGAAGTCGCCGTTGGGATTCCGTATGTCTGTCTAAGGTCAGCAAACAATATAGGTTGTTTAGTGTCGGAATATAATTGAGAAATCTGCGTTATCCCCCTCGATTCCCAGTCCAAGGTTCCCAAATCGTCGGTTACCCATGCTAGTAGGGACAAAGGCATTTCAGAAATATGAAAATGTTTCATAGGGTTAGCTTTCCTGTGCATTAGCTGCCACGCCGCCAATGAGGCTATCATGACCGGGGAGAAGGATCCAGGAGCTGAAATGTTCCAAAAGGGTAACCACAGAGCATCCTCCAGTTTTAAAGGAGCTATAAATGCCTGCTCTATGTGCAACCATGGTACCGAGGTATCCATTGATTTCCACCTAGCGCACTGAGTGACCAGCGAGGCTATATAATAGTTTCTTATCATCGGAACTCCCAGCCCTCCTGCCTCCTTTTGTTTAAATAGGAAGCTTTTGTTGATTCTCGGTCTTTTCCCATTCCATATATACTTTGAGATCACCCTTTGTGCTGTTTCAAAGAAGGAAACAAGAATGGATATTGGGAGCGTGCGAAACAAATATAGAAGTCTAGGTAGCAGTAACATTTTGAAGGCCGCTACTCGGCCTATCCAAGAGGTATCTGTTTTTGACATTCGCTCTGTCTCCTCTTGCAGTAATTTCAACATTGGTGTATAGTTACTTCTGTAAAGGGTCCCTAAGGATAGTGTCATCTGCGTCCCCAGGTACTGGACATTGTCCTTCCTCCAATCGAAGTCATAATTCGACTTCATGTGATGAAGCAAAGAAGGAGGGACATTCAAAGGTAGCGCTTGTGATTTAGCCATATTCAATTTGTAAAATGATAATTGCCCAAACTCAGTAATGGTAGCCATTAGACGAGGAATAGATGTTTGTGGTTTAGACAGGGTAAGAATAATATCGTCAGCGTAGAGTGATATAAGGTGAGTACTATTCCTAATATCAATGCCCCCTATTTCCGTATCTAGTCTGAGTGCCTGAGCCAATGATTCCATGGAGAGAACAAATATCAGGGGCGACAGGGGGCATCCCTGTCTAGTCCCATTTGTTATCAGAAAAGGGTCCGATACTACTCCATTGGTAAACACTCTCGCAGATGGTGCAGAGTATAACGCCTCTATCGCTCTCAAAATAGCTCCAGAGAACCCCATATTTCTGAGCACCGAGAAGGCATACGACAAGCAAATACGATCAAACGCCTTCTCAGCGTCCAATGCAAGGATCACCGCCTCCATCTTCTTACAATCAATGTGATGTATAAGGTTCAAAATGCGTCTGTTATTATCGTAAGATTGCCTCCCCCTAACAAATCCCACCTGGTCATTATTGATCAAGCTCAGAAGACAGGTTGCCAGCCTGTTTGCTATTAATTTGGCATAAATTTTCAGGTCGGAGTTTAGTAAAGAGATAGGTCTAAAGTTTTGGGGGTTAGTGGCCGGTTTTCCCGGTTTTGGCAGCATAACTACTAAGGCCTCTTGGTTTTCTTTTGGGATGGTACCAGAATCAATCGCGGCCGCCAGGAAGGACAGCAACGGGTCTTTCAGGATTTGGAAAAATCGTTTGTAATATTCATTAGTAAGGCCATCAGGGCCCGGCGATTTATGAGATGGCAGCGATTTAATAACTAACAACAACTCCTCTGAGGTAATGGGTGTATTCAAACAGTCCAGTTGTGACTCAGTGAGCCTGGGTAATTGGGCAGCTGTAAGGAAACGCTCAATGTCGCGGCTCGTTGGGGGAGCTACCGCTGTGTTTTCCGCTATATTGTAAAGACCTTCGTAAAATGATCTAAAGGCGTCAGCTATGCCCCTTGGGTCATATATTTTATATGTACCATCCTTACTGTGAAGGAATTGAATTCTGGATTTCGCATGTTTTTGTTTAAGTTTGGAGGCTAGGAGTTTACCTGCTTTATTGGACTGAGAGTAATATGTAGCTTTGGTCCATTTTAGATTTTTCTCGTATTTATGCAATAAGCACGCTGTCAGTTGATGGCGTGATGTCATCAGTTTTGCTGCCTTTGATGGAGAGGGGGACCTTTTATTGCTGTTATCAATAGTTTTTATTTGGTGAAGCAGTCTATCTATTTCTGCCAATCTATTTTTCTTTTCTATATGCCCCAAGTGAATGAACGTTCCTCTAATAAAGGCCTTGTGAGAGTTCCACAGTATGTCAGGGCAAGGGGCAGATGGGGTATTAACCAGAAAAAAATTCCCTCAGATCAGTCTCTAAAGTTGCTTTTAATTTCGGTTGTGACATTAAAAATTCGTTGCTAAGGTCAAGGTTATGGCTGCATGATCTGACCACGTGATTACTGAGATATCAGATTGCATAATCATGGGGAGGCTGGATTGTTCGAGTAGAAATAAATCTATCCGTGAGTAGCTATTATGTGCAAGAGAGAAATAAGTATAATCTCTCTCAGTATTATGGAGGATACGCCAGGCGTCAAAAAGTTCATGGCGCCATAGCGCTTGCGAAAGAGAAGGGTGGCGTGTCGATCCACCAGAAGTGGTGTCCACCACCGGGTCTGGAGCCATATTAAAGTCCCCCATCAATATTAAACATCCCTGCTTCCTCTTTTCCACCGCCTTTACCAGTCTCCTTAAGAATGCCACCTGTTTCCTATTGGGGGCATAGGCTGATACCAGCGTATATGTAACACTATTAAGAATACAAATCAATATTATAAATCGCCCCCCCGGGTCTGCATATTGTGACACTAATTGAAACGCTACCGAATCCCTGATTCCAATCAATGTTCCCCTACGTTTTGAAGAATAGTGAGCATGGAATACATTTGGATATGCTGGGTGTTGAATGCGAGAGGCATCTGCCTTCAAGAGGTGGGTCTCTTGCACTGCAAGAATGTCACAGCCTTGATCTCGTGCCTCGTGCCATAAATTGGCCCTCTTTTGAGGAGAGTTCAATCCTCTGACATTCATAGACATAATTTTAAGCACCATAATACACAATTAGGAATGCATTAAGAGTCTTACCACACTTGCCCATACCAAAGGATATCCCTGTTTGCAGGAGGCGGAGTTGTTTCCACCATTTGTATTCATTTCGCCCTGTGTGCCAAAACCAGAAAGGAAACAAACCATAGAAATTACAGAACCGATGGGCTACCCATCCGAACTGTAGCAAGAAGAACAAAAAGAGAAGGGAGACAAACATAGTACAGCGGACCAGCAGCTGTCGTGATCTTGGGGGGATAAGTTCAACAGCAGCGAACATATGGAATCCAGGATAAGTGAGTCTCTAGCTTTGTAGCCCTCTAAGTGGACGTCTTTGGGTTTTCGCCTGGCGCCAGCCATCCGATACTGGACCAGGTGGATTTTTGATTGGCGGATCAACCATCGGAATATTCCATGCATTTAGCAATTTTTTCCCTTCCTCCAAAGTCTTGATGACATGTACGAGGTTATTGCGGGAGACGATCACACGGACCGGGAATCCCCATTTATACAAAATGTGGTGCTGACGTAATGCTGTAGTAAAAGGGATGAATTGTCTCCTGATTTTTAGTGTCGTGGCTGAGAGATCTGAATAAATGGAGATCATGTGATATGGTTCAGGCAGGCGGTCTGTCTTCCGTGAAGTCAGCAGAACCAGCTCTTTAGTGCGGTAAAAATGGATCTTTGCCAGAACATCCCTGGGTATCGTTTCATCCAAATGTGAGGGTCTCGGAACTCTATGAGCTCTGTCAATAGTTAAGTCCATTTTCGTAAGATTCGGTAGTAACGATCTTATCATATCTTGGAGGAAAACGGTTAAATCTTTTGGAGGTATTGATTCTGGGATCCCTCTAAATTTTAAATTATTTCTTCTGGAACGGTCTTCTAAATCGGCTACCTTAGCTTTAAGGAAGGACACATCCCTTTCCACGTTGTAGTGTGCATCTATAAGCGCATTATGTGATGCAGCAAATTCCGCCATTTTAGATTCAACATGTACCGTACGGCTTTTTATCTCTTGAAGATCTCTATCTAGCGGTTTCACCATAAGGGACATGTCTGTCTTCAATGACTTACAAAAGGCCATAAGCATATTTTTCATGGAGGCCTCAGTTAACAGATTTTCTGTTGCCGGTATATCTGCCAAGAAATCAGATGGAGGTGTTTGTTGTATGGTGTCGCTTACCTCCTCTCCTTGCTGATCAGCGCTCTGGAGCCTTGGCTTCTGCTTGGCTGGGCTAGCAGTGGGCGATTGCTGCGTCCCCAGGCTGGATGCAGCGTTAGGCCCTGTGGCGCCATTTTGTGTAGGCCCGTAGTTTGCGCCCGTCCCGGCCCACCGGGAGGGGGACTCAGGGGATCCCGAGTCCGCACGATCCATCAGCTGTTGCAGGGATGGGGCCGACAGTGCTCTCCGCTGCGCGGAGAGCGTGAGCGTCTCTGCCGGAGGATCCCTCGGAGGAGTCGAGGCCCTAGATGCTGTAGCTGCGTGCGGGTCGTCGCCATCTTGCTCCTCTCCCCCTCCGTGAGGGAAGAAGAAGTCCAAGAGTTTTTGCAGCTTCACCGCCGATTTGCGCTTCCTGGGCATCTCCAAAAGGTGAGCTCTCATTCCTGTGTTACTTTTAGCAGTTCACTCCACGGGCTTGTCGCTGTAATCGTCGCTTGGTGAGACTCAGGCTGGGAGCTCTGAGATCAGGCGACCATGTCGTATCGCGGCTAGGCTCCGCCCCCCCTATGCTATTATTTTAAGTACTTTCCCTACCCCATTTTTTTGCAGGGCACTTGCCCTGTTATTATCCCCATTTTGCAGCCCTCTACCCCTTACTATCCCCATTTTACAACCATTTTGGATCACCAAGTTTGGGTTAAATTCAGGTACCCGAACTGAAATTTTGGGCAAAATTCAGCCCAACTCATCGAACCTGAACTTTGCTCAACACTAGTCAGGTGGTTAGGGTTCCCGTTTTGTTTCCCAGGTCGAACAAGTTCGGTTTGAACCACACCTTAAATTGGCTTGAAACATAGTGTAGAATCCTCTTAGGGCTCCTAGGAACCTATCTATTTAATTTCACACAACCAAAGCTATATCAAAGTGAACGTGACATGTATGTTTATGGAAAAATGAATGATAAACAGAGGATACAAACTCTGACACTAACATTTAAAACGTTCCAAAAATTATCCATTTAATAGGAAAAGGTGCGTGTCCGTGGTTTTTTAGAAATACCTGGCAGTTATATTGCAAAATGCAAAGGTTTTGTAGAAAAATTAGCCTGTTTATGTGGCTTGCAAGTGTTACAGGAGCTGACTAGTGGTGGCAACATGTGGGGCAGTGTGGCAGAGCGTAATACGTACATCCCAAACATCCCGGATTCAGAGGGACAGTCCTGGATTCTGGGTCCTGTCCCGCTGTCCTAGTCAGCAGGAGGTATGTCCCGTTTTCAATACAAGATTACAGAGTTGAATACAAGAATGGTAAGCAATCCGCTCCCTGCTATTCGGCCCACATCTCTACCCTGGGAGTATTAGGCGAGATGTGATGACTTCACTAACATCGCGACTGCAGCACTCTGAAGACTATGGGAGCGCAGACTTCAGAAAAGATCATCAGGGAACGGGGCTAGGTGACTATTAGTTTTTTATGTTTGTTACCAGGAGGGGGAATTTAAACTGTGGGGGCAGCTGGACGAAGAATATTAAAATATTAGGGGGTTGATGGAGGGAGACATTAAACTGGGGGCATATGGAGGGGGGACATTAAACTGGGGACAGCTGCAGGGGGACATTAAACTATGGGGCAGATGGGAGGAGACATTTAACTGTGGGGGCAAATGGAGGGGAACATTAAACTGGGGACAACTGCAAGGGGACACTAAACTGTGGGGGAACCAGGAAGATGACATTATAGTGTGGAGGCATATCATGTTAGGGTGACTAGGCATTATACTTGGGGGGCACAAAGAGAAAAGAGAGCGAGTTCAAGTATGTGGCCATGACTACACAACAGGGAAGTGGTGCTGTTTGAAAATCACATTGATAAAAACAGTCAAATTTGCCATTGAGAAAAAAAAACTAACCTTACATTACGGACTGATGTTTGGCACACAGACAGGCATAACAGTCATCTTAGAGTGGTGACAAACCATAGATACAAGGAGCAATGCTGTGCCAGAACAGCTGATATGCATTATGTAGGAGGAGGAAGCTTGACTCAAGATCATATCACTCTAGCAAGCTAAGTAATCAACAACTTCATCTTAATTCTCAGGAAGTATAACAATCCTGCGGTTACTGGTGGTACCATCAAGACCAGTAGCAGTGTTGCTGTTGCCACTCACATTCTTATTGTTAGTACTTGCATGCATGTTTCCTTGTCCCCCTCAATTTGCTTGTCCCTTGCCCTGCTGCCCTGTTTTTTTCTAGTCTTTTTTTTTTACTGTACACAATTAACAATTATTGCATTGTGTGTATGTCTCATTTTTTGTTTTTGTTGTTTTTTTATATAATAGTGCAGGCTGCAATTCTGTGTATATGTACAGCAAAAAAAAAAAAAAAAACTTAAGAAATTATTTGAATATTTTTTCAGATTAACGACACTGTCATACTGTGTATTTGGCGAGAAGAATAGAAAAAAATTATATAATTTTTTTTTCAGGTTATCACTTGCTAGACTATATTGTTTTTTTCAGATTTAGCATGTGGAATCAGTCCTTTGCTGTTAGAACAGCTGTTGCCATGTATTTAATAAAAAAATTTAAACTCTTACAATAAAACCTTTAACAAAAGATTTTTCAGTAACAGGATTGTTTTATCAGTAAAATGTATGTTCAAAGAACGTGTATAGAGATACTGATTAAACTACTCTATTGCACAGTAGACTTAAGCAAAAGTAGATTATTGGCAATGATAGGGTTATCTGTCCTGTCTGTGTATCTGTAATTCTGTATTAGAGCAAAAATGCAGCAGTCTCAAACAGCAGCTATGCTCTCACTCCTATTTAGGATTTCTATCATTAATCTGCCTGTGTAATTGTTGGAATCTGACTAAATTCTCCTATTCTAAATATTGCTTTCAAGCTTTTCACAACTGTTGTAACGTCTCTGCCTGCTTGGGTCTCTACGACACCTTCTGCTCGCACGCTGCGGCGCAGGAGGCGTGTTCAGCTTGATTCCTTCCTTAAGGTTCTTGTTGCTCAGTCTGAACACTGTCCTAGTACTACTATTATGTAATTGAATTTCAGCCACACCCATCTCCTGCACCTTGTTTCTTTCTGCACTTCAGATAGTTAATCTTAGCCTTGCCTGTGTGATTGACAGCCTGTCTACCAATCAAGTCTGGGGCAGGTCCTGGACTTGCGATAAACAGGTCATCAGCTCACTCATGGTCGCTGGCTATTGTGACTTTGTCCTGTGACCTTGTCCTTGCTAAACTGTTCCTTGATATTGTATTGTATTACTTTCCTCTTACGTTTGGCTTCCCTTGACTACTCTTTTGGATTTTGATTTTATACTGCTTTGTCTCTCTGGCTTTTGACCCTTGGTTTGCTGACTCCTATTCTGTGTTGTTTGTCTTGTCTTGTTCTGTGTGTCACTTATTTAGAGAAGGGATCGGCTCCAAGTTGTTGGCTGTCACCTAGGACAGTCAGGCAAGTAGGCAGGGACAGGGGTTGGGTCTAGTCTAGGGCTCACTGTCTCTGTTTTTCCCTTCTTTCTTTGTTTCTGCAGCACCTCTAGGGAATTGCTCAACTGGCAATTCCCTTATAACTGTGCTCTGTATGATGCATACAGTTCTGTATGATGCTTCACTATCTCCACCATTACTGCACCTCACCTCACCTCACAACACCCTAAGTGGACATCACAACACTGTAAGTACATACATACCTTATTTCCCACTATCTTTTGAAATGTCCCTCTCCCAACACTGGCTTATTTGGTCCTAAGAATACCTTGTGTGCATGTGTATACATATATATGTGTATATGTGCAGACATTTGTGTCTATATGTGTATAGATATGTGGGCATCTGCCTCTGTTTCACTATAACAGTATATTCAGTTCAATTATGGATTGCCACTATGAATTATACGTGATTTATTACTATTATTATTTATTTATTTACTGATTGATTGATTTATTTATATGTCCTATGTGTATATATATCCTTTTACACATTACCTATTTTTAATATATCACAATTACTAGTTTTTATGCATTTATTTATTTTCTATATAGTAATTACGATGCATTAATTGTATCATGAACTTTATTTTATATATTTTATTCATTTTTACTACGCTTTCTCTATATATATGATCTTATTTATATTCCTAAATTTTGTAACTTCAATTTAGATTTAATTTTTAATTTTATATTTAATAACTGTTCATTTTGTGTATTATGTTTATTTACCTATTTTTTATGCAGTGGCCTGATGAAGACGCCGGTACGGCGTTGAAACGCGTAGCCCCACCCTCAATATTTTTATTCGTGTCCCTTCTGGAACCAATAAAGTGTGTGTTTTTTACCATATAGACCCAAGTGTCTCCCTCATTTGGTTCAGCAGCGCTTTATCATTTCCCAGTTTTTTTCTTTTTTTCTTGTTGTATTACTGCACCTAGTTTATGATGACTCTTGTAGCACCTTATATTGTGTATATGACATCAGCACTGTAAGGTGTCCAGCTACCACTGTCTATTAGCTGAGAGACTGTCAGCCGATGGATGTCAGGAGGCTCCAGAACATCAGAGCTAGAGATGAGCGAAGTATTCAAAAATTTGATTTGGCAACTTCGCCAAATTTCACGATATGATTCTATTCGATCCGAATTAATTTGCGGCGAATAAACAGCTATTTCCTGTCTGCAGAAAGCCGGGGTAGGCTGGTGGGCGGCAAAATGGAGGAAGCCCTTGGATGCCGCGGTCATGTCTCTCTCTCCAGCACGGACAACTTTTATTCATGTGGAAGGATCTGCTAACAAGCAAAGACATGCCTACCCAATCACATCACTAGAGAATAACATGTAACTGTCTGATGTCACAAAGGTCCTTACTAAAACCGGATTCCATGTGAATTGAATATTTCCTGAAATTCGGATCGAATTCCACTTCTGCAGCTTCGATTCGCTCATCTCTAATCAGAGCCTAAGTCACTCACACATGTCTCTTTTGTATTTCCTGCTCAAACATGTGGTGTTGGCTGTTTTAGTTTGCCCAAGAAGAATCGCCATTTGTTTAGTTTCATTAAAATCTAAACAATTAGGAATATTTCTGTCAAACCCAGTTCGTGATGAAATGGTTTGCCCATCTCTACTTATAACAGCATGTGATGTCTGTGAGTCGATGACCAATAATATGTCTCACTGTTTAATTGACTTAATTGTTAATTGATTATCAATACCATTTATTTCATGCATATATTTGTCATCTATAGACACAATTTTGAAGGTAATACATCAATTTTATCCTTAAAATCATGAGGCCACTGATCACTGCAGATGGGCATAGTCTTGGCAGTATATGGCAGCTAGCCCGTGTGTTCTTACCCAGAATACCTAACTCTAATGATAGATGTTCTGCAGTTAGGATAACAATTATGAGAATAAATTAATCCCAGCCCCAAGATGATCCAATTTTCAATGCAAAGTTGTTAGCACATGTGTGTACACTTAACATAAAAAGAACACAGCTTTGCTATTTTTACATCCCAAAAAATCTAAGACTTATGAAAGTGTTTTCTAGCATAACATGTATTATCTCTATGTGACCTCCTCTACATATCTACAGATTGCCATTATGGGAATTTTTTAAAACAACTTGCTGTAACACTTAACTATGAGAACCAGTGTAAATATTAATTGGCCAAAACTATAGAATAGATAGTTGTGATTTTGTAGTGACCCTGCCAACCTGTCCCTCAGTCACAAAAAGGTCTTGTGTCACTATTAGCAAACCTCTGTATAGCAGCACCATCTGGGTCTTGGCTCATACCCAGTCATACACATTGATAGATTTTGGCAGGACCAAAATAGCTCAAAGTCTTTTTCCCTAGCTGAAGCTTTCTCCCTCTCTCTTTCAAAATGTTGTTTTTTTTGCAGGTTTCTACTTAAATATTTATGTAGTCCGCTGAAAGAGGTCAGGATGAAGATTATGAATATTTTATACCCTGTGAATTGAGGGCCAGAGTCAGGGGATAAGTGAAGTATTGATATAATCCGACCTAGCAGTCAGACTGCCATTATACATTGAATATTATGATACAGCTATGACCCTCTGTGACTTGTTTTATTTAGTATATTGTATATGGAAAAACTAAATATGAAAAGTTTCATTGAAAAGTGAAATTAAGCACAGATATCTGTATTCACCTCTACTCTTAATGAATGATAGGTGTTTAAGTATTTCCACTTAAATCTAAGTATTAGCGGAAAACCATCTTGTTATTACACAGCAGGAACACTGCTCAATGCCTTTTGGAATTACGAGTACATCAAGATCACTTACCCCACCTGCTAATATGGGATGCATTTCTTACATTCTTTTTATTAAGTGGTATGATGATACATGCATTACCACCGAATCCTGTTGATAATCTAAAAATATTTAGATATTCACAGCAAGGAGTTCGTGGTCCAGCAAGTGTAATAATCTTTCTGCCTGCGGTATCTTTTCTAATCCTGGTTTCTGTACAGATAAGATAATTCTGTATGCCTCTTGTATCATGCTGTTAAAGTACAGAAGGTTAAATTACAAGCAAAAGGATTTGGGGTAGAAAATGCAAATGCCAACGTTGAGTCATTGGTTGGCTAAACCTTGCAGCAAATGTGGCTAGTCAAACACTTCAGGACGAAAGGTTTTCATCTCCAGGAAGCTAAGAATTCCCAGTTTTTAACTGTTTTTCCTTCCTATGAACGATGAATAGCTTGTATGTCTATACCTACAGTGCATAATGTTAGTAACTACTAACCATTAGGAAAGTGTTAGATGCTCTAATGTCTATTTATGTGTCTACTTTAAAATATGTAGACCAGGAATACGCATGTGTCTTTGCCTTGTTAACTGTTTATACTGCCATCTATACTGTATGTCTTGTATGTACAGATGTAGCAGGTCTTACCTTGAGTACTGGTAGGCTATGTTATTAACATGATACCCTATGGTATTGCATGCTATTTGCAGAGTGATTATGAGTATGTATGTTTAATATGTATGTTCACTGCATTTTCTCTATTGTGTCTTTTCAAATAACAATTAAAATATAAGGTGAAGTTTTATGAATTTAAAACTTTTAATTACATTAAAAAGTTCTAAGGAAGTGAAAAATCCCCGTAGATTTTTTTGTGGAGGTAATTTGGTTGTCAGTCTTTAATGCTCAGGATTTCTGATAAAGCTAGAAGTAAGTAGGTTACATTTGTATAACTTTGACACAAAATCACCCATATTTTTGACTTTTTAATGTTGTTAATTTATAAATAGTTGTTAATATGAACATGTGATCTGTTTTCTGCTGCTAGTTTTTATTGTTTCTGTTGAACTTATTATAAAGCAATATCATACTGAAAAGTATTCTGTGTCAAACAAATTGATTTTCATTGTTTAGTGAACAAGCCAAATCCTGTTTTTCAGGACCCAAATATTGATGACATATCTTTAGGATAGTCAATATCAGATTGCTGGGTGCCTGGCACCCCCACCAATTACCTGTTTGAAGAGCTGCAGTGTTGGGTAAGTTCCTCTTCAATGCTCACCAAGTACAGCAGTGTTGAAATAGTCAGCCTGAGAGATATCGAGGAAGAAGGAAGAAATCATCACGAGATGTAGTGAGCTGTGAGAGCAGAAGCAGTGCTTATCCAAACTAGGCTGCTGTTTTGAGCCGCTGATCAGTGGGCATGCCAGATGTCATACCCCCTAAAAATCTGATATTGATATCTAATAACTTCTTTAATTCCTAATCTCCCTCTAGCATTTACTGCATTTAGCCAGTATGCTAGGTTCAAAAAAGTATTCTAGTACAAGAACAAACATCTTTACCTCATTGCCCCCTGCTACCACCAAATTTTCTATCAAACAGTGGAATTGTATATTGTATGTTGTACTCTCTTCACTGAAATTCAGCCTTTTGTAGGCTTCTGATCACACACCATGTTCATTTTTAGGTTTCACTCTGCTTTCTCTCCTTATGTGCTTTGGTATTAATCCCAAGATGTCTCAATGTAGCATCACATGCCCAGCTATAGCCAGTACCATTTCTGCCTGCTGGGTGGACAGTGTGATTATCCTCCCTTCTATATTGTCTTAATTAGCTGAATATAAGTAATAAGGGGGACTGAATTGTCATCTTCATTACACAGTAAATGTGTGATAGGAACTTGTCTAATCATCATCAGCTCCGATAGGAGTTTGTGCTCCCTACTCCTGATAAGAGCCCGTATAGAACAGTACATCATATAGAAAGTTATGGTGTGTATATGAGAAACAGATTAAGTATAAAAGTGAGTACTAGAAGCTTAAATCACATTGTTACTATGCAATAGCCCCTGTTTGATAAGTAGAGACATACAGATTTATTATTATTATTATTGTTTATTTATATAGCACCATTAATTCCATGGTGCTTTACATTTGGGGATTTACATACGGTACACCAGATATACAAAACAGATAATACAAACAGTGACCAACTGGCACAGCGGGATAGAGGGCCCTGTCCGCAAGGGCTTACAGTCTATGAGTGAAGAAGGAGAGACACAGAAGGTGACGGGAGAGACTGTACAGGTGGTGGTGTGGTGACAGTAGCGTTATTGGAGGTTGTAGGCCTTCCTGAATAGGTGAGTCTTCAGGGCCTTGTCGTGATTGTGTCTTGGTAGTGAGTTCCAGAGTATGGGGGATGCACGGGACTCAAAGCCCATTCCTCAGAATAGTGACGTGTGTACATATATATTGTATATTGACATGTAGCAAAGTCAATATAAAACTGAGCTCTCACCAGCCATCTTGTTATCTACTTTTGTCTTTTCAAACATCTCACTTGTATTTTGCTTTACATTATATTATGTATTTGGCAACGGTCCATTATTGGCTTTGTGATCTGTTTATACTATAAGACTATCTTACATATAGTTTAAGTTCCACTTTGTATATCATTGATCAAATATAAGTGAAATTATTCTTTTTCATACATATTTCTTATTGAGATGATATGGGCATATGACTTTATCAATTTTTAAATATTATATGAAATGATTAACTCTATATCTTTTTATTTATTTTGCATGTATTAAGTGTATCATGTGATATATGTGTTTCACCTTACTGGGTGACGTTGAAAGGCCTAGAGAGAGGTTATAGTGTAGGGTCCCATCTAAATAGCTCGCCTTGAAACTGGTGGATAGGCTTGTACAATTTGGTCAGGGTGTGGACCTGAGGCCTCATTTTCATTTATTTTAAGTGCAGTGGGTGTTTGTCATGGTGCTCTCGGCGCTGGCAGGGTGCTGTTCCATTTTTTTATATTTGCGTTTCTGTTGTGGCTGTGGCAACATGCACCTACACATTAGGATTTGCTTTGTAAGCTTGCTTGGTATTGTGTGTGTTTTCATAGGAATTTATATGGCTGCCATACAACTCTAAGTACAAACTTCAATAGTCACAGCTAGAGAAAAACACCTTGTATGAGGAAGCAGGACAAAAATTTTGTTTCGGGCCTCCCTTCCACAACGGGCTCCATATCAGTCGTTCATCTGCCTTCATGTAAGTTATTCTACTGCCCATGACCACACACTGTATTTTTACAGAGCATGAATCTTTATAGTATAAGATCAAAATAGAATTGATGTTTTTCAGGATATCATATTAAATTAGAACACGCTCAAATGTAAAAATTAATTTCCTGAATAAAATAAAACACAACAGTTCTGGGCCAAGCATCTCATGAATTGCAGAAGATGTTTTCTATTGTGAACTTTATTCTTTCAATACTGGAGATCAGTATCATACAAGCAATGTATATATTATATATTATCTTGGATAGAGAGCTTTTAATATGTATTAGGCTGGATCTATGACATAGTTGCAGGCACTGACAGTGAGCACAGGCAGATGAATAGACTCTACATTTATAATAGGAACAGATAGCATTGATTTCTTTTACAGTAATCCAATTAGAGACTGATCTGTTGCATTGAAAGATTAACTGCAAGGATTTACCCAAACCTCCATTAATCCTTTAGCACCATCTATTCCTGGTAGGTGCATTTAGGGGCATGCTGGGAAAAGAATTGCTCAAACTGTTAAGGCCAGGAGATATATATGGCACATCTAATTCTCTTCCTGCCCTTTCTGCTTTAAAAAGAAACATTTAAATCTGTGAATTGTAATTAAGGAAATAATAGGACAGTGAAATAAAAGGCTTCTAGAATGTTAATGCAGGGCAGCAATAAGCCATCCTAGTATTAAATGACTTCCTTCCTTACTTCTGGCATGGAAGGGTTAACTATGCCATTTATCATTTGGATACACAATCCTGCCATACTGTGAAGATGAAGAATCTGCCAGCTATAAAACACCACACTAATGGCTCACATATTCACTGTGATATGTAAAATAAAAATAAAAAAGCGCTGACTTTGGCACAATGTAAAAACCTCATCAGTTTCCATGCTGTCTCCCCTAATTGCACTGTTATGGTTTCATTAGGTGGAAGAGAAACACATTATCATGGCCAGACAATCTCATTGAAGTCTATTTTAACTTCTGCAGAGTCATACAACATCTGCACATTATGAGAAAGTTATTTCTGAGACCACAGCCATTTAACTATTTCTGCTGCTCCAAATGCTAACTGTCTCTGAACATGTACATCTTAAAGACTAAGAGCAGTGGTAGTGAGATGCAGTGAAAAAAAAGGTACCTGAATAAAAACACAGTAGAAATTCAGCAGCTTGTATTTTTCACTGCTGTATCTCACTTTCTGCTGCATTTTAGTTCCCCTTCCCCCATAAGTCTACGGGGAAAACACAGCCTTTCTGCAATGTGCGTATGAGATTAAACAAAAACACATTCATTTTGCTGGGATTGCACTTTTTTTTTTACTTTGCCTCTGCAGAAGACAAAAATGATATGTTTTTGTAATGTGTGGCCTCAACCACAAGGTGTTTTCCCTTGGACTCCCATGTATCACTATAATGGTGGTTACAAATCTGTTTCTCGTCACCAAAAAAAGTTGAATGGAAATATGGGACTGGGGGACACAACTGAGCAGAGACATTGGCTGTTTCCTTCAGTCCCACAGACGCTGAAAAGAGCAGCAGTGTCCAGGCTTGGTCATGGCTTCATTTAAACTCCTCATCACTGGTGTTAGAAGTAATAAGGGGTTCAAAATCACCAGTGTGGATGAAGCCACCAGTGATCAAGTATTTATCACCTATTTATATATTTATAGGTGGAATTACAGAAGAATGGCGCAGTGTAGCATTCTAACAAACATGATACAGAATTCATGCGGCCATATCGGGAGAATTAACAGGCCCTCATTAAAGGAAATTATGTATTGTTTAAATCACTTTTTTGTACCAAACATATTTTTAAGAAATTTTGGTTATGTTTTTAATTTTCCATTTTTACGAAATCCTAAAAATCTTGCAATTCCAACTCTTGCCACTAGGTCTAAAATAGATTGTGACTTCCTGTCTACTGTGTTAGGAGTAGAGACGGAACCTCTGCAGTGGCTATGCAGGGGTTGCCGGTATCCTCCTAACACGTGCCGGGTGCGCTCGTGCCCCGGTGAAGGGTTAATTGTTTGTTACTGTCTGAGTCTATTGCTATTCACTTCTGCTCCTGTTCACCGCTGGCAATTCAGTTTTCTGGGTATTAGCTCTCTTGACCTGCATTCCGTTTGTCTCCTCCCTGACTTCCTGGTTCCATTCCCTGACTTTGCTTTCGTCTGCTGATTTTGTACCTCCGCTCTCTCCTGCTACGACCACCGCTTGCCTTTAGACTCCTGCCCGCTGATTCCGATTGTGTACCTCGTTGATCTCCTTCTACCGACCCGGCTTGTTGACGATTCTCCTGGATTACCCCTCTGTACTGCGCAGACCTTTCATTGCTGACTGGATTGGACGACTATGCTATTTTGTTCACCACTATCACCACCCGTTTACTGCCATCAGTTGCTCCTGCATCTTCAGACCTTCATCCTAGCTCGGGAAGTTTTCCAGTGAGTTTTTTTGGTTTCTGGGTCTGCTGAGATTTGTGGTGTGCTGTGCGTCCTGCTCTCTCTGACCTGTTACCACTCTGCCTAACAGTAGCTATCAAGTCCATCCCCACCATCAGGGGCTCTGGTGAACACCTCTGGGGTCGGGAGTGGTACGGCTCGGAGTGCGCCGGATACTCAATGCTGTTTTGCCATTTGATCAGTGGTGTCTGGTGGCTGGGACTCACTACATACCCAGGTGCTGAATTTGATTCCTAACATACTGTAGACAGACCATGGGCCATAGACACAATGCAAATCGTATTGATTTTAATGGGAGAGTTTTCTAGGCATTTTCCGTGACCTCTGCAGAGAGAGGAGTAGATAAGCTGTGAAATGACCTTTTGTGACTGGTGGATTCTGTGTTTTATCTACATATACAGTCATGGCCAAAAGTTTTGAGAATGATACAAATATTAATTTTTACAAAGTCTACTGCCCCTTTTTTTTTTAAAAATATTTTTTTTTTAATCCAAAAAATTTTAAAAGGGGTTGAGCTAAAAAGCATTTTTTAGAAAATCAATTTTTTCCTAAAAAATGAATTTTTTCCCCCAAAACACATTTCAAAATCATTCCGCCCCTGCCTTAAAAGGACCACCTAACATCGGTTCAGTGATTGCTCCATTAACACAGCTGTGGGTGTTGATGAGGACAGGGCTGGAGATCAATCTGTCATGATTAAGTAAGAATGACACCACTGGACACTTTAAAAGGAGGCTGGTGCTTGCCATCATTGTTTCTCTTCTGTTAACCATGGTTATCTCTAAAGAAACACGTGCAGTCATCATTGCACTGCACAAAAATGGCCTAACTGGGAAGAGTATTGCAGCTAGAAAGATTGCACCTCAGTCAACAATCTATCGCATCATCAAAAACTTCAAGGAGAGAGGTTCCATTGGTGGCAAAAAGGCTCCAGGGCGCCCAAAAAAGACCAGCAAGCGGCAGGACCATCTCTTAAAAGTGTTTCAGCTGCGGGATTGGGCTACCAGCAGTGCAGAGCTTGCTGAGGAATGGCAGCAGGCAGGTGTGAGTGCATCTGCACGCACTGTGAGGCGGAGACTCTTGGAGCAAGGCCTGGTCTCAAGGAGGGCAGCAAAGAAGCCACTTCTCTCCAGAAAAAACATCAGGGACAGACTGATATTCTGCAAAAGGTACAGGGAGTGGACTGCTGAGGACTGGGGTAAAGTCATTTTCTCTGATGAATCCCCTTTTCAATTGTTTGGAACATCTGGAAAACAGCTTATTCGGAGAAGAAGAGGTGAGCGCTACCACCAGTCTTGTCTCATGCCAACTGTAAAGCATCCTGAAACCATTCATGTGTGGGGTTGCTTCTCAGCCAAGGGAATCGGCTCTCTCACAGTCTTGCCTAAAAACACAGCCATGAATAAAGAATGGTACCAGAATGTCCCCCCAAGAGCAACTTCTCCCAACCGTCCAAGAGTAGTTTGGCGCTCAACAATGCCTTTTCCAGCATGATGGAGCACCTTGCCATAAAGCAAAGGTGATAACTAAATGGCTCAGGGAACAAAACATAGAGATTTTGGGTCCATGGCCTGGAAACTCCCCAGATCTTAATCCCATTGAGAACTTGTGGTCAATCATCAAGAGACGGGTGGACAAATAAAAACCAACAAATTCAGACAAAATTAAAGCATTGATTCTGCAAGAATGGATTGCTATCAGTCAGGATTTGGTCCAGAAGTTGATTGAGAGCATGCCAGGGAGAATTGCAGAGGTCCTGAAGAAGAAGGGTCAACACTGCAAATATTGACTTGCTGCATTAACTCATTCTAACTGTCAATATAAGCTTCTGTTACTCATAATATGAATGCAATTATATTTCTGTATGTGATAAAAACATCTGACAAACACACATAAAAACCAGAGGGCAGCAGATCATGTGAAAATATAATATTTGTGTCATTCTCAAAACTTTTGGCCATGACTGTACATGATACCTGTGAGAAGTGTGCTGAGAAGTGAGGCGGCTGATGCAATAAAATCTTATATATATATAGATAATTACGTGGAGGATTTTAAAAACCTCACCAAAAAATCTTTAAAAATTCTGCTGCTGATTAGGTCCAGCAGTTGGAATATATACACTGAAGATTTTTTCCACTATTTTTGGAGTACTGCCTATTCATTGCTGTATATATCGAGTTGGGATCTTGTGCTGGATCTTTGAAATGTGCACACTACCTTGGTAAAGGGGTATACGTATATGGTGCTGCTTTGGAAATACATTTATTTATTATATTTATATCTAATATATATATATATATATATATATATATATATATATATATATAAGCAGTCATGACTGTAAGTGTTTTGTGGCAACACAAAAAAACAGACAAAAAAAGGCAAATTGGACATAATGTCATACAAAACTCCAAAAATGGACCAGACAAAATTGTTGTCACTGTAAGGGAATCTCTAGAGGAGCAATTCCCCAGTAGCTGCTGGAGAACTCTGGGGGGAGGTGCACAACAAGACAGTGGACCCTAAGCTGAATCCCCCCCCCCACTGTCCCTGATTAACTTGCCCGATCTGTCCTAGGCGACAGCCAGCAACCAGTCGGCAGTCCCTGCTTATAATAAGTGAAAACACAGAACGCAGACAGGACGAACAACAACAAAGGGAGGTCAGCTAGCCAAGGGATTGGTAACAATCGAGCAATGTAGTACAAAATCACAATCCAAGAGAAAAGTCAAAGGTAAGCCAGTGGTCAGGAAATAAGAAGAACAGGTAACAAAGAACAAGGAGTATAGCCAGTACACGTAATGCAATAGCAGGCGCCAATGGGAAAGTGGGCAATCAATAAATAGGGAGAAAGAACCCGCCCCAGACTTGATAGGAGGATAGGCTGTCAATCACACAGGTAAGACTAAAGTTAACTCTTAGTGGAGCAGGGGGAAAGCAAGGTGAAGGAGAAGGGTGTTGCGGAAAATCAATTAAGGAGGTGAGGAAATAGGACAGTGTTCAGACAATACAAGAAAAACCCAAAGGAAGGAATCAAAACCGGTTATCAAACAAATACAAGTGGAAAGCAACATGACACAGTGCACAAAATAAAAATGGGAATAAACAGTAGAAGAGTAAATGTTACCAACACAAGCCTGTAATTAGTTCTCTGGGCTCCGGATGGTGAACCCAGGGCATGTCCTTAAGTTAGTCCAAAAGCATGCGTCTGGGCATGCTATTCCAGTGGCAGCACCCCCTGGCTCTGGGCAATGCTGTTCAGATGGCTTTCAGCAGAAGTAGAACATATGGCCCCCCACATGGCAGGCTTTTTGTGTTTTCTCTGCCCCTGTCCAGAGTGATGTCACTGGGGAGGGAAGTTACACCTACCGGCTTGGAGTCATAGGACTGGAAAATGGTCCTGGCTCCTCATTAGGTGACCGGATTGTCAGGCAAGTGAGATGAGGGGACTTGGGGTGAGATCCCCATCATGTAGACACCAAGGATGACACCCCATTTCCCTTTGGGTAGGGAGTTGAATGTCTGGCCCTGTCTCGGGCTCACCATGGTGCCATGATTAGACTGATAGCGTGCGTCTTTCTCTGGGGCATCTACAGAATTTATCGGGGTAACTGTGGGGTGCCCCCTTAAGGAAATATGAGCATAAAACAATGATCTCTCTGATCTATAAATGGTGCCAGGCTGGCTATCTGTAATGTGGTTGAGCAGGAAACCCCCCTGGTGAGAGGTTGAGTGTTGCAAGAGTGTGTTAATTACTCTGGACAATACAACAGAAGGACTGTGATTACCCAACAAAAGGGATCCAGATTCCTAAAGTTGAGTAAAGGGAGCTTGACCAAATGGTCCACAATGGGGTCGGCTAGATACATATTTGTACAGAAATACTTATAGCTTGTTGATGGTTATAGGAAGTGATTGATTTAAGTTATTTTTTTCCAAAGGGTGTGCAACCAAATATTAAGTTGAGGGTGCCAGTAATTTTGTCCGGCCCATTTTTGGAAGAGTTTTGCATGAAATTATATAATTTTTGGCTTTTTTTTTTCTTAGTTTTTTTGTGTTGTTCCAATGAACACAAAGGAAATAAACATGTATTTAACAAAACATGTCTAATTGCAATAATTTTCTGGGAGAAATACTTCATTTTCTGGAAAAATTACAGGGGTGCCAACACTTATGGCCATGACTATCTATCTGCACACACAATGATGCATAGGTACAGTACATATAGTACAATAAAGATTCACACAAAGGAGCGGTGGTCCATGAGGTAATCAAATAACAGTTAGAATGGGCTAGAGGTACAGTGCCCAGCTTTCTAGTACATAGAAAAAGCACCTATACAATCTGTAGTTGAAATGCCAGACATTACCTAAACAATCTTAACAGATTGCAGGGAGAATGTGGAGCAGAGAATGAAGGCACAGGAAGAAATGTTATAAGGCTCTGATATAGGCTGTGCTAAGTATCTGGGTCCACAAAGGTTGTACGGAGTGAGTTCCTCTCTAGGCATTTCCCCTTTTTTGTTATTTGGAGAAGATACATAGATGATGTCTTCTGCATATGGGAGGGCCTGTTGGACTCCTTACTTGGATTTCATAGGTTAATCATTACATTATACCAGTTACCATCCAGAATCTGCAAAAAGATCCCTACCCATTTCACAATTTCAGATTCTTCAGAAAGGTTATCTTAATGTAGCTTGTATAGCTGCTTTTTCTATGTACTAGAAAGCTAGGCACTTGTACCTCTAGCCCACTCTGTGATACTGTATGACTGATTACTCCGTGGACCACTGCTCCTTTGTGTGAATCTTTATTGTACTATATACACCTATGCATCAATGTGTGGATATATTTGGATTTTTATAATACCTACCATACTACTGGTTCTGGTCATCATGTTATGTAACTCATGTATACTCTTTGTATGTCTTTCATTGCTTTTTATTTTGTCTCTGCCTATACACTATATTTGGAATAATGTTTTGCATGCTTATTCTTATTATCACATGTGTGATTTCAAATGTCTGATACAGGTCATTATGACCGAAATGTCATGAATCTGATCTGGATTGTTACTAAAAATGGGGCTTGTTATTATTTTGCATCTATATGACAGTGCTGGAGTTTTTCGTATTGTGTTTATGCTGCAAATGTATGTATGTGGCCACCCAGTGGATTTGATGTGTGTTGCTGCCTGTGGAGGGCTATGGTAATATGGTCATAATATTTTGACACATAGCTACATATCTAGTGAGTTGAAAAAAAAAAAACCTTGGTCAATCAAATTTAAACCCAAATTGATCCAGTGGATGAAAATAACAATCGTTGTGTGGATGGCACAGACCAAATACATTTTAAGCTGGGGGCCCACGTTGCAAAAACGCAGCATTTTGGTCACGGCGGAAACACTGCAGAAAAAATGCCGCATTTTACATTACCTGCAATGTGGATGCATTTTCAATAACGCAAGCATTTTTGAAAATCGCAGCATGTCAATTATACTTGCGGAAACAATGGGGTTTTCTGTATAAGGTATAATAGGGGCAGAAAGTCTGCAGAGGAAAATTCTGCAAAATTGCTGCGGAAAAAACTGTGATGATTTTCCAGCGCATTTTTTTCTGCAGCGTTTTTTTTTGCTGCGCTTTGCTACATGGGACGTTAAAGGGATTTTTACGTCCCCAAATCAAATTTTCATACTGATAACCTATCCTCAGAATAAGACATTAGTATGTGATCTGTTGGGGTCTGATATTTAAGTAAGACAGATCCCTGTCCCAGTGCATTAAAGAGGGGTGAAATATTTTCTTTTCTAGAACCCATGCTTATTGTAATACAGACAAACTGGCATTGCATGCTATAGTTTAGTTTATTGTCAACAAATACTCCCAAATCTTCCTCCATTTTAGTCTCACCCAGTAGTGATCCATTTAGGGATAATTAATAACTTCAAAAAATCTTCATAAACAGTTTCAATTCTGCCCATCAGCTGTTCATTACCAAAGTAACGGTTGCTATCCTACTGAGCCTGGCATTGCCCAGTCAGTGCTGATAATACCGGATAATGTAGGGACACATACTATTCCACAAAGAGGAATGGTAAACGCAGTTCTCAATTTATTCATATATCTCCTGGAAAAATAACAGGGGAATGATACAACACAGAATTCTATCTCTGCAAGAACGTACCTGTAAGTTCTTGCACAGATAAGCTGGCTGCACTAGATTGTGTAGCTGCAGAAACAGGGAGCCAGCTGTTAGAACAGTCAGACATCTCAGAGAGAAGGCAGGAATGTTTGTTTTGTAGCCATTCTAGGATTTGGCTTAAAAAAGCGCAACAAAATCTGCAACAAAAAAAGCTGCGTTTCCGCAACGCAGGGCCTCAGCCTAACTGTCCCTGCCTTCCTGGCGCAGTAAATAGATACATAGGGTGATAATAAGTAACTCTATGGTAAAAGGGAATTACATAAATAGGTCACATGAACCTCTGTGGCAGGGGCGCACCGCTAATGAGGCGAAGTGAGGCAGCCGCCTCAGGCGGCACTGTCCGTCACTGTCTGGGGGGTGGCATTTTTACTATTTATTTAATGTAAGCCAGTCCAGGACAGGCCGCTTTAAAAAAAAAAAAAAAAAAAAAGCTGAGCGGGCCTGGTTTACGAGACGTCCACATCACAGCGCAGGCGGCGATACAGTGACGTCATCACGACGCCTACGCTGAGACAGACGTCGCGGACAAGGGGAGGCGTCGGCTCCATCAAGGCATCGCAGGTAGGTGCGGATAAGTTTTCTTTTTTTTTTTTATGTTTTTAATAGGCCGTAACCTGCTGGACTATCCACAGCAGGTAACGGCCTATTTATTTACCTACCCCGCGTCTGCTCGTGGGCGCCTCCGCTTTCCCTTCTGCTATGGACACAGAAGGGGAAGTGGATGCCGCTGTGAGCAGCCGTGGGCATCGGTGAGGCGGCGGGCCTCAAATACTACTATTATTATACTCCAGGGTCTTTTCAGACCCTGGAGTATAATAATCGGAGACCCAGGGGAGGTGAGGGAACATAAAAACCAGCATTACTTACCTCTCCTGCGATCGTTGTTACTCCGAGCAGGCTTGGGGCCTCTGGCGATGTCATCAGGTCGCGTCGCCGGCCTGATCACGTGACGTGTGCGTGCAATTAAACAGGACCGAAAGCTACGGGGAGTGCACCGGTGTCCAGGATAGGTAAGTAACACTGGTTTTTATGTTTGTCACCTCCCCTGGGTCTCCGATCATTATACACTGGGGTCTGAAAAGACCCCAGAGTATAATAATAGCTCATGGGTGGGCCACTATGGGGCATAATACAGTGTGCAGGGGCCATTATAGAGCATAATACCAGTGCAGGGGCCACTATAGAGCATAATACCAGTGCAGGGGCCACTATGGAGCATAATACCATTGCAGGGGCCACTATGGAGCATAATACCGTGTGCAGGGGACACTGTGGAGCATAATACCGTGTGCAGGGGCCAATTTGGAGCATAATACAAGTGCAGGGGCCACTATGGAGCATAATACCAGTACAGGGGCCACTATGGAACATAATACTGTGTACAGGGGCCACTGTGGAGCATAATACCGTGTGCAGGGGCCAATGTGGAGCATAATACCCTGTGCAGGGGCCAATATGGGGCATAATACCGTGTGTAGGGGCCACTAGGGAGCACAAAACTGTGTGCAGGGGTTGCTGTGGAACATAGTACCATATGCAGTGGCCACTGCGGGGCATAATACAGTGTGCAGGGGCCACTATGGAGCATAATACCATGTGCAGGGGCCGCTGCAAGGCATAATACAGTGTGCAGGGGCCGCTGCGGGCCATAATACTGTGTAATACTGTGTGCAGGGGCTGCTGTGGAACATTATAGTGTGTGTAAATGGGGCGCTATAAAGCTATGGCGCCTGTTTATATTATACGCTGTCTGTTTATAGTGGCCGTGTGATGTAATTACAGCCTTGTCACATAGACATGTATAGGACGAGGCTGTAGTTACATAACATGGCCGCTATGAGATGAATGACACTATGTAAACAGAGAAGCAGTCATGGCGTTTACACAAGTACCATTCAAACAGCTGATTAGTAGGGGTCCTGGGTTTTTGAGCCCCACAGATTAGTTTATTAATGACCTGGAAAACCTTTTAATTAGGTAACACCTGGGGCATTATTAATAAGGGGCACTATTTATACAGGGTACACACAGACATTATTAATATAAAGATGCACTTGGGAGTATTATTCAGTATGGGGGGTTATATCATATATTTTATAATTGGGGGTAGCAGCAGGATGGGGGTGCAGGTGAGGACAATGTGGGTTGGATGCCTGGAAAAGTGAGGAGCCAAATATGTCTGTGTTGCAAATTTTACAGAGACAAGTCACAGCTGGAAGAAGTGGTCATGGTGGTCCAAAGGGAAGAGAAGGGAAATGTGAAGGATTAGTCAGAGACGTCATCTGTAAGTCACAAAATGTTACTGCCCTGTATTCACCTAAATGATAGAGAATAAATACCTGAGTGATGGGGGGTTTGTCTGCTGAGACCCCCACTGAGCCTGAGAATTGGGTTTTTTTCCCCCACTGGGCAGGAATTCAATCTGACCGCAGCCATATATATAGGTGTGTCGCTTGCTGGATGGACAAACCCGTGTGGCTCTCATTCACTTCAATGGGAGTGCCAAAGATAGCCGAAGTCCAGTACTCAGCTATCTGCAGCACTCCTATTATAGAGAATGGGGGCCACGTGGGCTCGTCCATCCACCAATCAGAAGATGTGTGAAGTTATTGTCATTGTTAATGCCGTGTTGTTGATCTGATACTGAAGTAATACAGGAAGAAGATTTCTTAAAAACTGTTTTATAACTTTGTGTATTGTGTATATTGTGCGACGATAGCAGTGTGTGAAGCTAGTAGCATGGAAACTCAATTTTTTTTTTTTTTTTTGGGGGGGGTTGGTCTTTCTATAGTCCGCCTCAGGCAGCAAAGAGGCTAGGTTCACCACTGCTCTGTGGACACACAGTGTGAACAGGCTGCAGAATTTTAATCATGTTCCTCTGCAAGATTTGTTTAACTCTCATCTACTATGTTTTTACTGTAGATCACAGCTGGTCTGTCACCAGTGATTTTGCATGGTGAACTTGATGCAGTTACAGTCCATGTGAGTCTGGAAGTCTGAAATCACACATACAGTCTTTGTTTCAGTTTTTGGTGTAGATTTTGATGCAGTTTTTTTTTAGCCGAAACCAGAATTAGACTCACATTAATGGGAAATATAAAATAAGGACTTCTGGCTTTGGCTAACAAAAACTGCATGAAAAACTTTTCAGTCTAAGAAAAGCAAACATTTTAGGTAGATCTTTCTTACAAATACTTGTTGGTTTGTCACTTTTGACAATTATGTGTTTTCACTTCATGTATTCTTTAATAGAGATCCCATAGGAGAAACTTCTTACTTTATAAACAGGCTGAAAAAGCATTACGATAAATTCATGCAGCATTTAGAAATACAAATGTATAAAAATTGTGCAGTATATATATATTTGTACTTTATCAAGTAACACAGATATGGTAACAAAAAACAACATTGGTTTTCTATAAACTTTTTTTTTATTATTTAAAACTTTAAAACCAATATTACCCCATACAGCAAACTGTGCACTTGAATATATCACAGTGTTAAAAAGAAAATAATATCAAATTTATTATTCTTTTATATATATATATATTTATATATATATTTATATTTTATTTACATTTTTTTCTAGAATGATCAGCAAGTAACACAGTTACCATGGAAACATAATCATTACAAAATGTGTACAAAAACTAGATATTTATAGAAATTCTGATGTCTAGGAATGGGAATATCCAGGGGCAAGGAGATTTCCCTTCCATCAATACAGTATTTACCTTCATACAGTAACAGCAGCTCTATAGAGAAGTGAAAACATTGTACCTGGAAATATCAATGCTGTGAGGCAGGTTATTTGCCATCTCCAGACTATTAATATGTTTATCACCTGTATTGCTCTCTGCCACAAGAATAGACTTCTCCATAGAGTCCTTGATTAGAGCCTTTGCATTGTGGACCAATAAATACAATATGTAGTGAATATTATTGAGGTTTTGTGAAATATGTGAACCCTAAACATATCTGACGTATTGATATAGTAAATACATGACTCTCTTGCAGAAGATACTTGAAGTTAATATAAAGATCAGTTAGATCAGAATCTTTCATTAAGTACAACATAGTATTTGCTTAATCCATGTAGTAAAGGTCTAGGCAATTTACATGGCTTGTAAACTACTGACCTGTGATAGTCCTTATATATATATTAATTCTTAACCAAGCACACATTGAATTATGGTCTTTCATTCATATATACCCTAGAACACTAAACACTATTGGATTAGTTATGGCAGAGTTTTAATTTCCATTAAATAGGATCCTGTCCAAGATGTGGACTTGAGTTGCATTAAAAACTATAGCATGTTTTTGTTTTGTTCGTAATATAGTTCAAGGAGGAAACTCTAAATTGAGGTTTAATCTGGGACACCACGTAGCGCAAATGCCATGTTGTGGCCGCAGCGAAAAAACCCCGTTGCAAAAACCATGGTGCTTTACATTACCTGCAAAGTCGATGGGATTCTGGCTAATCCCATCCACACATTGCAGAAAAAAATCTGCAGCAGAAATGCTCCAATTTCAAAAACGCTGGCACATGTCAATTATGCCTACGGAAACTCTGGCGGTTTCCGTATAGGTATAATAGGGACATCCCATCCACACATTGCAAAAAAATATCCACAGTGGAGATGCTGTGATTTTGTAAAACACAGCATGTCAGTTATACCTAAGGAAACGCTGGTATTTTCCATATGGGTATAATAGGGACAGAAAGTCCACAGAGGAAAACTCTGCAGACGTTCTGTGAAAAGCGCTGTGGAAAAAAAACACAATGTGTTTCCGCCATAGATTTTTCCACAGCGCTTTTTGGCTGTGGCTCGCTACGTGGGGCTTCAGCCTTAATGTACCACTCAAGCTTCATGTATTTACTAATAAAAGCACCATTATTAACATTGAGATATACTAGTGCATGAAATAAAAAGCTACTCATCATTTGACTAAATATTTGAGCAGTCATGACTGTTAAGAACCAAAGGGCACTTGCAAGTTTTTGCATGAACTTAACTAAGGATGACAGTGATGTACAAGTAAATAATAGTGTTTGCCATCATAGAATCTGGCAGAATACATTCACTATATATTGTGATATATGTTCATATGTTTTACATCCACCTTTTACATAAGACACAATGTTTGTATTAGCATAAAATGTGATTATAGCCTAATGTAGTGTTTACCAAATCCAATCCTCCAAGAAGCATACATAGCAAAACTAGTTATATTGCCTGTGCAAAATATGACTTGCTGATGCTCCATGAGGACTGGAATTCAGAAACAATAGTCTAGAGCAATGTTTCCCAAATGTGATTTCAAGAAAACCCAACAAGTCATCTCTTAAGGGTTTTCCTTAATGTGGCACAAGTGATTTCGTTAGATTTACTAAATAAATAATTAACGGGCCTCTTGTTGCGAATACGCAGCATTTTGACCACAGCAGAAACCCCGAGGCAAAAAGCGCTGTGTTTTACATTTTCTGCAAAGTGGATGGGATTCTGGCTAATCCCATCTACACATTGCAGAAAAATATCTGCAGCGGAAATGCTGTAATTTCAAAAACGCTTGCGTTTTTGTAAATTGCAGCATGTCAATTATTCCTACGGAAACACTGACGTTTTCCTTATAGTTATAATAGAGGCAAAAAGTCAGCAGAGGAAAACTCTGCAGATTTTCTGTGAAAACACTATGGAAAAAACGCAATGCGTTCCACTGTGGCCTTTTTCGCAGCATTTTGCTTTTGCAGTAATTCGCTGCGTAGGACCATAGCCTAAAAAAATCCTCAAGACTCAAAATATCGGGGCTCCTACATAAAAAGGTTAGGGAACAGTGCTCTAGAGTAAAGCTTTTAGATTAATTCTGTGTTTTCTATGTCTGAAAAGCAGATGTATATTCCTTTTGGTATTCCATTTATCAAAATAAAGATTACTATACTTTTTTTTTAGTAATGAAATGTTGTACAGATGTAGAAAAGTCTTACTTGACCCTAACAAGTTGCTGCAGTGTGATAACACAGAACAAAACAAGAGCCATTGAAGAAGTTAAGTTAAATTTCTCTTCCACAATAGAGTTTACATATTATGTATCAAGTCAAAATTTGCAATATCTTTAATTATCTTAAAACAAATAAATACATAAAAATAACATGCAAACTGAAGTGCATGTGAAGTGAGATGCATTGCTGTGTGGTTTTGCCTGCAGCGCTTTTTTGTTACGGTCCGCTACATGGGACCTTAGCCTCAGTATGTTTTTATGTATTCCTTTTTTGCCATTCCCACTTTAAGATTAAAGCATTAAGTTGAAAATAGATGCTTAGTCAGCTATTTTTAGGATGTGGGTAGACACCACCTATATGCAAGAAAACTGTACCCTGCTCTTTTGTTTTTGTAATCACTTCCAGTAATATTATGTATATTTCACCCAAAGTTATATCCTGTGCCTATCATACCCTAATGTCAATACAGTAAAGCACACACCTTGTAAACAATTCAGTCTCCTCTTAGGGTCTCCCTTCTCTTTTTTTCTCAATTACAACATATTAACAACATGGTAAGAAACATATTTTTTCCATTTCTATAATAAAGTGATAGTTGTCATGGGTACTGATCATTATTGTAGAGAAACAAAGGTACAGTATGGTCACAAAGCAGTCTATGAGTGCCACATTGCTGACCTGTAATCTGTAATGTGGTTATGTATATAAACTCTTACACGGCAATATAGCTTAAAGCATACCACTAGTTCTAAACAGTTTTTCATAAATGAATAGTGCATGAGAATATGAAGAACTTTTTAATATATCTTATTATGGAGATCTGTTTCCTTCACCTCTTATTAAGTTGTTCTCCTGCTCCTTATCTTCAATCTGGCTGCCTGTTTACATGATACCTGTCTCTGCATTCAGCCTCACACATACAACTCTATGGATCAGGGAGATGTTGAGTAGAAGGCTGCTTCCCCCTGAATAATTGATTTATTGCCTCATTCTGTGCACAGGTAGTCTCTTACCTACAATCTACCAGTGTCAAAAGCACACAGAATAGCAGAGTGTAGAAGCAGCATTTATATGAGTGTATTTTCTAATCCCCCTCCCCTCATCATAGACTAATATGGAGAAAGTAACTCTGTCTGAAAGTGGAGAAGAAAGCATATTTTTATTACAAAGATATATTACAAATTGCCATATCTTAACCTGTACTATTAATTTATGAAAAGTTGTTTAGAATGGAGGTAAGCTTTAAAGCTTATAAATGTTGTTGTTGATGTAGTACTTATCTGACCTTCTTCTTATAAATTATAAAAAGGAAATCATTCAACAAACTACTAAGACCCCTTAAACCTTCATGACAGCCCCCCTAAGAAGAAATAATATCTACAGTACAGTAAAGTTACTGTAGTAGCAAGATTAGAATTAAGATCTGTGTTATTTGTTGACATCTTTCAGGAAATCTGTACCTTGGACTTTGCACATAATACTGCTTCCTGTCATCTCTAGAAGTTTTCTGATGTCATACTGGGGTGTATGTGAAGATTCTGAGGAGGAATATAGTGAAGTAATATCTATGTTTGTGAAATGGAATAAGTAGAATGGGTTATTACTGAATACTATCAAAACTGAGGAGATGATTGTGAAGTGTAGCAGAAGGAGTTAGGATGTGTAACCATTGGTTGCTGAGAGTCAACAGACCAAAATTATGAAGAACTACACATATCTTTGCGTATATATTGACCACAAGTTGGATAGCCAGATGCATGTGGACATGTTCTGTAAAAAAGGGAGTAGCTGTTTGTACTTTTTGAGGAGGTTAAATTCTGTTAATGTTTGTGATAAAATGTTGAAGATGTTTCTGGTGCTTCTTTGAGTAGTGTTAGGCTGAGGCCCCACGTTGCGGAAAAGCTGTTTTTTTGTTGCAGATTTTGCTGTGGTTTTTTGAGCCAAGGTCAGGAGTGTATTGAGCAGAAGGGAGACATATAAGAGATTCCCTTATATTTCCCATTCCTTTTGAAGCCATATTTGACTTTGGTTTAAAAAACTGTAGCAAAATCTGCAACAAAAAAACTGCTTTTCAGCAATATGAGGCTTTAATCTTAGGCTGGGCCCCACTTTGTGAAGACTCCATGATTTGGCTGCAGCAGAAACAGTGTGCAAAAACCAAAGCGTTTTATAGTACCTGCAAAGTGGATGGGATTCTGGTTCATCCCATTCAAATATTGCAAAAAAATATCTGCACGGGAGATGCTGCGATTTAAAAAAACCGTTGCGTTTTTGTAAAACGCAGCATGTCAGTTATACCTAAGGAAACGCTGACATTTTCCATATAGGTATAATAGGGACGGAAAGTCTGCAGAGGAAAACTCTGCAGACTTTCTGTGAAAAGCGCTGTGGAAAAAAAAACGCAATGCATTTCTTTTCCGCAGCACTTTTTGGATGTGGCTCGCTAAGTGGGGCCTTAGCCTTACACAAATTTTGTAGCAGAGAATTTTGAGCAAACTCTTGAGTATAATGCACAATTGATAGCATTCGTTATAGCAGACAGTGACAGTTGTAGCTGTCATCTGATTTAATTACGTGATTTAGAGCATATTTCTTAGCCCCTGCCATTCCCATTTATAATAGTACACTGCAAGGGAAAGGGGGGGGTGGGCAGTATTAGGAAGATTAGGGGAGATTGGTTGGGGAATTATTTTAAAATATTTATGTATGATTTTATGCATTGTATGTATTTCTGTATATTGTTACTATTATGGCTAAAAATTTCCCTGTGGGATGAATAAAGTTCTATTCTATTCTAAAATAAGGTTTCCAGTCGTTAATAAAATGAAGGTAAAAGATTTAGCAAAAAATGTTGCTTTAATAAATTAATTAAAACGTATTAAGCAAAAAAAAATCTTGCTCCTTTATTTGCTTAACATTATTTAAAGTGGTTGACCAGGATTAGAAAAGCATGGCTATTTTCTTTTACAAACAGAACCACATCTGTCCATAGGTTGTGTCTGGTATTTCAGCTCTTGTTCACTTCCATAGAGATGAGCTTATAATATACCGGACACTACTGACAGACATAGCGTTGTTTTTTTAAGAATACAGTATAGCCATTTTTTCCTAATCCTGTACATATCCTTTAATTAATGTGTTACAATGTTTGCAGTAAGATAAAGTCAAAGTAAGGGTATAAATATGTACATGATAATGAATAATGTTGGTACAGTATTTGAAGATATTTGTGTATTTTACCTGTAGTGTTTTTAGTTGCCTTTGGTGAAATCTATTGAAACGCGCATGAAAATGTACAAAGGTGAGTAATGTGTAAATAGCACACGGATTATAATATAAGATCGGCTTACTCGGCTTAGTCTGGTAATTGAAGCAGAAATCTGAAAATCAAGCTGCAGGCTAAGATCTTGGTAGATCATTTCAGCATACATAGCATTCCTTATAAATGTATTCATGTTCTTCCATATATTCAAAATTGCATTCTTGTTATTATAAGGGTCTGGGGTCCTAAAAATGTTTCCATCAAAAATAATACTCTACAATAAGCATACATACATATCTAAAGGTCAAAGCTTTTGTCACAGCATTAGGGAATGTTGCCAGTTATGACTAAGAAATGAAAGGAGTGTTCCCTGCATCACTGAAGAGGCTTTTAATTTCAGTCTGAATATTATGTTATGAAAAGATACCAATAAATTGATATTCCGGCAGTAAAATTTAGTCCTTGCCAGAGACTAAGAAGAATCGATATTGTGCACAGGACTCACTAAATGCAAATGTACATTCATTATATACAAATATATTTCAATTAATACAATATTGATCTCAGCAAATACACCTATATTGATAGGCTACTTAGGGGTATATATTGAGATCCACATTTTGACATCTTGTATTTATACATTCTAATGTTGTTGTTTGGGTACATGGCTTCTTATGAATTGTCTTTCAGAAGCATCAAATAATTTGTTTATTCATTTACTATGCATATAAATTAATGAATTAAAGTTTGGTTAAAAGACATCTCCGTGCTGCTCCATGTCTTCATAGGGCATAAACTAAGTATCAGAGATTTAAAAACAAATTTGAGGCTAAGGTCCCACATAGCATCACGCTTTTTTTCCCGCAGTGCTTTTCACAGAAAGTCCGCATTGGTTTCCTCTGCGGACTTTCTGCTTCCATTATACCTATAGGAAAACCTCCGGCATTTCTGTTGGTATAATTGACAAGTTGCGATTTCCAAAACCGCAATAATTTTGTAAATCGCAGCGTGTCCACAGCGCGTATTTTCCTGCATTGTGGGGATGGAATTTACAGTGACTGTATAACTGCGAAGTTTACGCCACATGGGGACCCTGCTTCAAATGGAATTTTCATACAGCAGCATCCTTTCTGAAAACATTACCTTCCCCCCCCCCCCACACTCCCCACAAACCATTCCCCCATGCCTCCAGATACCTTCTGCCAAAGAACAATTTCTAAAATCTGATTTGTACTTTATTATTAATGCATAATTTAATGCCTATCAGTGCTAACATAGCTATATTACTCAAATTTCTATTACAGGGTATGTCTCAAATTATATGTTTTTTTTTTTTTCCTCCTTTGCATTGGCATACATGTGGTATGTATTGCCCAATACACACACTGAGTGAGAAGTCGTGCAATGTGGAAAGAGTGTCCATAGCTTGCAATCTGGTTACAGTTTATAAACATAGCAGATTTCTGATATTGGATATTCCAAACTGAAATTTGGTTTTATGGCTAACTGCAACTTTCCTTACTATTACTTTTTATAAATCTTTTACAATGCGTTTTGTGCCTGTGTGCCACATTGTTTAAAATATACTTTTGCAAATGTTTTAGTGGGAATTTATTTTGTAACTACTAAAAATAAGTTAAAGATAGTAAAGTATAAAAGAGATTGTATGCAGGTACCTCATATAGCCTACGGTAAAACAGGGTTGGTGCACCATTTCATGTGTTCATGCCTTTTTCTGATTTGTAACTTGATTTCATTGGACATATAGATCTGTGACGCATTAGACTGTTGCTTACATACTGTAGGTTCACAGGTTCACAACCTTGCATGTCAGTATCAGCGCAGATGGACTTCTTGTTTGATATATAATATATAGCTAAAAACACTCAAATTAATCCTTATTCTGATAATGATGAAAAGCAGCATCTTACTTGCATGATGAAATGGAAACAAGGAGCATACTTGTTGAGACTTTTCATGACTTACAGATCAGCTTCGGTGGTAGTAGTTGGATCTTACCACCAAACTCATATGGTTTGTACTGTGACAGAAAACTGTCAATGTAATAGTATCATGATATGATAATAAAAACTTGCAGCACACAAGTAGCATGATATTAGTAACTATTTTCCCCCAAGACAGAGCACCGCTCTTATCTATAGGTGTCAGATGTTGCAGCTCAGCTCCCTGCATCTTTTATAATTTCTTCTACTTTTCTCCACTGCTTTTAAACCTGGCAGCTTTATATAAAATGCAAGCAATAAAGCAAATTGAAAAAAGAGCAACATACTGTATCAATGGACTTTGTTTTAATAGCTTTCATTATTGAATAATAGTAGTTGTACAATTCAGTGTAAAGAAGCAGTTAAAATGACCTTCAAGTCATTTTTAGGCTACAGCGCCACGTTGCGGAAATGCAACTTTTTTTGCTGCAGATTTTACTGCGGTTTTTTGATCCAAAGTCAAGAATGGCTACAAAAGGAATGGGAAATATATAGGAAGTTCTTATACTTCTACCTGCTGCTAAATCCACTCCTGGCTCAAAAAACTGCAGCAAAATCTGCAACAAAAAATCTGCGTTTCCACAATGTGGGGCCGTAGCCTTATAGAGGTATTTATTCAGCAGAAGTGTAGCTTGAAGCTGTGTAACCCCAAAGCCAAATCATCGACAGGGCTTCCCACCTACCATGTGCCATTTATAATAATAATGTCTTCTTAAATGGTAGTGTTGCCATTGGGCTCTCTGAGGTACTGTTTCTTGTGTGTGCTACCACTGCACCCCTATACCTATAGCCATGGTATTTAGCCCAAAATCATTAAGAGGCTGGGCCCCGCATGGTGGAAACGCTGCAAAAAAAAAACTGTGGCGTTTTACAATCTCTGCAAAGTGGATGGGATTTCAGTAAATCCCATCCACACGTTGTGGAAAAAATACATTGCGGTTTTGCAAATCGCAGCACGTCAATTATACCTACAGAAACACCGATGGTTTTGTTACAGGTATAATGGAAGCAGAAAGTCTGCAGAGGAAACCTTTCCCGCAGAGCTTTTTTGCTGCGGCCCACTACGTGGGGTGTTAGCCACAGGCTGCTACAGCAGAGATAGCAGTGGTAAATGTGGAGGATGTTGCCACAACTTCAGGCTACCTCTTTAACCCATTAGTCATAGAGAAAGCAGTAGCCTGAAATTTCCTTCAGAGACAGTGCTAATCATAATATAAAATGTCAGAAAAGTCTTCAATATGGAGAGGGCAGGCAGAAAACAATGACGTCATTCACTAATATCTAAAATATCATAACCTACACAGTATTTGTCATGTGTGTTATTATCTAAATGTAGTTATGAAATACTGGCCTAACCTAGACAACCCAAATGATTTTGTGATGTTAAACCATGTTGGGTGCCAACACCTCTCACCAGAGGCGCAACTTGAAGCTTCTGGGCCCCAGTGAAAAATCTGTAATTGGGCCCCTACCTATCTTGTGCCACTTAGAATAGGGGTATACAGTGAGGAAAAAAAAGTATTTAGTCAGCCACCAATTGTGCAAGTTCTCCCACTTAAAAAGATGAGAGAGGCCTGTAATTGTCATCATAGGTAGACCTCAACTATGAGAGACAAAATGAGAAAACAAATCCAGAAAATCACATTGTCTGATTTTTTAAGAATTTATTTGCAAATTATGGTGGAAAATAAGTATTTGGTCAATAACAAAAGTTCATCTCAATACTTTGTTATATATCCTTTGTTGGCAATAAGAGAGGTCAAACGTTTTCTGTAAGTCTTCATAAGGTTGGCACACACTGTTGCTGGTATTTTGGCCCATTCCTCCATGCAGATCTCCTCTAGAGCAGTGATGTTTTGGGGCTGTTGCTGGGCAACATGGACTTTCAACTTCCTCCAAAGGTTTTCTATGGGGTTGAGATCTGGAGACTGACTAGGCCACTCCAGGGCCTTGAAATGCTTCTTACGAAGCCACTCCTTCATTGCCCTGGTGGTGTGCTTGGGATCATTGTCATGCTGAAAGACCCAGCCACATTTCATATTCAATGTAGTTGCTGATGGAAGGAGGTTTGCACTCAAAATCTCACGATACACGGCCCCATTCATTCTTTCAAGTACACGGATCAGTTGTCCTGGTCCCTTTGCATAGAACCAGCCCCAAAGCATGATGTTGCCACCCCCATGCTTCACAGTAGGTATGGTGTTCTTTGGATGCAACTCAGCATTCACTCTCCTCCAAACACGACGAGTTGTGTTTCTACCAAACAGTTCTACTTTGGTTTCATCTGACCATATGACATTCTCCCGTTACTCTTCTGTAACATCCAAATGCTCTCTAGCAAACTTCAGACAGGTCCGGATATGTACTGGCTTAAGCAGGGGGACATGTCTGGCACTGCAGGATCTGAGTCCCTGGCGGCGTAGTGTGTTACTGACAGTAGCCTTTGTTACGTTAGTCCCAGCTTTCTGCAGGTCATTCACTAGGTCCCCCCGTGTGGTTCTGGGATTTTTGCTCACCGTTCTTGTGATCATTTTGACCCCACGGGGTGAGATCTTGCATGGAGCCCCTGATCGAGGGAGATTATTAGTGGTCTTGTATGTCTTCCATTTTCTAATTATTGCTCCCACAGTTGATTTCTTCACACCAAGCTGCTTGCCTATTGCAGATTCAGTCTTCCCAGTCTGGTGCATGTCTACAATTTTGTTTCTGGTGTCCTTCCACAGCTCTTTGGTCTTCACCATAGTGGAGATTGGAGTGTGACTGTTTGAGATTGTTATCAGTATAAAAGACACCTGTCCACAATGTCAAACAGGTGCCATTACTACAGGTAATGAGTGGAGGACAGAGGAGCCTCTTAAAGAAGAAGTTACAGGTCTGTGAGAGACAGAAATCTTGCTAGTTTGTAGGTGACCAAATACTTATTTTCCAATATAATTAGCAAATAAATTCTTAAAAAATGATACAATGTGATTTTCTGGATTTGTTTTCTTATTTTGTCTCTCATAGTTGAGGTCTACCTATGATGTCAATTACAGGCCTCTCTCATATTTTTAAGTGGGAGAACCTGTACAATTGGTGGCTGACTAAATGTTGTTAAGGAATTTGTACTCAGTACACCACATGCATATTAAAGATAATAGATTCTCCAGTCTCAAAAGTAAATCAATCAATGAAAAATAATCAGCACAAGGTAAAAGTCTATAAACACCATCTAAGTTTATGCTTAAAATGATATTGTTTGTGAGCTAGACTGCTGAGGTGAAGCATTTTAGGAGAATATCTCCAGAAGTAACGTACTTCAATGTTAAGATTTTGTTTTTTGTTAAATGAGGTGTTGGATATTATGTAAAATGATACAATGGATATACTGTAACTTGAATGACAAAACCAGCATACATTATTACTATTCCGTTACAAAAATAATAAACTACATACACTTATCTATACAATGTAGTATGAAACTTTATATGTGAGAATATATTGCAAACCAGATCAAGATATAGGATGTATTGTATCTCTTTATCTCCGTCCCAAGCTTAGGATACAGTGATGCACAGTGGGATATGTTTGTTAGTGTGGTGGTATTTGATCAGTATACATGATAAATCACTATATCCCTTCATAGCCTGGTATATCTTCATCAGATAGTGCTGATTAAAAGTAATTACAGTAATGATCCTTTTACACAGCTCTATTTGTGCCTGGAACAAGCATGGACTGAGGGCCTTTTACACAGCCTCATGAAAACCTGTATGGAGATGAACAATTGTTAATATCAACATTTGTGCCTGAAGCATCATTGCTGGCAAACAGAACTGGTTTACAGTACATCTGGAGATATGTTGCTGACAGCAGTCATTTTTAGACTTGCCTAAATGATCCAGTCACCTGATTGTATTTGGCTGATTGTTGACCTGTTATCGGGAAGGAGCGTCCTTTCAGGCCTATGAAAAAGACCCTTAAAGTTGGGCCCATAAAAATACTATTTATAAAGTAATAGGACTTTTAAAACTCTTCTGGTGTCCATATGCTGATTCTAAATCTATTTGATATTTAGTCTGATATATTACTTTTTGAAGGAGATAAAGTGACCCAAGTCCTTCTAGTCCTTCCTGTTGAAGAACTTTTAGTGCTTACATGCACATACTCTATACTACCAACATTCCTTTACAAACTTAGCAAGATATGCTATAAAAAGTCTTTTATAGCGGGGTACTTTAAACCCACTTCAGAACCCCCTTTTCATTGCAAACTCAGCTAAATTAAAGAGTATATTTGTGAAATAACAATGATATAAACCTGAGCAGAAAATGGTCTGTCATCTCCCCTTTGTGGCTAATTCTCATTAAGGCTAAGGCCTCACCTAGCAAGCCGCAGCCAAAAAAACTTTTTTTTCACATCATTTTTTACCGGAAGTCTACAGAGTTTTCCTCTGCGGACTTTTTGTCCCTATTACACCTATACTGAAAGCGCCAGCATTTCCGTAGGTATAATTGACATGCTGCGATTTACAAAAACGTTACAGTTTTTGAAAGCGCAGATTTTCTGCTGCAGATGTTTTTGTGCAATGTATGGATGGGATTAGCCAGAATCTCAGCCACTTTGCAGGTACTGTAAAACACTGTGGTTTTTGCCATGTTGTTTTTGCAACTTGGGGCCTCTGCCTAAAGTAACAGAACCTTAGTGCATTAAAACAAACCTTTTGTACTCTAGTTGTCAGTCCGACCCTTGTACAATATCTAATTTGTACATGACCTAAAAATATTGTAGTGTTTCCAGATTTACAGAACTAAAGAATAAGAAGCTATTATTTCTACTGTCAAAATTCTATAACATACCTAATACACAGTATGATGGAATTTCTACTTTATTGGTCACCAATTACTTCTCATGTAAAAAAAAAAAAAAAAAAATTCTCATTCTTAGTAGAAATGGTTTACAAAAGCTAGTGTTCACTCTACTTTCAGGGCTTTCAAAAATTAAGAAAGAGTTATCAAGTGATATCAGTCTGTTACTCATATACATTGAAGAAAATAACATTACTATAACCTTTATAGAGAAACCTATAGCTGCCTTCACATCTCTATTTTGGAAAATACTGCAATTTCCCATAAAAATAACAATTGAAGCATCTTCGTAGAACTCTGCTTTGTGCAATTCATCTGTTACTCCACCTGGAAATGAACATACATATTGGACATTGCATGTTATCTGTGTTTAACACAGTGATTCCCTGTATTCTCTGAAACTAGCATAGGCCACTGAATAGTAGCAGAGTGTCTAGGGGCAACATCCATTGACAAGGTGAAAAACATTGTAACTCCTAGTGGTTCAGCTTAAGAGATAGGTGGCCTAAAGCAGAGAATGACTATTTCATGGGATTTAGAAGAACTTACTGAAAGTGAGAGCTTGCAGGTCCTCTTTAAGAGCAATTGACAACAAATATACAGGTGTGTAGTGTTTCGTATAGGGCCTATTTTTTGTTGTATTATACAAGTTTAATAATGGTCAATACTTAAAGCAGATACGTTTCTTTAGAGAGTGCAAAAACACTCACACTGACCCTGTCTGTAGGTACAGAGTGTGGGGCACTTTAGACTGCACCCATCAAATAGAGCACACATTAAATCATGTATGGCTTTAAACTAATAAAGCAGAACATTGCAGTGTGCTTCTCACACAAGCTAGTGCCCTCTGCTCCTCCCTGGGTGTCCTCTTGTCATTCCTTCAGTGTCGATTGCCTTTATATATAAATACATGAACACACTGTTCAGTACATTCACATATACATTTTATTTCACAGTGCCCCTCACCTAGAGTTGCCTATAGGCACAGTCATACTTTGCCTATAAGCAAATTTGGCCTTGCCCATCAAGCTAGATTTTTGAAAGGAAAGTATGAAAAAATATTCAGCTGGTTTACAATACAAATTTATAAAAGCTAATGTGAACAAAAAATGGATGCTTAATAGTTGAAAATCTAGTTAAAGCTGTGAGAAATAAAAGCTGCATCTTAATTTGTTGCTTTGGGCAACCACTTCACGTTTCACTTGTATTAGTTATTATAAATAGAGAGTAATGTTCTTTCATAAAATAGAAATAGATTTTATTTACAACTATGTTCATCCCATGTTATTGTTTTACCAAACCTGAACCTGCTTTTTGACTAACCTTCTTAATGCTAGTTTACATATTAGTCTTATCAGAAACCAGGCAGACCGGGCATTGTTTTCCACATCACACAAACTGTTTAATTTGTATCTTGAGAAGTTTATTTTAAGTTTTATTTGCAAAATAGCTAGAAATTGTTGTAAATATTTTTTTTTTAATTTAAATTCACAAACTATCCATCAGTTCCTTCCTTAATCGCCTCCTATTTTGACTCATATTGCAATTAAAATTGTGGATGAAATTTATTAGTCATCTATACCACTTTTGTTGCATAAAAAAGGCCAAGCCTCGGATTTGCAACGTTTTAAATGCCAGTTGCAAGAAAATTACCATCTTTACCACTTTTCATAAATATCAGATATTAGAAAAACTGCTGTAAATGCAGGCTCACAGGCTGGTGGAGGCACGTGCCTCCTCATAAATCAGGTGAATCTTCTGCTGGTGCAGGAGATATGAGGACTGGCGTTAATAATGACAGTCTTCATAAATCACCAACTGTGTGTGTCAGGGCATCAGCTATTTATTCCTTCCTATTGCTACTCCTCCTCCTCCTCAAAATTCTGGGTTTGGATGAACAGACATGTCTACTCTTAACGCAGCTCAAACTTGGTTATGGACTTGAATTTCTCTTGAAAAGAAAGTTCAATACAATATTGTATCCTGCTAGTAAAATCCTTGAAAGACTGCAGTTAACAAAAAAAAAAAAAAAAATGGGTAGACACATATAGAATATCACTTTGTGATACAAAATCACAAAAAAAGTATTGCCCTGAAAAGCTATTTCGTGACACACATTTTTGTACATGTCCATCTATTTAACATAGGAAGGACAAGTCTAAAAGAGAACTGGCTACAGCAGGAGCATCACTCTTCTGCAGTAGGACACAAAGACTGATAAGTTTCACCTCTTTATTAAGCCTCACTTGCTTTTAACCATCTTGAAATGTGACAAAATTGAAGAAGAATAACCCCAGTGTTTTCTACAGAATTTCTACACAGCAGTTTAGAAAGAGCAACTTTCATACTGATATACAGTGGGGGCAAGTTTACTTTTTATTATTGATTTCTGTGTTTATTTTTCTTTAAAGGAGTTGAGCAGGAGTTTGAAAACATAGCTGCTTTCTTCTTCTCAGGAAGTGACCCCATGTCCAAACGTCACAAGGCAATGCCATATCTCTGTCCCATTAAAATGAATGGGACTGAGCTGCAGCATGGTCATGTTTTTGAAGTCCTGCACAACCCCTTTAAAGAGCATTTGACTAAATTTCCAGAGTAAACTAAGAAACAAAAGAAAAAAATATCAACTGCTATGTCACAGCTGAAAAAAAAACCCATAAAGCCAAATTTGGCGCTGTTCATATGTACTATCAACTTTTCTGAGCTTCCATGTGTTCTTGACGGGGAGAGGGAAGAAAGCTGCTTTCAGAGACCTTTGGAGGTGGCTTATCTACCTGAGAACAAAAGGATTGGGTATGATGAAATCCAATATGTTAGATCCTTCTCTCCCCTGATATTGCAATCTGGGAAGAGCTGGGAGGCTGCCATTCACATTAGATGGTTACCCAGTCCTGCTACATTTTGCAGGTATGGTTAATAGTCATTGAATGTGTTCAGCCATTATGTTGAATTGTTTATGCCTCAAAAACACTAGGGTCACCCCAAACAAAGATTTTATAATATTTTCTTTAGTCAAACAAAATAGCTACATGTATAGCAGGAACATTAGAAGGCCACAAAATAAACTCAGATACTTGTGGTTAGTCCATGTAGGGGTGTCTTCCATTCAATTTTTAATTGATGCTGGTGGTAGAACAAATGTTATAGAATATGCGCACCATTATTATCGTTCCAAAACAGCTAAAATAAGAAAAATAAGTAATTTTGCATATAGCCTTGATTGCAGATCATAAAATTTGTGCATACAGTTCCTAGGCAAACCTGTGTCTTCATTGTTACAGAATACAAAAAACACTTTTATTTACTCTTATTTTACTTCCTTCAAGGTAAAGAGGACTAAGCAATGTAACATTCAGATATGCCCTCCCTTAGCTTGGCTTCATTTTGGTTTGAGAACTCCAATTTCTCCTAAAACAAATCCAATGCAATATTGTAGAACAACCTTTAAAAAGTTGCAAGTCACAACTACTGTATGACTACAGGATTATACTGCAAGGTTTTTTTGTTTAAAAAAAGCTAGCTATGGAGACAAATAGGCCTTCAAAGAAACTGTATGCTCAAAATAGCAGGAACTTTTTTTGGAACTTTTTGAAAAGTTGCCTTACAGTTGCTATGGAACAAAAATAGTGACAGTGCACATATCCTTTAGCTTTCTGAAAACTGTGTGAGGATATTTATTTAGCCATAAAAAGTAAATAAATTGCTTTGTGCATAATGTGCACAAGTTCCTCCATTTTGTATCATTATAGGTCATAATTTTGACATTTAACCATGAAAGTCTTATACAGCTATGAACAAGACAGAATACAATGAAGTTAATAAAAAGAGAAAAAAACATGTATTTTTGATTCATTACATTACTTTACAGATTTGACATGGGTTTGGTGCAATATTAACAGCTCAGAAAAAAAAAGAAATTAAAAGTTGCACCAAGATATTTATATGTATTGCAAAACTGTGTTTTAACAGTATGTCTTTACCATTGAGAAGCATGAAGATGGCAATATGGGCACACAGTTATGACAGCTGGGTCACTACAATATAATTTCTCTAGCACAAATCCCACATTTTCATCCTCCACAGAGTACCATAGCTGCCTTCCATAACCATTTGTTGACTGTATATACTGAAAATAACGTTTCCATTTTCTTGTTAATTTATGTGATAAATTTTGCTCTAGCAAATCACACTGTGGTAACAGATAAAACCCTATCTCTGGTTACTTTATTTTCTCGGTTGGCAATATGGTCCTGTGGGATATTTTGAGACTTGTGGTACCTTCATGAAGAAACACTGCAATTAAGACGTATGGTTAAAATAATGCATACAGAATGGCATTACTGTGTGATATGTTTTTCCTTGCAAGTTGAAGGTTCATGCGAAAAGTTTTGTTGAACTGTGCAAAGGAAAGCACATAAGTAGTAAGATGGTGTTATACAGTTCCCTTTCCTCAGCTTAGGTATGTTCTTCTAGAGCGGCATTAGGTCTGAAGTAGTAATCTTCATGTTTTAGCCGCATTAAAGGACCCATTAGCTGTCTGATTCAGACATAACTTAAGTCTGCGCCTTTTGCAAACTCCTCATAGGCACAGCATTGAGGTATGAGTTCCCACTGAGCAGTTTGGCAGACCATACATTTGTAGCAAGTGTGCTGTGTACAACAAGACAGAACTGATCTTTCTTCTTTTGAGTCAAAGCATTCAGCAAAGACAAAGTCATTTTCATTTTTATTGCCATGCTCAATATTGCCACAGAGTCCTTGTGGCTTCTCAGTGTCCACTGAGGGTGAAAGTAACTTGGCGATAAAATGCCTCTGTAAGTTTAGTTTGTAAACAAGAGACTTCTGGCTGTAGGGTATAGTGATGTCTAATGCCCTTGGCTTCTTTCTAAGTCAATATTGGTGAAGGGCATGAAAGTTATTGATCAAGGACTGATATCAAGAGTATTGTGCACACATTTCATTGTTCTATGGGAATACTGGGGTTAATCCAGTATTGCAGGTCATGTTATCCTTTCCAGGCAGTCTTCTGTCATTAAAAGTGTGCATGTTAATTACAGCGTCACTCTTGACCATGACAGGTGGCTGGGGTTTATGTTTGACACGCCGCTGGCAGGTGAGAGATAATCGGATCTCATCAGCCATTGTGCTGCAAAAGGAACGCTGAAGAAGGAAAGGCATAAGAATCAATGTCAGCTCTTCAGATTCTATTATTATGAATAGTCATATGACATGTCAAGATTTTGCTTAAAATACAACACTAAATGAACACAAATATCTAGTTCATGACTGTATATTTTCCACACAGACTGTTAATATTATGTGGATCAAGCATTAGCGTGCCTTTTGGATATAGAGAAAATTCCTTTGTCACAACTTACTAATGAGTACATAAAACACACATTCACTTAGGAGAGAAGACAAATACTATACCACTTCTACAAAGGGGCAAATTCATTAATAATTTGCTACACTTTTGTAGCATTAGAAAATGTCGTAAACAGTACTTGCATCAAATTTGTTAAGTAGCTTTTTTTTTTTATTTCTTTTGACACTTTCCAAAAATGTGGCATGACAAGGGTATGCTGTGGTCAGGACTAAAGATGAGCAAAGTATTCAAAAATTCAATTCGGCAACTTCGCCGAATTTCGCGATATGATTCTATTCGATCCGAATTAAATTGCGGCGAATCACGTACCAAAAACAGCTATGTATTGGCTGCAGAGAGCCGTGGTGGGAGGCAAAATGGCGGAAACCCTTGGATGCCGCGGTCATGTTTGACTGCGGTATCCAAGTTGTTAAAACCCTGGATTGGTTATGGAACAGGGTGTTAGCTGTCAGTTATAGCTAACACCCTGCTCTATAACTGATCGGGGGGATTTAACACCTTGGATGCAGCGGTCAAACATGCCGTGTGCGCTCGCGAAGGGGTTAAAGGGATGTGACATAACAGGGCTGGCTGCTGATTGGCTGCACGCATGGCATTGTGGGTGATCCCGTGTTCCCAGAGTTCCTTGCCCCATGTAGAGAAGCCATTTTGAACTAAATGTGAATAGTTACCACGAAGCGTGAGGAAATTTGGATTCGATGAGAATCGAATATTTCCTGAAATTCGGATCAAATTCCATTTCTGCAGCTTCGATTTGCTCATCTCTAGTCAGGACCATCGCTCCCACCAGAATCATTATCATTTACGCCAGTTTTCTGGCTACTAGCTTGTGAAGATTTCATTAAGGTGCACTTCCCACCTGAGGGAGCACCTGATCTATGACAAGGCCTGCACCTTGTCATAAATCAGCCAAATCCTCAGCTGGAGAAGAAGATCCATTGAAAACTCTACTGAAAATACCAGTCTTCATAAATCTCCCCCACTATGTTTGTAGAATCTAGAATATTAACAGTTGCAAAAAATACTAGTAATATATGTAGAAAAGTAAAATTCACCACTGAATGAAATGTAACACTAGACCCCCCAAATTACCACAAAATACTCATGTTATACATCACAATTACCATACTAGAATGAGTAACCCACAATATAAAACTTTACATTCAAGTAATAGTACACTAATTAAAACTAACAAAGCAAAAATGTGAAAAGCTGGTCTTTGATTTTTGCACATTTTTGTTTTCATGAAACAAAAGAAACAAAAATTGAGTGGGCACAAATATAGCAGTTAAACCAGTTATTATTAACTAGTTAACTAGTTATTAAGGTAGTTTCCTTTAACCACATCTATGTATACAGTTAATTATGATACGGTAGATTTTCTTTTAAAAAGTCTGATTATTAGACTCTTACTACAGTATCTTATTTCCTTTTTTATACAGATATACCTGATAAGGGCACAATTAACACCAACTCTTTTTTTGGACTTTATGTTATTAAATTGATGAAAGCACATGTAAAACCATTTATGTCATCTTGCCAAAATAACAAATCACAAGTATAAAAAAAAACTGACCTGTTCTCGCTCGGCTGTCTTCCTCAGTTTGTATATAAACTCTGCCACTGCTACCACTACTGAAAGTATCAGACCTGCTGCCAAAACAATAAAGATGCCTCCCATATTTTGGATGCCCAGTGCACTCGCCTCCTTATTTTTTTCCTCTGGGCAGCCACCAGCTCTCCACCACCTTTCTTTCATTTTATGAATTTCATCAGCTTCCTGTAGCTGTAGGATAGCAATACTGATCCTGTCTCGGTATGGAGAACCTTTAAAAAGAGTAAATAAAAATATCTTAATTTATGGTCTACATATCCACCAAAATCTAACATTAGAGCCATATGCATATAGCAAAGCCGAAACCTGTATGGTTGAAAACAGCATCTCTGTGCATCTGTGGTTATGTATTACGGAGTAGCACACACTCTATGTGCCACCATATGGTATGTTTATATGTACATATATTTTACCCAAAGACCAATCATTCTCAAGGAGAACACATTTGTAATATGAAATGCAATATAACACTTTTTTTTTAATATGGAATAAATAGTAAAATTGAAAAACTCTGTCCCATCCTCCACAAAACTCTGCTTTAGGCTAAGGCCCCACATAGAAAAAAAGCAATGCGAGAAAAACCATGTCGGCAACGAATTGCGGTTTTTCCCGCAGTGCTTTTCACAGAAATTTCGAAGAGGTTTCCTCTGCAGACTTTCTGCTTCAATTATACCTATTATACTGCCTAGGTATAATTGACATGCTGCGATTTCCAAAACCGCAATGGTTTTGGAAATCACAGCGTATCGACAGCGTGTATTTTCCTGCACTGCGGGGATGGGTTTCGCTAGAATCCCATCCACTACACTGACAATAAAACACTTTTTTTTTCCACTGCATTTCCGCTGCAGGAAAGGAAAGGAAATAACTACTAGATTGGTGGGTGAATGACCACTGGGACCCAACCATTCACAAGAATAATGGTCCCAAGTTCCTTCATTTAAATAGACTAGCTGCTCCATGAATAAGAGGCAATAACAGGTAAAATATTGTAATATATCTGTTCAAGCAGCTTTGCATTACAACACAGATGCATAAAGTGAGCATGTGCATGACCATTCATTGATATGAATTAAACCACCTAAATTATTTAATTTCTTCCCCAACAAAGAAGATTTCAACTTTGTTAAGTTTTTAGACTGTGAGGCTAAGGCCCCATGTAGCGGGAAAAAGATCACAGTGGAAATACATCACGTTTTTTTCCACAGCACTTTTCACAGAAAGTCCGCAGAGTTTTCCTCTGCGGACTTTCTGCTCCAATTAAACCTATATGGAAAACTCCTGCATTTCCGTAGGTATAATTGACATGCTGCGATTTACAAAAGCATGAGCGTTTTTTAAATTGCAGCATTTCCGCTGCAGATTTTTTTTCTGTAATGTGTGAATGGGATTAGCCAGAATCCCATCCACTTTGCAGGTACTGTAAAATGCAACATTTTTCGCAACATGGGGTCCCAGACTTGCAGTATATATTTTTTCACAATATTCATTAATATGATGTTTGTCCTCTACAACAAGTTAATATTGCATATCCATCCAATAATCACTCCATGGTAGTGAATAAAATGAATATGTCTGTGGGAAATGCCAGTGAAAAAGTCCTACTCCACGAAATGTTCTTAAAGTTACTTTTACATAATGTAGTAAATAGAACAGAAGTAAGAGTTCATTTTTGTCAAGTATAAATTATTACAATATGTTGAGGTGTCAGTCTGCTTCAGTTATATTTTTCCACTAACTATTTCAGAGTGACATAGATCCTTATCATGTCTAAGAATTTATCAAGTGGGAAAGGAATTTCTTCAAAGATAGATGTTTGCTCCAAGGAAATAACCTTTCCTGCAGTCTATAAATTAAACAAGAGGCATACACCTCTAAAAACTATTTGTGCAAACATGTATTTGTCAAATTATTGTGCTTTTCTTACCCATGGGTGTCCCAATTCCATAACCCTTTGAGTCTATGAGGCCTCCGATCTGTGTTAGATTGCAGTTTCTCTGTGTTATGTATTCAATAGCTGTTGATTCCATTAGCAGAGCGTAGTCGGAAGAGAGGACTCGCTGGATGCCTTCCTCATTACTCTTAACAAGCGACGATGGCTTGCTGCTCATGAACGCCCACATCTTCTCAAAGGTCGAAATGTGAGATTTCTGCAGAGTAAACAAACAAGAGAGGAGTGTTGGGATTCATGCTGTTTATCACATAAGCACTTTTTGTTTCTCACTGTCAAATGGCAAAGAAGACTAAATTAGCACACACTATTATAAAATTCTCTTTTTTCCCTCAGTTGTGAATCCTCCAGGGCTAGAAAAACTCATGGCAAACAATGATAGCGCAGATAACCCTAAGCTCCCATGTTATCACTTGTAAAGCCTCTCATACAACATGGTTATTTCCTGTTTCAATATACTGTATAGAAGGGGGAATCTCTCTCCTTATTGAGGGCACCAGTGAAGGTGTGTAGAGTTTTGAGTTGCCTTTTTGCCCTCTACTAAGCATCTACATATCACAAAGCATTATGGGAAAAGGAGCTGAGAAGCTCATGCGCCCTCATGAGCAACACTGGCTTGGCTAACATTCTCTTTGCTTTCTCAAGACTCAGTGGGTCAGAAGCAAATTGAGGATTTGTTACATCCAACAGAGGGTGCATGAGCTTCTCAGCTCATTTTCCCATAATGCCTTGTGAAATATACTGTATAGTCAGTATTATACAGAAATTTAAAAAAAGGCTAAAGCCCCATGTAGTTGGATGCAGCCAAAAAGCGCTGCGGGAAACACCGTGGTGGAAACGCATCACATTTTTTTTTCTCAGTGCTTTTCACAGAAAGTCTGCAGAGTTTTCCTCTGTGGACTTTCTGCTTCAATTATTTCTATAGGGAAATCGCCAGCATTTCCATAGGTATAATTGACATGACTACATGGACTGCCAACTACAGTGCAACCAGCCCCTGGTTGCATCATGTGATCTATGATGATGTCCCCCATGTAGGACTACCACTAGTGATAGCTGCCACTATGATCTATCCCTATGCTGTAACACTATGATGTGACAGTACAGGGATAGTAAAAAAAAACATTGGTGGCAGTGGCTGAAAAAATAAAAAAGATGTTGGAGCTGCCGCTGCTACTGCTCGTGGTAGCCCTGCTATAAATCAGTCCATTGGCCAGAGCAACATTTAGTTACACAGAGGACACTTTGGCATTGAATTCAAAAGTGTCAATCACCTACAGTAAGAGCGAGTGCTACTGTTGATTTAAATAGCAGCAGTGACTCTTCTGTGATTGGTCCATTTGAATTTAGCGCCAAAGTCCCACTGAAATAACCAATGGGCCATTTTTTTCAACCACTGCCACCAATGTTTCTTTTACAATCCCTGTACTGTGACATCATAGTGTCACAGCACAGGGATAGATCATAGCGGGATCTCTGCTTCTATTACCAGTAGAGGTCCTGATATCACACAGGAGCCACTGCTGCTAAAATGTAATATCGGCAGAGGCTCTCCTGTGATTCGTCCCATAGGGGGTGCTTTAGCGTTACATTCAAATGGGTCAATCATAGAAGAACCGGCGCTCGCTATTCATTTCTTCTATAATTAGTCCATATGCATGGGGTTGGCTGCATTTGTAAGCTTTGCTGCTGTATATTGTGATCCGGTGGTTCAGATTTCAAAAGCACTTGCAAATACAGCCACTAAGGGTAAGTTCACACACAATTTTTTGCAAACAGATTTTTGAGGCGGAATCCGCCTCAAATTCTGCCTCAAAGACGATTCCCAAATCTCCTATTAATTTCAATGAGAGTCAGGACCAGATTTCTTCCTTCGATTTTTCAGCTACAGGAAATAAGAAGTGTCATAACCTATCTTTGGCTAAGGGCCCAAGTACCGGGTGCGCAAGGAGAAAAAACGTGGGAAAAACCACGGCGGAAACGCTTCGCATTTTTTCCTGCAGCACTTTTCACAGAAAGTCCGCAGAGTTTTCCTTTCTGCTTCCATTATACCTATAGGAAAACCCAGTGTTTCCATAGGTATAATTGACATACTGCGATTTCCAAAACTCACTGTATATATTCCATGTTTTATTATATATCTTTATGCAGTTGGCCTGATGAAGACACCACTCTGGCGTCGACATGCCATTTTACCTTATCCAATAAAGGACTCAATTCTGTTATACCAAGGCAGCAGTGCATAATTATTCACCCTGGAATTTTTTCTTTCCTACTATTCCCGTTTCCTAAACTGCAACAGTTTAGGAAATTGCAGCATTTCTACAGCATGCATTTTTCTGCAATATGTGGATGGGATTCGCTAGAATTTGCAGGGACTGTAAAACAGCGGTGTTTATGCTATGTGAGGTCTCGGCGTTCAGATGGATTCTGCCTTGCAACACCCATTGAAAAGAATGGGAGACAGAAATAAAAATGATAGCAGTCTTTTGCATTTTTTTTCTGCAAAAAATGCTCCAGAAAAAAAAAAAACGCTGCAAAAAATGCTAGGGTTGTTTCTGCCTCTCATTCATTTCAATGGGATTTGCAATGCAGAATCCATCTGAAGTTACGCCATGACACTTCTTTCTTTCTGTAGCTGAAAAATCAGCTAGAGGGAAAAATCTACTATGGATTCCCAATGAAACTCTGCAAAAAACTCTGTGTGAAGATAACCTAAGTAAACAATGCTTGAAAAGCTGGAGAACCCATATAATAAATACCCCCACCTCACTAACTAGCAACACACCATATAAGAAAAAAGAAACAAGTGGATGATTTATTAAAAAAAAAAAACAAAAAAAACAACTTTGAATTAAAACTGTGTTATATTACTAATGATATTTTCTCACTGTCTGTAAATATGACCAATTTGCTGGTCCTGCCTTGGAAAAGGATGCAGCAGTGGGTGACACACAGGGTACCTGGAGCTGGTATCCCTATGGCTAATGAATACAGGAGCAGAAGGTGGGTGGATACAAAGGAGGTGGTGGGCATGACAACAAACATAGAAGGAGGAATACAGAAGAAAAAGTGGTAACAAAAGAGGTAACATGGGGTGGAACATCAGACGTCTGTGGAGCATGACCAGAGATGCGGGGGACAGAGCCAGAGAAGCAGGGAGGTGGAACACAAGATGCTTTATGCAGGAATCAAAGAGATGATGTGGGCCAGTAAAAATTAAGCAGCAGGGTTACAGAAGATGGCAGAGGGGAAGTGGATAGATACAGAAAAGGAACTTGGGTAAATGGAGAATGTTGGGACTTAACAGGAAAAAAGTCCCTCCTCCATACAAAGAAGTCCAGTGGCAGTGCAGCCAGAACAACAGGGGCAATAAAATTGCAAATAGAGTGAAAATTAGCCTCAAAGCGGCATCACTCTGCGCAATTTAAGCTCAGGGTTGCCCTGGAGGGATCTCTGAGCCCATTCCCCCTCACTGCCATGTCGTGGCATCCCGCTACTGGTTGGACAGTACGACTCATATGCTCCCCTATGTCATGCGCCAAGTACTCGGATCTTGCCGACTCTATGGTGCTGTGTGCAAACTATTTCAGAATGACGATCCCATGACCCCTATCTCGGGCAACACAGACTTTCCTGCTGCACTTCGCTCCTCTTTTCTCTCTCATACCCCTTAGATTCCATCAGGCTACCTCTGCCTCTTCCCTCCTTCCCCGCTCCGAGTTACTTGCTCTACTGGCGGACCCTGACTCCATTGCCTCCCACTGGCAGTATGCCCAGCTTTCTCACTTTTTTGCCACTCTCAAGAAATCACATGTCTTCCACAGGGTGTTGCTGCCTTTTGAACGCTTGTGCCTCTCACCCAGTGCTCTGGCTCACACTGTCTCGCAGTGCTCTGGCTCACACTGTCTCGCTTATCTATAGCATGCTAATGGAGGACTCCGCTGTCTGCCTTCCCTTCTATGTCTTCTTAACCTTCCTTTTCCTTTTGTTTCTTTGTTTCCCCTCCTTCTATTTCATTGACATAATGTATATTTACTTTGCTTTTGTTCTTGAATATACTGTTTGACAATGCTGCGACAGAGCCTTTGTTGTTCCCCCTCCTGTTACTCGCTTTCCTCTCCCTCCCCCCGATTTCGTCTGTTGTCCCCATTTCCCCCATCCCCCTGCCCCCTCCCATGTATTGTCTCTGTTTGATATTCTGTTTGACTTGTTTTCTGTTTTTATGAAAAACTTCAATAAACCTATTAATGTAAAAAAAAAAAAAATTGCCTCACAGCATTGCATGACATGCTGGTAAATAGCATGCACTTAATGGTTATTTATAACAGTCCCCAAGAAAACCCATTTAAAATAACATACCCAAGATTATAATAACAGCACTTTCAGTTCGGACCAAAAAACTATTCTGGGGGGAAGGGGCAACCTTGCAAATATTCATGAAACAAATCACACATTCTCGTTTGTACTTTTTTGTACCGTCCTGTATTTTTTCCTGACTTCCCTTGGAGGTACATGTGTAGAAGTGGAACTGCAGTTGCATCCAGGTGTACCATAGGTTGAGTTATCTGACGTGTCCTGTGTTATGACCCTGCACTGACTACAGCATGACATTGTGACTGATATATCATGAAACACCAGAGGCCTCAGTCTGTGATTGCAAGTGGGAATGTTGCCTGTGAAGACAGTATTATCAGCTGTCACCTCATGTAAACTCCGGTAACTTGAAGTTGCTGTTTTCAATTTTTGATATTGCCTTGTATGCCAAACTTTGTCCTTTATTCTACACCCAAGACCAATTAAGTTTTTGGTATACAAGTTGTTGGATGGTTGTGATTTGTTTACACTGCAGCATCAGGTCCCTGTCACAACACTTTGATCTATTTTGATGTCTGTCAGTCCAAGTATCCAAGTATTCTGCCCCCTTTTCCCCCTTAGAATAAGGTCCCACATAGCGTCCCACAGCAAAAAAGCGCTGGGGGAAAAACTGCAGTGACAATTCATCGCGGTTCTTCCCGCAGTGCTTTAGACAGAAAATTTACAGAGGTTTCCTCTGCGGACTTTCTGCTTTAATTACACCTATAGGGAAACCGCCGGCGTTTCCGTAGGTATAATTGACATTCTGCGATTTCCAAAACTGTGAGTGTACGTTTTCTTTTTTATTTCTCAAATTTACTTAATCTCAAGAGAAAATACATTATTTCTACAACCACTTTCCTTCTTTACCGTTTTTTTTTTTAAAAAGGAGACATCCTGACTATTGCTATGTTCAGAATGCCACAATTTCTATTCACACCCTTGAGTGCAGGGTGCAGGGTGTCACAGTGTAACAGTCTTACATAGTCACATAGTCTCACTTTAACACTTAGAATTCTTTTAAATTTTCTTTTTCAGATTGTTTTCATTTTTACTTATCCCACAGATATGGACCTTATTTTTCAAAACTGACTAAAATAAAACCTGTGTCTTAAAATGCTTTGGCAAAATGATTTGTAGAGAGCTATTAAAATAGAGACTGTGTGATCCTAAGTGCCAGCTGCAGTTGGAAACTTTCTACTGAAAAGAAATCAAGTAGGGCGCCATCCTCAATATGGGTTTGTAATTTCTTTACTATCAATGCTTCTATGTATACTGGAATAATGCTGAAATGAAAAATACAGCATTCTGAGTAAAACAACTCTCAGCATCTAAGCAACAAAGATGCTGTGGCATGAGCAAGATCGGTACTGCGCCTTCAATATATATTATCGGTAGAGTCACGACAGTTAGTCCCCTGTCGATCTAAAATAAATGGCTTATCTTAATGATAGGCCATCAGTTTTAAACACTTGGACAAACCCTTGAATATACTATTGCATTTTAAGTGGGCTTGTATTAATGCTGTGATCTTGTTTCATTTACAGTGATACTTATTTGGGAGTCTGAGACTAATGGATGGCAATATGGCAATCTCTTCTGAGCTGTGGAACTCATTTTTAGGTTTTATGTTTATCTGGGACATTAAATAAACAATGTTTTATATATATATATATATATATATATATATATATATATACAGTCATATGAAAAAGTTTGGGCACCCCTATTAATCTTAATCATTTTTAGTTCTAAATATTTGGGTGTTTGTAACAGCCATTTCAATTTGATATATCTAATAACTGATGGACACAGTAATATTTCAGGATTGAAATGAGGTTTATTGTACTAACAGAAAATGTGCAATATGCATTAAACCAAAATTTGACCGGTGCAAAAATTTGGGTACCCTTATCATTTTATTGATTTGAATACTCCTAACTACTTTTTACTGACTTACTGAAGCACAAAATTGGTTTTGTAACCTCACTGAGCTTTGAAATTCATAGCCAGGTGTATCCAATCATGAGAAAAGGTATTTAAGGTGGCCAATTGCAAGTTGTTCTCCTATTTGAATCTCCTCTGAAGAGTGGCATCATGGGCTCCTCAAAACAACTCTCAAATGATCTGAAAACAAAGATTGTTCAACATAGTTGTTCAGGGGAAGGATACAAAAAGTTGTCTCAGAGATTTAACCTGTCAGTTTCCACTGTGAGGAACATAGTAAGGAAATGGAAGACCACAGGGACAGTTCTTGTTAAGCCCAGAAGTGGCAGGCCAAGAAAAATATCAGAAAGGCAGAGAAGAAGAATGGTGAGAACAGTCAAGGACAATCCACAGACCACCTCCAAAGAGCTGCAGCATCATCTTGCTGCAGATGGTGTCACTGTGCATCGGTCAACAATACAGCACACTTTGCACAAGGAGAAGCTGTATGGGAGAGTGATGCGAAAGAAGCCGTTTCTGAAAGCACGCCACAAACAGAGTCGCCTGAGGTATGCAAAAGCACATTTGGACAAGCCAGCTTCATCTTGGAAGAAGGTCCTGTGGACTGATGAAACAAAGATTGAGTTGTTTGGTCATACAAAAAGGCGTTATGCATGGCGTCCAAAAAACACAGCATTCCAAGAAAAACACTTGCTACCCACTGTAAAATTTGGTGGAGATTCCATCATGCTTTGGGGCTGTGTGGCCAATGCCGGCACCGGGAATCTTGTTAAAGTTGAGGGTCGCATGGATTCAACTCAGTATCAGCAGATTCTTGAGAATAATGTACAAGAATCAGTGACCAATTTGAAGTTACGCCGGGGATGGATATTTCAGCAAGACAATGATCCAAATCTACTCAGGCATTCATGCAGAGGAACAATTACAATGTTCTGGAATGGCCATCCCAGTCCCCAGACCTGAATATCATTGAACATCTGTGGGATAATTTGAAGCGGGCTGTCCATGCTTGGCGACCATCAAACTTAACTGAACTGGAATTGTTTTGTAAAGAGGAATGGTCAAAAATACCTTCATCCAGGATCCAGGAACTGATTAAAAGCTACAGGAAGCGACTAGAGGCTGTTATTTTTGCAAAAGGAGGATCTACTAAATATTAATGTCACTTTTCTGTTGAGGTGCCCATACTTTTGCAGCGGTCAAATTTTGGTTTAATGCATATTGCACATTTTCTGTTAGTACAATAAACCTCATTTCAATCCTGAAATATTACTGTGTCCATCAGTTATTAGATATATCAAATTGAAATGGCTGTTGCAAACACCCAAATATTTAGAACTAAAAATGATTAAGATTAATAGGGGTGCCCAAACTTTTTCATATGACTGTATATATATATATATGCACTTCTTGTTTGTGGGTTCAAATGCCAAGAAATACAGCATAATGGCGGTGTTATATAAGCAAATAAATAAATAAAAATCAAATAATGAATACATAAACACAAATGTAACAGTAGTTTACATTCCTTTTGGGTAGATTTTGTGGAATCTGTTGATCATCAAAGCTTTTTAACTCCATTGGCAGTTTTTTTTATAGCACTATCAGTGGCGTAACTAGAAATGGCTGGGCCTCAAGGTGAACATTTGACATGGGGCCCCACCCGAACCGGTTACGGGTCCCCAAACAGTAAAATATGCTCAACAGTGGCCCCAGATAGTATTATATGCTCAGGAGCTGAGCTCTCTTCAAACAGGGCGGATGCCGGCTGTATAATACAGTTAGGACCCGCTGCTAACAGCAGCGATCAGTGCCTTCACCTGAAAGTCATCGGAGGGCGGCGATCAGTTGTCATGACAGGCGGGAGCCTATTGAAAGCTCCCAGGCTTGTCATTACATTAGAGCCAGAGGCAGTGTCTAATAGAGGTGAAGGCATTTTGCTATTCACTGCGATACAGTAGTATCGCAGTGAATAGAATGAGCGATCAGACCCCCTAGGTTTCAAGGTCCCTAGGGGGTCTGATCATAAAAGTAAAAGAAGAAAAAAAAGTTTTTAAAAGTATAAAGAAATAAAAAAAACAGAAGTTTTCAAATCACCCCCCTTTCCCTAGATCAGATATAAAAGTAAATAAACAAAAGTAAACATAAACACATTAGGTATCCCTGCGCTCCAAAATGCCCGAACTATTAAAATATTTAAATATTTATCCCATATGGTGAACGGCGTAGCGGCAAAAAAAAATCAAAATGGCCAAATAGCTTTTTTTTCAACACTTTTCCTGCTATAAAAAATTTAATAAAAGTGAACAAACCATCAGATCTTTCCCCAAACGATATCAGTAAAAATGTCCGCCATACCCAGCTCCATACATGTAAATATGAAAAAGTTACAGGTGTCACAATATGGCGACACAAAATTTTTTTTGTATTTTGCAGTTTTTCATTTCTTAAAAGGCATCAAAACATTACAAATACTATATAAATTTGGTATCGCCGTGTTCGTACTGACCTGCAGAATACAGGTAACATGTCATTTTTACCACACAGTGAACGCCGTAAAAATTAAACCCATATGAAGTTGGTGCAAATGCATTTTTTCTCCAATTGCACCTCATTCTGAATTTTTTCCAGGTTCCCAGTACATTACACAGCATATTGAATGGTACCATTACAAAGTACAATTTGTTTCGCAAACAGTAAGCCATCATGTGAGTCTGTGAACTGAAAATTGCAAAAGTTATGGCTCTTGAAATGTGGGGAGGGAAAAACGGAAATGCAAAAACGAAAAATAGCCCGGTCTTTAAGGGGTTAATATACCCAACTGAGAAAATGTATGTTCAAAGATGTTTTCTAACAAGTTCCCATATCACACATAAAGATAGGCGAACCACTTGGTAACGAGCCAGGTTCATCCCAAATACTTCAAATTGTTCTGTTTTTAATGAAACTGCACAAATGGCAATTCATCTCGGACAAACAAAAATGTCCACTGCCACATATTTGACCAGGAAATATGGAAGAGACACGTGTGTATGACAGTCACTGTCTGTGACATTGTAGCAACAACTGACAGACACTCAGCCAATAGACAGTGATAGGTAGACACCTTACAGTGCTGATGTCATATGGACTATATAAGGTTGTGCACTTGTGATCAGCCTTAAGTTGCTGTAATGGTGGACATACGAATGCATCTATGAGCCATCTCACTGCATCATGCAGAGCACATCTCTGAAAAAGCAATAGGAATTCAAGGAATAGTTAGAGGACTATGAGAACTTACAATGAAGCAATTGTACAGACAGATTAGTGCTAGTAATCAATATATAGGATAGAATAGGAGTTAAGTTCTGAGGACATAGCTGTTCTGCTACTGCTACATTTCTGCTTTAAATATAGAATTATACAGATACACAGACAGGACAGTTAACCCTTTCACTGTCAATAATCTAATTTTGTCTGTCAATAGAGTAGTTTCATCTATATACACAGTCTTTAAACTTAAAGTTTTTACTTACAAGACAATACTGTTACATACACAGTATTGCAGCCTCCACAAATTTCCGTTATTTAAGCTTTTTTTTTTGTGTGTTCACCCAATATACAGTCTAGTCTGAGTTAATCTGAAGAAAAAAAAACCTCTTATTATTTAATATAAGTTGACTAGTTGACTGACACAGTTCTAGTCTAATACTTACTGACCAGGTGACACTTTTAGTGATTTAGTGCTTTGCAATATTTCTTGAAATATTTTTTGTTAAAATGTTTGCCAAATCACTAAGCAGTGTGCATTAAAATGAATAGAAAAAAATAGAGCAGTAGGCAGGAAAAAGGAAGGGGAGTAGGAAACACTTGATAAAAAAAAATTCCTACTAACAATAAGAATGTGGAAGGCAACAGCAACATTGCTTATGGTCTTGATAACCCTGCCAGTAGTCGCAGTGTTGTCATAATTCCTGAGAATAAAGATGATTTTGAAAGCAGTGAACCACAAAATTTGACTTTGAGTCAAGATTCAGTGTGTTCCTCCTCTGCTGTAACTCGTAATTTACCATGCTGTCTTTCAGTGCTGTCAACATGTCTTCTTCACTGACACAGATGCCATTTTCTAGTAGGCATCTGCTGAGAGAAATATCCTTCTTTTTTTTTTTTTTTTGATATAGAGGAGATAGAGGTGGAAGACATAAGTGTTTGATGAGGTAGTAGTGGCAGGCTGTGTGCTACTGGTATTCATACTAGTAGGGGCACTAAGGGAAAATGTGAAATTGTGAGGGTATACAGGAATCCCATTGCCTTGATAAGTGACAAAAAATGGGAAAGGTGATGACATTATGTTATCCAATGATGATTCTATTACAGATAAGTCTTGGCAACCGGGTCAGGGTGACAGGATGATATCGCAGGAAGAGGATGGTGGTTAAATGCAATAGTGATAATTCCATCCATTGTGCAGCCTCAACATCCAAAAAACCTGCCTGGGGTAGGTTTAAGGCAAACTCATTGGTGGAGGCACTGGCAGATACGTTTCCACTTCTGCTGGTGTTGGCAGCTACATGTGTAGGAACGAGATCTCTCCAAATTAACAATAAATGGCGTCACCAGCTGATTTGGCAAAATAGAATTGCCAATGGAAGTGACAGGCAAAGGGAGCAAGACTGCCCTATTTCTTCCCAGGCGACTTCCACACATAGCACATGCTCATTGTCAAATAGCGATTCGTCTCAAATGAACAAAAATGGCTATAAAAGTTTGTGCACTTGTGAGCAGCCTTTAGATGCTGTAATGACGGACATGCAAATTCATCTATGATCCACTGAATAGAAAACACAAAAAGGAAATGGCGGGCACTACTATCTATATATAAATTCAACTTCAATAGTCAAAGTATGAGGTACTTATCTGAAAAGCTGTATCTGCTAGTTGAAACACAGGTGCACATTTAGTAAAATGCCAGGATATCCATGCAAAAGAAGAGCAGCACTCTTCTCCGAACATCAGACTTTATTAAGACTCAATAAAAACAGGCATAGCCAAACCCAGAGCACACGGTGACGGGCCATTTCATATACACCACGCTTCTACAGGCTGATCATGTGACTGTGTCCGGGTGCATCATAATAAAGTCGCCTCCACAACCACCAATCACCTTAACATAGGTATGATAAGAGCATGCGCCATTATCCCAATGAGGGGATAGTAACCCTTGGTTTAGCCAGATAGAGATTCCATAAAGATATATTTAATTAGTGTTGATGCTTTGTGCTTTAATATACTTACCTGGAAAAAGCTCCTGATCTGATGCCATTCTTAGTGCCATTTTTTTCCTGCACTAAGTTTGTTTTTCTGACATGTTTTGGTTTTAATGGTGTACCCTGGTCGTCAGGACAACAGAGCATGCGCTCAGCGTGCCTGGGTCTGTGTTGAGGTGATTGGTGGTTGCGTAGGCGAATGGGTGTGGGGGCCTTATTATGATGTGCCCAGACACAGTCGCATCATCAGCCTGTAGAAGTGCAGTGTGCGCAAAAGGAGGGCCCGTTGATGTATGGTCTGGGTTTGGCTATGCCTGTTTATGTTGTGCCGCTCCTGTTTTTTCTTTTGCGTGGATACCTATGATCCATCTCACTGCATCATAGTCAAGTTCTGAAAAAGCAATACTAATTCAAGCAATGTTTAGAGTACTAGGAGAACTTAGTCAAATGATCAAGGATATAACACAGCAAGGTAGATTAGTTGCTAGAAATCAATAAAGATAGGAAAGGATCATAGGAGTGAGGAGGAATCTGTGCTACTGCTTACACAGACAGGACAATTAACCCTTTCATTGACCACAAAGCAAAATAATAATCCAGCATCCGAAGTGGAAACAGTAAAACGTAACTTTTACTTCATTTAGAAAACACATAAAAAATGAGAGCTCATAAACAAAACTTTGCTTACTCATAGCACAAACTCTTTTATTGCCAATAATTAGAGATGAGTGACTATAAACTGACGAAGTGGAATTCGATCCGATTTTCAGGAAATATTTGATTCGCATGGAATCAGGATTTCCTGATGCTTCATGGTAACGAATATTTAGTAACATTTAGTAGTAACATTTAGTAGTAATATTTAGTAACCTTTGTGACATCAGATGGCCACATGATATTCTCTAGTGATGTGATTGGGTAGGCATGTCTTTGCTTGTTAGCAGATCCTTCCACATGAATAAAAGTTGTCCGGGCGAGAGAGAGAGAGACATGACCGCGGCATCCAAGGGCTTCCACCACCCTTCCGCCTTTTGCCGCCCACCCTGGTTCTCTGCAGCCAGGAAATAGTTGTTTATTCGCCACAAATTAATTTGCATCGAAAAGAATCGTATCGGAAAATTCGGCAAAGTTGCCAAATCGAATTTTTGAAAACTTCGCTCATCTCTACCAATAATATAATTTTGTCTGTCTGTTGTGCAATAGGGCAGTTTCATCTATATACACAGTCTTTAAATGTACTTTTTACTGACATGAAAATCCTGTTAGTGAAAAATCTATTATTAAGGACTTTTTGGGGAAGAGTTTACATTTTTTCATTAAATACATGCTGCTGTTCTAACAGCAAAGTGCTGATTCTGCCTGTGCAAATCTAAAAAAAAAAAAAAAAAAACCTCTATTATATATAAACTTTTTTTGTTGTTCACCAAATCCAGTCTAGCTTGCGGTAATGTGATTACAAAAAAAACTCTTTCATGAGTTGTTTTTTCTACTCTGCTTACCAAATATACAGTGTGATAGAGCATTGTTGTTAATCTAAAAAGAAATATTCATTTCTTAAGCATGTTTTTATGCGCAAAAAAGACATACACACAGCGCCAGAATTGCTGCCACTTTGTCAATCAATCACTATAATTTTTCACTGTTTATAGTAAAAAATGACTGAAAAAAAGGGCATGTGACAGACAAAATGAGGCAGTGGTGAACCTAGCCTCTTTGTTGCCTGAGGCGGACTATGGAAAGGCCCCCCCCCCCAAAAAAAAATATAAAATTGAGTTTACATGCTGTTAGCTTCACACACTGTTATCATCGCACAATAAACATACACAAACTTATGAAACTGTTTTTAAGAATTCTTCTTCCTGTATTACTTCAGTATCAGATCAACAACACGGCATTAACGATGACAGTAACTTCACACATCTTCTGCTTGGTGGATGTACAAATCCACGTGGCCCCCATTCTCTATAATAGGAGCACCGCAGATAACTGAGTACTGGACTTTGGCTATCTCTGGCGCTCCCAACGACGTGAATGAGAGCCACGCGGGTTCGTCCATCCACCAAGTGACACACCTATATACAGTCATATGAAAAAGTTTGGGCACCCCTATTAATCTGAATAATTTTTAGTTCTAAATATTTGGGTGTTTGCAACAGCCATTTCAATTTGATATATCTAATAACTGATGGACACAGTAATATTTCAGGATTGAAATGAGGTTTATTGTACTAACAGAAAATGTGCAATATGTATTAAACCAAAATTTGACCGGTGCAAAAGTATAGGCACCTCAACAGAAAAGTGACATTAATATTTAGTAGATCCTCCTTTTGCAAAAATAACAGCCTCTAGTCGCTTCCTATAGCTTTTAATCAGGTCCTGGATCCTGGATGAAGGTATTTTTGACCATTCCTCTTTACAAAACAATTCCAGTTCAGTTAAGTTTGATGGTCGCCGAGCATGGACAGCCCGCTTCAAATTATCCCACAGATGTTCAATGATATTCAGGTCTGGGGACTGGGATGGCCATTCCAGAACATTGTAATTGTTCCTCTGCATGAATGCCTGAGTAGATTTGGAGCTGTGTTTTGGATCATTGTCTTGCTGAAATATCCATCCCCGGCGTAACTTCAAATTCGTCACTGATTCTTGTACATTATTCTCAAGAATCTGCTGATACTGAGTTGAATCCATGCGACCCTCAACTTTAACAAGATTCCTGGTGCCGGCATTGGCCACACAGCCCCAAAGCATGATGGAACCTCCACCAAATTTTACAGTGGGTAGCAAGTGTTTTTCTTGGAATGCTGTGTTTTTTTGACGCCATGCATAATGCCTTTTTGTATGACCAAACAACTCAATCTTTGTTTCATCAGTCCACAGGACCTTCTTCCAAAATGAAGCTGGCTTGTCCAAATGTGCTTTTGCATACCTCAGGCGACTCTGTTTGTGGCGTGCTTTCAGAAACGGCTTCTTTCGCATCACTCTCCCATACAGCTTCTCCTTGTGCAAAATGTGCTGTATTGTTGACCGATGCACAGTGACACCATCTGCAGCAAGATGATGCTGCAGCTCTTTGGAGGTGGTCTGTGGATTGTCCTTGACTGTTCTCACCATTCTTCTTCTCTGCCTTTCTGATATTTTTCTTGGCCTGCCACTTCTGGGCTTAACAAGAACTGTCCCTGTGGTCTTCCATTTCCTTACTATGTTCCCCACAGTGGAAACTGACAGGTTAAATCTCTGAGACAACTTTTTGTATCCTTCCCCTGAACAACTATGTTGAACAATCTTTGTTTTCAGATCATTTGAGAGTAGTTTTGAGGAGCCCATGATGCCACTCTTCAGAGGAGATTCAAATAGGAGAACAACTTGCAATTGGCCACCTTAAATACCTTTTCTCATGATTGGATACACCTGGCTATGAAGTTCAAAGCTCAGTGAGGTTACAAAACCAATTTTGTGCTTCAGTAAGTCAGTAAAAAGTAGTTAGGAGTATTCAAATCAATAAAATGATAAGGGTACCCAAATTTTTGCACCGGACAAATTTTGGTTTAATGCATATTGCACATTTTCTGTTAGTACAATAAACCTCATTTCAATCCTGAAATATTACTGTGTCCATCAGTTATTAGATATATCAAATTGAAATGGCTGTTGCAAACACCCAAATATTTAGAACTAAAAATGATTAAGATTAATAGGGGTGCCCAAACTTTTTCATATGACTGTATATGGCTGTGGTCAGGCTGAATTCCCACCCAGTGGGGGAAAAAAAAACAATTCTCAGGTTCAGTGGGGGTCTCAGCAGACAGACCCCCATAAATCAGGTATTTATCCTCTATCATTTAGGTGAATACAGGGCAGTAACAGACTGTGACTTACAGGTGACGTCTCTGACTAATCCTTCACATTTCCCTTCTCTTCCCTTTGGACCGCCATGACCACTTCTTCCAGCTGTGACTTGTCTCTGTAAATTTTGCAACACAGACTTCTTTGGCTCCTCACTTTTCCATGCATCCAACCCATATTGTCCTCACCTACACAAACCCCCCATCCTGCTGTTACCCCAATTATAAAATATATGATATAACCCCCCATAATGAATAATACTCCCAAGTGCATCTTTATATTAATAATGTTCGTGTGTACCCTGTATAAATAGTGCCCCTTATTAATAATGCCCCAGGTGTTAACTAATTAAAAGGTTTTCCAGGTCATTAATAAACTAATCAGTGGGGCTCAAAAACCCAGGACCCCCACTGATCAGCTGTGTGAATGAACCGTGGTAACTGTGTAAGCGCCGTGACCGCTTCTCTGTATATATAGTGTCATTCATCTCATAGCGGCCATGTAATGTAACTACAGCCTCGTCCTATACACGTCTGTGTGACAAGACTGTAGTTACATCTCACGGTCACTATAAACAGACAGCGTGTGATATAAAAAGGTACCATAGACCCTTCATACAGCTGATCAGTAGGGGGGTCCATTGACCTCTTATTGAAATCTGTCCTAAGGATAGATCATCAATAAAAATAAGCTGGAAAGCCCCTTTAATAAAGCCCAAGTGCCACCTTAAAGGGGTTGTCCAGGATAACCTCTTTTTTAACATGAGGCTGGGGAAGGTGCTCCGATGTCTCCCAGCATGTTTCAATCCTGCTGTTCCGGTGTTTTCTTCCCCACAGCACTGTGACGTCCCGTGTCAGCGACCTCAGCGGTCATGTGCAGCGGGGACTTCCGCCAGAAGAAAACACCAGAGCAGCAGAACCAGACCGTGGTAGGAGACATCGGAGCACAAGGGACAGGTGAGTAGAGTTTTTTTTTTTTTTTTTTAAGACAAGGTGAGTATAAGTGTTTGTTATTTTAATCACTTTTCCTGGGCCTCTACTTATTATATTCTGAGGAGACCCCAGAGTATAATAATAGCACCAGCTCTAGGTAGGGGGGGAATACTGTGGGCATATAACACTGTGTGGGGGCCACTGTGAGCATATAATACTGTGTGAGGGCCACTGTGAGCGTATAATACTGTGTGGGGGTCACTGTGAGTGTATAATACTGTGTGGGGGCCACTGTGAGCGTATAATACTCTGTGGGGGCCACTGTGAGCATATAATATTGTGTGGGGCCACTGTGAGTGTATAATACTGTGTCGGGGCCACTGTGGGTATATAATGCTGTGTGGGGGCCACTGCGGAGCATATAATGCTGTGTGGGGGCCACTGCGCAGCACATAATGCTGTGTGGGAGCCACTGCGGAGCACATTATGCTGTGTGTGGGCCACCGCAGAGCACATAATTCTGTGTAGGGGGCACTGCGGAGCACATAATTCTGTGTGGGGGCCACTGTGGAGCACATAATGCTGTGTGGGGGCCACTGTGGAGCACATAATACTGTGTGGGGGCCACTGCGGAGCACATAATGCTGTGTGGGGGCCACTGCGGAGCACATAATTCTGTGTGGGGGCCACTGCAGAGCACATAATGCTGTCCCAGTATTGTTTACATGCTGGGCGTTGCGCTGCTCACTCACCGCATTCTTGATAACTGCAGTTGTGGGTATTAAAGCTGTATCCCTTTCAAGTATCTAAGATATTGCTGCAGCACCCGTAACCATCTCTGTCAAGAATTCTCCCTAGGGAGGGGGTAGGGGGCCCTGAACAAAAGTTTTCACCGGGTCCACAAGACCTTAGTTACGCCTCTGCCAATGCATTTGCATTGGCAAAATGATAACTAATGGAGGCCAATAGCATGGGGGACATTAAAGGGGTTGTGCAGGATAAAAATTTTTATTTATTTATTTTTTTTAATTACACAGGTGGAAAAAAAAAAAAAAAAACTCTCTCTCCTGTCCACAGTGTCTCCCAGCGTGGTTTAGCCTGCAGCTCTGTTTTCTTCCAGCACAAGTACCCCCTGCACGTGACTACCTGTGACGTCACGTGACCCCTGAGGCCAATCAGCGGCTTAAAGGAAGGGACCTGGGATGTCACAGCCAGTGAGGACTTCCGGCAAAAGAAGACAGCGGAGCTGCAGGATCGTACCGTGCTGTGACCTGCTGACAATGGAGCACCAGGGATAGGTGAGTATGTTTAGTATGTTTTTGTTTTTTGGGGGAGGGGTTCACCTCCCCCAGACTAATTATAAAAAAAGAAAAAAATTATACTGGACAACCTCTTTAAAGTGTGGCACATTAGGGGGGTATATTAAAGGGGTTGTCCAGACATAATTTGTTATGGTTTATCCTCAGGATAGGCCATAGATACTTGATCTGTTGGGGGCTGACCCCGGACCGATCAGCTGTATGGAGCCACTTCTGGCACCTGTCCTGTACACAATACGGGGCCAGAAGCAGAAAGCTCTGCCCACTGTGTATTAGTCGGGCACCTTCACTGCATCTCAGCACTTATTGAAGTCAGTAGGAGCTGAGCTGCAGTGACGGCACCGGGCAACTATACAGCGGATGGAGATTTCTGCTTCTGGCCCTGTGTTGTGTACAGAACGGGCGCCGGAAGTGATGCTGTACAGCTGATGGTGACATGTGTCAGCCCCCTACCGATCAGGTATTTATGGCCTATCCTGAGCATAGGCCATAAAAAAGATTAACCTTGGACAATCCCTTTAATATGCATCGCACAGGATGTTAGCCCCCATCACTGTTCCCTATACAATATAGGGGACCAGTGAAGAGGCCACTGTATGGGGGGACCAGTGAAGTGGCCATAAAAAAATTTGGCCCAGACAAACCCTTAAAAGAGGTTGTCTATTAACTGGAGGAACCACTGTGGTGGCCGCCAGGGAGGTGTAAAAATAAAAAAAAAATTTAAAAAAAGAGACTGAATGGACACTGGCAGTGGACAATGGAGTGTTGGGGACAGGTGAGTATGCTTTTTATTTTATTTTTTTTTATTTTACTCCTCCCGCCCAGGACTTGGGTTGCACCAATTCCTGGACATCCTCTTGAAAGTATTTATCCATCTTTCTAATATTGATGGCCTGTGCTTAGGATAGGCCAGCAATATTACATCTGTGATGTAATGATGATCTACAGGTAATGGTAACAATTCTAGGAGTCACACTGTTCACTTGCCATACAGGGTGTAGCAGTAGGTTTAGGTAGTGCAGTGGTGCACATGTTATGGCAGGTGAGCAGCATGGCTCCCGACATGTTATTACCTTTAGCCGTCCTGTCTCGGTACCGCTGATCTGCAGGGGTCCTGATGGTGGGCCCCTAGAAGGAATTCCACTGGTGGGCCCTAGACATCCCAGTCCGACACTGGTCATAAGGGAATATGTGGCCAGAAAACAGTAATATGCGCCCAGTCATCTGGCAGTTGTGCAACTTAACTTGCACTTGTCCAAGAGGTGCAGTTGCTGACATACCACTTAGTGGATTCCATTGCGTTTCGCCAACTGATGGAATGCAGTCAACTTTGATGAAGGATACCTAGCCGGTTATTATGTATGGTGCATCTGACGGTTCGCCAGCTATCATCCTGTATGGTGTCTTAAAAGAGGCATTCTGGGTCGTGGCCTGGCTATGGAGGAATGAGGAGGCATTTGCCTCATCTCCTTCCCTGGGTGGCCTAGGACCACGCAACACGTGCTGACCGGCACCTACTTATCAGACTCAGAAATGGTCAAATCCCACAGGATGCAGCAGCGGTCCTCTTCAACCCCTCCATAGCACGCTTCCTCCGGGGCCCGCATGCAGCCGATCCCGATATGGCGGCCCCCAAGATGGCGCCCAACGCTGCACTGCCTTCTCGCAGCTCCCCGGCTTCCTCACCGCCGCCGGCCATCGCTACTCCGGAGCCTGGCTTTCTCGGAGGCATCCCTCCCTCTAGCAAAAGCTTCATTTGTGCCCAGTCCCCCTGCACCGTGGGCCACTGGAGGATCCGGGTACCGCTCACTCCTCTCCTCTCCCCTATCAACAGGAGCATCGGAGGCAGGCTGGCCTTCATTGCCGCCATTTCCTGCCTCCTCCCCAGCGCTCCAGCTGCCTGGTTCGGCGCTGGGAGCCCCACAGCCTTCTCTGCAGCCTCTCCATGCTGGGAGCGGACCTTTCGGATCTCTGCACAGCTACCACGGTCCTGCCCCCAATTCCCCTGCCAGCCTGACTCCTCCGCTTATGGACCCTCTGACTGCTCCTCCTTGCATGGGGGGATCTTCTACTGCCACTCTGCACAGCTCTGCCGCTGGTTGCCTCTCTGCCTCTCCACCTGATGTCCCTGCACCCCTGCTGCAACCATGCCAGCTATCACACCCACATGACCCTCCAACAACTCTTCCTGGCATGGGATTGGCTCCTCCTGGAAGTAGTGCATTGTACTCCTCTCATACTGGTGGACCTGGGGCTCCTGCTATCGGTTCCCTCTCATTTCCTGCGTCTGATTCTGATACCCTGGATGAACTCCATCGCTTGAGTGTCCACCTTGCTGCCATTCCGACTAAGTCTGATATGGAGGCGTATGTGTCCCGGCTGGAACAGTCTTACAAGTCTGAGCTCTCTGATGTCCATTCTACCATGCAGCGTCTGGAGGAGAGGGTAGACACTCTAGAGTCTTCATCGGCATCTCAACTTTCTGCTCATGATTCCTTCATTTCTTCTCACACTCACCAGCTACAGTATTTGGCAGACCACCTTGACCACCTTGAAAACAGAAACAGGCGGAACATCATCAGGGTTCGGGGTCTTCCTGAATCTATACGCTCCAGCAACTGGACGCTACTTTATGCCTCATCTTCAACTCACTGTTGGGGGTTCCACTTGAACTTGACCGTGCACATCGCTCCTTGGGCTCCCATCCTCCTGACTCTGCCAACCCTAGAGATGTCATTTGTAGAGTGCACAGGTATCAGCTGAAGGAAGCCATCATGCGTAAAGCCAGAGAGTCTCATCAGGTTATGTTCCAGGACGTTCCCATCAATTTGCTCCTGGACTTATCTCAGATTACTCTTCCTAAGCATCGTGCCCTGAAGCCACTTCTGGACTTGCTCATTCAACACCAAGTGCCATACTCCTGGGGCTTCCCCTTCCATCTACAGGTTCGTCACGGGGGTTACACTCTTGCATTGACACATCCAGATGATATTCCTTTAAGGCAGACGTCAATGCGACAATTAGGGACTTCGGCCTCAACCATGCTCATGACTCCACTCCTCTCCTGCTACTGTGGGAGGCGCTGAAGTGTGTGATCCGTGGGGTACTGATCTAACACGGGGCGTGCCTTAAAAAGGAACACACCGCTTGGGTAGTTGTGCGTCTTACATGCATTCACTCCGTCAAGTTGAGTCACAAACGGACCCGTTCCCGGAAGGTATTAACCGAACTCCTTAATGCTAGGGAGGAATTGCATTCTCATCTTGACAAAATGTATTTACATTCTAGAGACTGCGTTTGGAAACATTATTATGAGTTCGCGCATAAGTGCAGCGGCTCCCTCGCTTGTCGCATCCATCCGCGTGGCAATCTCAAATATGTCCCCCGGTTGCGTGACGAGTCCATAACCCCACTGATATAGCCGCGGAGTTCCGATCTTTTTACTGTGACTTTTGAGGGCAGTACGCCGATCTCGCCCCAGACGCTTTCCATGATAAAATACAGGAGTATGTCACTGACACGTCTCTTCCTACCCTTGAAGACCCCAACAGGGTTCTCCCTGACGCACCTTTTTCTGAGGAGGAAGTCTCCCTAGTCATTCAGTCCTCCCCAATGGGCAAGTCTCCTTTAGAGATCTTTCCCCACAATGGCTCAAGTATATAATAGTGTTGACTCTTCCCCTTTCGTGGCGCAATCTCTCTTGGCTTTGATCACGGTCCTCCCCAAGCCGGGCAAAGACCTGACTAGCTGTGCCAGTTATCACCCGATCTCCATCATTAATATTGAAGTCAAATTGTTTTCTAAATTATTGGCCAATCGCTTGCCCCCCTTAATGCCAGGCCTGATCCACACTGATCAAGTCGGCTTTATCTGTGGTCACGAGGCCCAGGATAATGTATGTAAAACCCTACTGTCAATTTCACTGGCCCATTCTAACAACTCTCCTATGTGCCTGCTCTCCGTCAACGCTGAAAAAGCGTTTAGATGGGGTACACTGGGGCTTTCTATGTGCGACACTTCAGCAGGTGGGTGTAGGTCCTGTTTTCTTAAGCAAGGTGTTTTCCCTTTATGGCAACGTGACGGCGGCGGTTCGGGCCAACAGGATACTTTCGGATTCTTTCCCGGTACGGAATGGCATTCAGCAAGGCTACCATCTGTCACCACTACTGTATGCCCTGGTCATGGAGCATCTGGTGGTGGCGATACGGGGGTGTCCAGACATTCATGGCCTTCAGATGGGCAGTCGCCAGGTTAAGGCAGCGCTGTATGCTGACGACCTCCTTCTTTATGTTTCTCTGCGATGTGTTTCCTTTCCATCTATCTTCCGTGAGTTCACCCGCTTCGGTCACCTGAGTAACTTTAAGGTAAATTTTTCCAAAAGCGAGGCCCTGAACATCATGCTATCCCATGCAGAGGCCATCATGCAGGCAACTTCCTGTTTAAGTGGCAGACCACTTCCCTAAAATACCTTGGGATCAATATCGCCCCTGACCCTTCCCACTTGTATCGTCTTAATTATCTAACCATTGCTTGAGACACTTGTGACAGACCTACAGAAATATGGCACATATGCCCTTACTTGGTTCGGCCATATCCATGCTCTCAAGATGGATGTGGTCCCTCGGCTGTTTTATCTGTTCCAGGCGCTTCCCATTCACCTCCCACTCACTTTTTTCACCAGAGTTCAGTCCCTGTTTCGGAGGTTCATATGGGGTTCGGCGCGGAGTAGGATAAAATATCAGATATTGACCCGCTGCAAAGACAGGAAGGGTGCGGGCCTGCCGGACCCTAGACTTTATTACCGCTCCGCGGTTCTGCTTCATCTTTTTGACTGGCTTTACTGTAGCATGGACAAGTAATGGGTTTCTATCAAGGCTGACCTGCTCTCGGTTCCGCTCCCCTCGTTGCCGTGGATTCCAGCTTTTTTCAGTCCGGTATCTATCAGGCATTTGTTCCTCTCATCACACCTCCTTAAGACCTGGGATTCGGAGTGCTCTGGTGGGAATGGCTAGAGTTCCTGCCCCCCTAAGTCCTCTCTTTTGCAATCCTATCTTTTCCCCAGGTTGCTCCGTAGATAGGTTTCTTTGTTGGTGATGCAGCGATGATGTTAGACTTATGGGATCCGCCCCTTCCCTCGTTGGCCCAGATGCGCGCTTCCTATCCAGACCTTCATTTATCCTGGCTAGAGTACAGTCAACTTTCGGCCTTTCTGCGGAAATTCTCTTTGCCCCCTCTTCTTTCGTCTACTATGACTGACCTGGAATCCGTCCTTTCCCACGCTGACAATTCCAAGCATGCGCTCTCGGTTCTTTATAGTATTCTTCTCCGAGACGCTACTCCTGGATCCCCCTCTTATACGGGCCCCTGTGAGTCAGACCTTCCCACGGGTCTTTCCCCTGCCGACTGAGATAGGTCTTTCCTTTTCGCACATAAACTACCGTTGCCTTGCAGTGCTCAAGAAAAGAACTTCAAGATTCTGTTTCGGTGGTACCGGTGGCCTGACTTCCTCCACAGAATATATCCTGCTGTGACTGACCGGTGTTGGCGCTGTGGTTCTGAGAAAGGTACCCTATATCATATCTGGTGGGAGTGTGACGTTTTTAGGCCCTTCTGGGATGCTGTGTTAGCTCTGTATGCTAAGGTGTGTGGTCACACCATCGCTGCTACTCCCCAACTGGCCCTTCTTTCAGTTATCCCTGGCAGGATTTCTGTGGTAAAGAAGGATCTCTTGCGACACTTTCTCACGGATGCTAGAACCGTCATTCCCAGGCATTGGCAGAGCACAGTTGCGCCCTCCTTGGTTGAATTTCTCTTTATAAGGAGAATGGAGGCCCTGGTTTCGGAGGATTCCCCTGATCCTTCTAAATTTGACACTCTCTGGCGGCCTTGGGTGGTGTTTCAGGAATTGACTGAGTTCTCCTCTTTCTTCTCCTGATATGGAATTATCTTGCTATTCTTTGTACTTCTTCCTTTTAGGTGGTTATTGGTTGTTCTTTTCTCCCTCTGTTGCCCCCCTCTTTCCCTTAAGTGTTTTCCTGAATGCAGCTCCCAATGTGTGCCCCCTTTGTCTGTTTGTTCTTCCCCCATTTCCTTGAAGATGTTGTTCTTATGGCCCCAAATACATAGGCCTATTGTTTCTCTTTGTTCATATAGTATGTTCTGAAGCATTGGGCAGGAGCGGGTTCTCCCCCAGCCTCCTGTTTACAGGCGAGGCCTGCGTGCCTTCGCACCATTTGTTCAGTCATGTTGTTCTTGTTCCCTCTTTGTTATATTTGAAAAATCCTTAATAAACTTTGATTAAACATAAAAGAGGTGTTGCTCATGGCCAGAAAAATATCATGCGTATTTCATCCATTCTTACGTCACAAAAAACACCGTCTTATATGCGACGTTCCAACTCTCTGGAACTACACCTTAAACATCCCGGAGCATCTGTCAGCAGCAGAAAGCTGTGAACGAATATTGCATGCAGCAGACCACAAAGACAATATGTTAAGTGTGCTGGCTTCTCAAGCCCTTTGAGGAAGCCACCAAATTTGTCAGGAGGAATGACTACAACACCAGCGATATGATCCTTCTATTCTCTGTGTTGTTGCAGGAAGATGGATCCAGATCAGAGTCACTATGGTAGAGGATGAAGACTCTCCCTTGGATGCAGAGGGGACTCTTGATACGTCACAGGCACTGCCAGGGGAGGAGGTTTATCCTTATCTATTACAAGATGATGATAATAGCAATGACCACACTGGCCAAGAACATGAACCATGGCTGACCCCTGGGTGTTGCTGGTACCATCGTAACACCAAAAAAGGACAAAACTGTCAGCAGGTAGTGTGGAAAAATTACTTTTGTCAAAATGAATCTGGCATGGATCCGTGAGAATTTTCAAACACAAAATAATGGTGTTACCATCTCTCTTTATCATCATCTTCCATTTACTGTATTGCTGCTACTCCTAAACAGCAACCACCACTGCCATCACTCAGGCAGACATATCTTGTGGCCTGTTCCATCATATTATGCCTTGCTGCACTGCCACACATGTTGCCACAGCTACCACCACTGCCAACACTCAGCCAGACATGTCCTGCTGCCTGGTCCATCAAATTATGCTCTGCAGCACTACCACATATGTTGCTATAGCTACCATTCCTGCCCCCACTCAAGAAGACATGTCCTGCGGCTTAGTCCATCATTTTACACCCTGGCGCACATGTGCTTTCTTGTTAGTTTTTTAACTGAAAAGTGCAAGTGTGTGCATTTTTCCATCCAAAAAAAAAAATCTTTTTTTTTAAATATATATATAGATTTAAAAAAAAAAAAACACTTGTAAACTAATGCTAACACAAAACAGATCAAGCATAACTGATTCAGTTTTTGGTAAAAACGAATGCACTTTTGGCAGAGATATAGTAAAAGATTCCTAGGATTGCATAACATAATGTAGAATGTTTATTTTCACTACCAATCTACATTTACTGGAAGCAGTGATCTCTTTTATCATGAAAATACACCTTGTGCCTTACTTCACATGGAATAAATAATTGAACTAGCTGTTCAAACTTCACAAATGTAGTTAATACGACAAATTGATCTTGACAATTAGATTGCCTGAGTTTTATCCTATATCGAAATAGCAGCTAGACAGTGACTGCTGGGTGTAAGGGGTTAATGCTTTTTCAGCATGTTCTATTTAATTAAACCTAAAAGATATTTTAATGCAGGAATAGCAATGCTCATGCCAGCTCCTTCCCTTCGTGTGATGCATGGCTTTGGTGGATATTCATTGCTGTGCATTTTAATTTTCTTTTTCTGGAAAAAGTCTCTGAGGGCAGTGGGTCAATAGGTTTATAGACTTCATTTGATCTCACACTACATTTCTCATAATAACAGTCTGATAGTCATCATCCAAGTAAAAAGCAATACAGTGAGTACCAAAAGGCTATCTTTAACCAAAACTGAAATCATTGCCACATCATTATTTTAGGAGCTAGCAGACGTAATTTTATTTGCTCTGCTTGCAAAAAATGCATGCATTTATGTAAAAATTCTAAAGACTATCCCCAAAATGATGGCTGACTAGTCAGAGCAGAAGCCCTGTAACACTGAGGTTTTGATTTGGATCTGATCAGGACAACATCTTGTCTATGTCATTTTCTTGGATGTTTTCTCTTCTCCACAATAATTGTAATAGGTTATTAGGGTATAATAAACAATAAACCTATAGAGGTTCCAGCTGGATACCTTTTTTTATATTTAATTGCAGATACTGCTCTGTAAAGGTTGCCACCACAACCATTATTGACTGTTGACTTGTGGATAAAGCAAAAGACACAAGATGAACAATTTCCTATTATATATTTGAAGGGTTAATGTGTAATACAGTGCATCACTACTGTACATGGTTAGCTAATATAGTAAAGTGATGTGCATTACAACCACCAGAAGCAAACTGAGACACTGTGTAGAAAATAGACTGTACAGTAGTATAATAAGGTGAATAGATGATAAAATATTTAATAGAATAACTTGCAATTTCTACTCAGCAGAATATAACCTAACTAAAGACCTATAATGTAATTATAATCTGTAATAGTTTGGTCTTTCTTCTGTTCTAGAGGTTATATGTTTGTCCTCAATAGGGATGAAATTCAGGAGTGAAGGGGATGGAAGATTTAGCCTTGGTTGGTTGCCCCTGTCACCACAGATTTGGCTGGTGGTGTACAGTTCAAGGAACAGAGTTTGCATATATGGCATTGCATTCAGATGTGGTTGGTTTCATATCAATTGCCTTTCGATATCTGTTGCTAAAAAAGACTTGTCTGCTCTTCTGACATATTTGCATTTTCTATGAAATAACAATTAAGGATAATTTTTAATTAGGACTCTGGTTTGTACTACTAGGTGGTTAGTACTCCTCTAAATTTATGAATAAATTAACAAATGGGTGTTATCATTCCCCTTGTCAAAGGGGTGCGTTCTTACACAGTCTGGCACTCGCAGCAGCAATTAGACAATATCAGAATGTGAAGAGACACGCCACAACTGGTAACACTCAGTTGGCAATTTAGTCATAAATACTGAGTTGGAATCACAGAGGAGTGCAGAATTACAATGTAAGAATAGATGCTCCAGAGCTATCCCAGTATCTTACAGTGAATGCAAGTATTTAGTAAAACATGTGAGGGGAGCTGGTGGGTCCTATTGAAGGAACAGGCATGCCTTTACTCTGGGGATAGACAACAGAGGTGTCTAGAAGATAAATTTCCACCTTTCATTATGACAAATAATATATGCTCTCCATTGATCTGAAGCTATTGGATGACACTGTATGTCCAGTTTTGTATAAGAAGAAGAGAGTGTCACAGTGTCCTACAGTTATAGTACTGTATTCATAATGGACATATAAGTGAGTGAGTAGGTAGGTATTACTACTGTTTTAGAAATGAGTTGTGGCACAAGCAGGAGAGAAATCTTGCAGCTGTATGGTATTATTGTGTATGCCCAATCCAATGCCTAGGCAATCTAAGGCATGCCCCAAACCACTTTGCCCTCATTTGTGATTAGTTGTATAACCAATTTGCTGCTGACACACTCCCTTTGACAGTGTTTTCTGACTAGCACACAACATAGCCACAGATTCATATACACTATGAAATAAAATTGACATACAGGGCTTACAGAATACTGCCATAGCTGCCAGACTTTGGGGGCTGTGGGGGCATGCCTTAGATTGCCTGGGCTTTGGTTTCCCCTCATATTCTCTGATGGGCATATTAAAGCTGCTTACAGTGCCTTGCGAAAGTATTCGGCCCCCTTGAACTTTTCAACCTTGTGCCACATTTCAGGCTTCAAACATAAGGATATAAAATTTAAATTTTTTGGTGAAGAATCAACAAGTGGGACACAATCGTGAAGTGAAACTAAATTTATTGGATATTTTAAACTTTTGTAAAAAAATAAAAAACTGAAAAGTGGGGCGTGCCAAATTATTCGGCCCCCTTAAGTTAATACTTTGTAGCACCACCTTTTGCTGCGATTACAGCTGCAAGTCGCTTGGGGTATGTCTCTATCAGTTTTGCACATCGAGAGACTGAAATTCTTGCCCATTCTTCCTTGGAAAACAGCTCGAGCTCAGTGAGGTTGGATGGAGAGCGTTTGTGAACAGTAGTTTTCAGCTCTTTCCACAGATTCTCGATTGGATTCAGGTCTGGACTTTGACTTGGCCATTCTAACACCTGGATACGTTTATTTGTGAACCATTCCATTGTAGATTTTGCTTTATGTTTGGGATCATTGTCTTGTTGGAAGATAAATCTCTGTCCCAGTCTCAGGTCTTTTGCAGACTCCAACAGGTTTTCTTCCAGAATGGTCCTGTATTTGGCTCCATCCATCTTCCCATCAATTTTAACCATTTTCCCTGTCCCTGCTGAAGAAAAGCAGGCCCAAACCATGATGCTGCCACCACCATGTTTGACAGTGTGTTCAGGGTGATGAGCTGTGTTGCTTTTACGTCAAACATATCGTTTTGCATTGTGGCCAAAAAGTTCGATTTTGGTTTCATCTGACCACGGCACCTTCTTCCACATGTTTGGTGTGTCTCCCAGGTGGCTTGTGGCAAACTTTAAACAAGACTTTTTAATGGATATCTTTGAGAAATGGCTTTCTTCTTGCCACTCTTCCATAAAGGCCAGATTTCTGCAGTGTACGACTGATTGTTGTCCTTTGGACAGACTCTCCCACCTCAGCTGTAGATCTCTGCAGTTCATCCAGAGTGATCATGGGCCTCTTGGCTGCATCTCTGATCAGTCTTCTCCTTTTTTGAAATGAAAGTTTTGAGGGACGGCCGGATCTTGGTAGATTTGCAGTGATCTGATACTCCTTCCATTTCAATATGATCGCTTGCACAGTGCTCCTTGGGATGTTTAAAGTTTGGGAAATCTTTTTGTATCCAAATCTGGCTTTAAAATTCTCCACAACAGTATCACAGACCTGCCTGGTGTGTTCCTTGGTCTTCATGATGCTCTTTGCGCTTTAAACAGAGCCCTGAGACTATCACAGAGCAGGTGCATTTATACGGAGACTTGATTACACACAGGTGGATTATATTTATCATCATCAGTCATTTAGGACAACATTGGATCATTCAGAGATCCTCACTGAACTTCTGGAGTGAGTTTGCTGCACTCAAAGTAAAGGGGCCGAATAATATTGCACGCCCCACTTTTCAGTTTTTTATTTTTTACAAAAGTTTAAAATAACCAATAAATTTCGTTCCACTTCACAATTGTGTCCCACTTGTTGTTGATTCTTCATCAAAAAATAAAAATTTTATATCTTTATGTTTGAAGCCTGAAATGTGGCAAAAGGTTGAAAAGTTCAAGGGGGCCGAATACTTTCGCAAGGCACTGTATATCCTCTTCCTCTCATTCCATCCCATTAAGCAAAACAGAAGCAGAACAGTGTCACAATATCTCGCTGGTAAGTCTGCCAGTCAAATCCCTTAATAGCTTATCTCTATCTTAAAGCAATTTATTTTAATAAATGCACTTATATTACAACATATGGAGGTTGTAGTGTCCTTGAAGATGGATTGTGATATATTCCACAAATGGTATATTCCACCTTGATCAATATCAACATATTATTTGTTGTGTTTAAAGCCATATCTTTTTGGACTTGACAGTACATTAGATACTGACTCATGGTACAAAACCATAAAACCAATTATATTTTTTATTTTTACCAGGAACTCTGAACTTCAATATCCTTATCTTTAGTCTCCTAAAACTAATAAAACAAGGTACAGTACTTTAATAGGGTTTCTTGACATTGCCAGTGATGTGTAGTATTGAAATTATCTTAAAAAAGCTACTCCCAGAACCCCTAGAGAATAAGTCAAGATAATGCACAACCACCCTTTGCTAAGTATAGCTAGAAATACTGCAATCTTTTTTTGATATTTTGTCATCTAATATGTAAACTGCAAATATCATCAGGAAAAGTAAAGTATTAAGATCTCCCCTGGGCCTCCACCTATTGTACTCTAGAGTCTATAATAATAGCACTTTCACTTTTACTTAACTTCAGTTGTTTTTCCCTAGAAATAGGCAAACAGCTAGAAATTGGATAGCTAGGTTCCTAGGAGCCCTGAGAGTGTCATACACTATGGTTTAAGCTATTTTTAGATGTCCTGAGACGTTCGCCCATTTCTAATTGTCACCAATTCATTGTCTATATATACTTTTAGTTCTATACTAATTTATGTCCATGACCTTTTAAAACATTGGTATGCTATCAAGTGAGAAAGGAAAGTAATCCATTTGGTAATTTAGTGCAGCACTTGGCTAATTAAAGATAGCTATACACATTAAATGAGCGTGAGTCAGATCTGCTGATTTTGGTGGGATCGACTGACCATCTAATTTGTACATGGGTGTCTTTACAAGGCAAGCATGCATGTGCTGGTTTGGAAGTAATAGCTAAATGAGAATCTGGTCTCTCCTTACCTTTTCTCTTAGCTGTCCATATATGTGTGTCATAAGATGACCAGCTTTCTAAAATAGGATTTTGGGATATTCTATCATAAGACGTTCAGGCGTGTGTTTGGCTATAATGCAACACATGCAATTGCGTTGGGCACCTGGAATCAGGGTGGCCTCCACAGCAGTGTGTTGCATCATAGCAATTTTTTTTGTTTTAATTGGCTGCTACCTATTAGATTATTCTGACAAGTAGCAGCCGCAATTTTACTCAGCCATCCCCACTACTGTCCAGGCTTGATCAACTTCAGCCTCCAGAGTGCACTGCACACCTTAGCATCTGAGCATCACATCCTGACATTGTTTAGTGTCAACACATAGTGGAGACCAAAGTAGAGGTGGCCCTGAACAGATCCAGGGATAGGTGAGTGAACATAAGTGCTACCCTTTACAGTAATCTTAACAGGTACTTGTGTAATGTGGGGGCAATTATAGGGCACAAGGTGCCATGTTGGGGCCATAAAAGTTGACATTATGGTGTGTGGGTGCCATAAAAGGGGCAAATAACATGTGGGGACAATAAAAGGCAGAATTATACTGTGTGGAGGTAATAAAAGGGGATAATGTACCATGTGAGTACCCAGTAGTTGCGCAGTATATCTAAACTTTCTGCTCAGCCAAATATAGCTGAACTTGAAATCTATAATGAAATGATAATTTCTTGTACTTTTTTCTATTCTTTTCATTATGTTTTTGTTCTTAATATGGCCAGAAACACAGTTGCAAGGGTGACTGAAGGCCTTCTAGCCTTGACCTATCATCAAAAGACACACTTGTAGAAATCAGTTTATATCATATTTTAACTGAATAATTTTAGTGTTTTAATAAAGAATTCACATTCATTATTTAAAAATTTTTTTTTTTTCAAAAACTTAATGCTTTAAAACTTTGTCTTCCTATTTTAAAATAAATTAAGCTTCATCAATAAATTTGATATCCTTCCACCTCTTTTCAAAAGAAGTCACATATTTCATATTCTTTGGAAGGTCTATATTTAACATATAAAATGTTTCCCACAAGACTGCTTTTCCTATATTTACTTAATTTGACAATCCCATTACAGAGTGAGAAAGTCATATAGTCCAATCTCCGGAGATGAAACAAGGTGACCTTCACAGGATCACTTTTCATTCTCAAGGATATTTTTCTAAAATAAAATGAAAATAAATCAACTCATATATCATTACCTTGAAGAAAGGGATTTTAAAGATTGTTAAACCAGAGGCATAGCTTTTCCTCACCAAGGGCAAAGGTTCAGTTTGGCACCCTCACTTTGACACCTAAAGGCCATAGCTACAGTTCTCATGTCCTACTTTCAGAAGCAGATGAACTCACCAATGCTGTTTCTACAGTTCTGAAGTTATGATCTTCAAAATTATAGACCACTAATCTAATATAGATATACTGTAGCAAACTTTAACTTGACTTTTGAATGGCTTTTGTTGTGCGTTACCACTCTGCAGCATGTTATGAGATGTAAGTTAAAGTTTGCTACATCCAGGAATCTGCAGTGTTTAACAGGATAAGAACTTACTATACAGAGATTTGGGGCTTGTTTAGAGTATATTATATAGAGTATATCAATTAGCTATTTTATCTGTGTGAGGTCATAGCACCTGGGGTCTATGTTGAGAATATGCCATGACTAAGAACAGGTGACACTTCAAAACGTGCAATATACATGTCTTTTTAATCATCAAGAAGTCTTTTTAACCACTATGGAATAAGGATGTTTTTGTTTTTTTTAGATATCTTACAGTCACCTACCTGGCTTTATCCAAGTACCTCTTCTTTCTACAAAGACTATCTCAAGTGATCTATGGGCTGGTGAGCAGAATATTTTTCTTGTGTGCTTGCTTGGTGGGGGATACAGATAGGAGACAGATGATGTCATACTACTTTTCAGAGCAATCGGGCAGTTTTGATTTAAGCTGTATTTGATGGTCAATTTGATCAAATCAGACCCAAACGAATTTTGCGAAATTCTCTAGTATCTCTAGTATATCTCTAGTATATAATATTTGCACAAACATCAAATGCTGATGTTTGAACCTGATGATTATAGAAAGAGGAATAGCACTACTTATTTCTTCCCACAGAAAAGGGCTTTCAGAAATTGGCAATTATAAACACTTAAAAAATTTGAGAAAAAGGGGGCTGGAGGTGGTGGAGGACCCAAGGAAACACTTACAAAATAAATTACAAATTCACAAATAATAATATTATAAAATTGTATCAATCGATATATAGTATACTTAACAATGTACACATAATATGTCATAAATCATAATCATTCATGAATCTTAATTCATATATAAAAATTAAGTAGTGGATTCAATAACAATAAATGCATAATTAATTAATGGGCAATAAATAATTAAATAAATAATAAATATAATGATATATGAAATTAATATTGCTTTGTGAATGAACATATAATATGCACTGTGTTCCAAATGATTATGTAAATGATATTTTCCTATGATTTTCTTAAATGATAAATGCAAATGATAGTCAGCATAATGTTCAAATCTTTAACCATTAGAGTATAAATCAAATTTTATTGGACAAACCTCCCAATAACATTTTTTCACAAATTAAAAATTCAAAATCCCCTGTTCTAAATTATTATGCACAGCAGAGTTTGTAAACATTTTATTGGTTACAAAGAACTGAAAATGGTCATTTGTTGAATTCACAAATTGAAGGTCACATTGAAGGTCACATTTACTGAAATCAAAAGCTATTTCAATCAAAAACATTTTAACAGGCCAAGTTACATGTTAACATAGGCCTCCCACCCTCATAGATATTTTGCTTGAGGATACTCCAAAGGTTCTCAATAGGAGAGGATGGTGGCCACACCATGAGTTTCTCTCCTTTTATGCCCATAGCAGCCAATGATTCAAAGGTATTCTTTGCTATATGAGATGGTGCATTGTCATACATGAAGGCATTCCTCTTCTATTTGTACCATGGAAGACAGTGATCAGTCAGAAATTCTTTATACTTTGCAGAGGACATTTTCACACATTTGGGGACTCTAAAGGGACATACCAGCTCTCTCCTCATGATTCCGGCCCAAAACATGTCTCCATCACCTCCTTTCTGACATTGCAGCCTTGTTGGAACATGGTCATCCACCAACTATCCACTATTCTATCCATCTGGACCATTCAGGGTTTCATGGCACTCATCAGCAAACAAGACTGTTTCAAAATTAGTCATCATGTATGTCTAGGTCCACTGCAACCATTTCTGCTTCTGGGCACTGTCTAGGGGTTGCCGATTAGTAGGTTTGTGCATAATTGCAAGCCTCTTCAGGATCCTAATCCTTGAGGTTTGTGGGACTCTAGGGGCATCAGCAGCTTCAAATTCCTGTTTGCTGCTTTGTAATGGTATTTTAGCAACTGTTCCCTTCTGATTATTTTGTCTGTCAGAAACTTTCCTTATTATGCCTTCATCTGCACAAACCCGTATGTGCTCTGCATCAGTCAAACATCTCTTCCCAGTGTGATGATCATGCTTAAGTTTTCATGAAATATTAAATGTTTTCATACTTTGTCCAAGGCATTGTATATTTGACGCCTTTCAGCAATAGAGAGATCCTTTCTCTTTCCCATATTGCTTGAAACCTGTGGCTTTCTTAATAATGTGGAACATCCTTCTTAAGTAGGTTTCCTTTAATTGGGCTCACCTGGGAACTAATTATCACAGGTGTCTGAGTTTGATTTCAGTGATGGAAATAGCCCTGAGACACTATGTCATCCATGAGTTTAATAGAAAAACTAATCTGATTTGTGTAATAATTTATAACAAGGTGTACATGTATAGTCTATGTAAACAAAATATATAATGGTTAATGAGTGGAGTTAAACAAAGTAAATTATAACATAAAAATAGTGCATGAACTAAATAACAGAGAGATGTTCCAAACTGAAGTAATGAATATACCATGAAGTCAACTGTGACTTTGGTGCTCCCATATATAAAGGGATACTTACAGGTGTGTGTGTGTGTGTGTGTGTGTGTGTGTGTGTGTGTATGTGAGTTAATCCCCTAGTGGTGCTACTATGTGTTGATGATGGAGGGGGCAATGATATGTTATGATATATATATATATATATATATATATATATATATATATATATATATATATATATATATATATATATATATATATATGTAGACATTTAAAAAAATATAATCATGAAATAAGGAAAATGAATAAAATGAAAATATGTACTAATAAATAAATATGAACTAACAAGTGAAAATAATGACGGATGAGTAAAATGTAAAGATTGTAAAACTATGTGTATGAATGAATATGTATGTTTAACATATAAACACACTGGATGTGTGATAGTGGAAAAAATAAAAAACTCAGAGGAAAAATGCCAAAAACAAAAAAAATTAAAAAAATAAATAAATAAATTTTATTTATAAAGCGCCAACATATTCCGCAGCACTGTACAATTTGTAGGGTTCAAGTACTGACAAAAAAGATACATTACAAAGAAATATTCAATTCACACACTGGGACTGAGGGCCCTGCTCGCAAGAGTTTACAATCTATAATGTTTAAAAATGTTTAAAGCTTAAAAAAGTTTGAAAATGAAAAAAAAATAAATAAATAAAAAAGCAAGGTATATTTGATGGTGAGAATGGTGAATAAGTATAAAGGTAATAAGATGGTGCAAGTGATGAAAAATATGATCATGTTGAGAAAATTAATTTAGGGAGAATTAAAAACTGTACTACATAGCTTGTTGTCATCTGCAAAAATAGAGACAGTGCTATTAATCCCATCTTCTGTATAATTAATAAATAAATTAAATAACAGTGGACCTAGCACTGAACTCTGGGGTACACCACTTATAGCAGAGGACCAGTCTGAGAAAGAGTCATTGACTAATACTTTCTGGATTTAATCCTTTAACCAGTTTTCAATCCAATTACAAACTATATTTTCTAAGCAAATGGACCTGATTTTATCCATTAAACCTCTATGATGGACAGTGTCAAATGCTATTTCAAAGTCCATAAACACTATATCCACAGCCTCCCCTCTGTCCAGACTTCTACTCACCTCTTCATAAAAGCAAATCAAAATTAGTCTGACAATTCTGTCTTTAGTAAAACCATGTCACATACTCCTGTATATAGTTGCTTAAGAGCCCCTCAGTTTCCCCACAATGGATCTTAACCTCACTGGTCTGTAATTACCTAGTGAAGACCTAGAGCCCTTTTTGAAAATAGGCACCATATCTGCCTGGCTCCAATCCCTTGGCACTGTCAGGGGTACAGAAATTACTGGACTGAGTCTTTTAAGTACTTGGGCGTGTAATCCATCTGGACCTGGAGCCTTGCTCACGTTTAATTTGTTTAGCTTGGCTTGGACCATTTCTATGTTTATCCGGCTTAGTATATTGGTTGATGTATTACCAACAATGGTGACACCTACATCAACTACTCCCTGTTCTTCTGTGTATATAGAGCTAAAAAGCCCATTTAGTAGCTCTGCTTTTTCTTAGTCTCCAGTGACCAAATCTTCACTACCATTATTTAGGGGACCTACCTGTTCTGACCTTGTTTTTTTCGATTTACCGTATTTTTTGGACTATAAGATGCACTTTTTTCCCCCTAATTTGGGAGGAAAATGGGGGTGTGTCTTATAGTCCAAATGTGGGGGGAGGGTGTTTTGGTGGGGGGGGAGAGGAGCGGGGTCGTAGCATCATCCCACTCCTGCCACCGCTGGCTTCCTGCAGTGGGAGGAGTGGGGGCGATGCTGCAGACCCTGGGCTGAGAGGGTGTCCCGGCGGTGTGAGCCTCCAGGCATCCGCCGTCCTGTTACAGCGGATGCCAGGTCTGTGAAGATGATGGCGGCTGCTCTGCTGCAGAGCGGTTGCCATAGCTACCAGGTCTCCGCTGTAATGCGGAGACCTGGAGCTAATGCCTGTGATCAGAGCCCACTCTGATCGCGGGCATTACTACCTGTGAGCCCCATAAAGGTATTAAAGCTGCCCCCGGGGCAAGTCCCCAACGGCCCTGTACCTTTCTTGTTGCCCTGTTCCTGTGGCAGCCGGGAGCCTTCTGAAGGCTCTCAGGCCTGTTATAGGAATATTACTATTGCGGTTAGTCTATGAACAGCCTCAATTTTAATTTAGTGAATCTCCCATAGACTGCTATACACTTGTATTGCAGTCTATGAGACTTGCAATCAAATGATTGCAGGCTCAAGCCCCCTGGGGGGGGGGGCTAATAAATTAGTAAAAAAATAGATATATGAGAAAAAAAATAAGAGTTCTAAATCACCCCCTTTCCCTAGAATACATATAAAAGTAGAAAATTACTGTGAAACACATACACATTAGGTATCCCTGTGTCCAAAAATGTATGGTCTACAAACTTATAAAAATATTTTTCACATAGGGTGAACGTCATAGCGGGAAAAAAAAATCAAAAGTGCTGGACCGCCATTTTTTTTGCTGTTTCGACTCTGATTTGAATAAAAAGTGATCAAAGCAATAGACATTCCCCAAAATGGTACAACTAAAAAGAACATCTGGCCCCGCAAAAAAAGATGCCCTATGCATCCCTGTACAGCTACCGGGCCACCTGTCAATGCAGCTGTTGCAAAACTACAACTCCCATATACACGTGGACTAAATTGTTGGTACCCCTTGTTTAATGAAAGAAAAACCCACAATGGTCACAGAAATAGCTTGAATCTGACAAAATTGGAATTTGCTAAACTACATGTTGACAAGCCACAAAACTTCTGGGTGAATGTCCTATGGACAGATGAGACAAAAATTGAAATTTTTGGCAAGACACATGAGCTCTATGTTCACAGACGGAAAAATGAAGCATATCTTGAAAAGAACACTGTCCCTACTGTGAAACATGGAGGAGGCTCTGTTATGTTCTGGGGCTGCTTTGCTGCATCTGGCAAAGGGTGTCTTGAATCTGTGCAGGGTACAATGAAATCTCAAGACTATCAAGGGATTCTAGAGAGAAATGTGCTGCCCAGTGTCAGAAAGCTTGGTCTCAGTCGCAGGTCATGGGTCTTACAACAGGATAATGACCCAAAACACACAGCTAAAAACACCCAAGAATGGCTAAGAGGAAAACATTGGACTATTCTGAAGTGGCCTTCTATGAGCTCTGACCTAAATCCTATTGAGCATCTTTGGAAGGAGCTGAAACATGCCGTCTGGAAAAGGCACTCTTCAAACTCACGATAACTGGAACAGTTTGCTCATGAGGAGTGGGCCAAAATACCTGTTGAGAGGTACAGAATTCTCATTGACAGTTACAGGAATCGTTTGATTGCAGTGATTGCCTCAAAAGGTTGTGCAACAAAATATTAAGTTAAGGGTACCATCATTTCTGTCCAGGCCTGTTTCATGAGTTTTCTTTTTTTAAAAATTCTTTTGAAGCATGGTTGAAAAGCAGTGTCTGACTTTCATTTTTTCATTTTCATAGAATTTATATATATTATTACTTTTGTCAGATTCAAGTTATTTCTGTGACCATTGTGGGTTTTTCTTTCATTAAACGAGGGGTACCAACAACTTTGTCCACGTGTGTATATTAAATATTTTACCACATTTTTTTACTTCAAAATTTGTTTCTCTATTTTCCTCCCCTAAAATCTAGGTGCGTCTTATGGTTCGGTGCGTCCTATAGTCCAAAAAATACAGTATATATTTAAATAATTTTTGTTAGTTTTGCTATCCTTAGTCACCTGCTTTTCAATATGTATTGTAGCTGATTGTAATTCCCTTTTCCAATTTTATGTACTGTGGTAAAGCTTATGGTAAAGTGCTGGATGGGGTGTATATCTCGCCTGGTTTCCTCAGCCAGGCGAGGTAACGGAGATCCAGGAAGATACCTGTTGCCTTAGCAGAACATAGTCTGCTAGGGATTTTCTTTAAGTTACATGGGCTGGATTTTCTGGACTGGAGGACAGGTTGGTAGTGGGAGTCTTCCAGTCCACACCCCTAGTCCACTACTGGGTTTTCCCCTACTCCCTGGTGCTCTCAGGTGAGGCTTCCTGTGAGTGATTACTGAGGAAGGAAGCCTGGCAAAAGGGGGGCTGACAAGTGCCAGGCTGGAAGAGAGACAGAGCACTCCTGGAGTGGAGGTTTGCACACTTTCATACTGTGTTTGCAGATATGTATTTGCCTGCACTAGGCTAGTGAGGGGCATGATACTGTTTAGTTAGAGCCGGACAGGCTTAGGCTTTTGTTTTGCTTTTGTGATGTAGTCTTGTGCCGGAACGCCTAAATAAAGGACCCTTGGAGTTTTAAAACACATTGCCTCTGTGAACTTCGTCATTGCCAACCCCCACTGTGTGAGCTGTTCCCTACAGTACTTTGAGATTCTGGAATATTCCACTGCCTGCTTACAGACTTTGTGACAGGAGGAGAGATGAAGTCCTGCCTGCTAGGAGTTGTATACATTTTGTTATATACTTACTCAACATAGATTTAAAGGTCTCCAACCTCTATATCACTATTTTACAATAATTGCTCCCAGTGTATGTCCCCTTTGCAGACGATGCAGAACCATGACCTCAGTCAATATCCCGGTAGTTAAAATATTCCATCAAGACCACTGTACCTGCCTGTTACGCCCACTCAATTTGCTTATACAGCTGACACTCTAACTCATCAGTTATATTGAGGGGTTTAAAGATTATACCAAAAAATATTTTAGCAGTGGTCACATCCATGCAAATCCACCCACAAGGATTCCACATCACCCACATTTGCCTTCACACTCACTTTCATGCTACTTCTGAAATACATACACACTCCACTACCCTTCCTTTTATCCCTGTCTATGCAGAAGAGTTTTAAACCCTGAATGCTAACAGCCCAATCATGTGAGGAATCTAGCCATGTCTCAACCACACCAACTACATCACGGTGTTCCTCCCGCACCAGGGCCTCAAGCTCCCCCAGTTTGCCTGCTAGGCTTCTGGCATTTATGAATATACACTTTAACTCGCCATCCAAGTTCACACGCTTATTTCCAGAAATGTGCATTTTTGATTCATCTATACTGTTCCGTTGTAACAAATGGATCTCCTGAAAAGCTGTTCAAATCTGCCCACCACATTCTCAATTCTCCACCCACCACTACAACCTGTTCCCTCTCTGACATATATATCATTGTAATGTCTGCCCCCCCCCCCACTCATTCCTAGTTTAAATGCTCTGTCACCCACACTAAAATTCTCTTCTTCAGCACAACAGACCCCTTCCATGTAGGTGCAAGTTATCTGTGAAATACAGCTTGTACTCCAATGATAAGTTAACGTAGTGCTCTAAGAACTCAAACCCTTCTTTCCTACACCAAGATTTGAGCCATGAATTTAACTCCCTAAGCTCCAACAGTCATTCCTGTGTTGAGCAATGGCACAGGCAGTATTCCAGAGAATACAGTGCCTTGCAAAAGTATTCGGTCCCCTTGAACTTTTCAACCTTTTGCCACATTTCAGGCTTCAAACATAAGGATATAAAATTTAAATTTTTTGGTGAAGAATCAACAACAAGTGGGACACAATTGTGAAGTGGAACGAAATTTATTGGATATTTTAAACTTTTGTAAAAAAATAAAAAACTGAAAAGTGGGGTGTGCCAAATTATTCGGCCCCCTTAAGTTAATACTTTGTAGTGCCACCTTTTGCTGCAATTACAGCTGTAAGTCGCTTGGGGTATGTCTCTATCAGTTTTGCACATCGAGAGACTGAAATTCTTGCCCATTCTTCCTTGGAAAACAGCTCGAGCTCAGTGAGGTTGGATGGAGAGCGTTTGTGAACAGCAGTTTTCAGCTCTTTCCACAGATTCTCGATTGGATTTAGGTCTGGACTTTGACTTGGCCATTCTAACACCTGGATACGTTTATTTGTGAACCATTCCATTGTAGATTTTGCTTTATGTTTGGGATCATTGTCTTGTTGGAAGATAAATCTCCTTTCCAGTCTCAGGTCTTTTGCAGACTCCAACAGGTTTTCTTCCAGAATGGTCCTGTATTTGGCTCCATCCATCTTCCCATCAATTTTACCATCTTCCCTGTCCCTGCTGAAGAAAAGCAGGCCCAAACCATGATGCTGCCACCACCATGTTTGACAGTGGGGATGGTGTGTTCAGGGTGATGAGCTGTGTTGCTTTTACGCCAAACATATCGTTTTGCATTGTGGCCAAAAAGTTCGATTTTGGTTTCACATGACCAGAGCATCTTCTTCCACATGTTTGGTGTGTCTCCCAGGTGGCTTGTGGCAAACTTTAAACGAGACTTTTTATGGATATCTTTGAGAAATGGCTTTCTTCTTGCCACTCTTCCATAAAGGCCAGATTTGTGCAGTGTAGGACTGATTGTTGTCCTATGGACAGACTCTCCCACCTCAGCTGTAGATCTCTGCAGTTCATCCAGAGTGATCATGGGCCTCTTGGCTGCATCTCTGATCAGTGTTCTCCTTGTTTGAGATGAAAGTTTAGAGGGACGGCTGGGTCATGGTAGATTTGCAGTGGTCTGATACTCCTTCCATTTCAATATGATCGCTTGCACAGTGCTCCTTGGGATGTTTAAAGTTTTGGAAATCTTTTTGTATCCAAATCCGGCTTTAAACTTCTCCACAATAGTATCACGGACCTGCCTGGTGTGTTCCTTGGTCTTCATGATGCTCTCTGCACTTTAAACAGAACCCCGAGACTATCACAGAGCAGATGCATTTATATGGAGACTTGATTACACACAGGTGGATTATATTTATCATCATCAGTCATTTAGGACAACATTGGATCATTCAGAGATCCTCACTGAACTTCTGGAGTGAGTTTGCTGCACTGAAAGTAAAGGGGCCGAATAATATTGCACGCCCCACTTTTCAGTTTTTTTATTTTTTACAAAAGTTTAAAATAACCAATAAATTTCGTTTCACTTCACAATTGTGTCCCACTTGTTGTTGATTCTTCACCCAAAAAATTAAAATTTTATATCCTTATGTTTGAAGCCTGAAATGTGGCAAAAGTTTGAAAAGTTCAAGGGGGCCAAATACTTTCACAAGGCACTGTACGACCTTGGAAGTCCTTTCCTTTAGCTTGGAGCCTAGTTCTATAAAATCATTCTCCAGCTACCTATCCTGTTATTGGTACCAACATGGACCATGATAGCTGGGTCTTCCCCAGCCCCTCCCAGCAATTTGTCCACCTGTCCCACCACATGCAGAACCATGGCACCAGGGAGACAGCAAATCATTCAGTTAAATTGGTCTTGTCGACAAGTTTGTTCTATTCATCTTCCTGATTATACAGTCCCCTATAACCACTAACTTCCTTGGCCTACCTGCACTACCATCCCCACGACTACTAGCTGGACTCTTATCCTGGCTGCTAGGGTTGCCATTTCTGACTCTGACATCTTCTCATCATCACCAAATTTGGCAATTTTGCTTGGGTGAGCAGAAACAGGAGTGGCCTTCCTTTTCTTGGAGCCCCTTCCACCCCTTTTATCTGTATCCACCCACCTCCTTGCCTGGTCCTCCTGATGTCCTTCTAACTCTCCAACCTCCATATCTAACCCACTAACTGCTTGCTCAGTGAGCAGCATGCTCCGCTCAAGATTGTCTGTCGCCTTCAATCTTGCATTCTGCTCTGTTGGGTCTCTAATTCGAGGTTCCAGATGGGCAACATGCTCTCATCTGCCACAGCAGTATTCACCCTGGTTCTCTTGCTCCAGTAGTGCAAACATATAACATACTGTGCTCTGAAGTAAATGTCCAATTCTGCTAGCCATGATCTAAATTATGCTTCGTTCACACCTGCGCTTGCTGTCTGTCCGTCGCCAATCCAGTGAAAATCTCGGCGAACTGGATTGGCGTCGGATACAGACCGGTCAGCGGCGCATTGGTTAAAAACCCATTCATTTGAATGGGTTTTTTAAAGCAGTGCTTGTGGTGTGCGCTTACACCCTCTGCGCTGCGAATCCTTTTTTTTTTCGTCGGACACGAAGTCCTGCGTGTCCGACTTTGTTTCCGACGAAAAAAAAAGGATTCGCAGCGCAGAGGGTGTAAGCGCACACCACAAGCACTGCTTTAAAAACCCATTCAAATGAATGGGTTTTTAACCAATGCGCCGCTGACCGGTCTGTATCCGACGCCAATCCAGTTCGCCGAGATTTTCACTGGATTGGCGACGGACGGACACCAAGCGCAGGTGTGAACCCACCCTTATAATAAACAGTAAACCTAATAAAGTAAAGTAGGTTACCTACAGGTATGTTCATTCTTGCTTTCAACTCTACTTTTTAACTCCACTTAGTCTGCAGCCACTTAGTGAAGCAAGCCCCAGCATATTATTATTATTATATTTATTTTATGTGTGCGTTTTAATATAATTAAATCTACACAGATTAGATCAATTGCCTTCATTCCATATGATTTATTAGTCTGGTTGTACAGAATGTCATTAATTGAGTCTTCATTTAAACTGTCAAAGTATTTTACTCTACTAATGTTAAATTGGATTAATACCTTATTACTCCAAATAGGCATAGAGAGAGGTGTTGTATGGAATGAGACAATCCCTTTAGAGTTAAATTACAGGGAAAATACACTACATATGTAGTCTGCACACTAAACACAAATATCATGCACATGCATACACTTATCCACTATCTACGGTCAGGCACAGAGGCGTAGCTAGCGGGGGGGGGGGAGGGGGCGGCCGCCCCGGGCCCACTGACTTTTTGGGGCCCACCCCGGAGCCGCCATTAATACATCCTTTATTTTTAACTAGATCGGTGTCTGCAGACACCGATCTAGTTACAATGCTTCCTGGTGCTTAACTGTCTTGTAAACCGCAAGCCAATACAGGCCTGTGGTTTACAAGACCCCGAGACCACAGTCCGATGTTGTCTTCTAAGCACAGGCAGCGCGATGACGTCACAACATCGTGCCGCCCGCGCTCAGACACAGACGTCATGCGCGTGGACAGGGAGGAAGCGGCGGCGGCTCCGTTCATCAGCATCGCAGGTAGGTGAGTATGATTTTTTTTTTTGTGGGTATATTAATAGAATAAGGGGTGGTTAGGAGGGGGAAATCTAACTATAAAGGGAGGATTCATTAGGGGGCATTATGACGATGGGGGGTCATTTATATAAGGGTTATTAGGGGTATTATGAATACAAGGGGGGAGGTTATTTATATAAAGGGCCATTAGGGGGCATCATTTATATTAGGAGGCATTATGAACATAAGGGGGTGGTCATTAATATAAGGAGTCATTAGAGGTGCAGTATTTATGTCAGGGGGAATTGGGGATAATATGAGGGTCAATTAATTTAATTAAAGTTGCACTTGCACCTTATTAAGACTAAGGCCCCACGTAGCGGGCTGCAGCAAAAAAAGCGCTGCAGGAAAAACCGTGGTGGTAGCGTGTGTTGGGGCCTTAGCCTTAAGGCATTTTCCAGCTCATTTTTATTGATGATCTATCCTCAGAATAAAACATCAATAAGAGATAAGTGATTCCCCACTGATCAGCTGTATGAAGGGGCTATGGCACCTGTTTATATCACACGCTGTCTGTTTATAGTGACTGTGTGATGTAATTCCAGCCTTGTCACATAGACGTGTATAGGATGAGGCTGTAGTTACATTACATGGCCGCTATGAGATGAATGACACTATGTAAACAGAGAAGGAGTCACGGCGCTTACACAGGTACCATGGTTCATTCAAACAGTTGTTCCTTGGGGGTCCTGGGTATTGGAACCCCCAAAAAATTTTTTCCTTTTTTTTCCCTTTTTAATTAGGAAACACCTGAGGCATTAGTAATAAGGGGCAAATTATCTAAAGAGGACCTTTCACATCCTCATGTATATGCGGTTTTACATACCGCTAGAAAGCTGACAGCGCGCTGAATTCAGCACACTGCAGGCTTTCCCGTTATATGCCCCGGGGCTGGAGATATCGGCGGTCTTAGTTTCATGGTTTACTGTCAGAAGGGCGTTCCTGACTGTCTAGCTGCGCTGTGAGGAACGCCCTCCCTGACTGTGCTCGTCCATAGACTTGTACTAGGGGGGCGTTCCTCACAGCTCAGCGTCATCACTGGGCTGAGTACACCCCAGTACAATTCTATGGACGGGTACTGTAAGGGAGGGCGTTCCTCACAGCGCAACTAGACTGTCAGGAACGCCCTTCTGACAGTGAACGGTGAAATTTAGACCCCCGATATCTCCAGCCCCAGGGCATATAACGGGAAAGCCGGCAGTGTGTTGAATTCAGAGCACTGTCGGCTTTCTAGCGGTATGTAAAACAGCATATACATGAGAACGTGAAAGGTCCTCTTAAAGGGGTGCAAAGGGAAGTTATTAGTTTAAAGATGCACTTGGGGGTATTATTCATTATGGGGGGTTATATTATATATTTTATAATTGGGGTAGCAGCAGGATGGGGGCTTTGTGCAGGTGAGGACAATGTGCGTCAGGTGCCTGGAAAAGTGAGGAGCCAAAGATGTCTGTGTTGCAAACTTTACAGAGACTGGAAGAAGTGGTCATGGCTGTCCAGATGAAAGAGATGCGGAATGTGAACGATTGGTCAGAGATGTCACCGGTAAGTCACTAAATGCTACTGCCCTGTATTCACCTAAATCGTCTGCAGAGCCCTGTGTAGAGCCGCTATATACCACTATACGATCACTGTATACTGATAGTATCGGTATACAAACATGTCCAAGTTGGGGGCCCACTTGGACATGTTCGCCCCCCTGTGCTAAACCCCTAGCTACGCCTCTGGTCAGGCATATACAGTATATTCAACTGACTGCATAATTACACAATTATATATGTAAAATACAACATTCACAAAACAAATATGTATATAAAGTAGTTGCCATGACAGCTCACACATAATACAACTTTACAATTAATATTGCTTCATTCAATAACTACTTCAGTTAAAAATTATATAACACAGCTTTCTGTACATATATGAAAACAGTGCCAGACTGAGTGACCAAACAACAGTATTCCACTAACATTACCAGAAATGTACCCATAAAATACTGCCATACAGTGTTTACATAAAATGGCTATGCACTTCCACAAAAGATTTATACCATGTATTATACAATGCATAAATAATAACACACTACACTGAATAAAAAAACATCTAAAAATATTGTGTTATATATACAGTAACATTCCCTTTATTGTAAAAGCTGTGGTCAGATTGTGAGCTACCCCTTGTGTACAACAGTGGGATTAATACTACATATATGCATGTGTTTGAGTATCTACAGACAGAAGGCCCGGCATACTCACCACTTGAAAATGACAGCAACACTTTGCCCATATTGACCCTATCCTTACTGGCAGCAGTATCCCCATCTCAGAACAGAGGAGTAAAAAGGTTATCCTAGAGATGCTCCTCCTCTGCAGTACCTTTTACTCACCAGACTTCTGCTGTCTTAAGGTCCTGTGCACTCATAGTCATGTGACCATGATGTCACAAGTCCTCTATGTGTTATAGCCACAGAAGCTGAAGCCAAGTGGTATGGCTGGAAGCCTCTTTGCAGTTGATCTGCCCCTGCAGACTTGAAAAAGTGTTTTACAAAGTAAAACAACAAAAAAAAAAAAAAGATGACATAGAGAATTTCCCTACCTTGAAAAAATTCATTGTTGCTCCATCAAGGACTGCTCCATATTCTATTTTTGTCTGTCTTGCCAGGTCATCTGCTGAGTCAATGGCAGATTCCATTCTTTCTACCGTGAGGAAGGCAGCAAGGTTTGCAGTATATGATGATATAATGATAAGAGTGAAAAACCACCAAATACCACCAATAATCCTTGTTGACAAAGCTTTTGGCATTAGTTCAGATCCTACAAAATATGAAATTACAAATATAAATAATTTCACGTTTAAATTTATTCTCTTGACTGAATTCATATACAGCATTATGGAACAGTTTTCACTGGAGTTTTGAATGTTATCAAAACAGCAGTGGCCAAAAGGTATTTTAAAAGTCTAAAGTATAATATAAAATATACTACAAGCAAACTGTTTTGGTTTGTTTAGTGTTTTTTGTGTTTGTGGCTATTATTAATGAAAAAAAAAACTTTGAAAAACACTGCAAATATTGGGGCAGATTTATTAACCCTGTATAATTTCATTGGTCAACATACAAAACTAAAATTATTTTATGTCACAAATAGTAAAGATGGTGATCTTTGTACTTTTTTGCTGAATTCAAATCTACTTTAAATTTTTTTCTGCAATCCATAGTTTTATAGCTTTCAACACTTGATTTAAAATTCAAAGAAAAGGTACATGCTTAGTATAATTCTACTTTCTCGATTAAGATTCTAACAGCCTTTCTTCTGATATTTGAGTGGCACTGCTACTTAAGCACTGTTTAGTAAATTTAACAGCAGACTATTGCAGCATTTTTATTTAAACTGTATGGAAGGTTTATTTGACAAGCATATGATGTTATTTGGCCAAAATTCTATATGACAGTGCTAATTAACACTGTATAGTTATTTCTCATATTGTTTGATAGAACAACATACGGGGCCTGGGGAAAGGGCAAGTCAACAAAATTTAAGGCCAGCCGTTGAATCCTTCCCTTCATCAGATAGTCATTACCGGATGAAGTATGAAACATTGATGTTTACACTCTGATTCCTCAGAAGAACTCATATGACATTGCTAATATTCTCTGGTCTTGTCTTACTCTTGTTATAATAGACAAGAGAGCAGGCAAACGTTAGACATACAGGTGCATCTCAATAAATTAGAATATCTCTGAAACGTTTATTTATTTCAGCAATTGAATTAAAAAAGTGACCTCCTATATTTTCTAGATTCTTTACACACGGAGTGTTCTATTTCAAGTGTTTTATTTCTGTAAATGTTGATTATGGATTACAGGTAATGAAAACCAAAATATAAAAAACGTAGAATATTGTAAAAAAGTTCAGTATTGTAAATTCAGTGTGTCACCTGCCAAGGTTTCCTAAGCCTTTAAATGGTCCCTCAGTCTGGTTCAGTAGGACACACAATCATGGAAGACGCTGATTATGAATTGTATTACTGAATTACTGAAATGAATGAACGTTTCAAAGATATTCTAATTTATTGAGATGCACCTGTATGTTCACAAAGTCAGCTCCTCCCATTACACAACCCTTTTTCAGTTAGTAGGTGCTCACTTTTTTTTTAAATGTATAGGTAAATGTGTTGTGTAACACTATAAAGCATTTTGTTCTTTCTATACTTTTTTCCTATATGCAGTACTGAACTGCTAGTGGTTGGAGGTGACACACACACACACACACACACTCACACACACCACATATATATATATATATATATATATATATATATATATACACACACACACAGTGGGGAAAAAAAAGTATTTAGTCAGCCTCCAATTGTGTAAGTTCTCCCACTTAAAAAGATGAGAGAGGCCTGTAATTGACATCATAGGTAGACCTCAACTATGAGAGACAAAATGAGAAAACATATCTAGAAAATCACATTGTCTGATTTTTAAAGAATTTATTTGCAAATTATGGTGGAAAATAAGTGTTTGGTCTATAACAAAAGTTCATCTCAATACTTTGTTATATATCCTTTGTTGGCAATGACAGAGGTCAAACATTTTCTGTAAGTCTTCACAAGGTTGGCACACACTGTTGCTGGTATGTTGGCCCATTCCTCCATGCAGATCTCCTCTAGACCAGTGTTGTTTTGGGGCTGTCGCTGAGCAACACGGACTTTCAACTCCCTCCAAAGAAATTCTATGGGGTTGAGATCTGGAGACTGGCTAGGCCACTCCAGGACCTTGAAATGCTTTTTATGAAGCCACTCCTTCGTTGCCCTGGCGGTGTGCTTGGGATCATTGTCATGCTGAAAGACTCAGCCACGTTTCATCTTCAATGCCCTTGCTTATGGAAGGAGGTTTGCACTCAAAATCTCACGATACATGGCCCCATTCATTCTTTCATGTACACGGATCAGTCATCCTGGTCCCTTTGCAGAGAAACAGCCCCAAAGCATGATGTTGCCACCCCCATGCTTCACAGTAGGTATGGTGTTCTTTGGATGCTTTCAGCATTCACTCTCCTCAGAGGCGTAGCTAGCGGGGGGGGGGGGGCTGAGGGGGCGGCTGCCCCGAACCCACTGATTTTTTGGGGGCCCACCCTGGGGACCGTCATTAATACATGTTTTACTTTTAACTAGATCGATGTCTGCAGACACCAATCTAGTTAAAACCCATCCTGCAACTAACTGTATTGTAAACCGCAAGCCACTTCAGGCTTGCGGTTTACAAGACACACGGCACAGGCAGCACGATGACCTCATAGCATCACGCCTACGCAGAGACGCAGACGTCCTATGCGTGAACCCTGAGCATAGAGCATAGGGCCAAGAAGAGGAGTCGGCGGCTCCATTCACCAAAGGATCATAAGTAGGTGAGTATAACTTTTGTTTTGTTTGTTTTTTTAGCGCAGTTGTGGGTGTTTTAATAGTATAAGGGGGGAATTAGGAGGTAGAATTATAAAGGATGATTCATTAGGGGGCATTATGACAATAGGGGGGGGTCATCTATATAAGGGGGCATTGTGAACGTAAGGGGGTCATTTATATAAAGGCTATTAGGGGGCATTATGAATACAAGGGGGGGGAGGTTATATAAGGGGTCATTAGAGGGTATCATTTATAAAAGGGGTCATTAGAGGTGCAGTATTTATGTTAGGGGAAGTCAGGGGCATAATATGAGGGGGCAATTAATTTAATTAAGGTGGCACTTTGGCTTTATTAGGACTAAGGCCCCACCGGAGTATAATAATCGGACACCCAGGAGAGGTGATAAACATAAAAATAGTGTTACTCACCTCTCCAGCGATCGGTGTTACTCCGAGCAGGCTTGGGGCCTCTGGTGACGTCATCAGGTCGCGTCGCTGGCCTGGTCACGTGATGTGTGTGCGCAATTAAACAGGGCCTAAAGCTGCAGGGAGTGCCCCGGTGTCCGGGATAGGTAAGTACCACTGGTTTTTATGTTTGTCACCTCCCCTGGGTCTCCGATCATTATACTCTGGGGTCTGAAAAGACCCCAGAGTATAATAATAGTTCATGGGTGGGCAACTATGCATAATACCGTGTGCAGGGGCCACTGTGGAGCATAATACCAGTGCAGGGGCCACTGTGGAGCATAATACCAGTGCAGGGGCCACTGTGGAGCATAATACCAGTGCAGGGGCCACTATGGAGCATAATACCAGTGCAGAGGCCACTATGGAGCATAATACCAGTGCAGGGGTCACTATGTAGTATAATAACAGTGCAGGGGCCACTATGGAGCATAATACCGTGTGCAGGGGCCACTGTGGAGCATAATACAGTTTGCAGGGGCCAATATGGGGCATAATACCGTGTGCAAGGGCCACTAGGGAGCATAAAACTGTGTGCAGGGGTTGCTGTGGAACATAATACTGTGTGCAGGGGCCACTGCTGGGTATAATACCGTGTGCAGGGGCCACTATGGAGCATAATACCGCGTGCAGGGGCCGCTGTGAGGCATAATACAGTGTGCAGGGGCCGCTGCAAGGCATAATACAGTGTGCAGGGGCTGCTGTGGAACATTATAGTGTGTGTAAATGGGGCATTGTAAACAGGGGCTAAGATGCCTGTTTATATCACACGCTGTCTGTTTATAGTGACCATGTGATGTAATTACAACCTTGGCACGTAGATATGTATAGGACGAGGCGGTAGTTACATTACATGGCCGCTATGAGATGAGTGACACTATGTAAACAGAGAAGCGGTCACGGCGCTTACACAGGTACCATTCACACAGCTGATCAGTAGGGGTCCTAGGTTTTTGAGCCCCATTGATTATTTTATTAATGACCTGGAAAACCTTTTAATTAGTTAACACCTGGGGCATTATTAATAAGGGGCACTATTTATACAGGGTACACACGGACATTATTAATAAGGGGCACTATTTATACAGGGTACACACGGATGTTATTAATATAAAGATGCACTTGGGAGTATTATTCATTATGAGGGGTTATATCATATATTTTATAATTGGGGTAGCAGCAGGATGGGGGTGCAGGTGAGGACAATGTGGGTCAGGTGCCTGGAAAAGTGAGGAGCCAAAGATGTCTGTGTTGCAAACTTTACAGAGACAAGTCACAGCTGGAAGAAGTGGTCATGGCGGTCCAAAGGGAAGAGAAGGAAAATGTGACCGATTAGTCAGAGACGTCACCTGTAAGTCACAGAATGTTACTGCCCTGTATTCACCTAAATGATAGAGGATAAATACCTGATTGATGGGGGTCTGTCTGCTGAGTCTCCCACTGAGCCTGTGAATTGTTTTTTTCCCCTCACTGGGTGGGAATTCAGCCTGACCACAGCCATATATATAGGTGTGTCACTTGGTGGATGGACGAACCCGCGTGGCTCTCCTTCACTTCAATGGGAGCGCCGAAGTTACCCGAAGTCCAGTACTCAACTATCTGCGGTCCTATTATAGAGAATGGGGGCCACGTGGACTCGTCCATCTACTAAGCAGAAGATGTGTGAAGTTACTTTCATCTGATACTGAAGTAATGCAGTAAGAAGATTTCTTAAAAACTGTTTTATAACTTTGTGTATTGTGTATATTGTGCGACGATAACAGCGTGTGAAGCTAGTAGCATAGAAACTCAATTTTTTTTTTTTTTGTTTTTGGGGGGGGCGTCTTTCTATAGTCCGCCTCAGGCAGCAAAGAGTCTAGGTTCACCACTGATACTATATAAACAGAGAAGGGGTCACGGCACTTACACAGGTACCATGGTCCATTCAAACAGCTGATCCTGGAGCTCCCGGGTATTGGAACCCCACTAATTTTTTTTTTTTTACCTTTTAATTAAGAAACACTTAGGGCATTAATAATAGGGGGCAATATTTAAAGGGGGTACACAGGGAAGTTAATTTAAAGATACACTTGGGGGTATTATTCATTTTGGGGGGGTTATATTATATATTTTATAATTGGGGTAGCAGCAGGATGGATGTGCAGGTGAGGACAATGTGGGTCAGGTGCCTGGAAAAGTAAGGTAAAAGTTAGTCTCTCTTTACAGAGACTGGAAGAAATGGTTATGGTGGTCCAGATGGAAGAAAAATTGGAATGGAAATGTCAGAGACATCACTGGTAAGTCACTAACTGATAATGCACTGTATTCACCCTGTGTACATCCGATATCTACCACTATACGGTCACTCTATAGTGATAATATCGGTATACCTAAGTTGGGGGCCCAATTGACCATGTTCGCCCCCCGTGCTCAACCCCTAGCTACAACTCTGACTCTCCTCCAAACACGACGAGTTGTGTTTCTACCAAACAGTTCTACTTTGGTTTCATCTGACCATATGACATTCTCCCAATACTCTTCTGGAACATCCGAATGCTCTCTAGCAAACTTCAGAAGGGCCTGGATATGTACTGGCTTAAGCAGGGGGACACGTCTGGCACTGCAGGATCTGAGTCCCTGGCGGCGTAGTGTGTTACTGACGGTAGCCTTTGTTACGTTAGTCCCAGCATTCTGCAGGTCATTCACTAGGTCCCCCCCGTGTGGTTCTGGGATTTTTTGCTCACCATTCTTGTGATCATTTTGACCCCACGGGGTGAGCACTTGCGTGGAGCCCCTGATCGAGGGAGATTATCAGTGGTCTTGTATGTCTTCCATTTTCTAATTATTGCTCCCACAGTTTATTTCTTCACACCAAGCTGCTTGCCTATTGCAGATTCAGTCTTCCCAGCCTGGTGCAGGTCTACAATTTTGTTTCTGGTGTCCTTCCACAGCTCTTTGGTCTTCACCATAGTGGAGATTGGAGTGTGACTGTTTGAGGTTGTGGACAGGTGTCTTTTATACTGATAAAAATTTCAAACAGGTGCCATTACTACAGGTAATTAGTGGAGGACAGAGGAGCCTCTTAAAGAAGAAGTTACAGGTCTGTGAGAGCCAGAAATCTTGCTTGTTTGTAAGTGACCAAATACTTATTTTCCACCATAATTTGCAAATACATTTTAAAAAAATCAGACAATGTGATTTTCTGGATTTGTTTTCTCATTTTGTCTCTCATAGTTGAGGTTTACCTATGATGTCAATTACAGTAAAATGTTGTACCGTGTTAGCCATTGAAAGTAATGGAAGAGTGAAGTAATCAGGCGATACCTTTTAGAGGCTAACTGAGTATATTTGATGGGATGGTAAGCTTCCGGAAGTACTAGCTCCCTTCATCAGACATGGGGTTATACAAGAAACTTTAGGGTATAAAAAATCTGTGAATTTTCAGTTTCTTGTATAACCCCATGTCTGATGAAGGGAGCTAGTACTTCCGGAGCTTACCATCCCATCAAATATACTCAGTTAGCCTCTGGTTTTGCCTGATTACTTCACTCTTGCACAATTGGTGGCTGACTAAATACTTTTTTTCCCTAATGTATATTTTGCTTTTCAACTGCAGCAAACAATAAAAAGTTTCCTTCTGTGTTTAGTGACAAGTAGGTGACAACATTATTTCTTGCACATATTTTTTTCTTGACAAGAGTGACTGCTTCTTTATCTCACAGCTTTCAAAATGTGTCAAACCTCTTGTTTAGGAGAATTGAAAGAACATAAAAATGAAACAGTCACAAAAGACATAATGCCTTACCTTGTTGCATTAATGCACCAACAGCAAACCAAAAACTGTTTAACAGGGTAAAGTTGTTTTCCACAACATCAGTTCCTGGGTTACATGGATGAGCATCGTACCATTCATAAGGACTAAACCTGAAGCAGAGAAAATACAAAGAAAAGATACTTACTGCAGTATTTGGTCATAGGGTTGCACTCTATTTTCTTATTGACTTCTTTAATTTTAAGTCACCACAAGGAAATAATTTAAAAGACAATAGAAACTAACACATTATTTCACATGATCACATATGCCTTTATATGCAGAATACAGATCCAAGTAATTATGGACCATATAGCTTTTGTATTACTTCCATAGATTCAGTCCTATTTAGAGTCTTCTTATGCTGAAAAATTAGAAGTATTTATGTAAAATTTGTAATGTTAAGGTAAATTTTAAATTCTCCACCTCCTCTAGAATTATTATTGTATGCTAATGATACAAATGACATATCATCTGAGCATTATGGTGGCTCAGTGGTTAGCACTGTTACCTTGCAGTACTAGAGTCCTAGGTTTGAATTCAGCCAAAGACAACATCTGCATGGAGTTTGTGTGGGTTTCCATGCACTCCACAGAAAAAAATACTAATAGGGAATTTAGATTTTGAGCCCTGCTTGGAACTGTGTTGACAACATCTATAAAGCGCTGCAGAGTATGATGGCACTATATAAGTAAGCAAAATAAATAAATATGGCTCCATATCATGAACATATTCCATTGTCTTTAACCACTTCATGATGAGGTTTGTTTACTCAGTTCATAATCAGACACATTTTGAGGGTTTTCTTAGTTCAGAAGTTTTTGAACTATCTTCGGTGATACATAGGGATTTATTTTTATGCCATTGTTATTTCTGCATTTTTTTTTATTAATGTCTGAGAAAATATTTAGAAAATAGGAAAAAGTGTATGTTTTTAACATTTTTCAGTTATTTTTTTAATAACTCAATGCTAGATTATAGCTTAAAATTGGTTTTTCTCTGCATTACTTTTTTTTTTAACATAGGTGAAACATATAGGGAGTAGCATTCTTTTTTTTTTTTTTTTTTTTTTTTTTTTTTTATGACATTATTGCTCCCCCAATAAGGTCATAATTGGGGCATTTTAAAATTTCCATTATTGTTATTATTATTAAGAAACAGATCCTCATACAGCTCAGTGAAAAGAAAAATAGAAATTTAATAGCTTAAGGCAGGGAGTAAAATCTAAAATAAAAAAAAAAAAAAAGGTTGTGGCTGTTAAAGAGGATGTCTCTCTTTACTTCCCTGCAGCAATGACATGCCTGTAGCTTATCACTAGCCTCAGCGGCCATGTACATCTACACACAGAGACGAGTAAGGACCACCCTAATGATAGCACTGGAGCAATGAGGAAATTAACAGCTGAGTACACTTTATTTTATTTTATTTTATTTTATTTTATCACATTTCTTGTTTTTTTGCTCATTTTTAAAAAATCCTTTGCATAAATAGCACAGCGGATTGTAATAAATTTAGAATTAATATCTGGCTGTTTGCATGCTCCCTGTCCCTCTGATAAAATAACTTTCACTTTGAAAATCACTGCTCTATGCGTCTTGAGATGGACTTCAGGTTCAGGGGCGGATTATAATAAGGGTAAAAAAAAAAGGCTGTAAGGAGACCCAATGGCAAGTAATCGGCCAGTTTCTCCCATTATAATCTGACCTCATAATCAACTGGATTTTTTTTCGGTGCCCCTATCAAGACTTGTATCACACATACACTCTATAGACCCCAGAGTATAATAATCGGAGGCCCAGGGACAGTGTTACTCCTCATGTACACACACAACAGCTTATTCTAAAAAGCCAAATGAAACAACAGGTACTATATGCTTTAATGCTTTCTATTCCCTGTGATGGTAGTGCAGTGCAATGTGCCACCCAACAAAAAAAACACATACTCACTCCATTTTACGCCAAATTATAAATAACATTATTGAAGAAAGACTGAGCTTCACTAATTCTGACACCCACATCACAATACCATATGAGTATGGAACAATGCACATATTCTAAAATCTGCCTAGGACACTGCTTATGTTTCTCTAGCAATACCCATACAATTGTTATAAATGAGATAACTGTAAAGGTAGCGGTTGGACACTGATCATAAAGCAATGATTCTAGCATTATGTCAATAAGATAGCAACAATTATTTTAAAAAAGGCTGATCACCCCTTTTAACATTCCAGAAGTAACTTGAGGTATGTAATTCTAGCATCACCATCGTTAACCTAGCAAAATGGTCAATGATAAATGTACAATTCATACCAAAGAATTCTATATTAATAAACAAAACAAACACAATTATATATAGCATAGGATTATTAGATTAGTAATGACATTAATGGTATATGACTAGTGCATATCATCAATGTCCAATCAGTAGAATCCTGAATGCTAGAATGAAGTGGTGCTAGAAAAATTACCATGCACTTTCATTTCTGCTGAAACTTGTTGTGTTTTTTGTGGTCATATAGTTGGCCCTTGACCTAAACGGCAATGAGGCCACTGAAGAAGGATGAGGCGCACTTCACTTTCAGAGTGCCACTTGTACTTAGCAGACACTGATGGCATACCCTACCCTGCACCACCCACATTCAAGAAGATCTGGGCAATGAGTCTGAACTACTGAGCCAGGGTGACCACTTGCACTAGATACTTTAGGTGGACAGTATAATATGTAATCAAAACAACAGCGGATGGCACCATATAAAACACTTATCTAGACGCTAAAGCTTTTTGAAAATAATTAAATTTAAAAATTTGTGTTTTGTGAAATCTATAAAATATGGGCAATCTTTTACCAACTATATCTTTATTACATGGACATATGTATTCATGTACTTCAGTGTTATATCCATCCTGAGCTGCTAGTTTAATTTCTTAAGCATAGATACCATACAATGTGAGTGAATACTTTGAGACATCCTGTTTTCTTTGCAGCTGCAGAAATCTTTTTTGCTATAATCTCAAGAGGTGACCTTGCGTTGATTGCACTGATGAAGTGACCTCTGCCAGTCACAAGCACTAAGCTCTTGAGGATCAAAGAAAGTGTCATTAATACAATGTCACCCCTTCCAGTATAGATAGAATAAGTCACTCAGCAAACAGAACTGCAGGCTAACTCTCACACTGCATCAAAGATAAAAGGTATAAAACTTTTATGCTGTGAAGAGCACTCTGAAGAAAGACTTCTGAGGCCTCGAGAACCAAGTATAAAGTATTGATAAACTGCTACGTGAAATGCATCCAATTCTACTAATCAGAATTCAGCTTCACAGCTCATAATTAGGGGTAAGGATGGAGATGCTCAAAAATGGTTTTACCAAGTGGGAATTTGCTGCTATATTGCTTTTAAGGAAGAAATGCATGAGTTGAGTCAGAGGTTACATATTGTGAAAGCGTTCTAAAGACGCAACAAATGAGACTAATTTTCATTAAATGAGCATGCCAAAGAACATCTCAGATACCGTACTGAATAAAGATCTTGAAGTCTAATTTATGATATTGTACATAATGTATTGTTTAGCAGCCCTGTAAAGCTACCACTACTGTATTTATTAACTAGATAATAAAAATGTTATCTTATTTGCATATCTCAATATTTTATGTTTAAAACAGATAGTTAGGATTAGGAGACATACATTTTTCATACACTGAAATACATGAGCATCCCTCAACAGTCTTTTCTTAATAACATAGTAACTGAATAGAAATAGAAAATAAAAGATGAGAGAAAGCAACTGGATGAGTGAAGATACAGTAATTTCATATGCATGATATATTGTACAAAGAAAATAATTCAGTGGACTCTTACCTGTATCTCTCCAACTATAGCGTGGCTCTCCTTTCTATGCGCTAAGAGTAGTGTTGAGTGAACCCGTCAAAGTTTCAGTTTGACGCGTTCCGCCGAACTTTGCCCAAAAGTTCGGTTAGTGTACCCAGACTCGACCCGAACCCCATTGAAATCAATGGGGACCTAAACTTTGTGACCCGAAAATGGCTGTAAAACTTTTTTTTTTTACTTTTTAGTGATGTCCTACTATGGGACCTGAACCAGCGATACACTGATCACTGGTTCAGCACTATAGACTGCAATGAACGTGTATTGCAGTCTATAGAGGAAGTCAGCCTATGCAGACGCATAGGCTGACTTCAGCGCTGACCTTCGGGGTCGGGTTTGGGTACCCGAACACACAAAGTTTGCCACGGACCCGAACTGTGCAGTTCAGATTCGCTCAACACTAGCTAAGATTTATAAATTTGCAACAGCTGAAGAGCAACAAGTTTGAGACCATTTCCATAGTGAACCCATGTGAAAACATGTATAGATGCCTAATCACCCAATATTATACACAGTCAGCACCAAGGACCACAGTGTGAAGTTAGTAGGACTAGGTCCCAAGATTACAGTCTGGTCATTTTCCTGTGGTACAGTGCCAGTTTGGACATGTTGGACATGATGGCTGTTTCTCTTCCTGTCAATCCTCCCACAGGTCTTGGGGTGGTGTCAGGACAAGGTAATGCACTGACAGAGATGATGATAGTGATGATTACTGAAAGACACAGACTTGTGGCAGTCTCCTAGCTAAATAATGATGTTGGATTTGCTTCATAACCAATAGCCAGCCAAAATAATTAAAATTCAGTCTCTGATGGCCATTTGTATATACCAGGGATGGCAAACCTTTTAGAGACTGAATGCCCAAACTGGAACCCAAAACCAACTAAATTATCACAAAGTGTCAACATGGCAATTTAACCTTAAAGGGAGTCTATCATTCGCAAAAAACAGTTTTAAGCTAATGGCACATTGGAATGGCCTTTAAAAAGGCCATTCTTCTACTTTTCCTTGTTTTCTTCTCCCAACTGATTCCAAGATAATTAGTTTCTTCATGTATGTAAATGAGCACCACGGAGCACCCGGGGTGTACCTTCTCTTCGGCGAGCACCCATCGCGTCATCACTTCTTACCGCCCCTTCAGCCGTTGCGGTGACTCCCCTCTTGGTCTTCTTTCTTTTTGCTTCTTGCTCTCAGCAAATTCTCACGACTGTGCATGTGCAATCAGCTCTGCCACGCTCTTGTGACAGACCACTGGAAAATGGTGGCCGATTGCGCATGTGCAGTCGCGAGAATTCGGCGAGAGCAAGAAGTGAGGAGTAAGAAGAAAGAAGGCCAAGAGGGGAGTCACTGCAACGGCCGAAGGGGTGGTAAGAAGTGATGACACGATGGATGCTCGCTGAAGAGAAGGTATGCCCCGGGTGCTCCGTGGTGCTCATTTACATACATGAAGAAACAAATTATCTTGTAATCAGCTGGGAGAAGAAAACAAGGAAAGGTAGGAGAAGGATGGCCTTTTTAAAGGCCATACCAACGTGCTATTAGCTTAAAACTGTTTTTGCGAATGATGGACTCCCTTTAATACTGTGTGGATCCATAATTGTGAACAGTTACGGACCCACAAAATACAGTCATGTAAATGGGGAATTACAGAGCTTTCAATAATACAAACAACTTTGTACTGAAAGGTAGAAGTTTGCATTTGGTATACTTTTGAACAATTAATGTTCACTATTTACATCACACAGTATCTGTTTTATAGTGATTGTGCACTGTTATTACAGTATTATATGCTCCAGAGTGGCCCCCACACAGTATTATATGCTCCAGAGTGGCCCCCACACAGTATTGTATGCTCCAGAGTGGTCCCCACAGTATTATATGCTGCACAGTGGGCCCCCGCACAGTATTATACACTTCACAGTGGGCCCCCGCATAGTATTATACGCTCCACAATGGGCCCCCACACAGTATTATATGCTCCACAGTGGCCCCCACACAGTATTATATGCTCCACAGTGGCCCCCACACAGTATTATATGCTCCACAGTGGCCCCCCACACAGTATTATATGCTACTTACCTGAAGTCCTACGAAGGGCAGGTAAGTAGCCTCCAGGGGCGCAACTTGAGGGGGTGCAGAGGGTGCAGTCGCACCACGGCCCAGGAGCCTTAAGGGGCCCATAAGCACTGACATCAGTATTGAGATTGTAGCTTCCATCTGGCCCATAAGCCAAGGAAACCCACAGATTACCCTAACCACACTAAGGTTGATTAAACTCCTTAGTACCCGTAACCATCACTATCAAGAATTCACTGTAGGGATGAGGTAGGGGGCTCTGGACAAAAGATTGTTCCGGGGGCCCCAAGACTTTAGTTACACCACTGGTAGCGTCCTCCTTCTTCTGACTGCAGGTCCAGTGGCCTACACTGACAGAGGTAATCGCTCACTAACGGGGAATCCTGTACCGGATTCCCCGTTAGTGAGCGATCAGGGCAATGGCGCATGTGCCAACAAAGAGGGCTCTGAGTGCCCCCTCTGGGACTCGTGCCATAGGTTTGCCAACATGGTTATATACAGTGCATAAACTCTAGTAGACAATGCTGTCTACTGCTAAGCCCATAACTGAATGGTCACTAATCTATGAACAAGTAAATAAACTTATTTCCTTTTATCCAATTAAGTTTAAGTTCAGATGGCTGAAAATGAAGAGCAATTTGAGGCAGACATCTGCAGATGAATGAGCCTAATCAGCGGGGATTCCTGCGCTACAGAATCCATGGAAATATCATGCAGAATGCTTATTTTTTTCAGCATCAGCAATTTGAGGAAAAATCAGGACAGTGGGTTACATCTGACATTATTTATGATGACTCTGAGACCAGAAGAGGTTGGAAGATCCGTGCCAGAGTCCAGGAGAAATGAGTAACACTGTTAATATTTTTCCTCACGTGGGCCTTGGCTCATTATACTCTGGGGTATCTTATGAGGTTTGCCTAAAGGTATAGAGCGGAGGCCGCCACCTGCACTCTGCAACAATAGTCATAGTAAAGGGCCTTGGGGATGGTAGCTTGCCCTGGTTGGCCAATATTCCACTGGTCGGCCTACTGGGAATTTTTGCGGTGATATACATTGCCAATCTGCCCCTGCTTATTCCTGACTGTCCAAGTAGTTGTAAAGCAAAATAACCTTCCTTGCCATATCTGGTCTTGATGGCACAAAGAAACATTTTCACACTGCCAGTTATGTAACTAAAATTTAAATGCTATACTGCGCTTTATAATAACTGCTTAGAGGATGTGTGCCAGATCCTGCACCCCCTGGGACCGCAACTACACATACCATTCCCTTGCCCATGACTCTTGTAGCCGCATTGAGTACTTCCTCACTAGTCATCATGCTCTTTCTTGGTCCCCTGTGGCTCAGATTGGTTCGGCCCTCTGGTCTGACTATGCCCCTGTGTTCTTGTCCCCATGCCCGTGTGTTCTTATCCTTTGAGGTGCCAGGCCTTATGGTTCCACGATCCATGATCCACCATGCTCAGGACCTGACTCCCTTTTGCTGCAATGGGAGGCTCTAAAGTGCGTGATCTGTGGCATTTTGAGTAAACACAGTGCACATCTTAAAAAGGAGAGGTCCACGTGGGTTGCCTCGTGGCTGGTTGCGATTCACTCCCTCAAGATAGCGCATAAGCAAACATGCTTTGAATCTTCCCTGACTGAGCTTCTTAACGCAATGGAGGAACTTCGCACTTATCTGGGTGAGATGTACTTACATACCTGGAATCGCGCTCGGAAACATTACTATGAGTTCGCATTCTCTGTCTTGCCGCCTTCACCCTCGCAACAGTCTGACGTATATCCCTTGCCTGTGCGATAGAGCGGGGCGCAACGTCCATAATCCAGTAGATATTGCTGTGACCTTCCAAACTTATTATCTGGACCTCTACAATATCCGTGGTCAGTATGTTGATCTCGATCCAGACTCCCTTGGGGACAAGATCTGGGACTATGTCACCGAAATGTCCCTTCCTAACAATGCCGACTTGGATAAGGTTCTCCTGGCTGAAAATTTTACTGAGGAAGAAGTTTCCACGGTCATTCAGTCCTCCTCGTCAGGTAAATCTCCTGGCCCGGACTGGTTTACTACTAGTCTCTATAAATGTTTATAGGTATTTAATAGCATCGACAGCACCACACCATTTGCTAGACATTCCTTTTCTGATTTACTCACTCACAGTCCTCCCGAATCCTGGCAAGGATCCGACCAGTTGCACCAGTTATTGACTTATTGCTCTCCAAATTATTGGCCAACCATTTATCCCGCTGATGCTGGGCCTGGTCCATACTGACCAGGTTGGCTTCATTACGGGTTGCGATGTGCAAGACAATGTCTGTAAAACTCTCCTAACGATCTTGGCGGCATGTGCAAGTATATCTCCCCTGTGTTTCCTTTAGGTTGATGCTGAGAAAGCCATCGACTGAGTGCACTGGGCAGTGGCGTAACTAGGAATGGCTGGGCCCCAAGGCGAACATTTGACATGGGCCCCCCCCCCCCGAACCGGTTACGGGTCCCCAAACAGTAAAATATGCTTAACAGTGGCCCCAGATAGTATTATATGCTCAACAGTGGCCCCCACACAGCATTATATGCTCCACAGTGGCCCCCATACAGCATTATATGCTTTACATTTCTCCCCCCACACACAGTATAATATGCTACCCACAGTGGCCCCACACAGTATAATATGCTCCACACAGCGGTCCCCACCCAGTATTATATGCTTCCCACAGTGGTACCCACCCAGTATTATATGCCCCCCATAGTGGGCCCCACCCAGTATTATATCCTCCCTACAGTGGCCCCACACAGTATTATATGCTCCCCACAGTGGTCCCCTCCCAGTATTATATGCCCCCCACAGTGGCACACACCCAGTATTATATGCTCTACAGTGGCCCCACCTAGTATTATATGCTCTACAGTGGCCCCCACCCAGTATTATATGCCCCCCACAGTGGCCCCCACCTAGTATTATATGCTCTACAGTGGCTCCCACTCAGTAGTGTATGCTCTACAGTGGCCCCCACCCAGTGTTATATGCTCTACAGTGGCCCCCACCCAGTGTTATATGCTCTACAGGGGCCCCCACACAGTATTATATCCTCCCTACAGTGGCCCCCACACAGTATTATATGTTCCCCACAGTGGTCCCCTCCCAGTATTATATGCCCCCCACAGTGGCCCCCACCCAGTATTATATGCTCTACAGTAGCCCCCACCAGGTATTATATCCTCCCTACAGTGGCCCCCACACAGTATTATATGCTCCCCACAGTGGCCCCCACCCAGTATTATATGCTCTGCAGTGGCCCCACCTAGTATTATATGCTCTACAGTGGCCCCCACCCAGTATTATATGCTCTACAGTAGCCCCCACCCAGTGTTATATGCTCTACAGTGGCCCCCACCCAGTGTTATATGCTCTACAGGGGCCCCCACCCAGTAGTATATGCTCTACAGTGGCCCCACCTAGTATTATATGCTCTACAGTGGCCCCCACCCAGTATTATATGCTCTACAGTGGCCCCTACCCAGTGTTATATGCTCTACAGTGGCCCCCACCCAGTATTATGTGCTCTACAGTGGTTCCCACCCAGTGTTATATGCTCTACAGTGGCCCCCACCCAGTGTTATATGCTCTACAGTGGCCCACACACAGTATTATAAGCTCCCAATAGCCCCCCTCCGCTTCAGTGCTATTATTATACTCTGGGGTCTCCTCAGACCCCAGAGTATAATAATCGGAGGCCCAGAGAAGGTGATTAAAAACAACAAGCATTCATACTCACCTTGCCTTACCTTTCCTTGGCATCCTCGCTCCATCCTGCCGTCTTCAGCGTCTTCAGGCCCTCTTCCGACGTCGCAGCTGAGGCCTGTGATTGGGCCTCAGCGGTCACATGGGGGCGCACTGACGTCATTACGTGGCCGCGCCCCATGTGACCGCTGGGGCCTAATCACAGCCCTCAGTCATGACGGAGGAGCGCCGGAGAGACTATGTGTTTATGGTTTTCAGTCACCTCCCCTCGGCTGCCATCTATTGGAAAGGGGCCTGGAATATGCCAGGGCCCCTTTCCAATGACAGTATGTATAGCGGTCGGGGAACCAGGCTTTCCCCGACCGCTATCATAATGGTCCGGGGTCCGGCCATCTCCAGCTGGCCGCGGGCTCCGTAACCTTCCGGGTCCGTTCGCGGTCGCACCCCCTGCAACCGCGATCATTACTGGTTTGTGGGGTTCGCAGTAGCATCTGCCACAGGGCTCCGGGGCCCCTAATGTCCCGGGCCCTGTGGCAGCCGCTACCGCTGCTACCCCGATAGTTACGCCCCTGGCACTGGTGCTTCCTACGCACTACTCTTGCCCAGGTGGGGGGTGGGCCTGGGTTTCCTGGGTAAAATCCTATCCTTATACAGTGACACCTCAGCTAGAGTGAGGGCTAACATTGTTCTCTCCAAGCCCTTTTCAGTTTGGAATGGCACCTGCCAGGGGTGCCCCTTGTCACCCCTTCTTTATGCACTAGTCATGGAACACTTGGCAGTGTTCCAGCATTCATGGTCTCCAAATGGGTAGCAGACAGGTTAAGGCGATGTTGTATGCCAACAATCTCCTCCTTTATGTCATTCAGCCACACATTTCATTCCCGTCAATACTAAGTGAGTTCAGATGCTTTGAACACCTGAGTAACTTCAAAGTTAATCTAATCAAGAGCGAGGTCCATAATATTACTCTACCTCCGTCTAAGGCTGCCCACCTCACAGATAGCTTTCTGTTTAAGTGGCAATCCACATCTATTAAATACCTAGGGATTCAGATTCCCCCGACCTCTCATATTTTCCGCCTCAACTACAGTCCATTGCTGGAGACAATCTCGTCCGATTTGTGGAAATACGTTGCTTTAAGCCTCTCCTGGTTTAGCTGCTTCAATGCATTAAAATGGATATTTTCCCCCCGACTTCTATATGTATTTAAGGCCTTATCCATCCACCTCCCATGACACTTCGCGTACAGTCTATGTTTGGAAAGTTTGTGTGGGGCTTGGATCGCAGTACATTGCAGTTCAGCACACTGACACAACGTAAAAGATGATGGGGGCATGGGCTTGGCAAATCCTAGATTATATTATCGATCTGTGGTTTTGCTGCATCACTTTGATTGGCACTACCAAGGTGTAGATAAATAGTGGGTCTCAAAAAAGGCTGAATTGCTTTCTGCCCATCGTCCTTCCCGGCCTTGTGTCCCAGCCCACTATCGCCCAAAAACTATCAAACATACATTCCTGTCTGCACACTTTCTTAGGATCTGGGATGAGATGTGCACTGGAGGCCTATTGGGTCCTATTGCTATGAACATTGATATGTTCCCCCTGGCCTGCTCTGCTGATAGATTCTTATGCAGGTGTTGTAGCGACGACGTGAGACTGAGCCAGGTCACCAGAAACCCACCCCTTCCCCCCTCTTGATCAGTTGCATGCCTCCCTCCCGGATATCCCTCTGTCAACTCCTGACCTTCCTTCGTGAATTATCCTTGCTCCTGCTGCTCTCCTCTAGCCTGACTGACTTAGAAAATGCCCTTTCCCACTCCTACACCATTACACGCACACTCACTACACTCTATGATATTCTTCTTAGGGTGACAGTGCCGGGTAGTCCCCCTTACACAGGTTCCAGGGAGAATGATCTCCACCTGTGTCTTTCTTCTGCTGATTGGGACAGGTATTTCTTTTTCGCCCATCAGCTACCAATGCCATTCACCCCAGCTGGCTCTCTTTTCAGTTATTCCTGGAAAGATATCTGCTGTGAAGAAAGATCTCCTGCGGCACTTTCTCACAGCTGCCAGAACAGTCATCCTCAGGCAATGGAGCAGTATTGCTGCGCCTACCTTTGTCGAATTTTTACAGGAGCTTCTCCCTCTCAGAAGAAAGGAGGCCCTGGTGGCGGAGGACTCCCCTGATTCCTCCAAATTTGAGTCTCTCTGGTGGCCATGGGTACTGTTTCAGGAGTCTGCAGAGTTTTCCAACTTTTTCTCCTGACCCTGGTGATGTCCCTTTGATCTCCTTCTGGGATACCAGCCTCCTGCCGCTGCCATACCCCGCCCTTCCTCTGCCCCCTGGTTCTTCCCCCTTTTGTGCAACTCTTTGTTTGTCGATTTTCTTGCTTTCCCTGTCTTATAGTTATTTGTACCATTGTTCCCCCTCTGTATTGATGGTGGTGGTACTGCTTTTGTCTTACCATAGGAGAACCTTTCATCTCATTAGCGGGCTATAGATTCCTGTGGTCCCCGTGCCGTACTGTCTTTTCTGACTCTGTTTCATTAGTCGCCTCTGACCTATATGGAATGATGGAGTTTATATTGATTGCTCTCTACGTTACTTTGTATTTTCAAGGCCCACATGCCTGTATGTGCTACATTATGTTGTTCTTTTCCTGTTATACTTAAAATTTTCAATAAAAACGGATTAAACATAAAATATAAATGCTATGATATTCCGCAGCTCTTTTTTTCCCGCAATGTGTGAATGAGATTAATGAAATCTCATTCACTTTGCAGGTAGCGTAAAACAAAGCTGCTTTTCCACTACCTTAAAGTTAAAGTTAAACTAGGGACTTAAAGTTCCTAGTTCTGTTACTTGTACACACGTGGACAAAATTGTTGGTACCCCTCATTTAATGAAAGGAAAACCCACAATGGTCATAGAAATAACTTGAATCTGACAAAAGTAATAAATAGATAAAAATTCGGTGAAAATGAACAAATGAAAGTCAGACATTGCTTTTCAACCATGCTTCAACAGAATTTTTTAAAAAAGAAAACTCATGAAACAGGCCTGGACAGAAATGATGGTACCCTTAACTTAATATTTTGTTGCACAACCTTTTGAGGCAATCACTGCAATCAAACGATTCCTGTAACTGTCAATGAGACTTCTGTACCTCTTGACAGGTATTTCGGCCCACTCCTCATGAGCAAACTGCTCCAGTTGTCTCGGGTTTGAAGGGTGCCTTTTCCAGACGGCATGTTTCAGCTCCTTCCAAAGATGCTCAATAGTATTTAGGTCAGGGCTCATAGAAGGCCACTTCAGAATAGTCCAATGTTTTCCTCTTATCCATTCTTGGGTGTTTTTAGCTGTGTGTTTTGGGTCATTATCCTGTTGCAAGACCCATGACCTGCGACTGAGACCAAGCTTTCTTGGTCAGAGCCTCCTCCATGTTTCACAGTAGGGACAGTGTTCTTTTCAAGATATGCTTCATTTTTCCGTCTGTGAACATAGAGCTAATGTGCTTTGCCAAAAATTTCAATTTTTGTCTCCTCTGTCCATAGGACATTCTCCCAGAAGCTTTGTGGCTTGTCAACATGTAATTTGGCAAATTCCAGTCTGGCTTTTTTAAGTTATTTCTGTGACCATTGTGGGTTTTTCTTTCATTAAACAAGGGGTACCAACAATTTTTCCACGTGTGTATATTCTTGTTTCTTAATGTTCCCACTACAACACTGTTCTTGTACATTTAACATGTTGCAAATTTGTTCATGTATGTGTTGTGTATACATAGGGTAATAGTACACCTGCCGACTACCTCAGTTTTAACAAGATATCCTAATGTGAAAATCTGAAACTGAGAGGAAAGGAGGTGGAATTCAAGCAGCATTTCTTATGACTCATTGCCTATTTTCTTATTTCAATACAAAAGATCAATGTAGGCTGACATTATACTACACAAAATCTAACTACCTGCACTAAAATAACACTGTGGCTCCAGGGCAGAATTCACAATGTCACCAACTTTCTCATATATACAGCATGTATACTGCTCCAATTCTGCTAAATTAAAATTTTAGGATTCCAAATTACTTTTTAGAAGTGTAGACCCTTTGCCTAAGCAAGGACTCTTCATTCATTTCTCTTTTTTTGTTAGAAATTCAGATCGCCATTGATGTTACAGTTATGACAAAGGAAAACAAAGTAAAAATATATCTAAATTCCATGATATGAAATGATACATGAAACAAGCTATAAGTGTTTTGCACTGAGAGTACTATATCTATTCATTAAGAATTGCTGATTTCCAAGCTACAATCAATTAGCATGGAGAAGTCTGCCAAGCTATTTCAGTGTTAGAGCTTTTCCTCGACTAAAGAGACGAAATGTGGCTGAGCACAAATAGATCAAAGGGAAGTCAGGATCCATACAACTGGTCTCAGAAATGTGAGAATCAACCGTCAAAATCAAATCAAGGAGAATATTCTAAAAGCTGAAACGCAGCAACTTAAGCACAGTGAAAGAAAGCTTGTAAAACCCATTAAAACCAGACTGGAGACATAATGAAGTGACATTTACTCCATGTTCAATCCTTCTACCCATGCAAGTTGTATATTAGAAGTCATGGCTGTTTGACAATCACCCTCAGGCTCCTTCCATCTCATGGTAGGTTTAAGTAGAAATATGATTTCTTATTTAACACATTACTTTTTCCCCTCTGTCTTTCTTGCCCTGACACCAGGAAATAATGTTCAGAGAACTGGGAGTGAGAAAGTATGAATGAATAATAGTTATTCATGAACAAATGACATCTCTGGGGAGAGGTCGGAATCTTTTGCTTGTTGGATTGTTCAAATTCTCCATCCAATTGATATACGGCATATCTCTTAGTTAATTGAGAAAACCTCTTTCATTTTATACTGCACTGAATTTCTAGACAGGCATAATAATAAAAGTGTTGTACAATATGTGCAATTAACTGTCTGACAACACCACCTTACTTAAATAGTACATCACACTATATTTATAGCCATGCCTAGTACATCTCAATTCACTGCTGCAGAATATTAAATACGTTGGGCCCCTATCAGAGCCACTTCTTTCTAGTTAATAAAATTCTGTTCTCATTTAGAAGAGTAATAGATTGGAAACAGTTTTACTCTCCATCCTGTTGTACCAAACTACAAGTAATTAGGTCTTATTAAGTGCTTAGTACTCAAGAACACAGTACCTATAGGTATTTTATGATGCTCTGAAAAAGTTTAATTCCCCACAGACCATCTGAGCTTTCCCCTTAATGATCAGGTAGAGTGCTCCTAAATGACTCTGCCTGATCATAGAGAGAATGATGCAGTCTTTTCTAAAGAATAGTAATAGTCTATTTGAAAGGGGAGAAGTCTGTGCTAAGGGGGCCATAAAGAACAGCCAGTGTGAGATAGAGGACCATGTAGACTAGTCTATGAGAGGGGTATTGGGAGTGGTCTGAATAAGAGATTGGGGCATTAGAGCAGTCTATTTGAGATATGGGGGACATGGGAGAAAGCTGTGTGAGGCACGATATCTGGACATTCTAGTTTCAGATTTCCTTCTACTGTGACATTGCTGATGTCTGGTGAGGTGTAGTCCATTGGACCACACAGAATACTAGTATTGATCCTTTCTCTGCCCACAAATACTGACATTAACCCCTTAATTCCCCTCAAATACCAGGGCTGAAAACATTAACCTCTTCACTTTATCTTCATTAATTCCTTCACTTTATCTGCCCTAGACCCCATGGATGCTCTAATAAAACAATGAAGTTCCTTAGTAAATTATTGCAAATTATTTGGTGCTCATGTACAGCTGGTTTGAATTGCTCAACTTCCCTGCTTACTAGTTACAAAGGCCTAGAAAGAGTATTGCCCAAGTGCATACAAAGACAGTCCTTGTTGCTGATGTGTAGTCCCTGGAGAGCGGAAGCTCATGCTAGTTTGGCTATATCCATTATTTCAACCTCTTGCCAACATCCAGCATAATATTGTGGCAGATATTGTGGAGACACAGTGGTAATGCCCGCATTCAGAGTCCTCTCTGATCATGGACATTAACCCTTCAGATGCCTCAATGAACACTGTCCCCCAGAGTGAAATACTGGGGTGGCAATTTGTTTCCATAACTGAAGGCTCCCAAGCCTGTTTTTCTATAATTTTATTACAGACTGTAGTAGGCAGCCCATAATTGAGGTGAGTGAACTTTAAAATTTACTGCAAAATAGGGTTCATGTCCCATATGGGGTCCAAAAAAAAGGTAAAAAAAGAAAAAAAAAAGAAAATCACACCCTTTCCTTATATTAGTAATATACATAATTAAACATCAATACATTAGGGATCCCTGCATCCAGAAATGCCTGAAATATACACATATGAAAATATTTATCCCATACTTTGAATGGCGTACTGGGAAACATATCAAAATTGTTGAACTGTCATTTCTCCTATCTCAAAAAATTGAATAAAAAATAACCAAAACAGCAGACTAATCCTAAAATAACATAAATAAGTGCAACTTGTCCCACAAAAAAGATGCCTTACACAACTATTACATGGAAATATGAAAAAGTTATAGGTGTCTGAATATGCTAAATCAATTATTTTATTTTTCAAAGTTTTGAATTTTTGTTAAGGTGTTCAAACATAACAAAAACTATACATTTAATATCTCTGTAATTGTACCAACCCACAGAATATAGCTAACATGTCATTTTGACTGCACAGTGAACACCATAAAAATAATACACAAATGCATTTTTTTTTTAAATTCTAGTCAAGTCTGAATTTGGTTCCAGCTTCCCAGTATATCATATGGAATACTAAATGATACCATTATAAAGTACAAATTTGTCCCTGAAAAAAATAAGCCCTAAAAATACTCTGAAAAATAGGAAAGTTATGGCTTTTGGAAGATGTGGATTAATGCAAATGTTATTAACATGTATTGGGAAAAGAGCAATCATTACCAGACCCTCTTCACCCACACTTATTGCAGTTTGACAGTATTCCAATATATTATGTATGCCAGTGGTTTGCTGTATTTAGTTGGAGTTGAAAAAAAACATAAAAATAGCTACAAATATTTTTTTAAATATTATGAATAGAGATGAGCGAATTTCTCTAAAGTTCGATTCGAAGTTAAAAAAAAATTCACTTCGATCTGAATTAATTCGCGGGGAATATCGCTAAAAAACACCTATTTCCTAGCTTCAGAGAGCCTGTATAGTGGTGTAGAACACTGTGCCTTGCAGTAAAACGCATAGGGAGCCTACTGTGGTAGTCAAACAATACTGTGAGTCAGTATGACACGCACATGACAGGCGTTGCTCTTAGAACCATTGCACGCTTCACTTATTTGGCCAGTTACGGGGCCAAAACTGACCAACTAACTCAAGTGTGAACTCAGCCTTCCAGGTCCATGTTAGTGCCAGGTAGAAAGAACCGTGCAGAGGCCCAACATCCTACTATAGCATGAAAGAACGCACTCCTTTTACACCCTCGTCTGCTGATTCCACATAGATATCTACAGAGTGGCAAGGTGACATAATGTGGAGTTGGCAGCAGCATCAGGAGGCCACAGAGTGGAAAGGCGACATAATGTGGAGGTGGCAGCAGCATGAGAAGGCCATACAGTGACCAACTGGCAGAAGCATGAGGAGGCCATACAGTGACCAAGTGGCAGCGGCATGCGGAGGCCATACAGTGACCCAGTGGAAATGGCATGAGGAGGGCATACAGTGACCCAATGACAGAAGCGGAGATAGTAGCAGTCTTAGTAGGGCATAAAGTGATCCAGTGGCTGCGGCATGAGGAGGGCATACCGTGACGCAGTGGCAGTGGTATGAGGAGGACATACAGTGACCCAGTGGCTGCGGCATGAGGAGGGCATACAGTGACCCAGTGGTTGTGGCATGAGGAGGGCATTCAGTGACCCAGTGGTTGCGGCATGAGGAGGGCATTCAGTGACCCAGTGGCAGCAAAATGAGGAGGCCATACAGTGACCCAGTGGCAGAAGTGGAGGTAGTAGCAGCCTTAGAAGGGCATACGGTGACCCAGTGGCTGTGGCATGAGGAGGGCATACAGTGACCCAGTGGCAGTGGCATGAGGAGGGCATACAGTGACCCAGTGGCAGAAGTGGAAGTAGTAGCAGCCTTAGAAGGGCATACAGTGACCCAGTGGCAGTGGCATGAGGAGGGCACACAGTGACCCAGTGGCAACAGCATGAGAAGGACACAGAGTGGCGCAGTGGAAGCTGCATGAGGTGGGCATATAGTGACACAGTGGATGCGGCATGAGGAGGACATACAGTGACCCAGTGGTTGTGGCATGAGGAGGACATTCAGAGACCAAGTGGCAGCGGCATGAGGAAGGCATACAGTGACTCAGTGGCTGCAACATGAGGAGGGCATACAGTTACCCAGTGGTTGCGACATGAGGAGGGCATTCAGTGACCCAGTGGTTGTGGCATGAGGAGGGCATTCATTGACCCAGTGGCAGTGGCATGAGGAGGTCATACAGTGAACCAGTGGCAGAGGCATGAGGAGGCCATACAGTGACCCAGTGGCAGCAGCATGAGGAGGGCATACAGTGACCCAGAGGCAGAAGTGGAGGTAGTAGCAGCCTTAGAAGGGCATACAGTGACCCAGTGGCTGTGGCATGAGGAGGGCATACAGAGACCCAGTGGCAGCAGCATGAGCAGGGCATACAGTGACCCAGTGGTAGCGGCATGAGGAGGGCATACAGTGACCCAGTGGTTGTGGCATGAGGAGGACATTCAGTGACCCAGTGGTTGCGGCATGAGGAGGGCATTCAGTGACCCAGTGGCAGCAGCATGAGGAGGCCATACAGTGACCCAGTGGCAGAAGTAGAGGTGGTAGCAGCCTTAGAAGGGCATACTGTGACCCAGTGGCTGTGGCATGAGGAGGGCATACAGAGACCCAGTGGCAGTGGCATGAGGAGGGCATACAGTGACCCAGTTGCAGAAGTGGAAGGAGTAGCAGCCTTAGAAGGGCATACAGTGACCCAGTGGCAGCGGCATGAGGAGGGCATACAGTGACCGAGTGGCAGCAACATGAGGAGGCCATACAGTGACCCAGTGGCAGTGGCATGAGGAGGGCACACAGTGACCCAGTGGCAGCAGCATGAGAAGGACAAAGAGTGGCGCAGTGGAAGATGCATGAGGTGGGCATATAGTGACACAGTGGCTGCGGCATGAGGAGGACATACAGTGACCCAGTGGTTGCGGCATGAGGAGGACATTCAGAGACCAAGTGGCAGCGGCATGAGGAGGGCATACAGTGACTCAGTGGCTGCAACATGAGGAGGGCATACAGTTACCCAGTGGTTGCGACATGAGGAGGGCATTCAGTGATCCAGTGGTTGTGGCATAAGGAGGGCATTCAGTGACCCAGTGTCAGCGGCATGAGGAGGCCATACAGTGAACCAGTGGCTAAGGCATGAGGAGGCCATACAGTGACCCAGTGGCAGCAGCATGAGGAGGACATACAGTGACCCAGAGGCAGAAGTGGAGGTAGTAGCAGAATTAGAAGGGCATACAGTGACCCAGTGGCTGTGGCATGAGGAGGGCATACAGAGACCCAGTGGCAGCAGCAAGAGCAGGGCACACAGTGACCCAGTGGCAGCAGCATGAGGAGGACGAAGAGTCACGCAGTGGAAGCTGCATGAGGACGGCATACAGTGACCCAGTGGCTGTGGCATGAGGAGGACATACAGTGACCTAGTGGTTGCGGCATGAGGAGGGCATTCAGTGACCCAGTGGCAGCGGCATGAGGAGGGCATACAGTGACCCAGTGGCAGCAGCATGAGGAGGACATACAATGACCAAGTGGCTGTGGCATGAGGAGGGCATACAGTGACCCAGTGGTTGTGGCATGAGGAGGGCATTCAGGGACACAGCGGCAGTGGCATGAGGAGGCCATACAGTGACCCAGTGGCTGAAGCATGAGGAGGGCATACAGCGACCCAGTGGCAGCAGCATGAGGAGGACTCAGAGTGACGCAGTGGAAGCTGTATGAGGAGGGCATATAGTAACCCAGTGGCTTTGGCACGAGGACATACAATGACCCAGTGGTTGTGGCATGAGGAGGGCATTCAGTGACCCAGTGGCAGCAGCATAAGGAGGATGAAGAGTCACGCAGTGGAAGCTGCATGAGGACGGCATACAGTGACCCAGTGGCTGTGGCATGAGGAGGACATACAGTGACCTAGTGGTTGCGGCATGAGGAGGGCATTCAGTGACCCAGTGGCAGCGGCATGAGGAGGGCATACAGTGACCCAGTGGCAGCAGCATGAGGAGGACATACAATGACCAAGTGGCTGCGGCATGAGGAGGGCATACAGTGACCCAGTGGTTGCGGCATGAGGAGGGCATTCAGGGACACAGCGGCAGCGGCATGAGGAGGCCATACAGTGACCCAGTGGCTGAAGCATGAGGAGGGCATACAGCGACCCAGTGGCAGCAGCATGAGGAGGACGCAGAGTGACGCAGTGGAAGCTGTATGAGGAGGGCATATAGTAACCCAGTGGCTTTGGCACGAGGACATACAATGACCCAGTGGTTGTGGCATGAGGAGGGCATTCAGTGACCCAGTGGCAGCGGCATGAGGAGGTCATACAGTGAACCAGTGGCAGAGGCATGAGGAGGCCATACAGTGACCCGGTGGCAGCAGCATGAGGAGGGCATACAGTGACCCAGTGGCAAAAGTGGAGGTAGTAGCAGCCTTAGAAGGGCATACAGTGACCTAGTGGCTGTGGCATGAGGAGGGCATACAGAGACCCAGTGGCAGCAGCAAGAGCAGGGCATACAGTGACCCAGTGGCAGCAGCATGAGGAGGATGAAGAGTGACGCAGTGGAAGCTGCATGAGGAGGGTATATAGTGACCCAGTGGCTGCGGCATGAGGAGGACATACAGTGACCTAGTGGTTGCGGCATGAGGGCATTCAGTTACCCAGTGGCAGCGGCATGAGGAGGGCATACAGTGATCCAGTGGCAGCAGCATGAGGAGGACATACAATGACCAAGTGGCTGCGGCATGAGGAGGGCATACAGTGACACAGCAGCAGCGGCATGAGGAGGCCATACAGTGACCCAGTGGCAGCGGCATGAGGAGGCCATACAGTGACCCAGTGGCAGCAGCATGAGGAGGACGCAGAGTGACGCAGTGGAAGCTGTATGAGGAGGGCATATAGTAACCCAGTGGCTGTGGCACGAGGACATACAATGACCCAGTGGTTGTGGCATGAGGAGGGCATTCAGTGACCCAATGGCAGAGGCATGAGGAGGCCATACAGTGACCCGGTGGCAGCAGCATGAGGAGGGCATACAGTGACCCAGTGGCAAAAGTGGAGGTAGTAGCAGCCTTAGAAGGGCATACAGTGACCTAGTGGCTGTGGCATGAGGAGGGCATACAGAGACCCAGTGGCAGCAGCAAGAGCAGGGCATACAGTGACCCAGTGGCAGCAGCATGAGGAGGATGAAGAGTGACGCAGTGGAAGCTGCATGAGGAGGGTATATAGTGACCCAGTGGCTGCGGCATGAGGAGGACATACAGTGACCTAGTGGTTGCGGCATGAGGGCATTCAGTTACCCAGTGGCAGCGGCATGAGGAGGGCATACAGTGATCCAGTGGCAGCAGCATGAGGAGGACATACAATGACCAAGTGGCTGCGGCATGAGGAGGGCATACAGTGACACAGCGGCAGCGGCATGAGGAGGCCATACAGTGACCCAGTGGCAGCGGCATGAGGAGGCCATACAGTGACCCAGTGGCTGAAGCATGAGGAGGGCATACAGTGACCCAGTGGCAGCAGCATGAGGAGGACGCAGAGTGACGCAGTGGAAGCTGTATGAGGAGGGCATATAGTAACCCAGTGGCTGTGGCACGAGGACATACAATGACCCAGTGGTTGTGGCATGAGGAGGGCATTCAGTGACCCAATGGCAGTGGCATGAGGAGGGCATACAGTGACCCAGTGACAGCGGCATGAGGAGGGCATACAGTGACCCAGTGGAAACGGCTTGAGGAGGGCATACAGTGACCCAGTGGCTGTGGCATGAGGAGGACAAACAGTGACCCAGTTCCTCCCCTGTCTGGGTCATCTGCCTCATCCTCCTCATCTCCCTCTGGCTGTTCTTGTTGCTCCTGTTCCTCCTCTCCACCCATATGGCTACACATTGTTTGTGCTCCAATGTCCTCCTCATTCTCCTCCTCCTCCATTTCAGCCCCCACAGGGCTCATGTGGCCTTGAGATGTAGACGCCACATCTCCAGTCCCCTGACCAGCCAGATTGAAAAGCATCTTTTCCAGGATGTGAATCAGTGGAATGACGTTGTTCATCCCGTAGTCCTGGCGACTGACTAACAAAGTGACCTCCTCAAAGGGAACTAGCAAATGGCAGGTGTCACGCATGAGCTGCCACTGGCTAACTTTAAAGTTACACAGGGGAGTACCTCTGTCCGCTTGGATCATCAAGAAATTGTTTATGGCTTTTCTCTGTTCATATAGTCAATCCAACATATGGAGGGTTGAATTCCAACGGGTGGAAACATCGCATATCAGCATATGTTGTGGGAGGCCGTTCTGCCACTGCAGCTCAAGGAGGGTGTGCTTGGTGGTGTACGAGTGGCTGAAGTGCATGCAAAGTTTCCTTGACATTTTTAGGATGTCTTGCAGATGGGTGGAACACTTAAGGAAACGCTTGACAACCAGATTGAACATGTGCGCCATGCAGGGCGCATAGCTCAGCCCTTCTTGACGCAGCGCTGACACCATGTTCTTCCTGTTGTCGGTTACCATTGTTCCGATTTTAAGTTCTCTTGGAGAAAGCCAGGATTTGATTTCTTGATTGAGGACACAGTGCAGTTCCTCCACTGTGTGACTTTGTTCGCCCAGGCAAATGAGGTGAAAGAATAGCGTGACACCGCTGTGCCCTGCACATGTGGTATGCTGGAGGAACACTGGGAATTATCCCTGCACTGGAGGCTGAGGAAACAGTGGAGGATAAGGCAGAGACATTGTTGCAGGACCAACGGCGTGAGAACGTAGAAGGAGAAGCTGCGTCACCTGTACAACTTGCTGGTGTGTCTGGGCAGGCACCACATTAACCCAGTGGGCCGTAAATTACATATATTGACCTTGACCGTAGTTACAGCTCCACACATCGGCGCTGCTGTGCACTTTGGCAGACACCGACAGGCTCAAGGACTGGCCCACCTTCTCTTCTACATATTTGTGCAGTGCTGGTACTGCCTTCTTGGCAAAGAAATGACGGCTTGGGACTCGCCACCGCAGCTCGGCGCAAGCCATCTGTTCTCTGAAAGGTGCACAGTCCACCAATGGGAAAGGGAGTGACTGCAGCACCAGCAACTTGGACAGGAGCACGTTCAGCTTCTGCACTGTTGTATGAGTGCACACATACTGTTGTCTCTTAGATACAGATTCTGTGATCGATTCCTGACGCAATAACTGACTAGAAGGAGGAACAGGAGCAACATGACCAGCAGATGATGGGAAGGACACACAGCTTACTTCAGCTGAGGTGGTGGAGCCTTGACTGCCTGAAATGGGATGCGTGCTACTGGGTACTGCAGCGGCTGCTGCGGCTGCCTCGACCACCACATTGGAGCCACAGCTCTCCCATTTATGGTGACGCTGCATATGTTGTCACAGGGCTGTGGTGCAAACATTGGCACCCTGGCCACGATTCACCTTCTGCCCACAGATTGAACATATGGCCATGTTCTGGCAGCTTTACAAAAAACTGCCACACCGCCGAGTAGGTGATTTTACCCCCAACACTCTGCAATAACTGACTGCTACCGCCACTGCCTCCGTGAACCCCTGCAACACTGCTTTCCGGGTAGGTAGGCTGCTGTGAAGCAGGTGGTCTACCCCGGCATGTTTAGCTCCCAACCTCACACTGCTGCCACCCTGCTGACTCCCCCGCTGCCTCATGCGCAAGCTGCAACCCTTTTCTCCTGATGAGGATGAGGCCCCTTCGTCATCCGGCTCCCAATTATGATCAGCTACATCGTCATCCACTATTGTCTGCAGGTCACTGATGTCCTACTCAACACCAGCTCCCATGCCACTCTCCTCATCACTACTTGCCCGCCTACCACAGGAAGCGACGGATGTCTCTTCCACATCTTGGCTGAGCAGTAGCTGCTGACTGTCCTCTCGTAGCTCCTCCTCACTGTACAGTGGATCTGACCCCACAGCATAGAGTACTTCTCTAGCTGAGAGAACAGAAAAGGATAGAGGCAGGTTGAGGACAGATGAGGGCACAGGGCTTGCTGCCGGGCAATGCCAACTAATGGTTGTGTCTGACGAACCCACTGACTCTTGGCTGGTGGTGTCTGATGTGACTTGGGATGAATGGGATGACCGAGTCAACCAGTCTACAACCATTGGGTTGCTGGTCAAGACACAACCATTACTTGACACTGGGAGCTCAGGCCTCTGTAAATTACCCCTTCTGCCACACCCCCTTACTCTGGTGTGACCTGTGCCTGCGCCAGAAACATTTAGGCCCTCCCCTCTGCATGGCCTCTCGCTTCTCTGTCTGACTTACAGTTTGATGAAAAAATGTAATTGCAAAGGGCAAAAAGGCCTGTTATTTTCTACTTTGAAGAGAACGGCAAATATGCCCCTTATTTCTTCCCCCATCAAAGAACACCAATAATAAAAAGAGTGATAAAGGCAGAGATTTGTGGCTCAGAATTATTGAATTATTGACAATACTGGTTTGATAAATGGCCTGCAACTTTGTACTGGTAAAAAAAAAAGGCAAATATGGTCCTCCTTATGGGTTTGCACACTAATAAACACCTTTAAATAAGTGATAACCGCTAAGAATTATTGAATTATTATTGGCAATTCTGTTTTTAAAAATGGCCTGCAACTTTATGCTGGTAACAAAATGACGAATATGGTCCTCCTTATGAGTTTACACACTAATAAACACCTTTAAATAAGTGATAACCACTAAGAATTATTGAATTATTATTGACAATACTTGTAAGGGAATCGCTAGAGGAGCGATTCCCCAGTGGCTACTGGAGAATACTGGGGGGAGGGGCACAACAAGAGAGTGTACCCTAATCTGAATCCCTCAACTGTCCCTGGCTAATTGCCCGAACTGTCCTAGGCTACAGCCAGCAACTGGTCGACAGTCCCTCCTTATAACAAGTGATAACACAGAACGTAGACAGGACGAACAACAAAGGGAGGTCAGCTAGCCAAGGGGTCGGTAAAAAACGAGCAATGCAGTACAAAATCACAATCCAAGAGAAAGGTCAAAGGTAAGCCAGTGGTCAAGAATAAGAAGAACAGGTAACAAAGAGCAAGGCGTATAGCCAGTACGCGCAAGGCAATAGCAGGCGACAATGGGAATGTGAGCAAACAATAAATAGGGAGGAAGAACCCGCCCCAGACTTGAAAGGAGGATAGGCTGTCAATCACACAGGTAAGACTAAAGATAATTCTTAGTGGAGCAGACGGAAAGCAAGGTGAAGGAGACGGGTGTGGCGGAAAATCAATTAAGGAGGTGAGGGAATAGGACAGTGTTCAGACAATACAAGAAAAACCCAAAGGAAGGAATCACAACCAGACACGCCTCCTGTGCCACAGCGTGCACCCGGAGGATAGGGCCAAAGGCCGAACAGGCAAGGATGTTACAATACTATTTTGATAAATGGCCTGCAACTTTATACTGGTAACAAAATGGCGAATATGGTCCTTTTCATGGGTTTTAGACACTAATAAACACCTTTATATAAGTGATAACCACTGAGAATTATTAAATTATTACTGACAATACTGTTTTGATAAATAATAACTTTATACTGGTAACAAAATGGTGAATATGGTCGTTACGTCTTTCCCCACGTTAAAGGCATTTATTACAGATAAGTACAGATATTATTGAATGATAGTTTTCTTTGGCACAATAGTACTGACTAATGTTATGCTTTGGAAGAACAGTGAATAAGTCCCTTATAATAAACGCCTTTAAAAAGGCTTTTTTTTACGATACATGCAGATATTATTGGATGATAATTCAGTTTTCTTTGGCACAATAGTACTGATTAATATTATGCTTTGGAAGAACAGTGAATAAGCCCCTTATAATAAACACCTTTAAAAATACTTTTTTACAGATACGTGCAGATATTAGTATATGATAATTCGCTGTTTTTTGCTGTACTGCACTGCAAAAGGCTTGTTGTGTTCCACCTTGAAGACACAGGTATGAGTAATGAGCAGCAGTATAATGGCAGTGAGTGCTGCAATGTGTATTATAATTCTTGCTGTTAATGACGCTGCAACCACCCCAAATTATTCTCTTAATTCCTCCCTATCCTTCCTCTACACTTGTAATCTTCTTTCCCTGAACTTCTATCTGTTTTCTAAGTCTTTCCCTAGCTCCTGCCGACGTCTGTCCCTACAGTAAGAGCGATATGGAATGACTGTACTTAAAATGGCCGAGGGTTTTTATAGGGCTGTGACATCACAGGTCCTGCTGGCTGCTAATTAGCTGCACGCTTGGCATTGTGGGTGATCCTGTGCTCCCAAAGTTCCTTCCCCCTTGTCCTAACATGTGTGGCAGTTATTTTATAAAAAAATGTGATTCGATGCATCGAAGCGTGAGGAAATCCGGAATCGTTGTGAATCGAAGATTTCCTGAAATTCGGATCGAATTCCACTTCTGCAGCTTCGATTCACTCATCTCTAATTATGAAAAACTAAAATGTGTAAGGGACTGAGAGAGAGTCAATAAGAGAGATAAAGTTTTGGCTTGTATAATGAGTTACTATGATTTACTATCCGTGCTCTTTTTGCTCAGTACACATTGTAGAGAAAACTGGAGGTGGGCATTGATTAATAAATCCCCCCAATGTCTTTGAATAATAGAGCTGCATTTAGCACATTCAGAAATACAGTGCTGAGAGAACTGAGGAGTCTGCTCAATGTTTGTTGATGTATGTGTGATTATATTACAGCAATGTTGATACTTTTATTTCTCTTCGTTTCCTGGCAAATATAAGGAAGACTAAAAGGTACTTATCACTTTTTATTCAGAATCTATGTCAGAAGATTTTTTTTTCTCCTGTTAAAACCGACTGAGAAATACCTAGTGTAAATGTTGACATATTAATTTGTAGTTTTCCTTGCTGTGAAAACACTCTAAATATCTGCCACTATTGGAAATAAAATTGTGCATTTAAAGCTGTCATTTGGGACAGAATCCTCTGTGGAAAGACCACTAAATGTTCAGTTGCTAACAAGTTGAAATAAGGAGTTATTCCTCCAGGGATTGTGTCTTACAAGCTGTGAATGCAAATAGCAGGCAGTCATTTGGGTCTAAAGTGTTGTGCTCTTAAGGGATTAAATGACTTCGATGCAGCGGTACAGCCATGAGCCTGAGAGTCTCATTTATACGCAAGTATGAAATCTATCCTCTTGCATGCAATTTAATAGCCCCTTAGTGCCTTCAAGTGGCATTGACCTACAATAATAACATCTATTGCCCCCCTGGTGCATACTTCAGACTAGTGTTTCTGTATGACAATAGGCTAATCTTCCATAGAGCGTTCACAAAGACATAGCTTTGGGACTTCTTAGCACAAATATGCCTTTCCTCACAAGTATCTGCCCTGTTTTAACTTGTCCTGTAGCTATATAACCAGTCTACAAATTTGCTTGACATGCTGTAGAATCTGCATAATGTGAAACACCTAGGCCACAGTGCTAAATTGTAGATGATTATAGGGGGATATGTATCTAGTTAGGCTGTTTTTGTGCTCATTTTTACTTAACCGTACTTTATGTTTCAGAATTAGCAAATTATGTATAACAGGGTGAGTGTGAGCAGGAGGGTTAATTCTGCCTTTGACTAATGTCTAATGTTTGTTTACATGCTATGCCTTCTTCTGGATCTTCTGAAAGAAGAAAAGTTCTAATACATACTCCTTCCTCTTCCTCTAGTCCACCTCCTCTGCCTTCTACTAGATGATGGGCATGTCTCTTTTTTAAATATACTATGAATTCCCATAGGCATAAGAAAACAAACCAATGCTGTAATCTTTAGTAGCAGGATCAAGCTACCAAAAAATCTCGTAAAGAGGTATGTATTCACACAGTAATTACATGATGGCATATCCAGTTATTTAAAGGGGGATTTCATGATACCCTCGAAACTGTCCTTACTGCTTGTTTAGCTGCAACTGAAATACCAATAGACATCACTGAAAAAGGGCACAGATGGGCAAAGCAAGTTTAATATTTGAAAGTTTGGCTTACAGTAAAACCATGGGTGAGGGAGCATTCATTCTTTTGCTGGCTAGGTAAGCTTGAGAGGCTAAGATTTTAAGTTGTTGTTCCATAAATAAATAATGCATTTATTTTTTTTAGATCAAGCAAAGCATCATTTTTCCATTGGAATCACTTAAAAATGTTCATGTCTCAAGATATTGCGGTAAACTACTTGTTGTGGTGCCCCCTGGTGATGTTTTGATTCCTTGATTTCAGAAAGTGTTGTTTTGTATGATTTTACATTACTTAAGAAATCCACTGTTGTTCCAGGAGACCACTCTAGTGCTTTCACTGATCTGTGCTTCAGTGATGATGTCCATGACCCTCCTACACAATCCATGTTACAAAGGCCATATAGATAACTTAGCACATCAATGCTATGGCACATTAAACAAAGACTAGCACTGCAGCCATGACGACAACTGCCCACGTGACCGATGGAGCCAACTGCTGACCTTAGAAGTGTACTGCTGAGGTCAGTGATCAGCTATAGCAGCTATGTGTGTAGCTGGGCACACCACTATTGCTGCACACACCTGTTGTGAACATTGGAACAGTGATGCTGGAATATTGAGGGATTTCTCAGATGAGTAATGGATATTGGATTATTTTATGACATTCCCTCCTCTCTCCTCCCCCACCTTGCCCCAATTTTTTATTGCAGAGAACTCTTCCAATTGACAAACAACCCTTTTAATGTTTATAAATTATGCCCCCCAAAATCGAATAATCACTTATCACTTGCATTATTTGTTTATGAAATGAAAAAAAAGTTTAGCTGCGCTTTAAAAACATTAATTATATTCCATTATTTTTACTATTAAATATATTACATTAACTGTTACTTTTTAGCATTTTACACAAATTTGAATACATTGTTCTGCCCATATTCTTTTATATCATAACATAGAATATCTAAATACTCAGTGAGGAATAACAAAATGTTTCACTACAAAAACTAGATAAAAGGTAAATTTAATAAAAAACGATGGTAAATACAAATATCCTGGACAGGCTAATGGATCTTGGTACATCTTGATGAAGATTTAGTTATGAATGCGACACATGCACAGGGAAGTTCTTGGTATTGTTAATAAATCTGCCAAACATTCCACTTTATAAAAAAAAAAGGCAGCTCGGAGAGTAGAAAGGTGGTGATTGAAAAGGCCATTCTCTATCCCTTTATATAGAAAACCTGGTGCTATCCATTTTAAAACATCAGCATCACCTTATGGGCATCCAGTGTGCTGCATATTCTGGATTTATGCCTATTCCATAAATATGGATTAGAGCTCAGACTAGCTACAAATCCATTATAGATAAGATCAGAGTGAGCAGGAAGGTGTAGGTATTGTAGAAAATGGAGATTATGATTTCAAGAGGTTTGGCTTGAATGCAGGGAAAGAAGTCTTGTTTATAATATTCAAGTACAGGACGCACAATAATAAATTAATGCAGGCCACTATGTCTTGAGTTGAACACCTGCTCCTCAAGCAAAGGATTCTATTATTTACTAGAGAGCTTACAAATACATTGCTGGTACTTTATTCTTGCTCTACCTTGCATTTGAATTAAAATGATGTTTTTGCTAGAGGATAAATATTTTCTATTAAGAATTCCTGTGATGAGTGGTTTGCTATTTAAGTGAGTTCACATATGCGTACCCAATGCCAGCAATGCCAGCAATGCCTGCATGACAATACAACCAATATCTAGTTTATGCTATAATAATAAAAAGTGGCACTTGGGCTAGCTTTATGTTTTTTTCAAAGAATATCAGCCCTTTGGTATAAAACATTATCTGCTTACACCTTTTTTCATTTGGGTATTACATGCCGTATACTTCTACATGAATATATTTATATAGTAGTATATATATTATACTACTATATAATCCTATAGTAATAAGATTGATATAAATGCATCAGAAGTCCTAGTTTGCAGATAATTTATGGTACCATCTGCAGACAGCATGTTATACAGCAGGAGTTGCTGGGACAATTGATATGAAGTTTTATGGGTAAAAATTCAGTATAACTCATCATTCATCAATTTAAATATTTGTTCTTCTTTAAATATTAGTTATTATAATTGCAGTATAGTAAAATAAGTATAGAAATATTGCCATGTTTTTTCCAATACCAAACATTAACTCCCTCCTAATACCACCCACCCAGGCCTGTAGGTGAGAGACATCATAATATAAAAAAAAACCTAAAAAAATATAAGTTTAACAATTTATGACATGGTACTGTTGTATTATACTCCAGAACGTTATCCTTATTCCCAAAATGCAAGGAGAAGAGGCAAAGTTATGCATTTTTGTTATCTATGTCCAAAACTCAAATTATACTGACAGGATATGTTACAGTGTATAGAGAATAGATATGTGAACCCTGTTTTATCCATTATGGAAATATGTGTAAATTAGAATACATTCTACAACAGAAGAAAATGAAAACAAGGCTGGCTAAAAAAAAAAAAAAAAAAAAAAAAAAAAAGCACAAATATTTGATGTCGCATAATGGATAAGAATGATTTATGACATGATTTTATTTGAGAAGTCAGAGTTACAGTTACAATCTCCCAGGCCAATAGAGGCTGGGCCCCATGATTGAGGAACCTAGGACATTACAACTTATCAATAAGATCACTGTAGCATCCTACTTTTCAATCTATTTTCTTTATGTTGTGATGTCTCTCACTATGTTATTTAACCATGTTTCCCTATGAGTGTTTCTTTATATATGTTTGTGTGTATGTTAAAGGGTTTTTCCGGCATAAATTGAAAATTAAACCCTAAACTAACCCCCCCCCCACGTAACTTCTAATTGACTTCATTTAAAAAAAAATGTATATTTACCTACATACATGACCACCCCAGACATATTTTCTGAAGATCCGGTGACGTTCCGTTTCCGGATTTCTGGAAACGAAGCAACACCAGTACTCCTCCCATTCCCCTCATACTTACCCACCATCTTCAGTCTTGTGGCATGATGCGTCACTTTCAATGCTTTTGCCGGCGTCTGCGCAATAGAGCAGTCACCGGCAGAAGCAAAGAGCACATACCACTCATGTGCAAGAAGTCCACAGAAGAAGATGCTAGCGGCACCGAGGAAAATGAACTCCAGGGCACAGAAGACAGCTAAGTATGATTGGGGGGGGACTGGGGATGAGTTAGGTAGGTAGGTAGATAGATAGATAGAGCAGTAGTCCGCGGGCTAGCTAGGGAAACAGGGAGGGGGTGTGAGAGAAGGAGTGAGAGGGGGATCATGGGAGTTGTAGGCTAGGGAAGCAGGAAGCTAGCCATGTAAACAAATGCAGAGGATGCTAAGAGCTCCCAGAGAAAGCCAGAAATCACTCAAAACACTGCAAAAGGTATTTTGGTGCAATTATTAACCCATCAATAGCACTAAAATACCTTTTTTTTTTTAAAAAGTTTTTTTGCCTGGAAAACCCCTTTAAATATATTTTCTCACTGTCAGAAGCTGTACTTGAACACACACATACATTTGAAGCTTAGAATGAAGGTTCATTTACATTGGATAATATAACCCCTAAATATATAGTATTTTGCACAGTACATGTTCTTTGAATCTAGACAAATTAATACTTCTGGACTTTTAAAGAAGTGGTACTGTATGAAATTAGAAAAACATGGTTACTCTTTGAAACAGTCATTTATCAGGTTCTATCAGCTCAGCTTTATTTAAAGAGGACCTATCACCAAGACAAAATACTAAATGCCATACATCATTTGATTCTTGCTGTGTTTCTGAATAATTTGGCGCTTGTTTTTTTTTTTTTGTTTAACTTTTTTTTAAATCGGTCAACCTATTCGAAAGATATGGCTTGTGTAATGTTATATGTAAATTAGCTCTTATTTTCCAAGTGAATGGATAAAAAAAAATTACAGAAAAAACAACAACAAAAAAACCCCACCAAATTGGAACTGGAAAACCAAACAAGGCCAATGTCTTTTTTTTCTCATGCAAACCCGATTTATTTGTGATTATGTGTTAATTATTTTATTTTGTATTTATTGTGTGATTTTCTTCTTACTATTTTCTTTTGTGAATATTGGGTACTCATCATGTGCCAAACTAAAAGTGCTTCAATATCTTATTGACACTTACCTTGCTATGACAAACAAGACACAACTTACACCCAGGTAGGCAAGCAAGATGTACATCCAGATGTCAGGAGATAGAGGATTCAAAAAAGAGAAGACACTAGGATTGGTCCCATTGGCTTTCCGATATAATATGCTAATCCCCAAAGTCATGAATGGTTTTGAAAAATCTATTACTTTCTCTCGGATGTGGGTGATAGTCAGTGGAGCCACTGCCAGGTCAGCTTTCTGAAAGAGTATAAACAGACTAAAGGTTATGAAACATAGCAACTGTAGAATTTGTAATTTTCAATAAGTGGCAATCAGACAGGACATGTAATGTACACACTTCACTGTCAATGTATTATACAATTTCCTGCAGCATAATAACACTCTAAATGGGTAGCTGCTTGCAAATGGCATACAATTAACTTTACCAATCTCCTTGAGTTCTTGCCGACGTTATACCATTATATTTACAATAACAGTTTAAAAAATAAGAGAGAAAACACTTACAGTCCAATGTACCAATGTAGAAATATTACAAATATCATAAGTACATATTTCCCTGATACCAACTATTTCAGTGACTGGACAAGAGGCATCAGATTAAAAAGCAGGTTGATAAATATTCAGTTGTGCTTATTCACAAGAAATTTCTAGGTATACAGAAGTTTAACATTACATAAATAGCACGTTGCAACACGATGTATTGTCACAGATGACAACAAAAGCCATTGAAATCTATTGAAAAAGTCAAGTTAAAATGGTTAGTAACTTTTCAACAATCTTTGCATAAAACAATAGTACAGGAAATCAGAGAAAACTGCATCTTTCTCTTATTATCAGACTGTGTCTCTGCTCCCCATCTCCTCCGATAAACTGACTTTTACTCTGAAAATTCTGCTACATCAGACTGAAGACAGATTAGAGGTTGCCTGACTCAGAAAGGTCGCCAGCTCACTCTGGCAAGGCATAGTACACACTGTACTTCATACAGATACTCATTATACAGTATATTAGCCAGGCATTGTATATATACAGTATACTATACTGGGTAGATTATTTATTTTACACAGTTTATTTTTATATAATGTAGACTCATTGGTCAGCTGAGTAGATTTCTCAGGCCAACTAGTATCCTTCCCCTTTGGACCCTATCTTCTCAATCACAAAGCAGGGGCCCCAATAAACAATCATCCTGCAGCACTTTGCTGTTTCCTGAGGTCTGCTGCTGTGTGGGCACATATCCCAGGATGACAGAGCAAAAAGAGCAGTATTTCAAGGCAAGAGCCAAACAGCAAGCTACTTACAGGACTCCAAGACATAAAAAATCAGAGGGAATGACTAGGCAACAAGCTACTACTGAAAAAAAAAATTATGTTGCCGACATTTTAGAATTTGAGAACGAGTGTCAGATATCGTTTGCATGTAGCTGTATACTGGCTCCAGCAATTAATTTTATTCCAGTCTGACACTGGACTCAGATTACATATTGTCTATAGAAATCTATGATAGTGATGATGGTGTTAAATAGGAGCTTTGTATCACAAAATACATTAGTCTCATCAGTAAAGCTTGCTACTTCTCCAAATATGCCCTGCATAGTCCTGGGGCTGTTTCTGAGGTAGAGACAGAAAAAGACTTACAGTATCGTATGGTGCAGATCCTCTTTGACTTACTGTGTGCAATATATAGCAGCAGTTCTCCACCCACCAGCTCAGAGAAAAATGCAAACTACAGATAGAGCTTGCAGAAGAGAAAACTGATGAATAATAGAGAATACTAGTCATATAATGTCCAGCAATAGTGTAAATCCCAATGTATACACACTGTACTACTGAGTTATATATGTGACTAGTAGAATACCCGCGGCTTCGCTCGTGGAAAATATGTTAAATTGTTGGTTATGCTAGCTAAAGTAAAATTTTCAGTGTCACACTGAAATTGACATTTTCAGAGAGCTACAGTAAATCTTTTTTTTCCACTTGAAATTTTTCTTATTATTTTCGCATTTTACTTTTTTTTTTTATTTCAACATTTTTATTGATTTTACATATTCAATACATATTATGTAGTATAAACTATTACAACTATTTTTTTAACTATTTTTTATCAAAAATTAAAATTTATGCACCCTGTACAAACATATAAGTTTTTGTTGGTTCAATCGTATGTACAAAAAACTCTTACTTTCCACCTTGGCATACATATCAACTATAAATTGATGAAAAAGTTGCCTACATTGTAAAATGTGGTTAGAAGACCCATGTCTGATCATTATTTGGTAGGCATAAAAGTCCATAGCTGATATTTTTTTATTGGTTGGCCTAGCAGTCTTGGGATCAGTATGTGTTAGAATAAAGTGATAGCTATCTTGGCCATTACAAAATATTGTCGGATATTGCAGAGCATCATATGATCTATGTGTTTCTGCAATACATTGAAGATTGTCGCTTCGTCGCTGAATAATTATATCTTGGCTTTGAAAGTCCTGTGCAACCAGTACAATAGCTACTTCGTTAACAGTGGGAGAATTAAATCGCCTTTCATGCTCACCAAACGGTGTCGTCTGCTCTTATTACAACTTGATATTTGGAAAAGGTTTACTAACTGATTGTGCTGATGGAAAAATCTTTGCAAATTCAACACAATCTCTTTTTTTGTCTCAAGTATAGTTTCACAACGTCTATCAGCTTACATTTGTTCATTTCCCAAAAAATAAATTTGTAAAAACTTTGGATCTTCATTTGCTACAGGAAGCATTGAACCGATTTTGTGATATATTTGGCCCTGGACTTTAAAAGTTGGCATAAATCCAGCTTCCTGGAGTCCAGCTGTTGTACCAAAGGATGTCATCTGGAAAGATGAATTGTATCTCCTAATATTTTGCAGAAAATGCTTTGACTCGGGAGTTGTTCCTGACATGTATGAAAGAAGTGGTTCAGGAGGTAGATCTAAAGGTGGCAAACTGACTTGGCCATTTGAGCAGCACATACCAGGCGATTCCAAGTTGAACTTCTTTGCTTGACAATGTTTGCATATTCTGTCCATTTTGCCAATTATGACTTTCTGATGTGACCTATAGTCTTGAATTGGGTTGTAGTGAAATGCTTCCAAACACAAATCAGCCTGCCTATATCTTTGCACACGTTGCATATGTCGTATGCGGTCATTTTCAGAATGTTCATCCTTTTGTTCAGATGTTTCCATATTCTTTGCTTCAGCCTGCCTCATCCGATTCTTGTGAAGATGATATTCCTGTTACTCTGATGTCTCAGCTGCCTTACATTTAGCCTGTCTCACTGGTTTCTTTTCAAGCCGCGAGTCACGTTGTTCACTTGTCTCAGCTCTTTGACACAATTTTGCGTTCTTAGCTTTTTTATGAACTTGCCCAATAAATGGTCGTTTTTTTGAGTGGCATTTTAAAAAACAGTCCTTAGTATGATGACCCTTTAGTCTTCACCTGCCACTGATAAGAGATGTAATAGGATGAAAAGTAAATACAGAGCAGCCCTCACACAGTATTACTATGACCTGAAGAAGCTCACATCTCAGTAATGAAAACCGCCTCACAGGCAGACTTGTGTAGTTGCCCATAGCAACCAATCAGAACTCAGCTTTCACTTTACCTCAGCAGCTTCAGTGATGAAAGCTCCCTGTATAGTAAGCAATAATGACAATCTTACTATGAGGCAGTTTTCGCCTGACCAATATTGCTGCTCAGTAAGGCTGCTTGCACTCTACAGTATTTTTCATGGGTCACCAGGCCATGCATTCTACAGCTCCATAAACATTCTATGGAGCCTGCAAAATTCACAGCTTTGTGCACAAAGAAGTCTATGGAACCGCCAAATACATGGCCCAGAGGCCCGTGAAAAATACTGTAGTGTGCAAGCAGCCAGTAAGGATACCAGAAGTGTTTTGTCAGTACGTGGGTGTATGTGTGTGTGTTCACGCGTGTGATCCATTTGTATGTATGCGTTTGTGCATGCACATGTGTGGTCCGTGTATATGTATGTGTGTGTGTGCGCATGTGATCCATGTCTTTGTGCGTGCGCAGTGCAAGTGTCCATGCGTGCGGTAAGTGTGTGAGTACGCATGTGCTCTGTTCGTCCATGTGCATAGGGTGCATCCATCTCAGTGTGTTTGCGTGCATGTCTGATCCTTGCATTCATGTGTGTTTATGTATGTGTGTGTGTGTGTGTGTGTGTGTGTGTTGTGTATGTGGTATTTATGGAGTGGTGTGGTATTTGTGGGGTGGTGTTTGTGTTGTGTGTGTCTAGCGTGGTCTAGTGTTTGTGTGTTGTGTTGTGGCATTTGTGTGGTGTTGTGCTTGTGGTTGGTGTACAGTACAGACCAAAAGTTTGGACACACCTTCTCATTCCAAGAGTTTTCTGTATTTTCATGACTATAAAAATTGTAGATTCACACTGAAGGCATCAAAACTATGAATTAACACATGTGGCATTATATACTTAACAAAAAAGTGTGAAACAACTGAAAATATGTCTTATATTCTAGGTTCTTCAAAGTAGCCACCTTTTGCTTTGATTACTGCTTTGCACACTCTTGGCATTCTCTTGATGAGCTTCAAGAGGTAGTCACCTGAAATGGTTTTCACTTCACAGGTGTGCCCTGTCAGGTTTAATAAGTGGGATTTCTTGCCTTATAAATGGGGTTGGGACCATCAGTTGTGTTGTTCAGAAGTCAGGTGGATACACAGCTGATAGTCCTACTGAATGGAGTGTTAGAATTTGTATTATGGCAAGAAAAAAGCAGCTAAGTAAAGAAAAACGAGTGGCCATCATTACTTTAAGAAATGAAGGTCAGTCAGTCCGAAAAATTGGGAAAACTTTGAAAGTGTCCCCAAGTGCAGTGGCCAAAACCATCAAGCGCTACAAAGAAACTGGCTCACATGAGGACCGCCCCAGGAAAGGAAGACCAAGAGTCACCTCTGCTGCGGAGGATAAGTTCACCCGAGTCACCAGCCTCAGAAATCGCAGGTTAACAGCAGGTCAGATAAGAGCCCAGGTCAATGCCACACAGAGTTCTAGCAGCAGACACATCTCTACAACAACTGTTAAGAGGAGACTGTGTGCAGCAGGCCTTCATGGTAAAATAGCTGCTAGGAAACCACTGCTAAGGACAGGCAACAAGCAGAAGAGACTTGTTTGGGCTAAAGAACACAAGGAATGGACATTAGATCTGTGGAAATCTTTGCTTTGGTCTAATGAGTCCAAATTTGAGTTCTTTGGTTCCAACCACCGTGTCTTTGTGTGACGTAGAAAAGGTGAACGAATGGACTCTACATGCCTGGTTCCCACCGTGAAGCATGGAGAAGGAGGTATGATGGTGTGGGGGTGCTTTGCTGGTGACACTGTTGGGGATTTATTCAAAATTGAAGGAATACTGAAGCAGCATGGTTACCACAGCATCTTGCAGCGGCATGCTATTCCATCCAGTTTGCGTTTAGTTGGACCATCATTTATTTTTCAACAGGACAATGACCCCAAACACAACTCCAGACTGTGTAAGGGCTATTTGACCAAGAAGGAGAGAGATGGGGTGCTACGCCAGATGACCTGGCCTCCACAGTCACCAGACCTGAACCCAATCGAGATGGTTTGGGGTGAGCTGGACCGCAGAGTGAAGGCAAAAGGGCCAACAAGTGCTAAGCATCTCTGGGAACTCCTTCAAGACTGTTGGAAGACCATTTCAGGTGACTACCTCTGAAGCTCACAAGAGAATGCCAAAAGTGTGCAAAGCAGTAATCAAAGCAAAAGGTGGCTACTTTGAAGAACCTAGAATATAAGACATATTTTCAGTTGTTTCACACTTTTTTGTTGAGTGTATAATTCCACATGTGTTAATTCATAGTTTTGATGCCTTCAGTGTGAATCTACAATTTTTATAGTCATGAAAATACAGAAAACTCTTGGAATGAGAAGGTGTGTCCAAACTTTTGGTCTGTACTGTATGTGTGCTGTCTGTGTGATGTTTGTATGGTGTTTGTGAAATGTTTATGTGTTGTGTGTGGTGGTGCGGCTCCTTTAGCAGCGACTCTTTGGCGCCGTCGCTATAATCCGTCCCTGTCAGTCACAACAGTTGTTTTCCCCTCAGCACTATCACTTTCACCTTCACATTTCCCCATTATATGTATAGAGCCTAACTTCGGGGGCCCCAATCTGATGACTGGGGGAAGCTAGCAAGATTTAACATGTGCAACTTGAATGGGTTTTTAAAGCAAATGGGCGGGTGTGTGTGTGTGTGTGCGCTTACACAATCTGCTCCGCGAAAAGCCGTTTTTTTATTTATTTATTTTTTCCGTCGGAGACACAAAGTCCTTCGTGTCCAAAAAAAAAAAAAAAAAGCTGGCTGCTTCCCGGCGCAGAGGGGACACACACACACACACACACACACACGCCCGTTTGCTTTCAAAACCCATTCAAGTTGAATGGGTTTTGAAAGCAAACCGTCTTAGCTATGCTAAGCCGACGGTGATTGTGACACATAAAAACAAAACACACAACCGGCGACGACAAGACACTGCTGGCGAAAAAAGACTATTTAACAGTGGAGGGAGAAGATGGGGTACGGAGTAGGGACAGCAGGACTACGAGAGAAACAAACTTCCAAACTATGACGATCCGCAAGCTGAGAATGTGCACATTACCTAGGTATAGTGCGGAAAACTCCTGATTCTGTACTTTAACGGAGCAAATCAGTGAATGTGCACATTACCTAGGGAATGTGCACATTCACTGATTTCGCACTTTAATGGTAACATATATAGATTAAAGGCACACTATAACACTATGCCAAAGAGCAGTTAATACATTCATAGTAATGTTTAGGCTTTCTACAACTTTAAAGCACTTATTAAAATTATTTTCTTTACAATTTGGAACAATTATAGATAAAGAGGAGAACCGCCAAACCATTCTGAGATGTTTACCAATCTTTGTTTTGGATGATCTTATATATATATATATATATATATATATATATATATATATAACACATATATATATACAGTATATATATGTATAACAGTGACACTTAAAATAATGTTAACTCTTTCAAATAGCTTTATGTTACAGGGACAGGAAGAGAATACTGGACCTCCAGTCCACTAAGCCAACTGTTTTAGATGAGATTAGCTGTGTGAGACAAATGTGAGGAAAAGGTTGCTACTGTAAATTGTGGTTTTATTAGGCTGGCCAAAATAACCTCTCTGTTGTAGGACAGGAACTGTCTGATGTATAATGATTCCCAGACAGGCAAAGATTTATTTTGTTGTTTTTGTTTGTAACCTTTTAAATAAATATATTTACTACTGTAAACATTGCTCCTGTGACATCCCATTTTACATCCAAGCCTTTTGGTCCCCCTTTTGGAGCTGAAATTACACTTTACACTTCTTGGAATTTTTGTCCCTCTCATCCAACACTAATGTTGGATGAGAGGGTATGATTCTCAATCTTACTTCTAATTTATCCAACATATGTTTGATGGGATTGAAGTCAGAGGTCAGGGTGAGCCAGACAAATTCACCAAACTTACCCAACCATGCTTTTATGGAACTTGCTTTGTGCAGTGGGGCACACTCAAGCTGGACTGGAGAAAAAGCTTTCCCAAACTGTTTCTATAAAGTTGGAAGCATAAAATTTTCCAAAATGTCTTGGTGAGATGAAGATTAAGATTGCCCTTCATTGGAATTAAGAAGCCTAAGCCATCCCCTGAAAAACAACCCCATAGCATTTTCCCTTCTCCACCAAACTCTGCAGTTAGCACAATGTAGTCATGTAGGTAATTTTTTTTCCTGCCATTTTTTAACCCAAATTCCTCGAGACTCTCCTTAGACTGATAGAGGACCGTGATCCCCCTCCGTAACACAAGCTTCTACTATGAAGTCAGCAGCTTCCTCCAACCATCGACTGACATTTCCATTGCTCAGTCTAGTGGTAGTGTCCTTTACAGCACTCCATCCAAAGTTTGGCATTTTGCTTGGTGGTATAAGGCTTGTTTGTAACTGCTTGGTCATAAAAAGTCATGCCATGAGGCTCCTGATGCACAGTTTTTGTGTTGATACTAATGTCAGTGGAGGTTTGGAATTCTGCAGTTATGCAGTGAGCAGAGAGTTGGTGACTTTTATGTAAAAGGAGCTTCTTGGCGACCCAGCTCTAAAACTTTATCTGACCTCCCACTTTGTGGCTGAGTTGCTATGGTTGCCAAACTCTTCCACTTTTCAATAATAGCACTCACAGATGATTGTAGAATATTTAGGAGAGAAGAAATTTGACAATCTGACTCATTGCAACGTTACCCCACTGGAATTCATTGAGCTTCTTAGAATGACCTATTCTTTCACAAATATTTGTAAAGACAGACTGCATAGCTTTTTTTTTTCCTTCCTAGGGATCAATGTTGAAGCTTTATAGGTCGGACTTGGTTGACCTGCATCTTTTCAACCTTATTAACTACACAACTATGTCCATTCCAGCCAAACAGTAGACTTTGTAGTTATGCACTATACTTAATAGCATCAAAGATGAGGTCAGTGATTGGCTACAGTGGCCAGGTGCCAGTAAGACAACACATCGCTGAAATATTAGTTTTGGAACTGAGGGGGATTTAAGATCTATCTATCTATCTATCTATCTATCTATCTATCTATCTATCTATCCACACACAAAAACATAGTGACAAAAAAAATAATGCACCCATGTGGAAATGCTGCCAAACTCACCATGCAGTTATGATTACAGGTGTGATCTGATTAGACACTGGGTCTTGCCACAAGAGGGTATAAAAGTACTTCCCCCACTGGAACCATATCTTCTTAATCAACAAATACGAGTTCTTATTGGAATCCGATATTTTAATATTGTAATAATTTACGTATATCATCATTACATTCACACATACAAAGTTTTATTTGATTCCAGCAATTCCTTCTTGGTGAATCACTTTTTTGGTCAAATATCCTTTTTTTTATTTTGATCATTCCTTTTCTGTCTATGCATAATAATATATACAGGCAGTTACTGTGATTGTACCATAGGTAAATCAAAGCTTATATTTTACACTTAAAGAGAATGTGTCGCCAAGAAATTACCTACTGTTTAAATCATTTTTTTATGTTAAACATATTTATAAGAATTTTTGGTGATTTTGTCTTTAATTTTCCAAATTAGTACCTAGTAAAATAAAATCCTAAAAATCTTGCAATTCCAACTTTTGCACTAGGCCTAAAACATTCTGTGACTTCCTGTTTCTTATAGAAGGACCATGGTGGATTCTGTGTCTTAACTCCATATACATGATAGCAGCCATCATCAGTGTGCTGATAGGTGAGGGGGCTGCTGCAACAAAATCTCCTACAGGAAACGGCATATTAAGCATATAATGCTCAGCATATTATGTGGCTTATTAAGCAAAGTCAGAACTGCAGGATTTTTAGGATTTTTTCCTATATATATATATATATATATATATATATATATAAAATAATATGGAAAATTAAAAAAAAAAACACCAAAAATTGTTTAAAAATATGTTTCACATAACACTTGATTATAAAAAAAAAAAAATGTCATTTTATGGTGACGCATTACCCTCAAAGTATATACTGTGTAAAAACAGGTGTAGAAACAAACTAGTAGCCAGCTATCTTGCATTACTTACTGTACCTTGCATCATTATTGGATGAAGCTTACATGCTATTTAATCACATTGACTATTTGGCTGCACTGTAGTTTTGCTACATTAGCCTTAGCTATGATCAATGGCTGGTGTGAAATTGTGCAATAGTAAAAGTATGAATTCCATCAGCACTAACTATTCCTAAATATATTCCTGATGGAAATCATAATCTATAGGCACTGTCCATGACATGACATGACATGACAAGGGGAGTGCACTAGGACTCAAAGATAAGAAAAAACAAAGCCAAAGATCTCAAAACCAGCAACTGAAATAAAAAAATAAAGTAGCAGTAGAAATATAAACTACAGTACACTGAAACACAGTGAAAGCATACAGAACAGCACAATATGAAGACACCTAGCATATGCTATAATCTGCAGCAAAATTAGGAATTTTTAAGAAGTAGCTAGCCAGTCAGGTACGCTCTCCAAATGAGCATGAGATCCCCCCACCAGAGTCATCTGACCTACATTGATAGATCAGATGCTAAGCATTTGTCTCAGCAGCTGTAACAGCAACAGATTAATAGGTTGTAAAAGACTAAACTGCAGTAATAACAAGAGATGGGCAAACCTCATGCGATTCATTTGTATGAATATTCGTGGGTTCATCTAGCTGTTTAATTTTAGGCCAAATTTGGGACTCTTCAGACCCCATAGTATAATAAGTTGAGGTCCAGGACAGATGCAGAAACAAAAATTTATAGTCACATTCCCTCACCACTCCATGGCTCCCTCTGAGTCACCTTCTGACCTCCTGACTGATGTCATGTACCCGGGGGGGACCACTTACAGTGGGGAAAAAAAGTATTTAGTCAGCCACCAATTGTGCAAGTTCTCCCACTTAAAAAGATGAGAGAGGCCTGTAATTGACATCATAGGAAGACCTCAACTATGAGAGGCAAAATGAGAAAACAAATCCAGAAAATCACATTGTCTGATTTTTTAAAAATTTATTTGCAAATTATGGTGGAAAATAAGTATGCTGTGCAGACGTGTCCCCCTGCTTAAGCCAGTACATATCCGGGCCCATCTGAAGTTTGCTAGAGAGCATTTGGATGTTCCAGAAGAGTACTGGGAGAATGTCTTATGTGGTCAGATGAAACCAAAGTAGAACTGTTTGGTAGAAACACAACTCGTCGTGTTTGGAGAAGAGTGAATGCTGAGTTGCATCCAAAGAACACCATACCTACTGTGAAGTATGGGGGTGGCAACATCATGCTTTGAGGCTGTTTCTCTGCAAAGGGACCAGGACGACTGATCTGTGTACATGAAAGAATGAATGGGGCCATGTATCGTGAGATTTTGAGTGCAAACCTCCTTCCATCAGCATGGGCATTGAAGATGAAACGTGGCTTGGTCTTTCAGCATGACAATGATCCCAAGCACACCGCCAGGGCAACAAAGGAGTGGCTTCGTAAGAAGCATGTCAAGGTCCTGGAGTGGCCTAGCCAGTCTCCAGATCTCAACTCCATAGAAAACCTTTGGAGGGAGTTGAAAGTCCGTGTTGCCCAGCGACAGCCCCAAAACATCACTGCTCTAGAGGAGCTCTGCATGGAGGAATGGGCCAACATACCAGCAACAGTGTGTGCCAACCTTGTGAAGACTTACAGAAAACGTTTGACCTCTGTCATTGCCAACAAAGGATATATAACAAAGTATTGAGATGAACTTTTGTTATTGACCAAATACTTATTTTCCACCATAATTTGCAAACAAATTCTTAAAAAATCAGGACAATGTGATTTTCTGGATTTGTTTTCTCATTTTGTCTCTCACAGTTGAGGTCTACCTATGATGTCAATTAGAGGCCTCTCTCATCTTTTTAAGTGGGAGAACTTGCACAATTGGTGGCTGACTAAATACTTTTTTTCCCCACCGTAAGCCTGTGACAACTGAAGCTCAATCACATGTGGTGTAATTGTGATATAATAAAGTATAATAGTGATTTGGGGATGACAAAATTTTGGGTTGGGTTAAGCCGAAAACTTTTGAAAAATCGGGGTCAAATCCAATTCAATCTGAACTGGTTCCCTTAACTCTAGTAGTAACCCTGCTTATCATAACAAGAAGTAGAAAAAAACTATTATAAAGTATAAACAATAATCAATGAAAATATTATCAAGTAATTTCCCCCAAATGCAATATACTGTGGCAGGAGCATTGGTAAATATACAATCATTTGAATACAGTTCTTTCTTCTATCAAGTCAAGACACTAAAAATATTTGAGTGAGATGTGCTTAAAGAATCCAAGAAGTCCTCATACTCTAGCAATGCAAAACATAGCAAAGACTTCCATCACTTCTATCCAACTATGCACTATATGTAATAAAATTTCACAAAATGCCATTTTTATATTTCTAGGAAAACACACAATATTTATATTACCTCATACTATATAAAATTTAAAAAAAATAAAATATGAATCTGTCACTCCAAGGCATATCAAGGTTACGATGGGTACTCATGATTACAACTATCTCAAGGTGATCTATAGGAAGTGTCAGTAAAATTGAGGCAAATGGCACACGTCCACAAGCATGTGCCATTTCCTGTTGGCAAGTCACTTAATCACATCTGTACTTTAAAAACTAGGTTGTCAAACCTCATGGGGGTCAGAAATGTAATAAAATCATCTCAATGTTATGTGAATCTAACATGACAAATGTCCAAAAAGGGACCACCACTCTTAAATTGAGGTGTCATTATTGTTCAGGTCAAAGCAAGCCTCCAATGCCCTAAAGTTTTTTAGCATACAGATCTTTTATTCTGAAATTCAGGCTGAAGTTGAAAAAAAATTACTTATTCTTATACTATAGATAATAACTCAGTACTAACTTCATACAGTATCTCAATATAGCCCTTGAGCTTAAAATTTTGCAAAATGTTTATATATTGATGTCTGAAAAATTCTATGCTTTTTATCAACATCTATTTAAAGCAATTTATATACAGTATTCTTAGTAGCAAACATGTACTAACTCCTCAGGACCAAACCAAGCAGTTTATAGGCCTTATCAATACTGCTACAACAATTATACACATTGATAGCCAAAGTGGTAGCAGCTTTGTTCCTTTGTTTAGTACAATTGTATGCTGTACATAGGAGACAGGGGCGTAACTATCGGGGTAGCAGCGGTAGCAGCTGCCACAGGGCCCGGGACATTACGGGGCCCCGCGGGTCCCCGATGCTTTTTTTTTTTTTTTTAATAGGCCGTTACCTGCTGGAGTAACCCCAGCAGGTAACGGGCCCTATATACTTACCGATCCCCGGGGTCCCGCTCACGGCCGCGTGCGCTTTCGATTCTACGGAGGCGGCTGTGAGCAGGAGCGGGGATCGGTATGTGAGGCCGCGGGCCGAACACCTCAATCTCTGCTATCATTATACTCCGGGGTCTTTTTAGACCCCGGAGTATAATAATCGGAGGCCCAGGGGAGGTGAGGGAACATAAAAAACAATGTACTTACCTCTCCTGCGCTTCTCCAGGCTTCGGGCCTGTTTGGTGACGTCCCAGACGTCACTTTGCGTTGCGACGCCTTGCCCGCATCACGTGACGCCGGCCTGGTCCAACATTGAAGAAGGCTGAAGTAGCAGGGAGTGGACCGGAGCGAGGAACAGGTAAGCAATGTTGTTTTTTTATGTTTCTATCCTCCCCTAGGTCTCCAATCATTATACTCTGGGGTCTGAAAAGACCCCAGAGTATAATAATTGTTCATGGGTGGTCCACAATGGGACATATAATAGTGTGTGCAGGGGCCACTATGGGGAAAAATACTCAGTGAAGGGGCCACTATGGGGAATAATAGTGTGCGCAGGGGCCACTATGGGGCAAAATACTCAGTGCAGGGGCCACTATGGGGCAAAATACTCAGTGCAGGGGCCACTATGGGGAATAATAGTGTGTGCAGGGGCCACTATGGGATATAATACTGTGTGCCGGGGCCACTATGGGATATAATACTGTGTACAGGGGCCACTATGGGGAATGATACTTTGTGCAGGGGCCACTATAGAGCATGATACTGTGTGCAGGGGCCACTATGGGACATTATACTGTGTGCAGGGGCCACTATGGGGCATGATACTGTGTGCAGGGGCCACTATGGGGCATGATACTGTGTGCAGGGGCCACTATGGGGCATAATACTGTGTGCAGGGGTCACTATGGGGCATGATACTGAGTGCAGGGGCCACTATGGGGCATGATACTGTGTGCAGGAGCCACTATGGCACATAATAGTGTGCGCAGGAATGCGTTTTATTTGGGGGGGGGGGGGTTGGAGGGGGCGGCCCCATGTCAAATGTTCGCCTTGGGGCCCAGCCATTCCTAGTTACGCCACTGATAGGAGAATATACAGTCAGATGGATTTCAAAGTGATTTTTTTTTTTTTTACTATGCTGAAGGTGGTTTGTTTTCTTTTAACTTAAATTTTATTAATAGTTTTACAAAATCTAAATTGTACATGGTATAGGTATATATAGATCAGGAAATAGAAGGCAATGATTGACACTAGTAATCAGTATATACATAGCCACGCATATCCAAACCTATCAGTGGAGGTATATAAGAGTTATGAAGAAGAGAGTGAAGGGAGGGGGATGGAGGGGGAAAAAGAGGGGGGAGAAGGGAGTGGAGTTGAAGGGAAGAGTAGGAGAATGGTGTAGGGGGAGAAGAAAGGAAACATTAGCGGAGATAGTAAGGCAGGGTATGAAATACTAATATAGTGAAATAGTGCAGGTAAATTAGTGTCAATTGAGAAATCCCGACTTTGCAGGTGGTATGGTTCTAACCCACAGTTATGCTCAATAATTCTTTCAGTACTTGTATACTGAACTGACCTCTAACCCTTGCTTTAACCTAGTCTTCAGTTAAAACAGTACATGATCACACCTTTGCCTACTATTGTTTCTTTACTGTGCTTTTGCTCGATGTTGCATCATTAAAATGGATTGTTTTTATATTAGGCTAAGGCGATAAAGCATTATTATTTGCGAACCCAAACAAGATATATACCACAGTATGGAGTTTTTGCTATTTAAAACAATATAACATTAAAATTGAAGTGTTATGCTAAGCAAGTTGATTTTTGGGGATTTGAAACTTCAATTGCAATTTTGCCATATCTCATGGAATCATATTATCATTCTTCCGTTCTTATCCTTGATAAGTATCAGTATATTCCATTATACTATTGTTTCTATTTTATCCTTTATTTATATTTTTCTATTTTTATGTATTTCATGTATTCATTTCACTCGTCAGACTCAAATGCCTGTGGGTATGAAACCTGAAGTTTTATTATTATTATTATTATTATTATTATTATTATTGATAATAATAATAATAATAATAATAATAATAATAATCTACAAATTTAGTTAATAGTATTTTCTGTTTAGAAATGGTTTGGTTTACTCTTAACATGCTCAGCATGAAAGTAAACAGACTCCCTCAGTAATTTCAAAAAAAGCTGTGTCAGTCCAGCTTGGCTTAATGGACGGGTCTCTATATATACACTACCGTTCAAAAGTTTGGGGTCACCCAGACAATTTTGTGTTTTCCATGAAAACTTACACTTTTATTTATCAAATGAGTTGCAAAATGAATAGAAAATATAGTCAAGACATTGACTAGGTTAGAAATAATGATTTTTATTTGAAATAATAATTTTCTCCTTCAAACTTTGCTTTTGTCAAAGAATGCTCCATTTGCAGCAATTACAGCATTGCAGACCTTTGGCATTCTAGCTGTTAATTTGCTGAGGTAATCTGGAGAAATTTCAACCCTTGCTTCCAGAAGCCCCTCCCACAAGTTGGATTGGCTTGATGGGCTCTTTTTGTGTACCAAACTGTCAAGCTGCTCCCACAACAGCTCAATGGGGTTGAGATCTGGTGACTGCGCTGGCCACTACATTACAGATAGAATACCAGCTGCCTGCTTCTTCCCTAAACCGTTCTTGCATAATTTGGAGGTGTGCTTTGGGTCATTGTCCTGTTGTAGGATGAAATTGGCTCCAATAAAGCGCTGTCCACAGGGTATGGCATGGCGTTGCAAAATGGAGCGATAGTCTTCCTTATTCAAAATCCCTCTTACCTTGTACAAATCTCCCACTTTACCAGCACCAAAGCAACCCCAGACCATCACATTACCTCCACCATGCTTGACAGATGGTGTCAGGCACTCTTCCAGCATCTTTTCAGTTGTTCTGCGTCTCACAAATGTTCTTCTGTGTGATCCAAACACCTCAAACTTCGATTCGTCTGTCCATAACATTTTTTTCCAATCTTCCTCTGTCCAATGTCTGTGTTCTTTTGCCCATACTAATCTTTTCCTTTTATTAGCCAGTCTCAGATATGGCTTTTTCTTGGACACTCTGCCCTGAAGCCCAGCATCCCTGAGTCGCCTCTTCACTGTAGACGTTGACACTGGCGTTTTGCGGGTACTATTTAATGAAGCTGCCAGTTGAGGACCTGTGAGGCGTCGATTTCTCAAACTAGAGACTCTAATGTACTTGTCTTGTTGCTCAGTTGTGCAGCGGGGCCTCCCACTTCTCTTTCTACTCTGGTTAGAGCCTGTTTGTGCTGTCCTCTGAAGGGAGTAGTACACACCGTTGTAGGAAATCTTCAGTTTCTTGGCAATTTCTCGCATGGAATAGCCTTCATTTCTAAGAACAAGAATAGACTGTCGAGTTTCACATGAAAGTTCTCTTTTTCTGGCCATTTTGAGAGTTTAATCGAACCAACAAATGTAATGCTCCAGATTCTCAACTAGCTCAAAGGAAGGTCACTTTTATAGCTTCTCTAACCAGCAAAATTGTTTTCAGCTGTGCTAACATACTTGCTAGAATAGTCATTTAGCACATTAACAATGTATATAAGTGTATTTCTGATTCATTTAATGTTGTCTTCATTGAAAAAAACTGTGCTTTTCTTTCAAAAATAAGGAAATTTCTAAGTGACCCTAAACTTTTGAACGGTAGCGCATGTAAATAGATAAAGATTTCAGGTCAGTCATGTAGAAGCCATAATGTAGGCTTTGATTTCTCCCTGCTAATTCTAAGATTTAGAGCAAACAGTCTAAAAATGTGCCAGATTTATCACAGTGGCTGATGCTAGTTGATACATTGGTGCATCTCTTGTAACTCTAACGCTACATCTTGCTACACCTTATACCTTGCTACATCTTATGCCATCTCACTAAGGCACGATCCTTACCAAAAGAGGCAAAAAAAGTGTCTAAAGCATTGTTTTATCATGTTTTGATCATCCATTTAATGGATAGGTTTTAGAGATGCAAAAAACAGATGATAAAAATAGATGGAAACTGATGGCCTACCATTTACATAAAGTCAATTTTAAATAAAAATATCAGTTTCTATCCTTTTTCTTGCAGGACAAAAAATTGCGGTGTTCTAAAGAAAAATTGGACATAAACAAATCCATTTGTATTTAAAGCGGTTGTCCAGGATTTTTTTTTGTCTAAATATGTGATAGATGGGGGCTGACAGCCAGCCCCCCCTCACCCAAGGATCAGCTGTTTAGGACTGTGTTCAGACCTCATACTACCGTATACAATACACAGAGCTGGAAGCATATAGCTCTGTACCCTGTATAGTGGCTGAGCGTCAATGTAAGTCAAGCTGCAATAACGGTGCCACTATAGGGCAGTGGCGTAAATACTGGGGTATCAGTGGTAGCGGTTGCCACAGGGCCCGGGAGATTAGGGGGCCTGGCGGGCCCCTGATGTTTTTTTTTTTTTTTTTTTTTAACAGGACATTACCTGCTGGAGTAACACCAGCAGGTAACGGGCCCTATTTACTTACCGATCCCCGCTCCTGCTCATGGCCGCCTGCGCTTCCCATTCTGCGGAAGCGAAGGTGGCTGTGAGCAGGTGCGGAGATTGGTAAGTAAGGCCGCGGGCCGCGAACCCCACAAACACTACTATCATTATACTCTTGTGTCTTTTTAGACCTCAGAGATTAATGATCAGAGGCCCAGGGGTGGTGAGGGAACATAAAAAACACTGTTATTTACCTCTCCTGCGCTCCAGCAGGCTTCGGGCCTCCTTGGTGACGTCCCAGACGTCACTTGGACCAGGCCGACGTCATTATACGTCGCGACGCCGGACTGGCTCACGTGACGTTTGGTCCAACATTGAAGAAGGCTGAAAGTAGCGGGGAGTGCGCCGGGGCCAGGGAGAGGTAAGTAACACTGATTTTTATGTTTGTATCCTCCCCTGAGTCTCCAATCTAAGAAAAGACCCCAGAGTATAATAATTGTTCATGAGTGGTCCACAATGGGGCATAATACTATGTGAAGGGGCCACTATGGGGCATAATACTGTGTGTAGGGGCCACTATAGCGCATAATACTGTGTGAAGGGGCCACTATGGCGCATAATACTGTGTGCAGGGGCCACTATGGCGCATAATACTGTGTGCAGGGGCCACTATGGTGCATAATACTGTGTGCAGGGACTACTATGGGGAATAATACTGTGTGCAGGGGCCAATATGGGGCATAATAGTGTATGTAGGGGCCACTATGGGGCATAATAGTGTGTGCAGGAATGCAGTCTATGCGGGGGCCATGTCAAATGTTTAGCTTGGGGCCCAGCCATTCCTAGTTACGCCACTGATATAGGGTACATACCAGACAGTCTAAATGTGCACGGCATATGCTCATTTTTTTTGGCACAACTCCAAAAAGCCAGAAATCTGGAACATTTAACTTAGTAAATCTGCCCTTATGTTTTCTTCAAATCTGGCAACATTTCAGAGTACAACATAGTTCATTGTAATAATAAGGGCACCTGTTGGTATTTTATGCTTCCTGTGGTTAGGATATGCGCTATCAGATTTCCTTCAGTGAACATGATTGATGAATTGGAATAGTTATCAATTGATTTCTATATCCTCTACAAATGGCATACAGTACAATGACACAGCACAACATAGACAACAAATGAACAAAAGCAACAAGCTTTGAACTAACTAAAAGCAACGAACTTTACAGTAATAAGTAGCTGGATCAAAATCCTTAAGTACAATGACAGCAGAATGCTTTATAGCAGCACAGCAGAGCTATATATAAGAGCCTGTTATTATTATATGGAGGGGACAGATGTGGGAGGAAGGACGGGGACATTAAAGCAGTTTAGTACTGAATATGGAGGAAGTTCAGCTATTAATTAAATGTACTGATGGGTTTTAAATTAGAAGGACGTGATGTTTATCTGGCATTTTGACTTTGCTGCATTTGCCAAACAAAATAAGTAATTACCCTGGCAACTGCTATATTATCCTGGATGCAATATCACAATGAAATATAGCATGCCGCCACAATGAGATGCATAAAAACACATTAATTGTTATGTGACCTAAATCTAGGGCGCTCTGCTTTCATTACATTTAAAATCCTTAACGGGAACATTTGTTTTACTGCTTGTTTTAAGATTTTATGTCTTCCCAGTTAAAAGCTATTTTGTCTTTCTCTTTTTTTTTTTCATTGCAGATTTACTTGGCATTAGTGCGCTGCCTTAGGACAATTAAGTTATCACACACAGAGGAGGGCTGGATTGATTTCATTTCAATGAGTAGACCTGCTGCTTGAACAGAATTCAGAAATGTTTGTGATAGACACAGGAATATATGAAGGAAATATGGCTGTTTTGACAGAAAGGTTTATAAGAGGAAATAAATAGGCTGAGCACTGAGTGCATTTAGCACTTTCTGGATCTACTTAATTTTGACATTATCCCAAGTTCCAGCAAGAATAATGGTATATAATGTTTAAGGGTCTGAGTAAGAAATAGGATAAAGAGAGAATTTCTCCACAGCAACTCTTGTACTCCCTCATCTGGACTAAATTAACTTGCTTTTGCATCCTGAAATTGATTCTCCGCTGTTTGTACTGTCCAGGTTATTGCCAAAATTGTAGTTTTATTCTTTCCATCTAATACTGTCTCCTACATTTAATAAATCATCTTTTAACTTTCATATGCAGTGTTCCAAGAGGTTTTAAAAGCTATCAATGGACATGCTTGAGATAAAAAAAACATATTTTCTAACATTGTTTCAGTCTGCAAATGTCATTCATTCTTTCATTCAGACCCCCTGATATGCAGTTTGCAACCTATTTCTAGTTTTAGGATTTTCTCATGTGGCCCAGTCCATCCTAATAGTGCATTCTGGCGGTACACATTTGTTCTTCCATATCTGTCCTATTGGCTATCCTATATGTGTCTATATGTGGACAGCCAGTAGGGCGATGTGAATTGCAGCCTTTAAACGCTTTGTTTGCATGTCAAGATATTGTGCTAGATTGGTTTCAAGACAAATTGGAGATTAGTTAAATATGGTCAGATTTGTAAAGATACTGTAAATTCAGAACACTACTGTCTTCACTAGCTCTCGTACACTAACACAGCAATATTCCTGTTTCACTTTTTCCTTATGTCTAAACAGATGTACACCCTATACAGAGTCTTCTGCTAAAGGGTGTTTGCCCCCATTCACCCGACAGACACTGCTCTGCTGTGTGCCACCTCCCCATTACATTGTGATTCAGCACAACTGGTGCATTCTCCCCTACCATGAAATTTATATCCTTGGTGCTTTCTTCTTTCTCTATACTGTATGTGTTCTTTTGTATATAGCCTCCTCTACTCCCTGCTGGTGTTCTCACTGGCATTAAGCTAACCATACACATTTGATGTACTGTATATCAGTCAAATCTGCCCTTTTTGATGGGTTTTTCCTACTGTGTATAGGGGTTTTCAGGCACTCCCCCGATAGCAGATGTTGGGGATTCAGGAAGTTGTATTTCAACTGCCCTGACTGCAGTTTTCTCTCCTGCCCTTGTTAAGTGCATATGCACTACTCAACCGACCCAAGTGTGCATGTGTGTGGGAATGTCAGGCAAGACAGCTGTCAGCTGAACGAGCATTGGGCTGCTGTCTAAAATGTATGAGCTGCATCACACTGTGCTACTCTAGGAGGATGGAGGGGTAGTGAAATGAAAGCATGGTTTCAGCAAAGCACAATCCAGATCTAAGCTAACTGCAGCCAGGAACAGTGGATCAGTGTGCTGTAAAATCTATGTCAGAAGAAGTTATACATAGCTGCAAAGTCAGCTATGTATATGAGTATATGTATGTATATTCAGCAATAAGATGATAGGACATTTTTAAATAATAAAACTAATTAGGAAGTTGCTTCAATTTACATTTAGGATACAAGTGAGCAAGCAAAAGCTATCAGCACAGTGTGCCCAGCCTTTAAGTCATCCTAATGACTTAACATTGAAGCATGTAGAATCAGTAGTAACATTTCTAACACTAAATCTATGCTCAGTTACAACATATAAAAGGAATATACCATGGTAATATCAGGTAATAGTATAGTATAGGCTTAAATGTGTATTTTATCTGCATTAAAGTCTGTTTGTCATTATTTATGTCACTTGTCATCATGATCATGGAAGCTACTTTTGCCTCAGGGTTACAAGATCTAACATAATATCTGACATGACATGATATCTAAAGTGACTGTCCAATGAAACATTCTCTTTAATGCATCACACTGTAGGCATCGTGGCAGCACAAGTGACCTTCTGCACCTCCAGCACAGAAACTGGTTGATCAACAGTAGAGATGAGAAAACCAGTTCGGAACAAACTGGATTGGATCTGAATTTTCCAAAAGGCAGTCATGAGTTCATATCAGCATACAGGATAATGCATGGAGAAGAACCATTTTGTGAGATAGCAGCAGGAAGAGAAGAACACAGACACTACATCTAGCAATGCCAGCACAGTGCTAGTGAAAACAAGCCACCAACTCCAGGAGGACTCTGGAGTATAGTTTAGTTAGATTTATTTAATTTTAGACAGATAAAGAGGCAGAGAGGTCATAGGAGAAGGGAGAGAAGCTCTGACCTGAACTGTGACTGTCTACTGTGAGTGTTATATATACACTAGCCAGGTTAGAGGAGGCCCAGGAAGAATAAACATAAAAAAAAATCATACTCACCTGCCCCTAGGTATCCACCGTCCGTATGCGAGTGATGTCACAGATTCCTTTCCTGTGGCCACTGAGGCCACTGATTGGTCACGTACAGCATAGGACTTCCAGCAGTGACTTCACAGCATACGTTGGAATGGACAGCGGTGGCGGACACCGGACAGGTGAGTGTAATGTTTCACCTTCCCTGGCCTACTCCGTGAGTATTTAAATTCCTTGACAATCCCATTAAGCATTGGCGTAACGATCGTGGTCACAGGGAGTGTGACCAGGACCGGTCCTGGAGGGGTACGGGGCCCGCGGCCAGCTGGAAATGGCCGGGCCCCAGACCACCATGATAGTGGTTGGGGAAAACCTTGTTTCTTGACCGCTATACATATTGTTAATGGAAAGGGGCCTGACTGTGCCCCTTTCCATTAAATGCCAGCCCAGGAAAGATGTATAAAGATAAAAAAATACTTACTCACCTGTCCTAGGCTGAGCAACCGCTCTGGGGCTTTTCCTGCGGTAGATGCTAAATCCTAGTGGGCTAAAGGACCTTTGATGACGTCATGACTATGTTATTAGACTCTCTTGTGGGCGAAGCTATTCTGGATTGTATGGGACAGTATGGTGTTACACAGGAAGCTGCTGGGGTGGAGACTGATAGAAGGAGGAGAGAAGAGAACATGTGTGAGCAAGAGGGGGACATGGGGGTGCAGGCTGCGTGTGAGCAAGAGGGGGGAATGGGGGTGCAGGCTGCGTGTGAGCAAGAGGGGGGAATGGGGGTTTCAGGCACTCTGGGGGTGGGCAATGTGAGTACATAATACTGGGTGGGGGTCACTGGTGAGCACATAATACTGTGTGGGGGCCACTGTGGAGCATATAAAACTGTGTGGGGACCACTGGTGAGCTCATAATACTGTGTGGGGGCCACTGTGGAGCATATAATACTGTTTGGGGGCCACTGTGGCAAACAAAATACTGTTTGGAGACCACTGTGGAGCACGTAATACTGTTTGGGGGCCACTATGGAGTACGTAACACTGTTTGGGGGCCACTGTGGAGCACGTAATACTGTTTGGGGGCCACTGTGGAGCACGGAATACTGTTTGGGGGACACTATGGAGCACATAATACTGTTTGGGGACCACTATGGAGCACGTAATACTGTTTGGGGGCCAAGGTGGAGCATGTAATACTGTCCCAGTATTGTTTACATGCCAGGTGCTGCAATGCTCACTCACTGTATTCTTGATAACTGCAGTTGTGGGTATTAAAGCTGTACCCCTTTCAAGTATCTGAGATATCGCTTCAGTGCCCGTAACCGCCACTATCAAGAATTCGCTCTAGGAAGGGGGTAGGGGGCCCCGGACAATAGTTTGCATCCAGGCCCACAAGACTTTAGTTACGCCACTGCCATTAAGCATTTACTTTGCAATAGAGTATTTTATAAATGTCTGTATGAACTGCCATCAGTGTTGCACTGTGAAATAGAGTTTTTTGTAAAAACACACAAACTGCCATCACTGACTGCTTCAATTTAGTCTAACTGCAACACATTGCCTTACTACTCCATTATTTGGCAATAAAGTTTATTTAAATAATGTCACAACTGCTGTCACTGTTCCACTGTTCACAGAGTGTCTTAAATTGCATCCCTTTTTTTGCATACATTCTGGGTGATCTGCAGTCAGGAACGTCACGCTTTAAGTGCCAAATGCCAATTGAAATCACTTTTCGTTAACCTTTAGATTTTTTACATATACTGTAGACTGTGTGACCTACCGTCAGTCTTTTGTTTATGGTGAATTTATCACAAAATGTAGCATACCATCCACAAATTAACTATTTCTTCTTGCAGTTAAAGGGGTTTTCTCTTCAAAGTAAGTTACTGCCTATTCATAGAATAAGGAGATAAGTTACGGATCTGTGGGGTCTGACCTCTCAGACCCCCACTGATCATCAGAACATAATTCAGCTATTTCCAGCACTCCCATTGAAATGAATGGTACACATGCAGTCAGACCACTGCTACATTCAGAAAGGGGGGCAAAAGTCCCCCTATTTTTGCTGATCAGTGGAGGAGCGATCAGACCCCAACTGATCCGCAAGAAATTTTCACCATTTTTCACCACTGAAACTACACTGTTACCATAATAAAAACAACATAAACCAATTGCTTCTTCCAATACTGCCATGTTAGTGTGGCACCAAATTTTGATGTTTTTTTTTTTTTTTTGAAAACCATTTCTTTCCTTTTCATTCACATTGACAATCTGCCACAGACCTTTCTTCAAATTCAGTAGTTACCCCTGCCACACTTTTGGCATAATAGCAACAATAGAAAACAAAACAAATTGCTTCTATTAATACCAATACCGTGTTGGTGTGACATTTTGCTCCATAAAGTGAATTTTTGTTGTTTCCTTTTAAACCCACTTCTTCTTCACTTTTCAACCAGGCACACTACCGCAGTTTTTTCTTCAAAATAACAAAATAACAGCATCTGCTGCTATAGCAGCCGGGAGCCCCAAAAGGGACATGCAAATCCCAAAATGGGTATGGCTTCTTAAAATGGCGTAGCCTCCCACCAAAATTTCTGCACCACTCTTTGCATGCTGCTGTTATGGAGGGACCTTCATAAATGTAGCCAAGTATGATTTTACTGTAGACTGCAATACAGTAGTATAGCAGTCTATGGTATAAGTGATCTAATGATCACTCGGGTTCAGGCTCCCCTGGGGAAGGGGAGGGGGGGGGCAACAAAGTTAAAAATAAATAAATATAAAAAATAAAAATAAAAATTCAAATTACCCCCTTTTCTAAGAATATATACAAAAATAAATATAAGCACATTAGGCATCAATCACCAAAAAATGCACTACCTTACATAGCTCTATACACAGAAATATAAAAAAAAAAAAACTGTTACACAGTGTCACAATATATCAATTTTTTTTTAAAGTTTATTTATTTATTTATTTATTTTTGAATGTGTTAAAACACAATAAAACTAGATATTTGGTATCACCATCATTGTCCTGACCCTGATGTCACTGCTGCAGGTCAGTACTGTATGAAAATGGGGCAATTAAGTTCTCCAATTGCAGCCCATTCTGATTTATTTTTTTTTCAGTTTTCCAGTACATTGTGGAGAACCTTAAATGGTGTCATTAAGTACAATTTGTCCAGCAGGGGGTGCACCTCATCGCTAACGAGAAGCACGTCTCCTCATAATTAAAGTGCACCCTCATGTGCTGGTGGTGTGCCTACAAAGAAATTTACACCAGCTCATAGCTAGCATAGATTTCCTGCATCATTTACACCAGATTTCTTTTTGGAAAAGTGTCGAGGGTGATGCAGAATTGAAAAAAGTCGCTTTTTTTGCTCAAAAATCCAATTTGCATAAAGAATGTGTAACTTTTTATGCCTTGTAACCAAGCAAACTGGTGTACAAGGCATAACAAATCTCCCCCAATGTGCCTATTATCAATAAACTACATTCTAATAAAACGGTACAAACAAGCATTGTACTTGTACTATGACTGTCAGATAAAGCTATACTTTTAAATATAACACAGTATTCTCCTCACATATCTATCAGTTCTGTCCCTTTGCTACCCTGTCTCATTCATATTGATTTTCTGCACCATTGCACAGATAAAGCAACACCCCTGTATCAAACAGAAACAGTTGGCTTATTCAGTAGGGGCTCTATAACCAGAAAAGGCATATAAATGATATATTTAGACTATACTTGACATGTGAAAAAAAAAACTCTGTAACTCCCTTTCAGTTTAGTTGAATACATTTTGACCAAAATGGATTTGGAAGATATTTAATGCACTGACAGATAATTTTTCAAGATATAGCAATATCCAGTTATTGCCTTAGTAAGTTTTGTGATTACCAAAAAATCATTACAATTTGTATTCTAATATTATGATAGCGGTTTGTTCCATAATGAACAGGGGAAAGAAAACTGTTGGTCCCTTTCCAGACTTGTATACAACAGCCCTACATTAAAAAATAAAAACTACATATACTTCACTGTCAATTCATAAATCAGTGTTGAGTCTCCGCAGTCCTCTACCTCTTTTTGGCAGCTAAGCTGAAAAGTACTGGAAAGGTATATAAATATGTACCTACAGCCCTTCATCTCTGTGTAACAGAAGGGCATTAAGATCCAGCATTATCTACAGTAGAAATGATTCATTTCAAAGCTCAATTGTAACATTTCTCCAGAGTTTCCTTCTAAAATTACATTCAGATAATGTTATTGTTGTTATCTGGGTGTGCCTTAATTTGCAGCCACTCGCCAGTAATTTTTTTCACACTGTGTCTGTAGTGTACAGTACGTTTAATATATGTGCCAGATATGTTCCCAGTGTTCTGATACTTTAAACTGACCCATAGGCCCCTATTACTCCAAAAGACACTAAAAGAGTGTTTTTTGGACTCCATCAGTATCTGTTATTTTTTTATACATGGAATAGTGCAGCAAACTGTGCTACAAAGGTATCCCAAAAAAGTTTATCTTGTTTAGTGGCCACTTAGTGGCATCCATTAAATTATCATGGAATACCCTCAATGGAATACTTGGATAGACACTGCCAGGGAATCCCACTGCTGCAACTTCTATGATCTGTTGGTGTTTCTGTGGCAATCTGCTGATGCCTACTGTGAGGAGAATTCACAAACCCTTATCAAATGTAGGACATCAGGCTTGTCTGTAACAAAGTAAAATTAGTTTTATTTGTTAACAAATAGAGACAGACACATTCTATTCTATACAAGCTATTCAGTGTGTCTGCCCATAGTTCATCAATCTTAATAAATTTTTATGATAAATTGGTCATATGATTTTTGTGGTTGACATTTAAAAATACATAAGCAATATGCTGACATCCTAGAAAGATTAAACAGAAACTACTGACGTTCCAGACAGAAACTTGATCAGGGAAATTTTTCCCCTGTCATACGACTGGTATAATTTCAGTATCTGTATGTCTTAAAATGTTAATCTAAACATCAGTTATTAAAAAAATACAATATATATCACATAATGTAAAAACTATCCTAACACCAACATAATGTGATATTATATGCACTCCATTCAAATAGTCCATCCAAATAATCCATTCAAATAGGTGCTATTTGAAGTGTATTTCTCCTCCGGCCAATAGAGGAGGATTCCTCTACTCCCATTGCGCTAGTAGGATTATTGCACAGTGATTGTCCAACTCATAAATAAACTTTGCTGCCAACCTATTAAAATACTATGACGTAACAAAAACTTGTATGCTATACATTGTAACAAAACTGTAGAGCCTAATATGCACCAGCAAGAGAATTCACAATATCTGCATGTGATGATATCTGAATACAATGTATTAGGCTATTAAAAATCAGAGGTTCAATAAAAAGAAAGAAAGAACAATGTGTCCTAAAAACACCCTTTCCTATCTGCCTTGCTGAAAATTATATTCTGACTGATTTGTCCTTTTAGGCCCATAGTGTTCTAATTCCAAGATGGTGAACAGGTTGGTGGCAGTTACAATTTCACTCTTGTAATACAGTGTCCTCTTTGTATACAGTTACTGGAGCTTCATACTGAGGGAATGTCATCAGTATGTCCTTGACAATGAATGTCAAGCAGGGAGCAAATTAGTCAACTCACACTTTATGCCTGAATTGTTCAGCTGAATATTTATGAAATTGGTGAAGTTGGTAAAGGTGATCTCCAATTAGAGGTTCTGCTGACAGCAGATTTCCACAGCACTAACCAGCCAAACTGAAGCTTCCATTAGTCATGTTATGACATTAGAAAACCATCCAGTCAATTACTGGACTCTGTCATTTTGTTAAGCCTTATCATCCCTAAATTTAATAATGTTCAGAGCAATATGCATAGATGAAAAGCCTTAGACAAAACTATGCTGTCTAAGTTCAGAAAGAGCTATTGTGTTGCTTTCCTAGACAAGAAGTATCTATCCAATGTCACTGTCACTGAATAGTAAAAAAAAAAAACACATCAAAAGTCAGAGAACATGTCCACCCAGATTTTTTTTTTTTGTAAATTAATGTCTTTCAGCTCTTACTAAGATGGATAGCTTAAATTAGATATATAATAATCAGCTTCTGCAGATCCTTAAAGGGAAACTCCAGTGAAAAATGATATTGCATTTTTATAAGGTTGGCTTTGTGTAGTGTATTTCTGACTTCCAAAACTTATGAAGAAAGGCAAAAAATAATGTACTTCGTTTTTATCTATTGAAACTATATATGAATAGCAACATTTAAAGAAATATATGCAATGTGGAAAATGAGATATCCAGTGTGTTCCCTATTACATAAATATTTTTGTGCGTAGATGTTTATTTTCATCCTTTTTACTATGTCTATTTATGTCTATTTTACTATAGAGATAGCGCTAACAGGAAAAAGCTTAAAAAAACCCCAAAAAACAAGGTTGCTGCGGACACTAGTCAATGCCTTGTAAATGCTTTTAACCCTTAAGGACAGGACCTATTTCAGTGTTAATGGCCAACTTTTTTTATATTGTCACGTTCTTAGAACCATAATAATCATACTTTTCTGGTAGTGTAGCTACAGTATATGAGGTCTTGGGTTTTGCAGGATTGATTGTCTTTGTCATTGGCACTATTTTCAGGTACATATAACTTTAATTAACTCTTTCTGTAAAGAATGGAGAAAAAATGCAGTTTTCCCACTCTTCATGCAGCAAATTTTGTGTCATCCACTGTATAGTAAAAATAATATGTTAACTTTATTTGGAGGTCAGTATAATTATGGTAAAATCCAATATGTGTTTAATGTTTATATATTGCAATATTCTGAGAGACATAACTTTTTTTTTATTAAATTCGTTGAGCTGTGCGAGGGCTTGTTTTTTATATTATGAGTTTATGGTTTCTTTGGTATAATTTCAGATAAATAGCTTTGTTACACATTTTTAATGTTTTTTTTGATGACATGTAAAAAAAACCAGCAAATTTGCCATTTTTTTCTATTTTTTATTTTTATGGTATCAACAGTATGGGTAAAAAAGTGATAATTTAATAGTTTGGGTCATTACAGATAAGACAATACCAATAATGTGATTAATAAGAATCCAATTCAAAAGATATTTAGCACAAATGTTGTTCTTTATAAATATGTATAACTTGTATTTTAACCCTAGGATGCATAACCCGGTCCTTTTAGGCCCAGTTTGCTATTGTATGTGTAGATTTCTAACGTCATGCATACTAGGGTTAAATAGCGATATACCTGTTTTGTAGTAGAATTCATGGATAGTCAAACACAGTCAAACACATACCAGTTGTGTTCACAGTATATACACATGCATAGAGTATACATTCTTTCTCTTGTAAGAATATATACTTAATGAGGAGAATTTTTTTTGAGGGAGGAGTTCCATTTTTAAAAATGTAATTTTTTTTTACTGCTTTGTTTTACTCAGAATCATATATATGTACGGCCTGCTACAATTAGTAATCCTCACATATGATGTACAAGTATGTAATTTTTTGATAAATGGGTAAAGACGACCTGTTACTACTCCTATGCAGTGGGGACACAGGCAGAGAGCTGTGGGGGATCAGGGAGAAGTGAGTGAGTAACTCAATCAGTGTACAGAAATTAGTTGGTAGCACATAAAATGGAATAAAATTTTAATAATATATATAAATATATATAAAAAGCTAAAAGCTGTTACTATCTCTTTATTATTCCTAATTGGTCTTCTAACTTTCTACTGAATACTGCAGTTCTGTGCTAGAAACCATCGCTGGATTATTAGACTTTCTGGATTATTGGATGATGGACATAAAGGAAGTTTTCTGAATTATGTCCCAGTTTATTTCACAATAGTACATGGAGCACTGACAGACAATCTAATCATTTATTATACAGCAGTTACAGTTGGTTGCCAGAAGAAATGGCTGCCATTAAACATGCTCTTAACTAAGAAGTGATTATTTAAATGAATGGTTTAATTTCTCAAGGCCATGAACATACAACCTACTAAAGAGTTGTTGTAAAACAATAAAGATAATAGCACTTGCTGCCTTGAAATTCCTATTGGTATGTTAAGAGAGAAGCTGGCTTGGGATATTGCCAGTTCACCATTGTTCTTTGTGCTCAGTGTATGGAGAGGCTGCATTAAGCCCACATAGTGTTGGCTTACAATAGCTAAGTCAATTTTTCCAGCAAAATAGCTTTTTAGTTTCAAAGCGATATGGTTACTCATAAAACACAATCATATTAGTGGAAAATATAAATGGATGCCCACTTGCAAATGTTAAATCCATGAAGAATAACCTGTTTTACTTTTCACGGCTTAATATTTCTCTAAAAAGTATTATTTTGCTGAAAATGTCTTGAGTAATGAGAGAGCATTGCTTTTCTTACTATTATGTAGCTGTTACCTGGAGCTTAGCTGTGCAAGATATTCAAGAATATAGACAACACTTACTCACAACACATGAGAGGGATTGGAGAATACTACTGTAGCTCAAACTCCTCAGGATGTATCATCAAATATGCAATGTTTCAGCTCACAGAAGAGACTTCCTGAAAACGTGAAATGGCTAACTCCTGAAGAGTATTAGGTGCATTGGTATTCTTAATTTCTGTTGGACCAACTGCAATGCTGACACAAAATATATAATGTTAAATAGAATGCTATATTTTTCACATTATGCATGTTCTTGCATAGAAATCAAGGGGCCCCATAAAAAAGTTGGAATTAGGGGGGGCCCCATCCCCCCCTTCTAAAAAAAAACAACGTTAAAGAAAGATAGTGGTTGTAGTATTAATGCAGATGATGATGACAGGGAGTACAGAGAACTGAACCAGGATTTTGTGGACTGGTGCCACCGGAACCACCTGAAGATTAACGCGGGGAAGACCAAGGAGATGGTGGTGGACTTCCGCAAAGGCAGAAGCCCTCCTAAACCAGTGGACATCCTGGGGACGGGCATCGAGATTGTGAACTCCTATACTTATAGGTGTTCACAATCTCGATGCCCATCCCCAGGATGTCCACTGGGTTTGCTCCTTAATAATAAGCTGGACTGGGCAGATCATATGGAGGCCCTGTACAGGAAGGGCCACAGCAGGCTCTACCTGCTTAGGAAACTGAACTTCTTAGAACTTTCTTCAACTCGGTAGTGGCATCAGCCATCTTCTTTGGAGTGGCCTGCTGGGGGAGCAATATATCAACCAGGGACAGAAATAAACTTGACAAGCTGATTAGAAGGGCCAGCTCTGTCCTGGGGAGCCCACTGGACCCAGTGCAGGTGGTGGGTGACAGAAGGATACTGTCCCTGGTGAGCTCCATGCAGAAGAAGAAGTCCCATCCCATGCATGAGACTGTGATCGCGCTGAGCAGTACTGTCAGTGACCGACTGCTCCACCCTAGGTGTGAGAAGGAGTGCTATCGGAAGTCTTTCCTCCCCACCGCGGTTAGGCTGTACAATCAACACCGACCTAAGCGGAGATCATTACACACAGAGAACTGAAATATCTCTCTGCCTGTTAAATCCCCCCCCCCTCCTCTGCTACGTCCTATCTGTCTGTCTGCTATTAATGTAATGCCTCTCACCTTGGAACATTCCTGTACATGTTGTATTTGTATTTGTATCTGCTTATCTTATCTTATCTTTGCTGCTGTAACACACTGAATTTCCCCATTGTGGGACTATTAAAGGACTATTATTATTATTATTATTATTATTATTATTATTATTATTATTATTATTATTATTATTATTATTATTAATGCATTTTCCCTTGATATTTTAAGTAAATGGGTTTGAAGCTTAAAAAAAAAACCTCTGCCTACAAGCAGAATACTGTACCACTTGTAGTTACATTTGTCTCCACAGCCTCCCTTATTTGACTATGTGCTGAGATATTGCTACTCTTTCAACAAAAGGTTAATGATCTCCTGCCAAGGTTAAGAGCAATGTCTGACTAACTAACATTTTGTAAAGTATAAATGTTAAGAAATAAGTACGAATAAGCTACAAAGTGGTAGACAACGCAAACACATAAACCTCCCAACATTTTTTTACAAATTAAAAATCTGCTGTTCCAAATTATTATGCACAACAACGTTTCTAAACATTTTATAGGTTGTAAAGAACTGAAAATGGTCATTTGTTGAATTTGCAGCATTAAGAGGTCACATTTACTGAAATCAAAAGCTATTTCAATCAAAAACATCTTACCAGACCAAGTTACATGTTAATATAGGACCCCTTGTTTAACCCACTTCTGCAAATGAGTTTTTGGATAGTTTCTGCTCAAATGTCTTTGCAGGATGTCAGGATAGCCTCCCAGAGCTGCTGTTTTGATGTGAACTGCCTCCCACCTTCATAGATATTTTGCTTGAGGATACTCCAAAGGTTCTCAATAGGGTTGAGGTCAGGAGAGGATGGTGGCCACACCATGAGGCACCCGCAGCTTCAAATACCTTCAAATGCCTGATGCTTTGTCATGGTATTTTAGCAGCTGCTCTCTTAATCCGATGGATTTGTCTGGCAGAAATCTTCCTCATTATGTGTTTATCTGCACAAACCCATCTCTGCAGCCTGATGACCACACTTAATTTTTCATGAAAAATGTAATGTTTTTATACCTTGTCCAATGGATTGAACCATTTGATGTTTATCAGCAGCAGAGAGATCCTTTTTTTCCTCCATATTGCTTAAAGCCTGTGGCTTGCTTAATAATGTGGAACGTCCTTTTTAGGCCAGGGGCCCCAGGTGGCGTAAATGCTCCAAAAACCACAGCATTTTACAACATTTCAGGAAACCTCTGTGGACTTTCTGTGAAGGCGTTGCGGGGAAAAAACCACAAAGCATTTCTGCTGTGGTTTTTCTTGCAGCGCTTCTTCTCTGTGGTCCTCTGTGCTGCGAAGCCACTTTTTTTTGGTCGAAAACAAAGTCGGACATTCAGGACTTTGTGTCCGACCAAAAAGAGTGGCTTCGCGCGGAACAGAAAGAGCTTGGCTAATTTCTTTCCCAGCTGCCTCGCCGGCAAATTGAGTGAATAGACAAAGGGGTTAAGTGGAACTGGCTGGAGAAAAAGATTGTCCATGATAGACTTGACCCCTCTCCAATAATCTCGTATTAGGGGGCAGTTCCAGAATACATTCTCAATTTTATTATTTATCCAATTAGTACCATGTATAGCATTCTTGCTTTATGTTTGATTGTTCTGTTTCTGATACCTGCTTAACTATAATTGACAGCGTTTGTTGATATTCTTTTCTTTTTGTACTTATGGATACTTAGCTCACTGTTGCACAGTGTACATCCACTTTAATATTACTCTTTAACCCCTTCTCGAGATCCGCTGCAATAGTACAGCGGATGTCGGGTATTTAAATATAGTGGACGCTTGGCAGTTGAGCGGCTGCCATAGCCACCGGGTTTCTGCTGCATTATACAGCAGAGACCCAACGCTAATGCCCGCAATCAGTGCCTGCACTGATCACGGGCAATTAACCCCTCTGGCACCTCGGTCAAAGCAAACCAAGGTGCCATTTTGCCCTGTGGCGCGCGGGCGCTGCCATTTTGCTGTGGATCACTGGCACCCGGAGCAAGCTTTGGGCCAGTGTCAATTTGGCATGACAGCCAGGAGCCTACTGAAGGCTCCCAGGCTTGTCTGCCATTAACTTCTATTGCAAGCTGCTCTATGCAGCCTGCAATAGAAGTATCGTTATTATGCAATACATTGCAATGCATTAGCATTGTAATGCATTGCATTAGTGATCAGACCACCTGGGGTTCAAGACCCCTAGGGAGTCTAATAAATGCATAAAATTGTTTTAAAAAAAAGAGTAAAAAAAAAAAAATTAAAAATTAAAATCACCCCCCTTTCCCTAGAAATACTGTGAAACACATACACATTAGGTATTCCTGTGTCTGAAAACACCCTGGTCTACAAATCTATAAAAATATTTTTACTGTACGGTAAACGCCATAGCGGGAAAAAAAAATCAAAAGTGCCAAACCACCGTTTTTGCACAGTTTTGGATTTTTGTTAAGGGGTTAAAATGTCAATAAAACCATATAGATTTGGTATCCCTGGAATCGTACCGAAACATAGAATACAGGTGACATGTCATTTTGGCGGCAGAGTGAAAACTGTAAAAACAAAGACCCTAAGAAAGTCGCACAAATGTACTTTTTCTTCAAATCCACCCCATTCTGATTTTTTTTTTACAGCTTTCCAGTACATTGTACAGAATAATAAATGGTAGCATCATGAAGAAAAATTTGTCCCACAAACATTAAGACCTCATATGGCTCTAAGAACGGAAAAATAAAAAAGTTATGGGGTTTGGAAGGAACACAGAATTGAAAACTACAGGTACTAATAAACACTACTAATAACGCATACAGTGATGCAAAAGTACCAACCTTCATCTCTCTCCTCTCATTTTCCTCTTAAACATATTCTCTTATTATTACTTTTCATATCCTGCTTTTCACAATTTTCACATTTGTGTTATTTAATTAATATTTACAGAGATAATACAACATATTATGCTGTTAATATACATTAGTGTATGCCAGAGTACAACAAAATACTATTAAGTAATGTACTGTAAATGTTGGCATCTAAGAGATTTGGTTCAGCTTAGATCTCTAACATTGTCTCACTTGACCTGCTCTGGTTTGTAAAATGTAACAAAATATAGAAATTTGGACTTGCATTGAAATCAATGTCAATCTATAATAATCATAATGTTCCAAGTGATTGTTATCAGCAGCAGATTGAAACAACTGAAGCGTGTGGCTATTAAGTATGGAACCTTCTATAAGAGTATTAATCAGCCATGCATTATATGTTCTGATACATCGGGATGTTCAAAAGACTTTGACAAACTGTTTTTGAGAAGATAAATTACAGTGTTGTTTGTGAAATACATTTTGAAGGCTCAGACACCCACTGAGAGTGTTTGTCAGCTGTGAGCTCCTGACATTCAGTGTAGTTTTGGCAGGCTATAGTCAATTCCTGCACTTTAAATGATCCATCAGTATTGTTAGTGTGAAAGTATAATAGGCACCTTTCAGATGAAAACACAGGTTCCTCCTTAGCTACATTTGTCTGGAAGTGAGGTCAGCATTTAAAAGTGTCTCTATTCAATTGCTAGCTGTGGTTCTATAGTCAGATATCTTTATGTAAGAAACACATGTCTTCAAGGGTAGATTCTTACTTAAAGAAAATGTTGAAATAGAAATGTGAAGAATGAAAAATATTGTTGGCAGACAGGCACAGAAGGTGCTGCAGTAAATCCATCAAACTGTGCAATTAATAGTTAACTAGAAGGGGTAACATTCCCTTGCCTTAAGGGTCGTTTCATACTAACAATTTTTCTGTATGTGTGCAGTCTGTGAAAAAAATGAACTGCACATGGACAGCACACAGACCTATTATAATCACATTCAAAGGTCTATTTTTTTCATGGACCAAGTGACATGTCTATAGGTCAGTGAAAAAAATGGACTGCACACACACATCATCCATGTTCTGCCTGTGTGCAATCCATTTTTCACAGATTCATTGCTAGTTGATGTTGAGAAATGGTGAAGTTACCATTAGGCTGAGCCCCTGCTTTTTTGTTGCAGATTTTGCTGTTTTTTTCTCAACCAAAGTCAAGAATGGCTACAAAAGGAATGGGAAATATATAGAAAGTACTTATACTTCTACTTTCTGTTCAATCCACTCCTGGCTTTGGCTCAAAAAAATGCAGGAGAATCTGCAACAGCAAAAGCTGCATTTCCACAATGTGGGGCCTCAGCCTTAGAGTGCTGCCTGGACAGACCAGATTGCACGTGTAATAATATGCTTGTTGCTTCAATAGAGAACTTTATAACCATCCAGCCCCTTGGCACCTCCTGAGTAAAGTTCTACCATTACTTTGCTACCACCAAGATATGCCACATTTAGTGGGACTCACCATATCCAACATACTCAATGGCCATTGAGTTGACTATGTATGTATAATTAGCTTCCTGCTCTTTGGCTTGGTAAGACATTATAATGTCGACAAAATAAAATGTTGGTATAATTGTAAATCCTTTAGTCACCATGATGACCGTATTGCTCATAGAGTCATAGAAACTCTGTGCAACACTGAATGGTTGCATCATTTAGAGATGTTATTCCCCAAATGCATTGTTTTTAGAGAAGAATATGTTTTTATAGTGTAAAACATCCCATGGAGTATGCCACAATTAATTTTCTCATGGAATTATATGAAACCAGAAGCATATCGGTATTGGAGATGCGCGAAACAATTCATTCCGAACTGGGTTTCACCCTAATACTTTGCCAGTAGCTGCAGCATTGTTGTACTTACTCAGAGAGAAGATGAAGTTTTTGACTACTTAGCTTGCTCATCTGAGTCACAGGAGGATATTGCATCCAAGAGTGATGTGATCTTGAGTCAGGCTTCTATGAGTTCCACCTCCCACTCCTCTAATGTTGTTACACATAATTTAATGCAGGGCTTTTCTGGAGTGTCGGCCCTGTCTCCTTCATCTTCTTCACTGACACTTCCTTGTAAGTGATGTGGCATCTGCTGAGAAAGCTATTTATCTTAATCATAGCAGTCGTCCTCCACTTTTTGATGATCTGGATGAAAACAGTCAGCATTTTTTGTAAGTAGAAAGGTGGAAAAGGAAGACATGACTGTTGGTGGTAGTAGTGGTAGGTGGTGTGGTACTACTACTGGCTGGAACTAGGGGAACATCTGGAGGTGGAAATTATGAGGGTGTGCAACAATACCATCGCCATGATGTGTCAGAAAAAAAAGCAGGGAAGATGATGACAATGCCGATGATGATGGTAACTGGGTCAGGGTGACAAAGTGACATAAGATTGGTGACATTGATAGTAACGATTCAAGCCAATATGCAGACCCAACATCCAAAAAGTCTACCCATGTCAGGCCTAGGCCGTGGTGGTAAAAGTGGCAGACATGTTGCTGCAGCTGCTAGTGTTGGCGGCAGCAACTACACGCAGTGCATGTGGGAATTTTATTCTACATTGCCAAACAGTAAATAAATTGCAATGTGCAGGGGAAGTGAGCAAGACTGTTTTACTCCTCCATGTGATTTTCCTTGTAGACAGGCCACATCTAAACCTAGCACATGGTCGTGGTTATCATCATCATCACCAACTGTTTCTGCTCCTGTTCTACGCCAATGTCAGTCATCCATAATGGAATGAGTATCCAGGAAACAGCAATATTTGCCAAGTTCTGCAACTTAACTTGCACCTGACCAAGCTGCTGGTGGTGCATCCACTGCAATTCCAGTTAGTGGTGTTTCGCCAACTGATAGCATGCATTCAACCTTGATGGGGGATTCCTAGTTGCCATTATTTCTCTAGGAAAGCTGTCCCTGCTTTATATTATCATGTGTTGGAGTATGTGGGCCTTTCTTTGGATATGTCAGTCTCGGAAATGGTGCAATACATGGTTTTCATGGACCATTGAGTCAATGTTGTGAGAGGCAGCGGCCACAGTCCAGAAATGCAACAAGGTCAGGTGCAAGTTCCACACTATTTGTGCAGGTTCAGTTTCAACACAATGCAGTACAAACCCACTGGAACCTCTGGATCCCCCTCTCTGGACTGTTTTCACTACCATCTTCACCAGGGCAAGGAGTTGCTTCCACTCCTCCACTTGTTTCATAGGTGTAGGGTGAAACACTGTAATGCGGTTTTACAGTTAATGAGCCTGGATCAAAGGAGCCACGCAGCTGAGGAGCTGTATCCTACAGCAAGTATCTTGCTCGGTGGCTCCACACCAATTACAACTGGGCAGTGTTGCCAGCGACAATCGCACCAATATTGTTCACTACAGTTATATCAAGTAGCACATTGTCCCTGTATGGCGCATGTGCTTAATCTGGTTGTTCACTGCTTTATTAACCTGTGTAGTGGCTTCAAAGAGGTGTTCCACTTGGTCAGAAGAGTCTCTGTGCATTTCAGCATCTTATGTCACAAAAAACACCCTGCTCGATTTGCAGCAACAAAATGGTCTGCCTTTGCACAACTTTATCTTAAACATGTGCTTTGCACAACATTCCAACTCCACCTTAAACATGCTGGAGTGTCTGAGTGAGCAGCAGAAGGGGGTGAATGATTACTGCATGCATAAGAACACAGGATGTGTTACTCTGAGATGAGTCATTGGAGGCTCATGAGAGAAGTGTTTTGGCTTCTCAAGTCCTTTGAAGAGGCCACCAAAAATGTTAGCAGGGAAAACTGCAGCATTAGCGTTGTGATAATTTCATTGTATATCTTATAGGAAACACACTCATGCAGTGAGGGACGAAAGAGGAGGAACATTTTTTCGCCTCTTAGTCAACGTCATTGCTTTGAATTGATAGAGGAGGATGAGGATTTGGGTCAGGATCATTGTGGTGGTGGAAGTGGGACTGGAAGAGGTGTAAAACTCTCCTTTGGATGCAGAGTGGGCCCTTGATATGGCACAGGCAGCGCCAGGGGAGAAGGCTGACCCTTATTCCTTTCAAGATGATGATGATGACGCCCATGCTGTCAAAGAACACCAACCATGGCAGGCCCCTGGGTCCTTGCACATGCTAGCTCCACTGCTTACAGAGAAACAAGTGTATTATTAGCATCAAGCAGAGAGATTAGTACTGGATGGCAGTTCTGTTAGATGCTTACTATCAGGGCCACACCTGCCATGAGGCGACCTGAGGCAACAAACTGGCATTTATTAATTGGCCACTACGCATTGGTTTATTCCAACAAGTATCAGGTTGATATTTTACTCACTGATCCTCACTCCTGTCCAGTCCAGCCTCCTCTTCTGCCTCCAGAGGGTGCTGCAGTGTTCTTTAGTGTCAACACCCAAAAGCGGAGGCCAGGCATGGCAGGAACAGGGATCAATGAGTAAAATATCAGCCGCTACCAGTTTAAATTACCAAATAAATGGTGGCCAAACTTGTGCAGTACCAGTGGAGGTGAGTATAAAAAACAAGCAGTTATACTCCTGAGCGTCCAGTGGTCCACCGCCATCTTCTTCAGGCCTGCCTAGTGTCACGTGCCCTGGGACATACAGTACACAAAATATACAAAACAAATATAATACTAACAGTGACCCACTGGCTACACTGGCTACCCAGTGGGATACAGGGCCCTGCCCGCAAGGGCTTACAATCTATGAGGGAAGAGGGATAGAGACAGAATGTGGGGGTAGAGGCTGTTCAGGTGGTGTTATGGTGACAATAGTGTTATTGGAGGTTGTTGGTCTTCCTGAATAGGTGAATCTTCAGGGCCTTCTTGAAGCTTGTGACTGTGCGGGACAGTCTTATGTGTCTTGGTAATGAGTTCCAGAGTATGGGGGATACATGGGAGAAGTCTTGGAGACGATTGTGTGAAGAGCAAATAAGAGCAGAGGAGAGTAGGAGGTCTTTGGAGGATCGGAGGTTACGTGTGGGCAGGTAGCAGGAGATTAGGTTGGAGATATATGGAGGGGACAGGTTGTGGATGTCTTTGTATACCAGCATTAGTAATTTGAACTCTATTCACTGGGCAATGGGTAGCCAGTGAAGGGATTGGCAGAGGGGAGCGGCCGATGAAGAACGGGGGGAGAGGTGTATTAAACGAGCAGCACAGTTTAAGGTGGACTGGAGGGGGGCTAGAGTGTTAGCTCGGAGGCCATGGAGAAGGGTGTTACAGTAGTCTAGGTGGGAGATTATGAGGGCGTAGACTAGCATCTTTGTAGTTTCAGGGGTGAGGAAGCAGCGGATTCGATGGATGTTCTTGAGTTGGAGGCGGCAGGAGGTGTTGAGGGTTTGAATATGCAGCGTGAAGGATAAGTCAGAGTCTAAGGTTATCCCAAGGCAGCGGACCCGTGGGACTGGGGTGAGTGTGGTTCCATTAACTTTGATAGATGGGCCGTGCGAGGAGGGGTGAAGATTATGAACTCCGTTTTCTCCATGTTGAGTTTGAGAAAGAGGGAGGAGAGAAAGGAGGGTATGGCTGCTAGACATTCTGGGACTCTGGACAACAGAGAGGTAATATCTGGTCCAGAGAGATAATTTGGGTGTCGTCAGCATAGCAATGGCAATGGAAACCATGAAATTCTATGAGTTGACCAAGGCCGAGGGTGTAGATGGAAAACAGGAGGAGTCCTAGGATGAAGCCTTGGGGGACACCTACAGAAAGAGGGCATGGCGGTGTGAAAGATCCTCAGTGCGCCAACATACAGTACAATAAAATAAAAGGGAATAAAAGTGAAATAATTACTTTACCACACATATCCTGGATGTGGCTCTATAATACAACACTCACACATAGCATGTGGAGTTAACCAGTGGTGGTCTCATCATAGTCTCTCTCAGTGGTAGTCTCAGCCCAATCTCCTCCCACTGACCTCTTACCTTATCTTTTATACCCTTGATTACACCACCCAGAATGAGGTCACCGGCGACGGCAAGTCTGATTGATTAATGCACTCAAGTCCAGATTCTTTGTAAGGAGATGGGACCAAGTGAAATGATACAATGTTATCAACCATGTCTGATCAACAGCCCAGGCTGAACAATGCATGTTTATTTGATCACCCAGGGCTATGTAGGAATTCAATAGAGCTATTCTGGGATGGATACAAAGCCCTATTGTGACAATGTTGCCGCTAAAGACAACATACACCTAGGATTAGGGCTGCGCACATTATGAATAAACGGAAGTAAAAGGGAGATACGCTACCCAGAGATCAAAATACATCTTTGAGTTATAGCCATATTTAAGCGGAATCATCACACCTCCCCCTTTAGAGCGTGCACGGAGGAAGGCGGATCCGGTGATCACCTTCCGCAGGCACCTTAGTGGCCTGACCGCGATACCCTTCTTCTCTCTAGTCAGACTAGGGACACTTCTAAGGGTCAGGCCCTGAGCCATGTACACTTGGCTCCCTCCTGCCTGTTCTGGGTCCGCTTTCTGAGCGCTGGCATCCTGTGGAGCCACACTCATGACCACAGGTCTTTGGGATACCAGTTCAGGAACCCCATCCCGGCGGTCTCTCAGGGTCTCTCTCACACTAACCGCTAGTTGGGAGAGTTCTAGGGGATTCTGCACCTCCCCCTTTGCTTCCAAACCTAGGGGCACCTCTAGTTCTGGCACAGGTATGTTTGGACCCTGTCCTCCTTCCCAGATGCCTTGCCCCTTTGGGCCTACACCCTGTTCCTCCTGTAATTGGGTGGGTGATGGTGATACCTTGGGCAAATGTCTGAGATCATGCTTCCCCAAACCATCCCCCCACAGTACATTGACAGGTAATACATTTGACATACCCCCTTCTTGGATCACACCTCCAGTACCCCATGCCATCTGCACTTGGGCCATGGGCACTCCTGGAATAGAACTGGACCGAAGAGATGTGTATGTCTCATACCGGCCGGACTCCTCCGGCTTCAAGGGAGTGAGGCTAGTCATGGCGGTCTCAGCACCGACTCCAGGTGGTGTAGGCAACGGTTCAAGGGTCGAAACGCCCTCCACCCTTGTAGCACTCTGGCTGCGGGCTAACACCGCACTACCAGCAGTCCGTCCCTCACCTGGATCGGCCATGAGATCCCCATAGCATACCTGACCACCTGGCACATGGTCAGCAGTTGGGTGCTTATTGGATGCACTGGGCGAAATAGTAGAAGTCGCTTCCAGTGACTCAGACGAGCTACCCTGTACACTTTCACAACAAGCATTGGCAATTACATTGACAGTACCTTCATTAGCAATTGCTAATTCACTCCGGGCCTCAATGAGATCTGTGGTAGACATATAAACAAGCTGGGAGGGAGATGCACCCGCAGATGTGGGTGTGTCTACAGACAAGGTCTGACTGGCTCCTAGCACAGGGTTGAACAAAGCATCAATAACATTTTTGCTGAGCTGGGTTGCAGGAAGCTCATTTGCATCTTCCTTGCTCTCAGCTGAAGGCAACTCATTAGCATTTACACTTACTGCCATGGGAAGTATCTCAGACGGGGGGTTACGGGCCCTCTCTGCAGATATGACAGACACATTATCAACATTAATCATAGACAGTTTATCACAGTAAATTGGGGTGCTCCCCACCCCATATTGGGACATCATAGGTCCTAAATCAGTTCCCAACAGTACATTAGCAGGCAAATCAGTCAATAGTCCCACAGTCCGCATTCCTTTTCCTGCACCCCAGTCCAGATACACAGATGGGCCACCTGCTGTGGCTTGGGAAGCAGGGAAGTTCTCAGGGCGGTTGGGGCACTCCTCCTTGAAATGTCCTGTCTGGTTACAGGCATGGCACCGCCGCACCTCCCCTTGGGGTTTGTGGAAGGTCACCCGGGCGCCCAGAGTTCTTGGGACAGGGGAGGGACCACCCGGGGCATAGTTTGTCTCACCCGACCTGACGACAGACGGCTGTGGTGAACTCCGGCCTGGCTTCTCCTTCCAACTTGAGGGTCTCTGCAGGGTTGTTGGAGTTTGCGCAGGGGCGGTTTGTGCCCACTGGGAGAGCTCCATCCTTTTGAGCTCAAGCTGATACTGCCGCTCAGCCTGCCATTCTGCTGCCTCACGATCAGCCTGCTGTTCTCGTGCTTCCGCCTCACAATCTGCCTGCCGTTCTGCGGCCTGCCGTTCGTGTTCTGCAGCTTCACGATCTGCCTGCCGTTCTGCGGCCTGCCATTCTTGTTCTACAGCTTCCTGAAAACGGCACAACACCTGCAGGTATGTGTTAGGATCACTGGTGCCTGCAGGGCCATTTGCCAGTATGAAGCCATTTCCCCGACAAGGCTGGGGCTACTGGTCCCTCCTGGTGAAGTAATCCTTGGGACCAGGCTGCTTGCCGCACTTCCTGGCCTAGCCCCAAAATTAGGACTCTGCTCGATTCTCTGCATGGCTGTGGCTGCCTCCATTTCAGCCATACGCTCAGGATCTCCAAAAGCCTGGTTCTGCAATTCTTGAGCTCTGCTTCTGAGCCCACTAGCCATCCACTGGTATTTGCCAAATAAAAGATAGGATAGAATACAAAGAGTAAGGGAGGGGAACAGCACTGTATCAAACTTTCACTGTATCTTAATGCTTGCTTTAATACCGAGCTTGTCTCATAGGATTACCACAATCCCCAGCATCTGAGTGATAAAGGTCACAACACACGCTGTTTATCCTAAGATCCCACTACGCTGCCACCAATGTGAAAGATCCTCAGTGCGCCAACACCACTTTGGCCCACACCTGAGACTTCTTTCATAAAAACCACACTCACCGCCAGTGAGTGCTGGGTTCACAAGATAAATACAAGACAAGCTTTCTAAATTTTATATATTTATTAACCCCTAAATGGGTCGGTATTAACATCTAACATATACAGTTCAGAACAGATATGTAGATATATACAAGCATTAACAGTTACTAGTTACAACATACAGTACAATAAAATAAAAGGGAATAAAAGTGAAATAATTACTTTACCACACATATCCTGGATGTGGCTCTATAATACAACACTCACACATAGCATGTGGAGTTAACCAGTGGTGGTCTCATCATAGTCTCTCTCAGTGGTAGTCTCAGCCCAATCTCCTCCCACTGACCTCTTACCTCATCTTTTATACCCTTGATTACACCACCCAGAATGAGGTCACCAGCGATGGCAAGTCTGATTGATTAATGCACTCAAGCCCAGATTCTTTGTAAGGAGATGGGACCAAGTGAAATGATACAATGTTATCAACCATGTCTGATCAACAGCCCAGGCTGAACAATGCATGTTTATTTGATCACCCAGGGCTATGTAGGAATTCAATAGAGCTATTCTGGGATGGATACAAAGCCCTATTGTGACAATGTTCCCGCTAATGACAACATACACCTAGGATTAGGGCTGCGCACATTATGAATAAATGGAAGTAAGAGGGAGATACGCTACCCAGAGATCAAAATACATCTTTGAGTTATAGCCATATTTAAGCGGAATCATCACAGCGGGGAGGTGGTATGTGAGTTGGAGATGCTGAATGTGCGGTTGATGAGGTATGAGGAGATCCAGGAAAGGGCCAGGTCTGAGATGCCAAGGAATGAGAGTATTTCTAACAGGAGGGAATGGTCAACAGTGTCAAAGGCAGAGGAGAGGTCGAGGAGGAGGAGGACAGAGTAGTGACGTTTGGCTTTGGCGGTTAGGTGGTCATCAGTGACCTTGGTTAGGGCAGTCTCTGTGGAGTGATGGGATCTGAAGCCTGACTGTAGTCTGTCAAAGAGCACATTGGACGAGAGATAGGAGGATAGTTCGGAGTGGACGTGTTACTCCAGCAATTTAGAGGCGTATGGGAGCAGTGAGATTAGGCGATAGTTGGCTGGAGAGGACGGGTTGAGGGAGGGTTTTTTAAGTATAGGTGTGACGGTAGCATAATGTAATCAGATTCCACCTAAATTGTAAAAAACAAACAGCTATTTTCAAGTTAGATTTATTTAAATCTATGTTAAGTAAGCATATAGCAAAAAGTATACCCCCATGAAACAAATATAAATGTCCTAAATTAACCCCCTAGGGCTTACAGTGGTTAAAAGAGTGATAAACAATAAAAAATGGGCATTTAAAAAATATGAATCTGAAAGGCCAGCTCTAGTCTTTGAGAATTACTAATCTGATTTGTTTTTATGAAGAGGTGAGTAGAAGTCTGGACAGAGGGGAGACTGTGAATCTCCTGTTCCCAGAATTTGCAAAAGTGTTTGACACTATCCATCATAGACATTTAATGGATAAAATCAGGTCCATTGGCTAGGAAAATATAGTTTGTAATTGGATTGAAAACAGTTAAAGGATCGTATCCAAAGAGTTGAAGACAATGATTGCAGCTCATAATAGTAGTACCTGTGTCCAGGTGGCATACACAGTTCATACACAATATTAAATAGTAGAAGAATCACATGAAGGGTTGAGATATAAGAATATAGATCTTGGTAGAGTCCCAGACATTTTGATAGTTATAACCTTCTTCGGTGACCAGGTACAAAATAGAGAAATACAAGTAAGAAGCATGTATGCACGTGTGAATAGCTGGAGCAGAGCTTGAGTCTGACCTGTAGTGGCGTGTGTAGAAGCCACAGGTATATATAGCAGTACATGAGCAGGTGAGTACGTGTCGCTGCTGCTTCCAGGAGATCAGTTCTAGGTTCACTGTTATTTAATTTATTTATTAATGATATAAAAGATGGGATTAATAGCACTGTCTCTATTTTTGCAGATGACACCAAGCTACAGGTGCATCTCAATAAATTAGAATATCATTGAAACGTTCATTCATTTCAGTAATTCAGTAATTCAATTCATAATCAGCGTATTCCATGATTGTGTGTCCTATTGAACCAGACTGAGGGACCATTTAAAGGCTTAGGAAACCTTGGCAGGTGACACACTGAATTTACATTACTGAACTTTTTTACAATATTCAAATTTTCTTAGATTTGGGTTTTTATTACCTGTAATCCATAATCAACATTTACAGAAATAAAACACTTGAAATAGAACACTCTGTATTTAAAGAATCTAGAAAATATAGGAGGTCACTTTTTTAATTTAATTACTGAAAGAAATAAACGTTTCAGAGATATTCTAATTTATTATATATTAATTATTAATTATATAATACAGTACAGTCTATGGATGATGTATGTAGGCTACAAGCAGAATTGGACAGACTGAGTGTTTGGGCACAGACATGGCAAATGAAGTTCAATGTGGATAAATGTAAAGTTATGCATCTGGGCAAAAATAATCTGCATGCACCATATGTCCTACGTAGAGTACGGTGAGGAGAGTCACTGGTGGAAAAGGAGCACTTGTAGATCATAGATTAAATAAGAGCATGCAGTATCCATCGGCCAGCAGGATAATGTCATGTATTAAAAGGGGTGTCCTCTCGATGAAGGGATATAATATTAACACTTTATAAATCATTGGTGCGGCCCCATCTGAAATATGCAGTCCAGTTCTGGGCACCAGTACATAGAAAGGATGTTCTAGAGTTGGAAAAAGGTTTAATGGAGGGCCATAAAATTGATAAGGGACATAGAGGACCTTAGTTATGAGGAGAGATTAAAAGAGTTAAATTTGTTTAGTCTTGAGAAGAGGTGTTTTAGGAGAGACATGATAAACCTGCATAAATATAAAAATGGTCCATACAAGAAATATGGGGAAAATCTGTTCCATGTAAAATCCCCTCAAACAACAAGGGAGCATTCCCTATGTCTAATAAAAAAAAGTCATAATCTCCAGAGGTGATGAGACTTTTTCACTGTAAGAACTGTGAATCTGTGGAATAGCCTACTCCAGGAGCTGGTCACAATGGCAATCACTGACAGCTTCAAAGAGGCTTAGATGCCTATTTAAGGCAAAATAGCATTGATGCATATGGAAATGTACAGAATACTTATTTCTTTCAGTCATGCCCTTTCCCATCCCCTGGTTTGTAAAAAGTAGAAGGCAATATTATGTGTGGGGCCCTAAAAAGGAATAATATACTGTATGGGAAGTAGTAAAGGGGGCAATATACTGTAGAGGTCATTAACACCTTCCTGACATCCACCATAATAGTACAGCAGATGTCGGATATTTAAATATAGCTTTTTTATATTATATTCATATATATATATATATATATATATATATATATAGTATATATTACAGGGTGGGCCATAAGTATAGATACACCCGTGTAGGCCATAAGTATGGATAGACCCAGATACCATTGTTTTTCTTGTGCAATTCTCCATGTGTTTGATGTGTCACATGTTTCCCCCCCTCTCATGTACTAATATGCCACAAACAAACAAACAAACAAAAAAACATTTGATTTCACATGTGCTCCCATAAAGGGATCATTTTTGGTGGCTTTTTTTTTCTGGAAAGTCAATTGGCATTGGTTTTTAAAAAAGTGCCACCAAAAAAATTTATTGAGAGGTTCGCTCATCTCTAAATGGTATAGCTTGAATAGCTTGTATAAATCCTTACTATAGCTATAGCTGTGTGCATGAGCTCTTAAGTTATTTATGTAGGTATCCCTCCAAAAATATTGAAACCTATTCATGCAGAACTGGATATCATAAAGAGTTCTGTCAAATAACAGCCACGGTTGGACTACACTGGAAAACTGCTACATTTCTGTAGGCTCTACATTCCATACAATAAACAATATCGCTATGATGCAAGGTGTCCTATCTCTTGACTAGGTTCAGACCAGATGAACGAACTAGATTTTCTAGTCCGGATTTCCCTGTGTGCATTGGACGTTTGGGGACACTATCACAGAGCTGACCAAATGCTGGTCTGGTAAAATGCTGGGCAACATAACAGAAATCCATGGCTCATCAGGCACCATTCATGTTTGTAATATACAGGATCCAGCACTTTTGTGATTGCTATCCTATTGTGGAGCAGAACAATGGAAATCTAGCACCAATGCGAACAGAGATTTTACATGTACTGTATAAATACTTCTGTTAAGTCCATATAAGTGATGACCACAAAGCCAAAAATATTCTGCTCAAAAAGCCTTTGTATAGAATTATAGATTTAAAAAAATGTAAATGCAGTTTTTGTCCTTTATATTTTACAGAAAATAAGTTTTTCCTTTGCCCTTTGAAGAAAATAATAGTAGTTATAAATAATAATAGTTCATAGCAGTTCTCTTTCCTTCCAGACAGGTTCATTTCCTATTATAAAGCATAATTTCAGTTGAAAATCAAAGAAAAAAAAATCCTCATACAGATACTTTCATGCAAGAATAGATTTTTTTTTTTGCTTTTTTCTATTTTTCAATATTTTTTTTCAACATAAATAAATGATTTAGAGTATATAACTACTTTTTCACTTTCCAGTCTTGAGCATGTAAATATATATAAAAACAATTCATAAATTAATATTTTTAATTTTATAATGTATACAATACATGATTATACACCACTGGGTCGTACCTTTTGTGATGGTAGAAAGCTTGCCCAAAAGCATTATGTATGAGTTTTAGTAATGTCGCTATTTGACTGTGGCTCACAGGCAACCAAATGTTGCCATGTCACACTAGCCTTACGCTGAGTAAAGGAAGATTCCACCTTGCTTTACTATATGCATGACCTCCAGTGTCACAGAAAGGGTTATACAAACTCAATGCAAAGGGGTTTAGTAATTGATTTTTGTTGCAGTTCATCAAAAACAGAAGTACTTCGCTTGCCTAAACCAATGTCTTTTTCAGTAAATATTTCCAGGTTGAGTATTATAAAATTAGAAGCTGCTGTTCTTTATGTCATCATCACTAAAGATGAGCGAATTTTGCAAAAACTCGATTCGACCGATTCTCCGAAGTTTCCAAAACAATTCGATCTGAATTAATTTGCAGCGAATCGCATTAACCCCTTCCCGACATCTGCCCTAATAGTAAGGTGCTTCCGGGAAGGACGTCTTGCAAACCACAGTGCCAGCCTATGCGTCTGCACGGGCTGATAGCCTCCTATACAATGCAATACACGTGTATTGCAGAGTATACCTATTGAAGCAGTGATCAGATATCGCTGCTTCAATCCCCTCCCCCCCCCCTCCAGAGCTGGTGCTATTATTATACTCTGGGGTCTCCAGATAACAAACACTTATACTCACTTTAACCTCACCTCTCCTGGGAACCCGGCTGTCTGACCGTCCTCCTCGCTCCTCTTCTTCCTACTGAATGAAGTCCTGCTTCCCAGACATCACTGCTGGGGCCTGTGATTGGGCCTCAGAGGTCACGTGGGGGCGTGATGACATCATTACGCCGACGCATTACGCCTGCGCCAATGTCATTATGCCCAATCACAGGCCCCAGCAGTAAGGCCTGGGGAGGAAGAGCTCCAGAGTTACTGCGGAGCTCAGGACAGGTGAATATCAGCATTTTTTTTTATTTTTAATCACCACGGGGGGTGCTGAGAGGGACAGGTGGCATGGTGGAACCCCTTGGATGCCGCGGTCATGTTTGACCACAGCATCCAAGGGGTTAAAACACCTGATGGTAAATGTGCGATTCGATACATTGAAGCGTGAGGAAATCCAGAATCGATGCGAATCGAAGATTTCTTGAAATTCAGATCGAATTCCACTTCGTCAGCTTCGATTCGCTCATCTCTAATCATCACCTTTTGTCACTGTATACTTACTCTTTCCTTTCCTCTGACTATTAAGTGTCGTCGCTTGCCGATAACCTCAGTCTACCCTAGTTTTTAGCACGTATGACCACTGAGCTGGAAAAGAGTGAAAGAGAATGTCCCATTTTTTGTGAAGCCTTGGCAGGGCAGTGAAAGCGTACTTAATCTGGTACACCTGCTCATAGCTTTGATGGCATTGGCAGCTGTCTGACTGCCACAATGTCTACTTTGATTATGAAACAGTACAATAGAGCGACTTAAATGTGTTCATTGCTTAAATATTTAGTTTATTCATTCTGTACTATCTAGATGTAATTGGTCCTGCCCTCTAAATATTACATTGTAACCAGAATGAATAGCATACTACCCAAAGCATGTACTCTACTTATAGTGTTTTCATCACAATACAGTAAGGGTGCATTCACACAACAGTAAAGAAAAATAGTTGTTTCAGAAACAATGAGACTGAATCAGTCTATTCACTAGCTATTTGTTTTGGCAGGCCATTTTACAGGTTCATCAGAAAACTGACACATTCTAACTCTGTTTTGACAGATGCATGGCCCCCATTGAAATCAATAGGTTCATTCTTCATAGTGGATTTGCATCTGAGTGACACCGTTAAAAAAATGTCGGTCAAGTAAAACAAAGAACCAATGAAATTCATCCATTTTGACCCTCAGAAACTGATAATAATGATCTATCCTAAGGAAAGGTCATCAATATTTAGGTTCCAGGAAAATCCCTTAATGTCCACACTACAAGTCAATTTCCATGGAGATTTGATTAACATTTTATCCACTTTTGTACTATCATGTCACATATTTTTCACTAACAAAATCTGGATAGAAAATATGCACTGTACATGCTTTGTGTGAACATATCCTTTAAGTCCTTATTAATGCTGTTCTTTGCAGTTTCTGTATGTCCCACTTTGCTAGAGATGTTATCTGTTGTGTTAGGGCATATGATCATCATATTTAATGCAACTAAAGAACCAGAGTAGGGAACCAGAATGTAAGGGAAATGTAAGGCCATACAGACATCCACATGGCAATAACAGTTGACTGGAACAAATGGAAGGAGACATAGCAACTCGTCAAGTGACATAAATGTAAATATATCTCTACAGTGTCACATTTCGCCATTCAACATTATGCAACTGTGGCAGGACAGTCACATAAAATCCAAACCTGTTTCATTTTGGCTTGCAGGTTGCAAGTAGCATAAGACTTTTTTGTTATTGCAGACTTCAATGAAAGTCACATGTGACGGCAATGTGCATATGACATGTTTAAAACTTTACGGTGTTTTTACAGCCAAATCACAGCTCTAAAAAAGTTACACTACAGTTAAATGAAGAATTGTTTTTGTTGTGCGATGCCTGTGCAACCTTTTCTTGCTTGACTCATATGTGTAGTCCTAACCTAAATCCCATGTCTCATAACCAGTTTAACGGACAAATTAGCAGGAACGCGGCTGAAGTCACAGTTATCAGAAGTCAGGATCAATAGCACAAGGGAATTTAGGCTGGATCCAGAAGTGGAGAAGCAGAAGAAAGGAGTGGAGTAAAATGCATCTATCTATCGAGTAGACACACATCTCAGCTGGAACTGCCGTCGCTCACAAAGACGCTAAAGAGAGTTAACATGGATGTCAGTGCTGGCTATCAGTAAATTACTTCAGATGATGAAGAGAGAATTCTTGAGTGAACAGATAAGTACTCAGAAGCACAAACATGTTTTTATTTCTTGACATGTAGTGCTTTTTTACCATTCAAAACAAGGGACACTTTAGCGGAGATGAACAAACCCCATTATAAGTCAATTGGGGAACTTTATGAAAACTGGTGTACAAGACATAATAAATCTGCATCAATGGGTCTATTTAGTACTGCTGATGTTTACCAAACGACCCATTCTAATATAAACAGGAACCAAATGCAAGCATAGCCTAAAACATGTACACCCAATAAATATGAGCACTGCCCTGAGTCATTGATCAAAGTGATAATACTATGTGTTTGAATTTTATTATAACAGGGTATCTTTGATCTTTGCTTGTTCTACACTATTTATTATTTATATATTAGTTATATATTTTACCATATATTATTTATATACACAGGCATTATATGCATATATGCATACATTATTTACAGTTCTCTCTAAGGAAGTAATATTTTATTAATAAAAAGTAGGCTTACAGCACTGACAGTGGTGTGGAGCTGGTAACTACTCTGTAGCTCAATCAGTGTCTCTTGATCTCTTATTATACCTATAAAACTTTCAATTTTCGCCTCTGCCTTTCTCCCACTGCCTGCTCCTCCTCCAACATTTTTGCTGTCAACCCCAATCTGCAGCTGCTGTCTCTCAACAGCGAAACTGGTAATTCGAAAGTCTCAGTTGATCACGACTCCTGCAGAACAATCTGTAATGTATGTTAACAACTGCGTTGTGTAGTCATCCATCTTCATAGAATAAGGGCCTTTCAGTGAAGTACTAAGCCGCCCAGCCAGGGATAGGGAGGACCTGTCTGGAAACTGATTAATAAAGGTCTGTACAGTTTAAAGAAAAGTTAGATAAATGGGATAAAACCAGTGCCTTGTGCATTCAAACCAGAATAACTTATTTTCATTAGTTTCACACTACACACATACATATAACAGAGAAACAAGCAGTGTTAAGATTTTTCAGCATGAGCAAATGAATTAGCCATAATGAGCGCAAGTCAACAGTATAGGAAGTCAATTGGTGTTTACTTTCATCTGCACTTGCCAATTATTGAGAGGGGATTGAATGAACGATTGCTCTTGTGTTTATTGTTCATAGACATACTGTAGTTTGTATAAATGTTAAGCCAATGGCTGGGCATATCCACACATAACAATTTGACCGATTATTGAGCCCTGTAAGATGTCCTTAAGGCTGAAGCCACACATTGAGGAAAAGCTGTTGAAATCATTTTTTAATTCTTCATTTTTTCAATGGCATTTTTTTTTACTATGAAAAATACCACTAAAAATATTACAGCCAAATATTACAAGTATCACAGAAGTGGAATCCACGCTTTGCGGTATCGGCTCCCAGACATGTTCGTTTTCTCACTGATACAGAGCACCCTTTGACAAAGGTTAGTCCAAAATGTTTGGAAGTCAGACTCTGTCATCCAAATTACTGATTACCTGGACTCCCCTTACGTGATACTTGAATAAAATTTTAAATTATTTGCATTTCAATTGACTGCTATGAATTCTCTTTTACTGGTCTGTGGCTGTCATGGTACACTTGGATAATAAGAAATTATGAATAAACTTGCATTCATGGCATTTTTTTTTTCTTAACAGTTACTTTTAGTGTTTTTTGCCTCTTTGTACTTTTATTTAAGTGTATTATTTAGCCACTTTCTTATTGATTTCATTATATTGTTATTTGCAAATGGCATATTGTAGCAAAAGTGGGAGTGGCCTTTATATAAAGACATATCTAAATATGTTCAGATCCCATATAATAGTATACAATAATACTTACACAATTAGCCTCTTAAGGATGAAGATAAATTATTAAATATATATCCACTTGCATTGCCATATTATCACATTAGATAATGTAATATAATGAAGTCTTTTGTGTTCTAATGTATACATATATTCTCATAATTGGTGATTGTACCCATATGTTCTTAAGAAAATGTTATATCTTGAGAGACATTCCGTAGGTGGGGGTAGCCATTAGCTGATGTCAACGGGTATCTTGATTGTGGAGATAGTGACTAGGCCTAGGTGGGAACCAGACATGGGAAACGTCTGGGTAAGAATATATGTGTAGTCCATTGTCTCAACTATTAATGTTGACAGTGATTGAGGTTAAAACTTCCTCCAATAGGAGGTTAGAATGATGTCATAAATAGGAATTTTAATGTATAAAGGAGAACTGGGCCTGTATGTCTTTGAGAATGCAAATTGTATCTATATGGTCATGATGCAGTCTCCCACCTCGAGGTGAATAAAGAATTATACTTGAAGATTTTTGGTCTGAAGTGGTATTTTCCTACAACAAGGACACAGTCAAAAACCGCTTTAGGCTAAGGCCCCCACATTGTGGAAATGCAGCGTTTTTTTGTTGCAGATTTTGCTGTATTTTTTTTTTTTTGTTGAGCCAAAGTCAGGAATGTATTTAATAGAAGGGAAACTTCTAAGAGCTTCCTTTATATTTTCCATCCCTTTTCAAGCCAAATTGACTTTGGCTCAAACAACGTAGCAAAATCTGCAACAAAAAAACACTGTGTTTCCCCAACATGGGGCTTTACCCTAATGACCCACTTTTCGAGCTGCAGAGAAAAAAGCGCTGCGGGAAAAACCATGGCGGAAACGCATCACGTTTTTCCTGCAGCTCTTTACACAGCTTCATTGCTTCAATTACACCTACAGGGAAGCCACTGGTGTTTATAATTGACATGCTGCAATTTCCAAAACCACAATATTTTTGGAAATCGCAGCATTTCCTCTGCACACATTTTTCTGCAATGTGTGGATGGGATTCGCTACTTTTCAAACAGCTAGTCATACCATTCAAATTATTTAATAAATATTATCTACCATATCTCTGCTTTATGGTGGCATCATGTTTTAATCATTCTTTAATTTATTTTGGATGTTTACAAGTCTAACAGCGATTTCCAAATTTATAAGAAAATTTCCCAATCCCATTTGTTAGGGACCTCTTCCATTCTGAATGGGATTTTAAAAGCCTATATGTTAGAAACTTCCCATAAACCACTCTGCACCCCTCAAATAATTCAAATACACATTTGGGAAGTTTGTTAACCCTTTATGCTTTTCACTGGAATTAAAACAATATGGAGGTGAAATTTAGACATTTCATTTTTTTTTTTTTTTCAATAGTACGTTCATTCAGCCCAAAAATGTACATTTTTCACAAAGGGTTAAAGATGAAAATGCATCTCACTCAATTTGTTATACAATTTCTCTTCAACACGGAAATACCCCAAATGTGGATGTAAACTGTTTTGCCAGATTTTGCTGGACTCCTTTACAGAGTCCCTAAAGTAGTAGTACAATGGAAACCCTCCAAAAATGACCAAATTTTGGAAACCACACTCCTCAAGAAATTTAGCAAGGGGTATAGTGAGCATTTTGACCCCATAGTTGTTTCATAGATTTTATTAGCATAACGTGAAAATGAAAAATTACTAAAATATCAATTTATCCCCAGATTTTTCATTTTCACAAGGGGTTAAAAGAGAAAAGGTACTGCACAGTTTTTAAACAATTTCTCATGAATATGCAATACCATATATGTGGTCATGCTGCTGTATGGGTACATGGTGGGCTCAGAATGAAAAGGGAGCTATTTGGCTTCTTTCATTTACAGAGCCCCTAAAGTACTAATACAACAGAAACCCCAAAAAGTGACCACATTTTAGAAACATAACCCCTCACAGAATTTATCAAGGGGTATAGTGAGCATTTTGACCCCACAGATTTTTTTTACAGATTTTATTAACACTGCGACATGAAAATGAAAAGTACTTTTTTTCCAATAAATTGTCAATTTCGCCCCAAATTTTTCATTTTCACAAGAGTGCTATTTGGCTGTTGGAGGGCAGATTTTTCTGGAATAGTTTTTGGTTGCCATGTCAGATTTGCAGATCCCCTAAAGTATCAGTACAATGGAACCCCCAAAAATTTACCACATTTTTGAAACTACACCCCTCACAGAATTTATCAAGGGGTATAATGAGCATTTGACCCAAGAGATGGCTTCCAAAAAGAAATGTGCAGTGGATGATGCAAGTCCTCCCACCAAAAAAATCATTATTTCAATCCCCTTCATGTGGGAGTAACGCCCCAGAATATCATCTGTCTCCTCCTGATTCGGACCTCTCCTCAGATGAAAAGACTGATGCCCTCAGCACCTGCAGTAGACTCAGACCTGGGGCACCCTCTTTTGTTCCTTGGTGGGTGACAACATCTCTACTGCATTCTCAGCTACCCCCGTCTGAAAGAGCATGCCGCCAAGACCTCAAAATCGTTAAGCACATCTGCAACAATGTGTGGACGACTTAGAACACTTCCCATGTAGATGGCATCGAAAATCGAAATTGCTGCAATAACATTAGAATCCTTGGCCTCCTGGAAGCTACTCCATCCTCTGAAGTTAGCCCCTCTCTCACCGGCATCTCCAACACCCTCCTGGGATGCCCAGCTGTTATGCATATTGAATTTGATCATGCTCATCGGGCCCTTTGCCCACGCAGCTCCGACCCAAACAAACCTTGGAATCTAATCTGTAGGATCCACTACTACGAAAAGAAGAGTTTATGCAGAAAGCCAGAGACCACAGGACGATCAACTTTGATGGAGCAGTTCTCTCCATATTTGTGGACCTATCTCACCACACCTTATGCCAACACGCTGTCTTGAAACCTCTACTTGCTCTCCTCCAAGAACATGGAATCCTGTATTTCTGGGGCTTCCAGTTCATCTTCCAAGTGTGGCTTCGGGATACCTCCACATTCTCTCCTCGCCAGAAGACCTCCCGCCTTTTCTAAAAGACTTGGATCTACCTCCTGTACTCCTCACTGACCCCGATCCACCTGATACATGACTCAGGACCGGACCAGTGGACAAAGATCGATGTCCGAGCACACCCAGACCCTAGTGTCCACACTGCAGGCACAGAGAGGCTCTTGACTATTACCAACCAACCTGAACATCTCACCGGTTAAACTGCTTCCACAGGGCTAATCCTATAGTCAATTAATAATTGATTATAATGAATTTTTCTTCTTTGCATTGTCTTGCTCTTGTTTGCTTCTATTTCTAAATGTATTTCCTCCGTTCACACATCCTCTCATCACCATTTATTAAAGGGCCCACACAGTTCTTTCCCTACTCAACTGTTTGTTTTACATATCTACACTGGTGCCTGATGCTCTTCCTATCACACCTCACATAGGATAGTCCCCTCTTCCATAGACCATTCTTGAGACTCGTGCTCTCTATTTTTAGCCCCTCTTAGGGCAGCTGTACTGTCCTGGCACACTCTACCAGAACTCTTCAGAACGCCCTGTCCAGGGCGTTCTGATGGCGGCTCTCCACATGGCAGCACTACCTTGCTTACGACCTCCAATCATGACCCTGCAGCGGCTCCTAAGACCACCGACTTTTACCCTTCAGCTCTCTTCACTAAAATCCAGCAGCTCTTCTCCACTGAATTTTTCTAAAGCGGTAACTGAATTCACTAAACAGATTCAGTATTTGGGCTCTAGAGTGTCTAAAGTGGAGGACAGAATGGATATGGTTACAAACTTTGGATGAGAACAAAAAACGCCTCGATGATTATGTACAAAACTTGAGGCCATAGACCTAAAACTTGAGGACTTAGAAAATAGGTCCAGGAGGGCCAACATTCGCATCTGAGCAGTACCCGAGACCATACCCACACTATGTGAGAGTATTACAACTTTGTTTATCACATTGCTCCCACAAGTCGATCCTACCTTTTTACGCATGGACCACATTCACCGGGCACTCGAAGAACCTAAAAGTACCTAGGGATATCATCCTTTAACGCTACTACTCTGAGTTCTGTAACCAACTCCTCTCGGCTGCCCGGAACCTGCAACCTTTGCCTGGCATGCCCCCCTATTGGTCCAACTGTTTGCTGACTTGGCTCCAGCTACTCTAGACAGACGTAGGGTGCTATGCTCTGTGGCCCTGGCTCATCAAAAAACCCAGATCCATTACCGTTGGGGCTTCCCCTTCCATCTGGCCTGTACCCTCAACAACAAAGACTGCCTTATACGCCTCTTGAAGGAAGGTATCCAAGTGCTCCATCGAGAGGGACTGTCTATGGAGGACCTGAATCCAGCCGATTCACTACCTCAAAGACTCATCAGCTCCTGGATGCCGAGGTGTAAACATCTGGTAAACCCCGCTTCACCCGGAACTAGGCCCACTGAAGCCTCTCAATGAGTATTTGACTGAGTTACATCCCTATCTTTGCACTATTCCTACCCTGAATGCTATCGTTTGTTCTACCCACTGCCCCAGGGTCTATGCCTCGGCCTTTTTTATCATGACTTTGCTAGTTTGTTAATTCTTTACCAGCCCTAGCTCACCTGCTAGGATTTTTCTGTTTTTCTTTTAGGTGTTAGTGTTACTACCCTTTTACAATATTTCTCAGGGAGGCCCCTGGATTTACCTGTTCTCACCTTGCCTTAGCCTCCTACAATTACTAATTTCCCCTGCTATTTGTTAGGGATTAACCAAGATGGCGGTCCCCATGTCCCCCATGCGCCTTAGGCTTGTGGCTTAGGCTTGTGTTGCTCCATTTAACCCTGGAGTGCTCGCCCTGATTCTTGGTTTATTGTTACTGTTATTTCATGTTAATGCCTTTTCTTCCTTACAGCGCTACCCTTCCTCTGATTCTGCCTGGGAATATACAGAGATCCTGTTTGTTCCCTTTTATAATAGCAAAACCTGTGCAGTTCTTTTACATTGCCTGATATTTAGCATATACTAATACTTCACTGATATGTATGATTGTCTCGCATAATGTACGGGGATTTAATTCCCCATACATATTGGCGTTCCTCCAATATGAAAAATTTAAACCTGATATCTTGTGTATCCAAGAATCTCAGTTCACCCCTATGCCACTTCCTAAATACTTCCACTCTCGCTATACACTTGCAGGGCATGCCCCTAATCAATCTAAAAGTAGAGGAGTAGCGGTCTATATTAGAACCTCTGTTCCCTACAAATTACAAGTACAATAACAGATCCCCAGGGTCGTTCCATAGTCCTTCAATGTCATTATTCTGGCCTTTTGCTTTGTCAATTCCTACGCTCCCACTGACTCTCCTGTAGCTTTTTTGTGTGCTTTACTAGGCCAAGTAGACTTTTTAAACTTAATTTAGTGTGGTGACTTCAACTTTCCTTTTAATGCCGTCCTAGATCGCTCCTCCCCCTCTGCAGATAAGCTATCCCCTAAGGCCAAAGGAGAAATCCGCTCGGACCTACAAACCCTTAATGGTGCAGACACCTGGCACAAATTTAATAGGAATCCCCAGTCCACCACCACTATACTAGGATTGATAGAATTCTCCTCCCATTCCTGCTAATTATTTGCCCATCTCATTGTTAAACTTAGACATTAAGTTGTTTTCCTCTGTCCTTGCCACCTGTCTAAATAGCTAGCTTCCTCCCGTCCCTTATACACACCGACCTGGTAGGATTTATCCATGATAGACAATCATCTCATAACGTCAGAAATCCCTGTAATATTGTTCATTGGGCCAACTGCCACCATAAGCCCTTTCATTGTTAACCTTGGACATCAAGAAGGCCTTTGTTAGCCTTTCCTGGACCTACCTTGCCCATGTTTTAAAATTTCTGGGCATCACTGGTCCCTTTCAGAGGGCCATTTGTGCCCTCTACTGTGACCCTATAGCACTCACTACTGATTCCCCGACTCCTATCCACATCCAATGCGGCACCTGGCAAAGCTGCCCTCTGTCACCTACCCTGTTCGACCTTGCCATAGAGCCCCTGGCAATCACTATACACCCTCACCCCGATATAAAATGCGTGACAATTGGAGACCATGTCTATAGATCTATCCTCTTTGCGGATGACATGCTATTAACCATCACAAACCCTCTAGTCTCCTTACCAAACCTGATTGCCACTCTTTCCCGTTTCATCCGAATGTCCATCCTCAAACTCAATACTTTTAAATCAGAAATTCTTCACTAAAACGTTCCACCAGCTACTGCTAAATTAATTACCTTGAACTGTGGCTTCCAGACTAGGAATAAGTATTTGCCCTATATCTAGGTATTAATCTTTGCAACTTTCTGGACTCCCATTTCAAATGGAACTATGCTAAATTGATCCCAAAGCTCCTCAAAGACCTAATTGCCTGGCATTGCCCCACCCTCTCCTGGATAGGTAGAGTCCATTCGGTTAAGATGGTTACCTTACCTTACTTACTATATTACTTCTGCACTCTACCGACCCCAGTGACCTCCCTTGCTACTCTCCAGAAGGAGATTTTCAACTTCATCTGTGCTTATAAGAAACTACGTATCCCTAGGCACATTATGTATCTCCATAAGAGAGTGTGAAGGCTGTCAGTTCCTCATCTTTACAAATATTATCTCGCTACAAGGCTTTCTCAATGACTTTGACCGCCTCCAATCGGTTACATTAGAATCAGCACTAGTAGCTCCAGCTTCTTTACAGGCTTTACTTTGGACCCCAAAATCAGCGACCCATTCAGTCCCCACTGCTGCCAAGGTAACTGACTACATGTTATAATTATGGCGAAAAATCTGCTTTAAGTACGAGTTTCAAAGCCCGATTTCACCATTAGTTGCATTGTTTTACAACCCCATTTTATCTACAGGTCTTTTCCCTGAGGTGTTTGTGTGGTGGAGGCACGCTTGGTTTCAACACCTTAATGATTTCCTCTGTAACTGGTGGATCTTCACCAAAGACTATTTTGCTACTACATTCTCCCCGCCCCTTTCAGAGGCATTTCGGACTCCACGAGTCTTCCATTTTCTTCATTCTCTTGCCATATCTAATACTGAGATTTCCCCTACTGCCTTTGAGAGATTGTGCCTATATTGAGCTGCAGACAGAGGCTCTCTCTCATTTATATATAGTCTGTTGAACGCCCTGCCTCGCGATGCTAAGCTTGACTTTATGGAGGTCTGGGAGTCCTCGATTCTACTTTAACCCCAGCCCAATGGTCTAACTTTTGTACATCGATTAAATTGGAATTCCCTAAGTAGTGAACCTATTTTGTAGTGGCCATTTTAGGGTCTCTGCAAATTTGACATGGCATCCAAAAATCAAACAATTTAAATGTGCATTTCAAAAGCCACATCTGCACTCCTTAATATCTGCACCATGCTGTGTGCTCAAACAGCAGTTTATGCTCACACTTATGATGCTGCTGTACCCAGGATAACATACTTAATAATGTCATATGTGGGTATAAACTGCTGTTCGGGCAGACAGCCAGGTACAGAAGGGAAAGAGTGCCATTTGGAGCACAGTTTGATTTTTGGACATCATGTCATTTTTGCAGAACCCCTCAATTGTCAGTAAAGTGGAATCCACAGACATGTGGCCCCATTTTGGAAGCAGGAGCATTTTTAACCCTTGAGTGTTGCATTAATTTAGTTTTCAAAAATGAATGTGCAGTTGAATAGTGAAATGAAAAGTGAAATTAGAATTTTTTTCCAGAAATATGCCATTTCAGTGTGCTATATGTTGTACCCACCTTGTGTCAGAAGAGACACACTGCAAAAAATGTTAAGCAGGTATCCCTGGCACAACAGCTATTGGAGTGTTCATTTCTGACACAAGCTGGGCACAACATATTGCACACTGAAATGGCATATTTCTGGAAAAAATACCATTTTCACTTTTCATCATTTTTCTGGAAAATAAATTGGGGATTAACAATAATAATAATAATAATAATAATAATAATAATAATAATAGTCCTTTAATAGTCCCACAATGGGAAAATTCAGTGTGTTACAGCAGCAAAGATAAGCAGATACAAATACAACATGTACAGGAATGATTAAAAGGATTAAAAATGTTCACTGCACACCTGGAAAAAGTCCTTTAGGGATGTTGTTTCCAAACTGTCTAAATATGTGCTTTTTCCCTTCTGTACCCGGCTGTGTGCTCAAACTGCAGTTTATACCCACATATGACATTAAGTACATTATCCTGGTGTGATGATAAAAGCCCCAGATATGTATTTCTTGTACTACTACTTGCTCATATTGTATAGTTCCTGTCTGTTATCAGCCATTTGGTCATAAGCTTGAGAAATGTGGGTTGTAATCAACAACCCTTTGTAGTCCAAATTATAGCTCCATTTGTATACCTTTGTTACACTCATTGTCACAGCAGGGGGGAGTCCCTGCAAGGATGTAGTGGGGGAGCTCTGGGCACTCCAGGCCCAGACGTCATGGCGCCGATGGCCCCTAACAAAAGGATTATTGTTTTATGACCATATCTTCACTGGGGGGCGCTCTTACAGGCACCCCGATAAATTCCCCATATGCATCAGGTTAAGGCGCATGTTTTAAGGTCAAACTAGTCACAGTACCCAAAGGGGATTGGGGTGTCATCCTTGGGGTCTACACAATGGGGATCTCACCACAAACCCTATCTTACCTCCTGCCCAACTCTATAGTCATCGGGCGAGGAGATATAAGGAAAGATGATTCTAGGGGATTTGGAAAGGAGGGCGGGGCTCCTCCTCCTGGTGACATCACTTAGGGAGGAGACCTTTTTAGTTAAAGGTTCTCAGACCAGGAAGAGGGGGGTCTTTTGTCTTTGTTGTTCCTGGATGAGATGTGAGGGCAGGTCATGGGGCAGACTCCAACTATGTGGCCTAAACATGCAGCCTAGCATTGAGGCCTGAGACTCTTTGTGATCCTGGAAGAGATGTAACAGCAAGTAGGAGACACATGCTCTGGAACTTGCTTAAGGAAGAACCCTGAAGCCTACCACATGGGCTCAGAGAAACGGACTATCTACTTGTTCTGGTAATTTTCCACATGTGCTTCTACTGCTGAAAGCTACCCAGATAGTACTGCCCAGGGCCAAGAGGGTGCTGCCACTGGAATAGCATGCCCGGACGCATGCTTTGGACTGCTTTAAGTACGCTCCCTGAGCTCAACATCCGGAGCCCAGAAAACTAATTACAGGCTTGTGTTGGTAATATTTCCATTTCTTCTGTTTATTCACATTTTTATTTTGTGCACTGTGTCATGTTGCTTTCCACTTGTATTTGCTTGCTAACCGCTACATGTATTCTCTGTATGTGTTAAGTGTCTAGTACTGACCCTTTTAGGGGTTAATAAATATATAAAATTTAGAAAGCTCATTTCGTATTATCCTATGGACCTAGAACACTCACTGGAGGTGGGTTTGAGGTAATTGAAGCAATCCCAGGTGTGCCGGAGGTGTTTTCGGTAGGAAGAGATCCTTCACACCTGGGTTCAACAGTGTCATACATGTGGGCATAAACTGCTGTTTAAGCACACAACAGGGCATAGATGTGAGGAAGAGCTATGTGGCATTTGGAGTACAGATGTAGCTTGTTTTATTTTTGGATGCCATGTCACGTTTGCAGAGCCCCCAATGTGCAATAAAGTGGAATCTCCCAAGGAGTGGCTCCATTTTGAAAACTGCACCCCTCAAAGAATTTATCAAGGGGTGTAGTGAGCATTGTAGTGAGAATGTGCAATGTATGGTGAAAAGTGAGCTGTAAAAATATAAGCTGTTTGGAGTACACCAGATTCCCTATTATTTTCCAAGTAGCTTCTATGATTTGGGGGAGGGGGTTGTTACTCTGGAGGTAATTTCTGGTGTCTTTACCCTCTTAAGCTCTAAATTTGGTAGGCTAATTTGTGCTTGCACAACTTTCCCTTCCTTCCGCAGCCAGTTTTTGCATAAAGATTTGGCGATTAGGGTCTTTTTGTTGTTGTTGTATTGTACAAGCTATAATTTTTTTTCTGGTGATGTAGCCATATGAGGACTTGTTTTTTGGAGCATGATATACATTTTCTAATGACACCATTTTGGAGTGTCTTTAACGTGACAAATGTTTATGACAAAATTTGATTAACTTTTTATGGGAGGATTGAAAAGAAACATCAATTCTGGCATTGCTTTTGAACATAAATTTTTTGCCCTACTTTTTTACCATGAAACATAAATAATATACAGGTGCATCTCAATAAATTAGAATATCTTTGAAACGTTTATTTCAGTAATTACATTAAAAAAGTGACCTCCTATATTTTCTAGATTCTTTACACACAGTGTTCTATTTCAAGTGTTTTATTTCTGTAAATGTTGATTATGGATTAAAGACAATGAAAACCGAAATCTAAGAAAATATTGTAAAAAAGTTCAGTATTGTAAATTCAGTGTGTCACCTGTCAAGGTTTCCTAAGCCTTTAAATGGTCCCTCAGTCTGGTTTAGTAGGACACACAATCATGGAAGACGCTGATTATGAATTGTATTACTGAATTACTGAAATGAATCAGCGTTTCAAAGATATTCTAATTTATTTACATGCACCTGTATTACCTTTATTCTATGGGTCAGTACCATAATGGCAATACCTAATTTATATAGTTTTTTTTATGCGTTTCTAATTTTGAAGAACAAAAATCTATTTGCAGAAAAAACATCTAGAGGTGTAACTTTTTATTTTTCTATTGATGGAGCTGGTTGAGGGAATATTGTCTGTATAACAAGCTATGCTTTCTATTGGTACCATTTTTGGCTGTATATGATTTTATGATCACTTTTTATTCCATATTTTGTGAGGCAAGATGGCAAAGAAATGTTAGTTCTGGTGTGTATCTTCTTTTTTTTAATTTACAACTTTCACTGAGCGGGTTAGTTTTATTGTTCAGTTTTTTGCTGATGTGGCAATACCAAATGTGTGGTGTTTTATACTATGTTTTGTGTTTTTACATTTTTGCTAGAGGCAGCATCGGGACAGCAAATAATGATCGCAGACCCTGGGCCATGGAATAAGCCCCGGGCTGCCACATAAGCATCATGGCCTGCCACAGAGACAGTGCAGGGGAACCGTACAAGTATTGGGTTGCTAGGGCAACACCTTAGATGCTGCGGTCATGATTGATCATGGCATCTAAAGGGATTAACACCCGCGATTGGAGCTCAGCTCGGGTGTTACAAATGGGTGTCAGCTGTTTCTTAAAAATGACACATGCATTCGATGTCACCCGTTCAGAAGCTGGAGCGTTAAGGCACACATTTACAAGATGTACTATTACATCATGGAGCAGGAAGGGGTTAGAACATAAAGATTATGGTACATGACACTTATACATATACTGTACATACAACATATTAAACAATAGGAACAGTATGGGATACAGAGACAGGAGGTGCCCACATTAGGTAATGTGTGATAATGGTCGTCCACAGGCAGCAGATCCATGGAATGGGCAATGTAAAACTTATCCATGTTAGTCCAGGTTAGTGACGATTGGGCATGTGGGCCTACAGTACAGTGGGTTGTCCCCGACTAGTGAAGAATGTGTTGTTGAAGAATGAAACCACTGACAGGATGAATGATTTTCTGAGCCTCTGTTTTCCACAATGCAACTGAATGAACCTTTCACTGAAGCAGCTGTGTTGATTCATGTATAGAATGTACAACGGGTTGCAACAGATGACTAAGAATTTCCTAGAAGTTCTATTTTTAGGCTGACATCCCAGCTGTCAAGCTTGCAGCCAACCACCAAGCTAGCCCTTTTAATCATCTTTAAGGCATCTCTCCTTCTGTCATTGCCCCACAACCTACAGCCCCATAGAATAAGGCCCCCACAATAATTGATTAGAAGTCCATCGCACATCTTGAACAAATGTATCTTCCATAAGAATACTCTGCTGGCATCCTTCTTATATATCTTCACAGTGTTTAGCATCCATTCTTATTTTTTGTGATGGTGCAGTCCAAGATATTTTTAGGGTATAACCATTTCCACTTTCTGATCATCAATAGGCTTAATAAGGCTTCTAGCCTTATTAAGTTCAATAATCATGCCTTTGCTTTTTACTACATTCAGAATGAGGCCACTATTATTACATCAAGAGGAGAAGTCCTTCACCACTTCAGCATCACCATTGGTTAGACAGCCCACTAACGCAATGTTGTCGGAAAAACTTCTAGAGTAAACAGGAGCTCATATTGGAAATCTAACATATATATTGTGAACAGGAAGGGGGACAGCATGGTACCTTGTGGCTCACATATCTTGCTAAGTACAGGGTCCGAGAAGCACTTCCCTAGTCTAACTAGTAGGGGCCTATTCGTATTGCGTGATCCAGCACACAAGGGTTTCTGCAACAGGTATATCGCAAAGTGTTGAAGGTGCAGCTGAAGTCGAAGAAGGAAATACGGACAAAAGAACCCCAGCTCTCTAGGTGCGTGTACTAATAATAAAAAACATATTGATACTAGTGAAATAAAATAAACAAATGTGGTTATATTCATGTGAAAACTGGGATCACAGTACAAGGAGGAGTACAAGTTGTTAGAAGGGGGATGGGGGCATAAGGCTCTGATGCAGCAGAGCAGTTAATAACCAAATCCAATATAAAAATTAACTGGTTCCTACACAGGTGAGAATAACAAGGCGTAGAACAAATCTCCTAGTAAACTTGGGGGTGCTAGTAAGCACCAAACAGGGAAATAAAAACAAATGCAGGGGGGAAAACGAGTGAAAATCGCAATAGAGAAAGGCAGGTGGGGATTAAAATTGAAGGATTAGGAGGAAGAAGTGAAAAAGGATGCATGGAAATTGTAAGAATAATAAAATGTGTTCCATGATGGGAATTGTCATGTGATTGGAGCTCTGTGACCATGTCCTCCATATGAAGGAGGTATAAAGTCTCTTGAAGCCAAAGTTCCAAAGTTGGGGGTTAGGTATATTTCCACAAACTAGATATGATGGACTTGGCTGCAACTAGCAAGAAACCTATCAATATACGGGTATTTTTTGTGGAGAAAAATAGAAAGGAGAAGAGGAGCTGGATAATCCTTCAATGCAATACCTGTGACTTCTCATTCCAGAAGGGATGTAGCAAGGGGCAGTTCCACCAGATGTGTAGTACTGTGCCCTGAGCATCAGCACATCACCAACAACAATCCGTTGCTAAGGGAAAAATCTCATGAAGGACTGAGGGATCTCTGTATCATTGCAAGAGAATTTTATACTTTGTCTCCTGAGATTTGCAGAAAATAGAAAATTTATGGCAAGACTGGAAAGCGGAATGCCATACGTCCGGTAGAAAGGAAATCCCAAAGTCTGTCTCCCAGGCAGTGGTGAATGGTGGTGAGGGAACCTTTTTGTCATCAGAGAGTAAATCATAAATAAGCGAGATGGGGCGGTACGGAGTGCTGGTAGAGGTACAGAGGCGCTCGGATGGAGTTAACGGTCAGTGTAGGTTATGCGATTTTTTTGAGGGTAGAGTAGAAGTGTTTCAACTAAAGATATTGCCAGTGGGAAGATAGGTTTCTATTGTCCAGCAGGATTAGATCGGTGCAAGGGAACAGGGAGATCAGGGACAAGTCCTGGAAAAATGTAAGGAGGGTTGGTGCAATGGGATGTGAGAGGAAGGTGGAGCGGAGGGCTGCAGGAAAGTCTTGGTTACCCCAGATTGTAGTCAACGGGCCATCATTCATGAAAAGATGTGTAAAGGTGTGATATGAACAGCACACACCAAGGACTTGATGCGTAACAAATGGAAAAGCAAAAGCAGATGTGTCTGACCAATAGCGTCTATGGAGCCACAGTAGGGACGTGGGAGGGATTGGGCTCAGAGACCTTTCTAGGGAAGCCCAGAGTTTGGAACGGGCCAAGTGGTGCCGATCTAAGATGCTTGGGACAGCCAGACAGCCTAACTGTTTAGGTTTAATGATGATGCGTTTGGCTATTCTAGGGGGCTTGGAGGCTCAAACAAATTTGGATAACATTTTCTGAATGGAGGAGAGGAATTCCTTGGGGACAACAACAGGAACCATATGAAAAAGGGACAGGAGTCTAAGGAGAACGTTCATCTTCAGAAGGTTATTTCGACCTAGCCAGGAGAGGCCTTTGGTATCCCAATGGTTGAAGTTGGATTGAAGGGTGCATAGGAGAGGGAGAAAGTTCAGGGAATATGTGGTCGAGAGGGAGTTAATTTGTAATTACTGAAAAAGCTATAGGTGGCAATCTGATGCAGAATCAAGGGAAGCGTTGTCAGGGGTTAGATGATGAAGAGGTGGACGTCATCAGCAAACGCCAAGATCTTTAAGTGTGGATAAACCGCCATTGCGGATGGTTAAAGGGGGTGAGAGGGTACCATTAACTCAAATCTGAGCTTGAGGAGACATCTCTGGTATAGAACTGCCTTGAGGAAATCCAAATCCACCCTTGTAAAAGGCCTTCTCTGCATCCAAGGAGAGTAACATCATAGGTGTCTGCAAGCGTTGAGTGTAGTGGATAGCAGAGAAAGCCTTTAGGGTGTTGTCCAGAGCCTCTCTCTTTGGAACAAAGCCCACCTGATCAGGGTGGACTAGGATGTTCATGTGATGCCCTAGTCTATTTGCAATCAGTTTCGCAAACATTTTTGCGTCAGTATTGATCAGGGAGATTGGCCAGTAACTGGGACAAAGTTGGGGATCATTGCCCTCTTTAGGTATAACCGTGATTAGAGCTTGAAGAAATAAGGAGGGGAAGGGGGCATCAGGGGATACCGCTTTGAAGTCTTTCAGTAGAAAAGGGGTGAGATCTGGTAGTAACATCTTGTAGAAGTGAGCTGTATAGCTCTTACCACTACGGTCATATGTTGGGGAGGTTGAGAGGGGGGTTCGGTGTCGGGTTGGACACTTGGGTAGGTGGCAAGTTATAAAGAGATTCGTAGTAGTCTCGAAAGGTTGAGGCGGTGTCATGGGAGATTTGTCCTGAGGGTTTTCTGATAGACAACGTGCATGGTCGACTGTCAGACTCTGACTGCTTGGGCTAGAAGTTTGCCCGCTTTATTGCCACATTCATAGAATAAGCGCTGGCCTAAGTGGTGGAATCACTGTTGCTTGTGCTCAAGGATTGATTTCATTTCATAACGTATACCCATCAAGTCAGTGAGGGTGGAGCATTGGAGGATAGCCTATGTTGTGCCTCCAGAGTACTTAGTGTCTGAAGGAAGGATTTGAGTTTCGCACTTGCTTTGCACTTAATTCGAGCTTCCTGTCTCATCAGAACCCTTCTCAAGATGCACTTCAAGGCTTCCCATTGTGTGGGCGGGTAGGTGTCGTCTTATCCACCAAACATTGATCATCACACAAAAGCGATTCATTAAGTCTCCATTAGTTAGAGCGTTTAACAGGGAGATGAAGGCTTGGAGTGCAGGTGACTGGATCATGATCAGAGAGGAAAGAAGTACCTATGTTGGCAGTGGTGACTTGCAGTAGGAGGATGTGGGGGAGGTAGATATAGTCCAGTCTGCTGTAGGACCTGTGGGTATGTGAGTAAAAGGAATGATCCTTCAGATCTGGGTGTCGTATTAACCAGGCATCGCAAAGCAACATGGAGTTCAGGAGTTTACAGAATCTGTTGAAGGCATTGTAGGGGATCTGGGTTTTGTCTGATGAAATGTCAGTCAGGGAGTTAAGTGTGAGGTTAAAGTCTCCACAAAGGATGTTGTGACGCTGGGCAAAGGACTGGAGCATAGCGAGAGTAGAGAGGAGGAAGGGTATCTGACCTGAGTTGGGGGAGTAAATGTTGGCCACAGTGTAGATAACCCCATATATCTCGCAGATGAGAAAGAGGTATCTGGCTTCAGGGTCGGAGAGTGAATTGATAATTTTGTGAGGCAGGTTTTTATGGTAAAATATAGCTACTCCCTTAGTCTTCCCTTGATTGCTGCTACTATGGAACCATTCAGGGTAGTAGTGTTTTTTAAACGTTGGCAGGTGAGAGGCGTGCAAGTGAGTTTCTTGTTGGCATAAGATGTGGATCCTGCATTTGTAGGAGTAGTACAATATTTGTAAACGTTTTTCAGGGGTATTCAAACCTTTCAGGATGAGACAGATAAGTCTGAAACTGTAATATTTTTCCATTCCAGAAAGACATTAAGACCCTTTTTGAACACAATGTATCCACCATCACCAAATCTTGTGACAGTGAGTTCATAGCCTCACTGTCCTTACAATAAACCATAGCCTCACTGCCCTTACAACCCAAACCACCAACAAGACTAGACCAAAACTGAACCAAACACAGATTAGCTGGAGCAAGGGTAAAGCAACCAAAAGCAAGAAATCATTGCTGGTGCCTAGGTACAGCAGCTGAAGTTCACTGACAGAAAATAAAGTTGACTGTCATGATCCACAGGTATGTCCTTGTAAAGTTAGATACCAACTGCTTGGATGTACAATATATAGGCAATACTTACACACTATGGTAAACAGAGGTGGAACTTGAAGTTTCTGGCCCCCATGCAAAATTTGTAAAGGGGCCCTCACTTGCCATGTGTTATCTATAAAACTAGTGTCTTCTTTTATTGTTGAGAACCCTTTAGGCTCTAGAGTCTGGTAGCAATTCTTACCTCTGCACACTCTAGACCCGTGATGGTAACACTCCTGATGTTGAAAGTGTAAAGCAATGTATGTGTTCTCCTAATGAGCAAAGTTAAGGTGGACAAAAATGTATATTCTCTCCACATTCAATTCTCTGCATAGTGATTCTCTGCTCACTGCAGAAATGCCATAACAAATAGCTTTCTGTTCTGATTGTCAAGGAAGATCTAACATTGACAACTGCTACAGGGGGCAGTAGACTGTTTGTGGTCAGAGCTCGACCTAGCAGCACAGATATTAGCACTAATTTACAGTAAAACAGCTAATTACAGCATTTCAGACTTAGTGTGAAAACAAATTCTTAGGCTATCCATATCACAGTTTTACCCAGTGTCTGGTCTGATTATGAAAATTTGAGTAAAATTATGTAAGAATTACTTGCAATCCTGTTTAATTTCATAGATAAAATGCAGTGATACACACACACTCTCTCTCTCTCTCTCTCTCTCTTTCTCTCTCTAGATATATATATATATATATACACTGAATGAGTTGTTGTTATCACAGCAGCACATTAGCAGTATTTTTAACTATTTTCTATTTAACAGTAAAATCAATGTAATGGCCTCTTTGTAAAGTAACAAATGTTAACATAGCTTGGTCTTTGTGTTTTTCTAGTGATCATTACTTTGTAAATGCTTCTTTATACAGACGAAACATATACTGAATAGAACCAGCCATGTAGTTCTATGGCCTTGCACAGTGCTTTGATCCCATTTGTGCTTTTTGAGCTATGCGAGGCTTATGCTTAACAGGCATTCTTACTGAAGTCCTCCACAATGTATGGAATGAAATTAAATAGTAAGTTGAGTGCTCATGTGCCTGCTGTTGTCATGTGTTACAGTTTCCGTAGAAGCTGGTATTATTTGTTATGTAGACAGTCGGCATTTTTCATACAGTTCATACAAAGCAGCATGCATGTGCCACTATTTGCAAGTCAACAACTGCTTCCAACTCAGAGGTGAGAGACATCCATGTGGTCAGTGTCTCACACCTTTTAATGTTGTAAGGTAACTAAGGCCATAGAGATGTTTGAAAACAGCAGAATACATTGAATTCAGCTGCAGTTCACCGGTGTGTGTGTGTGTGTGTGTGGGGGGGGGGGGGGGGGTCGGAGCAAGCAAAGAAATAGAAAGGGAGATAAGGAAAATAATGGCCACTTGTACTTTTCCATAATTATAGTTCTCTTGTGCACTCTATAAACTGTATAGACCTTTAAAAAAATGCCCACTCTCATTGCATATAGATATAGAACAATTACTCCCATGCTCCTGACTCACATCTGTCTCTGAGCTGCCTTTGAAGATCTCTGCACAATGCTCTTTAGTTTTATAAAATATAGGGATGGCTCCAGAGACCCTCCATTACTGTGATATAGCTTGACTGGGGTGAGCTTCTTCGAGTCCCCAAAACTCTAATGTTAATACATTTTATGCAATTAAATAGGCATTAAATATCTCAGAAAATTGGAGCGTCTAAGCTGACCAACCAAAGCTTGATTAGCAGTAGAGCCTGTTGCCATGGAGACCTGTTTTCATAATGCTAATAATGATGGCTCTTGGTAAAGCAGAGGACATTGCATCCATTAAAATGACTCTCACTAGTTTAACCAATGAAATTATCTAAAATTTCTCAGTAACCTTTTCTCCCTTGAAAACCGAATCAGTGATTGCATGTGAAACAGTAGGGGTAATTTCAGAATGGTTATTTCATGTCAGACAGAAGAGAATTTCTAAGAGCAGCTAAATAAAGTGCATTTAAACCTTACCTTTGTCATGAGCTTGAGCCACAGAATGGAGAAATAGTTTAGTATGAGCACGATTTTAAACATAAATATATATATATATATATAACATATATATATTTATCTTATGACAAAAATTTTACAATGTAGTAGCAATCAAGAAGGTTTAAAAACTACATGCTAATAGAAAAGACAAAAATGGAACCTAAGAATGACAAACATCAATGGAGCTCGAGGTACCCCATCGATGATAATGGGGTCTGTAGATAGTCCATTAGATGTGTGTTTGTTTTTTTTTTTAATCAAATTGATGGACGAAAAAGGCTTGGAGCACTTACTAGATTTCTTACTAATCTGTGCCATACAGACACCCAGCACAGATGTGAATGTAGCCTGCAAGAACAAACATTTACTATGGACAGATAATAGTACTATGCCTATCATTTATCATTACCACTGCTATAACATTTATTATTGGCAAATATCATTGTCTAGTTTTACTATGTTACAGATGTTACATTAATACTGAGAAAATACAAATTTTACTTAGGGAAACTAACTTCTGATTATAGACTGATCAGCGTAACATTAAAACTGGTATATGCAGTGAATAACAATGATAAACTTATGTCAACAGTGGGCTTCACTTCATGAAGATGATGCATTGGCAGCAGATAAAAAAAAAAAAAAAAAAAAAAAACGGCTAAATTGTGATGGGTAAAAAACCAGATCAGAGTATCTCCAAAATTGCAGATCTTACCGGTAATCCTGATATAGTATGAAAAGCGGTCCAAGGGAGGACAACTGCTAATCTAGTATGTCTAGGTGGCACTCCAATGGTGAATTCACTGTTAGGTGCACATTCCAGATGGGGGCAGACCCACCTCTCGGAACAAAGCCCTAAAAATAAGAAGTGGAACGGCACACCAAATGTTCTACATGTAGGAAAGTCTTTATTTGTACATTGGTTTACACGACAGTAGTGCCACACAAGTGTTACAATAGTAATATCCAGTAGTATACTTAGGTTATGAAGCAATGTTTTGGGATAAACCCTTCATCAGGCATTGAATCAAAAACAGCAGTATGATGTGGTGTGGTAGAGAGATACGGTCCAGCCCATTAGGGGAGCCATTGACAATGTGGGCAAAGAACATCAGCCAGGAATTATTGCACTGCTGACAGGCTTATGGGCGCCCAAGGGCCATAAGTGAACACGGGGAGCAAACATTATCCCCTCTGCTAGGATCACACACCATAGCACAAGTGCTTAAAAATTAATAGTATAGTAATGGTAACACTCATAAAATAGTTATGAGTGAAACTGTTTGTAACAAGCCAGGTTTGTTAAATTTTTGGAGGCTGCAAACCAATCTACAAACCACTATTATACTCTGGGATCTTTTCAGACCCCACAGTATTATAAGTAGTGGCCAGGGGATGAGCATAAACATAACAAACAGTCTTACTCTCCTCACCTGGGAGGTATGTGGGGTGTGCCAACATCATGATGCTTAGATGCAAGCATTATGACGAAGGCCCAAAGAGGATGGAGCACTGCAATTGAGTCCAGGAGAGATGAATAAAAATGTGTGTTATGTTTATACACCTACCCTGGCCTTAACTTATTATTTTCTGGGGTCTGAAGAACCCCCAGAGTATAACAATAGCAGTTCCAGTTTGGATCGAGCAAGTTCAGCCAGAAACTAAACTACCGGATGAATCTTGTGAGGCTTGACCAATACTAGTCCTGTCATTCATGTGGATGTTACTTTGATTTTCTTCACCAATTGAAACTGTTGCAGATAATGTATACCCCTTCCTGGTGGTGCTATTTACTAACAGTAGTGTCGTCTTTCAGCAGGTTAACACTCCCTGAAGTACAGCAAAAATTGTTCAAGAATAGTTTGAGGAACATGACAAGGTATTTATTGTCTTGGTCTCCAAATTCCCTAGGTTTAAAGCTGAGAATTTGTCACAACAGAACCTAAAGGGACTGCTGCTTATGTCTTAGATACCACAGAATACTTTTAGAGGTCTAATAGTTAGAACTGTTTTGGTGGCCTGAATGGGAACTATAATAAAACTGTGGTTTTATTGTTATGTTATTGTTATCTTATTAGTGCTCACAGTTTTGTGATATAAGCCTTTATACAATGTATTTTACCCTTCTTCCAAATAACAGTTTTTCATAAAGTATAAGAAATATAAAAAGGAGAGTTACCATGCTATAGAGCAAAACTGATGTCTCAAAAAGATGGATATTTATTTACTGAAACAATGGTAGAAACAAAAGTACTCTTTCAGTCTGAAGTCAATGAACCATATGTGTGCTTGTGGCTAGTTAGACATGGAGCAGCTCTTTTCTAGTTTAATGAGAACTTGGATCCACCATTGGTACATACAGTTGTGCTAAAAAGTTTACATACCCCGGCAGAATTTTTTGGTGTTTTGGCCTTTTTTCAGAGAATATGAATTGTAACACAAAACCTTTTTCTCCACTCATGGTTAGTGGTTGGTTGAAGCCATTTATTGTCAAACTTCTGTGTTTTCTCTTTTTAAATCATAATGACAACCAAAAACATCTAAAGGTAACATCCTCACCAGTGACCTGTTTGCTTGTAATCAGTGTGTGTGCATAAAAGCTGAGTGAGTTTCTGGGATCCAGACAGACTGCTGCATCTTTCCTCCTGCCACTGACGTTTTCTGTATTGTGAGTCATGGGGAAAGCATAAGAATTGTCCACGGATCTACGGGAAAAGGTAGTTGAACTGTATAAAACAGGAAAGGGATACAAAAAGATATCCAAGGAATTGATAATGCCAGTCAGCAGTGTTCAAACTGTGAATAACAAATGGAAACTCAGGAACTCTGTAAAAACCAAACTACGGTCAGGTAGACCAACCAAAATTTCGGCCACAACTGCCCGGAAAATTGTTCGGGATGCAAAGAAAAACCCACACATAACATCAGCTGAAATACAGGACTCTCTGAAAACTATCGGTGTGGCTCTTTCAAGATGCACAATAAGGAGGCACTTGAAGAAAAATGGGCTGCATGGTCAAGTTGCCAGAAGAAAGCCATTACTGAGCAAATACCACAAAGAATTTCGCCTTCAATACGCCAAACAGCACAGAGACAAGCCTCAAAACTTCTGGAACAAGGTAATTTGGAGTGATGAGACAAAAATTTAACTTTTTGGCCACAACCATAAACGTTACATTTGGAGAGGTGTCAACAAGGCCTATCATGAAAGGAACACCATTCCTACTGTAAAGCACAGAGGTGGATCACTGATGATGTGAGAATGTGTGAGCTTCAAAAGGCACAGAAAACTTGGTCAAAGTTGAAGGAAAGATGAATGCAGTATGTTATCAGCAAATACTGGAGGCAATTTTGCACTCATCAGCCAGGAAGCTGCGCATGGGACGTCTTGGACGTTCCAACATGACAACGATCCAAAACACAAGCCCAAGTTGACGTGTCATTGGCTACAGCAGAAGAAAGTGAATGTTCTGTAGTGGCCATCTCAGTCTCCTGACCTCAATATCATTGAGCCACTCTGGGGAGATCTCAAGCGCGCAGTACATGCAAGACAGCCCAGGAATTTACAGGAACTGGAGACTTTTTGCCAAGAAGAATGGACAGTTTTACCATCTGAGAAAATAAAGAGCCTCATCCACAACTACCACAAAAGACTTCAAGCTGTCATTGATGTTAGAGGGGGGGGGCAATACACGGTATTAAGAACTGGGGTATGTGAACTTTTGAACAGGGTCATTTTGATGTTTTTGGTTGTCATTATGATTTAAAAAGAGAAAACACAGAAGTTTGACAATAAATGGCTTCAACCAACCACTAACCATGAGTGGAGAAAAAGTTTTTGTGTTATCATTCATATTCTCTGAAAAAAAGGCCAAAAAAAACAAAAAATCTGCTGGGGTATGTAAAGTTTTTAGCACAACTATATATATATATATATATATATATATATATATAACTGCTCTAACAGTATATATTAAAAGTGGTTGACGTTCAGACTAATTTACAATAACTTCAAAGCAATCACTTACATGGTCAATAAGTTCCTTGACTAGGCCATTCCATTGTCCTTTTTCATCTTGAGATCCATATCTACCATCTTCAACTAATCGTATGTCGTATTCAAATCCAAGGATTTCAGAAATCTTCTTTAAAAGATCAATGCAAAAGCCTTCAAAACGGTCCTTTCCAAAAAGTGGTGTGTCTGACTTTTTAAACATAACATAAGGCTCTTCCTGTTTAAAAATAAAAGAATACAGCTGTTTTGCATACATATAAGGTTCCACCATCAATAGTGAAAAATCATACATTAGTTTAAAACTTATGTCTCCCATAGAAATAACTAATGTCTTCAAGTCTTCAAATGTCAGATTCATTGGTAACTATAAAAACTTAATTTCTTAGAGGGGTTCCCAGTAAACCACCTGTACAACATAAAGAAATAAAATCCTGCAAGACTGTGGCCTTTGTGAGGGTGGACCTACTTTAGAAAATAAGGTCTATGGCCTTGTTCTTTACTTATATCTACCCTAGCAGGCCTTGATTTCTATGGGAAGGACAACCCCTCACTGCAGAACTAATCGTCAGAGCTGATATGCCCAAACAATTTCTCCCCACATTTTAATATAGGGAGCTGTACAGTGCTGTGGAATATGTTGGCGCTATATGAATAAAATGTATTATTATTAATGGTTATAGAAGGCATTTATGAACTGACTAAACATATCAACTGTCAGTAAAAGTGTAGCAAATACCTGAATAATTAAGAGCTTGACCCATTCTATTATTGAATGGAAGTAATGTAGTCCATTAGTCCTGCCTACTGTCCAATCGGCCAGGGGTATGTAATATTACTAATTGTTCTCTAGGTGGTTACTTTGATTACTATTTTGGTCAAATATTTTATACACTATAGCCAGTTGACTTCATGTAGCTGGACTGTAGTCCTAACAATTTTTGAGAGTAGATCCTCTTAGACCAAAGTCACATTCTTTGAAATCTTCAAACAAATAAATGAGGTTTTTATTTAGCAATAAAGGTTGAGTTTTAGTTCAGTGATAACTGTAGTCCTATTAGGACATTGCAGATAGAATTACTTTATTACACTCACTTGTCAACTTAAAGAGTTATCCGTTAAGATAAAAAGTGGTTTGGGGGGGCATGTCCAGAGGCACATGCAGAAGGACGTGTAGCTCCACTAATACCTCAGCTCACACCGACTAATATCTCTCTGAAACTGTAATACAAGTTCCAGCATACTTTCGATCACCTCACGAGGCAATGGTTTGAGTCAAAAAGAAGCAAAGCCCGCTAAAGCTAGCAAAGTTCTTCCCTGCATCGGCTCTGGGGACTCTTCAAGATGGCGCCCATCCTCCTGGTCTGCACACTGCAGCGTCTCTACCAGCTATACTACAGTGCTCCACAGTGCAGACCAGGAGTATGGGCGCCATCTTGAAGAGTGCATCTACTCCCTCTATGAACTCCTTCCTTATGCCTCCTACTTCAGCTAGCAGCCCTGCTTCTCAGGCCTCGTTGTCCTCACATGGCTCACCTATTATGTCTCCTGCCACAATGCTCTCCATGCCGCCAACTCCTGCTTCTAGTAAACAATTAGCTAGTCAATCATCTTACTCAACAGAGACTGTACTGAAAACTAGCTCATCTATCACTGAGGTGGCCATAAAAGTCATACTTGCTGACCTTAAAGTAGCCTTATAGAAGGACTTATTTAACATGGTTTGAGCACTGCTTAAAGAAATAACATTTGTGACCACACCTCTCTTATTGAACATAAAAAGGCAGTGCTGACCATAGCCCACAATGAACTAGTATATGTCACCAACGATGGAGGAAAATGTGGAGTCCCTTAAGTTTAAGTTGGCAGACATAGAGGACAGGTCACGTCGCAATAATGTCCAATTTCGGGGTATACCCAAATTAGTGAAACCTGACAACTTTCTAGCAAACTTTATCACGCTGCTCTTGCCCAACGCCTCATAGACAGATTTAATAGTGGATCATGTACACCATCTGCCTAAATCTAAAAACCTGTCAGCTTCAACGCCACAAGATGTCATCGCTCGTATACATTTCTATCATTTACCAGACAGATTTAAAGATATAGCCATGTTTGCAGATCTATCGGTAGTCACTCTGGTCTATAGGAGAGCCTACTCTAAAAGCACAAAAACTTTAAGTGAACATGGCATTCATTATATAAATGGGCTTTCCCTGTGAAGCTACTAATTACCAGGAATGGTACCAAAATGGTGGCAAATACACCCAAACAAGCTATCCAGCTCTGTAAAGAATGGATTTGAACTCCCACAGTGCCAAGGGAAACCAATGGCAAAAGAGGTTGTTTGTATACATTGGAGGAGGAATGATCGACCATCCAGCCTGGAAAATAATGCTCTTCTCAACATTCTTGAGGACTTTGAGGACTTTCTTATCTACTTATCTTGACCCATCTTATTGGAATCTTTAAACTGGTATTCAACTTGAGCTGTTAGCTTTCTTTACCTCCTAGGACTTGAGAGTCTATATCAGCAGCCGGCTTTGGGGAACTGTTCTTTATTTGCAGGTTATTTTCTACTCCCCAACTGAGGATGATTATCATTTGGTCTTCCGTACGTTTTCCTAATCATCTGTCTCTACCAGTTGTGCTGTCAAGCACACATTTGTTTTGTTTTATAGTTTTTTTGTTTTTGCAGGATCAATCCCCAGTGAGAAGTGGTACCTATGTCATACTTATGTCTTATGACTGTGTATTTGGAGACCAGGAGCGCCTCTGGCCATTTTCCACTGGAAATAACTCGGCTTTATTGCCCTTTCCTTATCCACCCCAATGGTAGTTAAAATAATATCCCTTAATGTTAAGGACTTAAACTCGCTCATCAAAAGATCTCTAGTGTGGAGAGAAGCTCAAGCTTCATGCACTGATATTGTATGTCTCCAGGAGACCCATCTAAATTAACAAGATTTTATTTAGGCTACAGCAGAAACTAACCAATTATATGATTTTTGGAGGATACATAATCCTAGCAGTACAGACTTCACCTTTTTTTTAAATTCTCATAAAATATATTCGAGGATAGATTTCTTCCCAGTGGATAAATCCTTTTTAACTCATATTCTGAATACTACTATCTATCTAGCATGGTCGAACATGCCCCTATCATTATGATGGTTCAATAAACATACCATTGTTACCCTAATTCAGTTTGGTGACTTAATAACTTTGTACTCCAAACCCCAATATACAAATACCAAACTGCAGAAACATTATCTGACTTTTTTCATTAATAGTGGCATAAATAGCACCTTTCATGTCCACATGTAAGTGTGGATTCATAGATTGCTAGAAAGCCGACAATGCGGCTTTCCCAGTATGTGCCCCGGTGGTGGAGATATCGGTGCCGTTAGGTTGTGCACCAATCTATCCCCACTGTCAGAAGGGCATTCCTCATAGCTCTGACAGTACAAGGCTATGTTACAGTACTGTCCAGTCCAAGTCTATGGATGAGTACTGTCAGGGGAGAGGCATTCCTCATAGCCCACCGGTAAAGCTGAGCTATGAGGAACGCCCTTCTGACAGTGGGGAGATATCGGTGCGAAAACTAACTGCACCGATATCTCCACCATTGTGGCACATACCGGGAAAGCCAACAGTGTGCTGAATTCAGTACACTGTCATCTTTCTAGTGGTATATAAAACCACACTTTCATGAGGACATGAAAGGTCCTCTTTAACAGATGATACAATTCTATGGTGTGACCATAAAGCCACCTTAAGGGGTCATTTCATTAAACTAGCTTTGTATGGCAACAAGGTAAGGCAACTATCCATGGTATCTATCTGCAGTAGCGGATCTTTATAGATTAAATAAGCAATCTTATTACAAGACTATCGCTAAAATTATCTCTGAACTCCACAAACAACTACATGATTTGAATATGTGCCAGCATTATCTAGCCCTTCACAAGCTCAAACTAACATATTATTGGCATGGTAGTAAACCTGGTGCTTTATTAGCCAGACAAGTTAAAGCACACTCTGATAGGACCCGCATACCCTACATTTATAATAGCGCTAATGTTAAAATAATGGATCCCAAAGGTATAGCAGATGCCTTAGCATAATACCCCCAACCTTCCCCTTTGCAAATACAATCCTTTTTGGATCATATACAACTCCCTGTTCTTACAGAACTCCATCAAACTTCACTGTCATCCCTGCTTTACTGAAAAGGAAATATTGGATGCTATCTCTACCTTGAAACCTAACAAATCTCCTGGTCCTGATGGACTAGCTAACAATTATTACAGACTATATAAAGATGCCTTAGCTCCCTACCTTACTAGGTTATTTAATGTAATTGCAACTTCTGGCTCCCCGCCATCTAAACTTTTAAAAGCTCTGGTGATTACGTTACTGAAACCTGGAAAAACCCCAGATCATCCAGCTATGTCCTTTTTTTGTCCCAAGAATGCTCACTCTCAATGGTTATACAAATTATTTTAGATAGTGTCTTTGCAATGCTAGGTTCACACTAGCGTTCGGGCGACTCCACCCGAGATTCTGCTTAAATCGGTGAAAGAAAAGTCCTGTAAGCAGGACTTTTCTCTCCACCAATTTCGCTATAAAATTGGCAGAAACCCGGCAGACCCCATTATAATCCATGGGGTCTGCAGATTTCCGCGGCTAACTGCTTTTTTAAGAGGACAGGGTTTCCGTCCTTCAGGTCCCCCTGCGAACCAGAAGGATGGAAACAGAGTGCTAGTGTCAACCCAGCCTTAGTTATTACAAGATTTACACAAGATTAACAAATAAGTTATTTTAAATATGGGACTATCCCTGGATATACAGCCCACACTCCAGAGCTTTTTTCCTTTCAACTGGGCCAGCGACTCCATCGCCTATTTAGGCATCCAACTAACATACCCCCCTAATATGATGGGCAAGCTGAATTATAATACCTTTATCCAGATAATATCTAAAGATGCTCAATCCCTCTCCAATCTCCCCATATCTTGGTTGGGCAGGATTTCCACTGCAAAAATGGTTCTACTCCCCAAAATCTTATATTACTTCCATATCCAAATCACTACTAAATACACTTCAAACCTTACTACTGAAATTTATTTGGAACTCCCAAAGAACAAGGGTCCTGTTTAAAACCTTGATGTTACCTGTTAGCAAAGGTGGTTTAGGGTGGCCCTTACTTTTGAAATATTATTACGCTAGAATAATGGATCAATTAAAACACTGGTGGAACCATGATATCACCAGACACTGAGTGGACATTGAAATTCATATCTTAGGCTATCTGTCTCTCAACTTAGCACTCTGGGCCCTGAGATTTCTGAAACTACCTCCGAGGACCTTTCTACCTATGATTACTTTCTACCTATGATTAACTCCTTGCTTGCTTGATGTTCCACTACTAACCCTACAGGTATTAATACCCAACATAGATCTCAGTTTATGGGTCTCACAAGGAACAACCTCTCTTAGGGATCTTTTTAACAATTCGACCTTATCCACATTCCAGCAGATCTCTCAGAAGTATTCCCTCCCTCATAAAGAATTCTATAAATATTTACAAATACTTACTCTAATCTGTAAATGTGTCTCTAGACCCCCATAGCACTACCTACGAACTCTACTTTTACAACCCATTAAAACATTGCAAAGGAACCTCACATGCTTATCAAGCCGTCCTTAGTCAACTTGATTTTCCTCAACTCACCTTCCAATCCACAAGGGAAAAAAAGATATTCGTTGTACATTCACTGAGGAGCATTGAATGGAAGTCTATATGCTTCTCAATAAAATCCCTCACTGCGTAACACACTTAGAGGCCTCCAGGAAATTGCTATATAGATGGTACCTCACTCCATGTATTTTTCCTACCTCTTCTAACCTATGCTGGAGATGCGACCAAGAGGTTGGTACCCTTATCCATGTACGGTGGTCTTGTACGTTAATACAACCCTTTTGGACACAATTACGCCTTTTCCTGCATAGCATGCTATGTGATTCCTTTCCCTCGGGACCCCAGGTTGCTTTGTTGTCTTTGGACATTAGTAATTTCCCCAAAGGAGATACTTGCCTAATTGCTCATGCTCTGATGGTGTCTTGGGCCAGCATCGCAAGGATATAAAAATCACCCCTCTTTCCTTCCATTGTGGAAATATTGCAATCCATTAATTATAACTGTACTATGGAACATTCTATTGATTGCCGTCTGGAAAAGGTTACATTTTTTCATGATTGTTGGGCCCAGTGACTTTCATTTATGCAACTCTCTTACTGAAATTCAGCCTTGACCCTATATTACCCCCCTTTTTTCTTTTTTTAGTTTTACTCTCTCCTCCCCACCCTGTTATCATAAACTTGTTTAGTATTTGATACAATTGGTGCCTCTGTTTATTTTTGCTTGTTCCCTTGTTCTTGTTTTTTCTTTATTATATATGTTATTAATGTCATTGCATTCCTGTAATGTCTCACTTTTCTTTAAAACTGAATAAAAAATATGATACAAAAAAAAGAGGTTTAGATGGTTTTAATATTGAAATGAATAAAACATGAGTCTTTTTCTTCAGCCAAGATAAAGGAGGGGGCTAGCTTAGCTAATGAACTGAGACAGACATCCAACTACCTTCAAGCATATCAACGACACAGAGTGAGGGAGCGCTGTTGCTGTTGGAGTGAATTCAGTATTAGGGCTTCCTGTTTTGTGGGATGGGCAATGATATTGGGACATTGATGGAGCTTTTATAGTTAAAGTATATTAGTGTTGGAGATATGCAACAGCCAGCTTCGTCTCTATATTTGCTGGATTGACTGCAGTTTACATTTATGACACTAGATGTAGCTGTTACTAAATGTTTATCTGTGGACACTCTGTACTTTTGTTGTTTTGATGCTATTGATATACACATCCTGTATTGTTAGTGTGTGTGCTGAACTAGATTTGTTATTCACCATGTGAGGTGATCTTTCTCTTACTGTATTCATGTTTCACTAAAGTCTGTTCGTGTTATACATATGTCTATCTGGTTTTGACTCTGCCTCATCCAGCAATAACACTCGGCAACAGGTTATGGGCCCAGTGATCAAATGAAGCTCCAGTAACTGGATAAACCCCAGTAACCAGAAGCGGCCCAGGCAGAGCAAAGTCCAGAACGGAAGACAGTGCGGCAGATGGGAAATAGACATAAAGAAGCTTCCACAGAGACTTCTCCTGTACAGAAGTAAGACTGGTCCTATATATATATAAAGGAAGGAGAATGGCCTGTAGTTCAGAACCTAAACTATCAGTGGCCAAGCTGAACAATGACAATTATCAGCTATGGAAATGTAAAGTGGTAATACTATTATCCAGGGATGACTTCTGTGAAGTTATCACTACAGAGAGACCACAAGATGATTATCAGGATTGGGACAGGAAAAACAGACGGGCGCGGTCCACTATAAGCTTACTAGTAGAAGATGATCAACTTATTCACATACGCAGTGAGAATACAGCGAAAGGCATGTGGGATGTACTGAAAAGACTGCATGAGAGATCCAGTTTAAACAGCAAGTTGTTTATGCTAAGGAAACTCTACAAGATGAGGCTTAGTAGAGAGCAGGACATGCAAGAGCATATAAATGCCATGCTGGAAGTGATCACACAACTCAGATCAGTCGGTGAGAATATAACAGACAGTCACGCTGCAGCCATTTTATTATGCAGTTTACCTGACACATACACTGCACTGATCAATGCGCTGGAGACACGGCCTGAGACAGACCTGACACTAACATTCGTAAAGACCAGACTCATAGATGAGTATCAGCGAAGAAAGGAGTTTACACATGATTATACAGAAACTCACTCCAAGACTGTTCTTAAAGCTACAGACACAAGATCAAACAGGAAGGAAACCAGAGTGTGCTTTAGATGCCATAGACAAGGACACATATAGAAAGACTGCACTATATGGAAAGCAGAGCAGATGAGGCAGCATCCCTCTTATACTAAGCAGAAAGTCAAAGCCACAATTTCTGATTCAAGTGAAGGGAAGTGGAATGCCACATTTAAAGTGACAGACAACCATAAATTGCAAGGCTGATGCATTGACTCTGGAGCAACCAGTCACATGACAAGTGATAGAAGTTTTTTCATAGAATTTGATCTGAATAACAAAGAGACTATTTACCTCACAGTTGGGAGTAAAATATGTGCAGAAGGATATGGGCATGGAACCCTTGTATGCCCCTATGATGCGGGACACAATTTAGCAATACCAGTAAAAGATGTACTTTATGTTCCTGATCGAGAAGGAGGACTCTTATCTGTGAAGCATCTGACAAGCAAAGGACTCACTGTAAAATTCCAAGGTGACAAGTGTTCTATCCTAGAGGGCAAGCAGATGATAGCAAGTGCCAAGTTGGATGATCATCTATATCACCTCAACACTGTGAAGGAGCAGGTGAGACTAAGCACACATAAGCACAATGACTGTATACACGTGTGGCACAGGCGTTTAGGTCACAAACACCCAGAATGCATACAGGAACTACAAAAGAGGAATCTGACAAAGGATCTAAAAGTATCCCCTTGTTCAGTTATTGTTAAATGTGAATGTTGCATCAAATCCAAAGCTACAAGAGCAACACTTCCTAAAGTAAGTCACAATGGAGCTTCAAGACCTCTTGACCTAGTTCACAGTGATGTATGTGGTCCCCTAAACCCACCTACACCTGGAGGCAACAGATACATATTGACTTTCATAGATGACTATTCAAGATACACAGTCACTTACCTAATGCAACACAAGAGTGAAGTTTTTGACAAATTACAGGACTATGTAGTAAGGACAAGTAACAAGTTTCAGAGAAAACCTCTCATACTTCGGAGTGACAATGGAGGTGAATTCACAGGACATAAAATACAAGAGTACTTAAAGCAGAATGGAACAGAGAATCAAAAGACAGTTCCCTACACACCAGAGCAAAACGGGGTAGCTGAGAGAAAGAACAGACTGACTCTGACTGAAATGATCAGATGCATGCTGACAGACTCTGGATTACCACAAAAATATTGGGGTGAAGCAGCAATGACAGCCACTTACTTGCAAAACAGACTCTTCTCTAGAACAATGGAGAAAACTCCATATGAACTGTGGCACAATGAGAAGCCGAGTGTAAAACATCTAAGAGTTTTTGGATGCAATGCGTTCATCTACATTCCAGAAGAAAAACGCACCAAACTTCAAAACAGAGCATTTGAAGGCGTCTTTCTTGGATACAGTGACAATGTTAAGGGTTACAGAATCCTAAATCCAAAAACTGACAAGGTTACTATTAGCAACAGCATAACTTTTGTTGAAGATTGGAAAGACAATGTAATGACACCAGAGGAAGTAAGAACAGAAGAGAAAACTGACACTGATCAGCCAACATCCGTAACTTCTGAACAAACAGTTGAAGTGAGCGCAGAATCCATCAGTAATGAAGAACAGACACAACCAAGCTCACACATAGAACCAAGTCGCTCGATGAGAGAGAATAAAGGTAAACTACCTGTATGTCTCTCATACAAGGTAAGCACTGCCAGTGCTAATGAACCTGCAACTTGGGAAGACATATCTCAGCTTTCAGAAGGGGAAGCCAGTAAATGGATAAAGGCTGCAAAGGAAGAGATAAAAATCCATTCATGACACTAAAACATGGACACTTACAGAACTACTACCTGAAAGGAAATCCATAGGTTGTAAATGGACTTTCAAAGTAAAATACAATGCAGATAGTAAAGTGGAGCAAGACAAGGCAAGACTCGTAGCCAAGGGATATTCTCAAAAATATGGAGAGGACTATGATGAGACATTTACGCCAGTTGTCAAACATGCTGCAATAAGAACTTTGCTGATATTAGCCACAAAAAGGAAAATGTAAGTAAGACACTTTGATGTAAAAACAGCGTTTCTACATGCCGAGTTAGCAGAAGATATCTACGTGGAACAACCACCAGGATTCAAAGATGAGCAAAGGCCAGTCCTAGTATGTAAACTACAGAGGAGTATATATAGTCTAAAGCAAGTCGCAAGAGCATGGAATATGAGAATAAATGAAGTGCTTACACATAAGGACTTTCAGAGGAGTAAAGCAGATCCCTGTTTATACACAAAGAAATTGGCAGACAGGTGGATCTATGTACTCATTTATGTGGACGATATTCTGATTTGTTTCAAGCTAGAACGGGATGAAGGAGAAGTACTCCAAACCCTAAATCAGCACTTTGAGACCAAAGATCTCAGCAACGTAAATAATTATGTCGGTATTCAGATTGAGAGAGAGGAGGATGGCAGCTTCCTTCTGAACCAAAAGCACAAAATACAAGAGATAATTGAGACATTTGGAATGGAAGACACAAAACCAGTAAATCTCCCATGGAAACCAACTACCTGAAGAAGATAGACAGCCAAGAGACACCACTACCAAATAACACTCAGTACAGGAAAGCAATAGGGAAATTGCTGTACATTAGCACCGCTACAAGGCCTGACTTTGCAGCAGCAGTCTGAATCCTATGTAGAAAGACTTCAACACCAAGTCAGATGGACTGGAATGCTGTGAAGCGAGTCATTCACTATCTTAAAGGGACTTTACACTACAAGCTAAAGTTACCAGCAAGTGACGAAAGCACCCTGACAGGATATGTCGATGCCGATTGGGCCGGAGCTATCAGTGACAGAAAATGTACAAGTGGGTACCTGTTTCTTCTATCAGGAGGTGCTATCTGTTGGACTAGTAGAAAGCAACTTTCTGTTACACTATCATCTACTGAAGCAAAGTATGTTGCATCAGCACAGGCAAGTCAAGTAGTCATATGGTTGAGACAAGTATTAAAAGACTTGGGTCAACCACAGATGAAAGCAATGAGAATCTTTGAGGACAATCAAGGATGTCTTTCTCTTGCGCAGATGGAAAGAGTTAGCTCGAGAACCAAGCATATTGATGTGAAGTTCCACTTCCTGAGGAATCTTCAAGAGCAGGGACTTCTTGAGTTACTTTATTGCCCGACTGAGGATATGACAGCAGATATCCTTACCAAGCCCCTGACCGATGGAAGACACTTAAGGCTTACAAAGAAGATGGGCCTAACAGACTAAGCCTTAGCCATTGAGAAGGGGTGTTGGAGATATGCAACAGCCAGCTTCGTCTCTATATTTGCTGGATTAACTGCAGTTCACATTTATGACACTAGATGTGGCTGTTACTAAATGTTTATCTGTAGACACTCTGTACTTTGGTTTTTTTTTATGCTATTGATATACACATCCTGTATTGTTAGTGTGTGTGCTGAACTAGATTTGTAATTCACCATGTGAGGTGATCTTTCTCTTACTGTATTCATGTTTCACTAAAGTCTGTTCCTGTTATATACATATGTCTATCTGGTTTTGACTCTGCCACATCCAACAATCACACTCTGCAACAATTAGTACATTTTATTCATTTCAAATCCAAAAACATCAAAAACTCTTTTGCCTCAAACAATAACCCTTTTGTGTTTGTGCATTTGTTGATTCTAACAAAATAATGCTTAGCATTATCATATACTTACAGTAAGTAGTTATAGCAGTATTGCAGTAACCAGATAACATTCACATTGTGGAAATGACTAAAGATTTGTGTTTTTTCTTGCCCGGTTCACTTTCACCCTTTTTACCAACAGTAGTGACATTGTGAAGGTCATTGTTTTTCATACAACAAAAGTAAATTGTAAGCCCCATAGAACAGAGACACACTGTGTCTGCATAAAATGTTTTGCACACATCTGTGTACACCCTGCACTCTTGTAGAAGAAATAAAAATGTATTTATAGTAATGTATTTATAAAATGCAAATATGCAATTATTAGAGAGCCAACAGCTTTTATAAATCATAAGCTGCTATTAATTTTCTGCTGTCATGGAACAGCAATATGCATATTTTAATAGCTGTAGCTGTTAAAATCGTGTAATGTACATTTTATTTTACATCTTGGTGTTGGGATAATTCTTATCTGCATGAAGCCTTTTTCTTGCAGCTTCTTTCCCTATTTATTGCTAAAAATGGGCAAGCATTGTATTCAAAGGCATCAACTTCTATTCTAAATCGATTTTGTGGCTAGAGGTGCCCTCGATATGGAATATTGTGAGCTGTGAAATTGCTGTGGGAGAGGGGTTATTGCTGCTTGGGTCATATATCTCTCCTTGAATAAGTCATATTAATATTAGCATGAAGAAAAGGCAACATAAAATGGGAAGTCATTCATCTAGAAATTCCTCCAGTAGTTTTCCATATGATTAAACCCCATCACAATCAGGGCATACTTTTTTTGCAGGGTATTGGGAATTTTCAACATAACTGAATACGACATCCTAACTTGATATAAAGATAACATTTGGATACTTTTGTGTGACAGAGACAGAAGTAAGATTTCATTTGACAAGACAATTAATTAAAAAGTAAATAAATGCACAATGCACAGCAAAATCTTAAAGGATGAGATCATCTGGGGATTAGACACAGACAAGTGGTAGACTAAATATTGACCGCTCTGTTTCTATATGTCTGCTTTCCTAGGTGAGTGAATAGTATTCTTTATTGATTTCCAAAAATGAGAATCACTGCAAATCTCAACTGAGTCAAACCCATTCTGCCATCTCTAAGATAAATGTAACAACAGGTTAAAAATTATGATCTTACCAGCACTGTGGTGACAATAAGTGTACGGTTCGTCAGTGACTCACTAATATTTGGCCCTCGTCCTTTAGCGATATCAGTAATGTTTAACCCATCAGTGGGGTTCCATGTTCCCACCTAGGAATAAAATAACAATCATGCATATAATATATATTGCATATTGTATCAAAAGAAACATTCATTGCAATGGAATAGCAGATATAAGTAATATAAGTAAATGGCAAATGTCACCTCTTGGACCCTCAGCAATCAACGCCACTCCACTCAAACTTTTTCTCAAAGAGGTCATGCACGTTAGAAGGACCTTGGATCTAAATAATGAATGATGTAGGTTCAATGGTCAAATATTTATAGTCTAAACCATGAATAGGTGATAAATGTACATTTGCTTGAAAACAAGGAAACCTACTATAGATGGTGCTCTTTCTTAAACACTTGCCTTATGGCTCATAAATAAATCATGTACAGAATTTGGAAAGTTTGATTTTTTTTTTTTTACAATATTTTTTTCTGTTTTCTTTTTTAAAGGTGTTTTTCTGGGTTTCCAAAAAAATGGGAAATGGTGGGATACTGTATAAAATAATAAAAGAAGCAATATTTATCTGCTTGATCCCCTGCCATCTCAGCGTTACCGCTCCACTTCTCCCGAGCCATGTCTACTCTGTCGCCAGACTCATGTCATCTCAACACACATGACCACTGCAGCCATTGGCCTCAGCGGTGTTCGGTGCAGTTGGTATAAGATAACAATGAAAAAGAAAACACTGATCAGTCCACTGTGGAATATGTTTTTAACCAGTTGAAGACTAGGCAGTTTTCCCCATTATTGACCAGACACAGTCATGTATTTTTAAGTATATGAGGGTTGAAAGCTGAGTTATTCAGTTATTTTTTTGCCTATTTTCATGATACATGGGGCTTTATTTTTATACCATTTTTACGGTGACTCAGTGGTTAGCACTGCAGCCTTGCAGCGCTGGAGTCCTGGGTTCGAATCCTGACAAGGACAACATCTGCAAGGAGTTTGTATGTTTTCCCTGCGGAATATGAGTAAGCATAAATAAATAAAAAATGTTAGCAGCTTATAATTTGGTAAAATTGTGGAAAATCTAAAGAAAAAAAAAAGATGTATAGTTTTGGGTTATCAGTGGTGAAGCTACAGTGGGGAAAAAAGTATTTAGTCAGCCACCAATTATGCAAGTTCTCCCACTTAAAAAGATGAGAGGCGCCTCTAATTGACATCATAGGTAGACCTCAACTATGAGAGACAAAATGAGAAAACAAATCCAGAAAATCACATTGTCTGATTTTTAAAGAATTTATTTGCAAATTATGGTGGAAAATAAGTATTTGGTCACCTACAAACAAGCAAGATTTCTGGCTCTCACAGACCTGTAACTTCTTCTATAAGAGGCTCCTTTGTCCTCCACTCATTACCTGTAGTAATGGCACCTTTTTGAAATTGTTATCAATATAAAAGACATCTGTCCACAACCTCAAACAGTCACACTACAAACTCCATTATGGTGAAGACCAAAGAGCTGTGGAAGGACACCAGAAACAAAACTGTAGACCTGCACCAGGCTGGGAAGACTGAATCTGCAATAGGCAAGCAGCTTGGTGTGAAGAAATCAATTGTGGGAGCAATAATTAGAAAATGGAAGACATACAAGACCACTGATAATCTCCCTCGATCAGGGACTCCACACAAGATCTCACCCCGTGGGGTCAAAATGATCACAAGAATGGTGAACAAAAATCCCAGAACCACACGGGGGGATCTAGTGAATGACTTGCAGAAAGCTGGGACTAACGTAACAAAGGCTACCATCAGTAACAAACTACGCTGCCAGGGACTCAGATCTTGCAGTGCCAGACGTGTCCCCCTGCTTAAGCCAGTACATATCCGGGCCCGTCTGAAGTTTGCTAGAGAGCATTTGGATGTTCCAGAAGAGTATTGGGAGAATGTCATATGGTCAGATGAAACCAAAGTAGAACTGTTTGGTAGAAACACAGCTCGTCGTGTTTGGAGGAGAGTGAATGATGAGTTGCATCCAAAGAACACCATACCTTACTGTGAAGCATGGGGGTGGCAATATCATGCTTTGGGGACATTTCTCTGCAAAGGGACCAGGACGACTGATCAGTGTACATGAAAGAATGAATGGGGCCATGCATCGTGAGATTTTGAACGCAAACCTCCTGCCATCAGCAAGGGCATTGAAGATGAAACGTGGCTGGGTCTTTCAGCATGACAATGATCCCAAGCACACCGCCAGGGCAACGAAGGAATAGCTTCGTAAGAAGCATTTCAAGGTCCTGGAGTGGCCTAGCCAGTCTCCAGATCCCAACCCCATAGAAAACCTTTGGAGGGAGTTGAAAGTCTGTGTTGCCCAGCGACCACCCCAAAACATCAGTGCTCTAGAGAAGATCTGCATGGAGGAATGGGCCAACATACCAGCAACAGTGTGTGCCAACCTTGTAAAGATTTACAGAAAACATTTGACCTCTGTCATTGCCAATAAAGGATATATAACAAAGTATTGAGATGAACTTTTGTAATTGACCAAATACTTATTTTCCACCATAATTTGCAAAGAAATTCTTTAAAAATCAGACAATGTGATTTTCTGGATTTGTTTTCTCATTTTGTCTCTCATAGTTGAGGTCTACCTATGATGACAATTACAGGCTGGCCTCATCTTTTTAAGTGGGAGAACTTGCACAATTGGTGGCTGACTAAATACTTTTTTCAACACTGTAGCTTCACCACTGATAACCCAACTGTATATAGTGTATTTTAAAACTAACCAGCTGGGCATTTTAAGATGCTGAGCAGTCCATAAGTGGTATATATATATATATATATATATATATATATATATATATATACAGTCATATGAAAAAGTTTGTGCACCCCTATTAATCTTAATCATTTTTAGTTCTAAATATCTGGGTGTTTGCAACAGCCATTTCAATTTGATATATCTAATAACGGATGGACACAGTAATATTTCAGGATTGAAATGAGGTTTATTGTACTAACAGAAAATGTGCAATATGCATTAAACCAAAATTTGACCGGTGTAAAAGTATGGGCACCTCAACAGAAAAGTGACATTAATATTTAGTAGATCCTCCTTTTGCAAAAATAACAGCCTCTAGTCGCTTCCTGTAGCTTTTAATCAGTTCCTGGATCCTGGATGAAGGTATTTTTGACCATTCCAATTCCAGTTCAGTTAAGTTTGATGGTCGCCGAGCATGGACAGCCCGCTTCAAATTATCCCACAGATGTTCAATGATATTCAGGTCTGGGGACTGGGATGGCCATTCCAGAACATTGTAATTGTTCCTCTGCATGAATGCCTGAGTAGATTTGGAGCTGTGTTTTGGATCATTGTCTTGCTGAAATATCCATCCCCGGCATAACTTCAAATTCGTCACTGATTCTTGTACATTATTCTCAAGAATCTGCTGATACTGAGTTGAATCCATGCGACCATCAACTTTAACAAGATTCCCGGTGCCGGCATTGGCCACACAGCCCCAAAGCATGATGGAACCTCCACCAAATTTTACAGTGGGTAGCAAGTGTTTTTCTTGGAATGCTGTGTTTTTTTGACGCCATGCATAACGCCTTTTTGTATGACCAAACAACTCAATCTTTGTTTCATCAGTCCACAGGACCTTCTTCCAAAATGAAGCTGGCTTGTCCAAATGTGCTTTTGCATACCTCAGGCGACTCTGTTTGTGGCGTGCTTTCAGAAACGGCTTCTTTCGCATCACTCTCCCATACAGCTTCTCCTTGTGCAAAGTGTGCTGTATTGTTGACCGATGCACAGTGACACCATCTTCAGCAAGATGATGCTGAAGCTCTTTGGAGGTGGTCTGTGGATTGTCCTTGACTGTTCTCACCATTCTTCTTCTCTGCCTTTCTGATATTTTTCTTGGCCTGCCACTTCTGGGCTTAACAAGAACTGTCCCTGAGGTCTTCCATTTCCTTACTATGTTCCTCACAGTGGAAACTGACAGGTTAAATCTCTGAGACAACTTTTTGTATCCTTCCCCTAAGCAACTATGTTGAACAATCTTTGTTTTCAGATCATTTGAGAGTTGGTTTGAGGAGCCCATGATGCCACTCTTCAGAGGAGATTCAAATAGGACAACAACTTGCAATTGGCCACCTTAAATACCTTTTCTCATGATTGGATACACCTGGCTATGAAGTTCAAAGCTCAGTGAGGTTACAAAACCAATTTTGTGTTTCAGTAAGTCAGTAAAAAGTAATTAGGAGTATTCAAATCAATAAAATGATAAGGGTACCCAAATTTTTGCACCGGTCAAATTTTGGTTTAATGCATATTGCACATTTTCTGTTAGTACAATAAACCTCATTTCAATCCTGAAATATTACTGTGTCCATCAGTTATTAGATATATCAAATTGAAATGGCTGTTGCAAACACCCAAATATTTAGAACTAAAAATGATTAAGATTAATAGGGGTGCCCAAACTTTTTCATATGACTGTATATATATATATATATATATATATATATATACACAGTATATATATTTCACAGATAATTTTACATGGTAATATTAAATAGACCTAATACAACGGAGTATCGTAGCGCACCAACACCAAATGGAAGAAGAGTACTGATTGCAATAGGTTGGAAGTTCCAGCATAGCAATAAAAACTGCAGTAATATAAATATCAGCAGCATGCATGGTAATGTTGTTCAAGACAAGTCAACGTATTGTATTTCACAGTGATCACAATGATCTGTGCATTAAAATAAGTACCCCAAAGCAGTAGATGTTTAAATACAATTTATAAATTGAATACTACAGAAGCTAAAACTCAACTGATATGCTCTATTAGGGATACCTAACCATTAGTCAAGGACGACACAAAAACTTAGCTATTGTACCAGTTGATGTGTTCAAAGCTGTCAAAGCCTTGTCCAAAGTAATATTTTAAGGAAAGTATACCTCATGTAGCTAAATAAGCACTCCATGCCACTGCAAGTTGCACATTCTTAGTCATCACCAATATGTCTTGTGGTAGCATATTGCATGTACTGTATATGGATTGTAATATCTGACAGACTTAGGGAAAGGGGTGGGCTCTCAATAATCCTCTCTATGAGCTAGCATAGTGAGCCTCTCTTTATGTCTGACTGTAGCTTTCCCTGGCAAAATAATCTGTTTACCTGAAGAGGAGCAGCATTTTAGTCATGACTATCCTGTTTAAGGCCTTAATGACCAAACTATTTTTGGGCTCTTCTGTTGTCAAATACCAAGAGCTATAACCTTTTAATTTTTATGTCAAGGTAACTGTGTGAGGGCTTGTTTTTTTGTGGCCAAGTTATAGTGTGTTGGAAGGAATAGAAAAAAAGCTGCAATTCTGCCTTTTTATGCTATAAATTTTGCACCAATCACCATGCGACTACATAAACTGAGAAATTTTTTAATGGGTCAATACAATTGATGCAATTTTTTGTGAGTTTTACTTTATTTGTAAAGTAAAAATCCTTTTTGTAATAAAATTATCTAGTTTCAAAGGTATTTATTGAATTACAACAGTAATAAAGAATACAAAAACATCACAGTAAGTATAAAAAGTAGGTCAAAAAATACAAAGCTGAGCAAGCACAATGAAGAGTAATTACAGTGCAGGTAGAGTAGGAGGTAAAAGGGTAAAAAACACCAGAGCCCAACATAGAGGGAAAAACAAGGTAATGGGCAGCACTGGGAAACAAAATAAAAGCTAGGGGCAGATCCTGTCTGATGGAAGAGGGGGGATGGTACACTCAATACTCGAAATAGATTATAACTGGAGACAATATGGCAGATCCGGGATACAGGACCTATGGATCCAGGGCGCCCATATCTTATCAAAGATCAGTCAGGTGGCGTTAATTTTTTCATGGAGCATGACTGTGTCAATTCGTCAAATCACATCCGTCAATGTGAGGAAGGGTTTCCTCCAATTGATGGTGATATGAATCTGGACAGCCATTAAGATATACTGTAATAATTTGAACTGAGCATATTTAAGGTTATCAGGCTTAAGGTTAAGGAGAAAAATAGGGGCCGATAATGGGATTGACTGTCCAAAAAGTCGCTGCGTTATCCTATGAATAGCCACCCAAAAGTGTCGGGCATGAGGACAGGACCACCATATATGTAAGGTAGTGCCTAGGGTATTGCAACCTCTAAAACAGAGGGGTGAAACCGTAGGATAAATGCTATGTAAGCGCCGAGGGACTAAGTATGTCCTATGAAGGATCTTCAAAGAGGGTTCCATAAGGCTGACCTGCCAACTGCCTTTGTTGATTGAGGAACAACAGTCAGTCCATTGGGATAATGTGAGGGTATAGCCAAGATCCCACTCCCAGGTCACCATAAAGTCCAGCTTAGTTTCAGGAGGAGAGATCTCTAGATTGAATGGAATGAGAGAGAGGTGAAAATGGAAGACCTAAATGCCTCTGAGGAAGGCGAGGAATATGTGTTATTGAAATATTCTTTGATGAAAATCCGCCGGTTTCTTAGGAAGTCATTGAGGTGAAGAAACTGAACGTGCCTCAACCAAGTAAACAGTAATAACATTATCTAATAACTTAATTAATTTTTTTGGTCAATAGAATTATGAGGGCTTATTTTTTGGTGGAAGATCTGACATTTTTATTGATGCCATTTTGGGGGACATAACACACTGATCACTTTTTATAACTTTTTTGTTGGCCAACCGACTATAAAATGACAATTCTGTTTTCTTAGATTCTTTTTTATGCTGTTCCCTATGCAGGGAAAACAGTATTAGGCTACGGTCCCACGTAGAGAGCCGCAGCAAAAAAAGACAACAGCGGAAACGCGACATGTTTTTTGCCACCATGTTTTTCATTGCAATCTTGCAGAGTTTTCTGCACCTATTATACCTATGCGGAAAACGCCAGCATTTCTGTAGGTATAATTGACATGCTGTGATTTTCAATAACGCAAGCTTTTTTGCAAATGCAACATTTCCACTGCAGATTTTTTTCTGCAATGTGTAGATGAGATTAACCAGAATCTCATCCACTTTGCCTTTGGCACAGGCACTATGTCCCTGCTGCCATGTAAAGGCATTGGTACCATGCAATCACTTTTAATGGGACTGCCAATGCCTAGTGGAGGGAGCCACCTATTGAATGAGGTATCTAAAGAGTTAATTGCCCTGAATAGATGGTTTTCCAAGATTGAGTATAAGGAGCAAGTTTTCAGTTGTGAGTATAAATCCGGACACCCTCTTCACACAGTGCAGGAGACCCTGCAGAAAGTCAATTGCATCTGAAAACATCAGTCACTATTGGGTTAAAAGGGTTTGACTTTGATATGGTAACCTCTTTAGGCTAAGACTCCATATTGAGAAAAAGCAGCTTTTTTGTTGTAGATTTTGCAGCTTTTTTTTTTGAGCCAAGCCAAGAGTGGCTACAAAAGGAATGGGAAATATAAAGGAAGCTTTTATACTTCTACCTTCTGTTCAGTCTAGTCCTGGCTTTGGCTCAAAAAAACACAGCAAAATGTGCACCAAAAAATGCTGTTTTTCTGCAACATGGGACCTTAGCTGGTTTTGCCGCCTTGACATTAATACTGACCTTGGGTGTTGTATATATTAAGAAACATACACGTCCATATATAGTACTGCAGCACCTTGATTTTTTAGAAAGCATGCAGCTGATACTACTAAGAAAATAAGAGAACAGAGAAATACTAACATCATAAAAAAAAAAAAAATTCCAGAAGCTTTAACAACTAGTGCTCCGGATGAGTGTGCATCTAAATCAATCTCCTAGATGTATGTATGTGTCACCTGCAGGGTTTATAATGCTGTTCTATTTACATTTGACATTTATCAGTGGCTCTTCAGAGCTTTTTTAGCATGTTCAAGTGTTGCATGGGTTAAAACCGAGACTCTGCTGTGAAAACAGATCCAGTTTATTATAGGATTACCTATTGACTGAAGGATGCAGCTGCACATCCCTGTTATGGATATAGGGAAAGCTCATGTTGACTCAACAAACAGATTAGGAGAACAGCATGGCTTGGGAAAACAGCAACCAATGTACTATATCAATTACCATAAATTGTGTTAGGCTGTTCAATAAAGGGTAAATGACAAAAGAAGCAAATAAACACATAGCATAAAAGAGAGGTATCAAGAGAATGCCAAGAGTTTGCAAAGCAGTAATCAAAGCAAAAGGTGGCTACTTTGAAGAACCTAGAATATAAGACATATTTTCAGTTGTTTCACACTTTTTTGTTAAGTATATAATTCCACATGTGTTAATTCATAGTTTTGATGCCTTCAGTGTGAATCTACAATTTTTATAGTCATGAAAATACAGAAAACTCTTGGAATGAGAAGGTGTGTCCAAACTTTTGGTCTGTACTGTATATTTACCACAAAATGGCATACACCCAAGGTGGCACCACGTTTAAGAGAGAATTCTGTCACACAGCCACTAGAAATCTTCCCCAATGTGTGCTAAAACTGCACTGAAATCTGGACAAAATAAGCCAACTAATGGGTAGTGTAAATTTAAACTAGACAGTCTAAAGGTATACTAGACTTATTATGCAAGTCTTCATGCGGTGTAAAAACATCTTAGATTCGTTATATGCACAATGCATTGTGGTTGTAACAAATATGTATGTTATAAGTGTGTGTTTAATTGCAAGGAGGTGTTTTAGGCTAAGGCCCCATATAGTGAACCGCAGCGAAAAGCGCTACGGGAAAAACGCATCGCGGTTTTTCCCACAGCTCTTTTCACAGAAAGTCAGCAGAGTTTTCCACTTACTGCTGAAATTATACCTATAGGAAACCCGCCAGCGTTTCCTTAGGTATAATTGACATGCTGCAATTTTCAAAAACACAATGGTTTTGGAAATCACAGCATTTCTGCTGTGCAAATTTTTCTGCAATGTGTGAATGGGATTTGCTAGACTCCCATCCACTTTGCAGGGACTGGGGCCCCGGCCTTATAGAACTTAAAAAAGCAGTCCTCTGCTCACTTCTATGATACATTTGATATGATATATTCACTAAAAGAAAAAAAGGGAGGGAGAACAATTTTGATCATGTGCAGGATTGTTATTTCAAATATAGTGCCTATACACAGTATCTTGCTCACCTCACGGAGTTGTAATAGGGACAACTCCTGTGACTGCTTGTTGAGTATTTCAATACTCTATTGATATAATGTTGTACTGTGTTAGCCATAGAAAGTAGTGGAAGAGTGAAGAAACCAGGCGATACCTTTTAGAGGCTAACTGAGTCTATTTGATAGTAAGCTTTCAAGAGTACTAGCTCTCTTCTTCAGACATACAAGAAACTGAAAATTCACACTATACACACACAAAATCTGGATCTTCAAAGGGTCTTAAAATCAAAATGCAATATAAGTAGAGGAGTTATCTACAACAGGTCAGAAATAAACAATCTGGAAACTTGTGGGGTGTGACGAGGGATCATTAATTCTTGCTGTTATCTGTTTGTAATCAGGTGGTGATTTGTGACCCTCACAGTTCATACATAGTGTGGCATGAAACTGGCATGAATATTAAGTCCAAATTGCAGAGTTTGAAATTTTTCCATTAACTTATATTCCCATTCCTTTCTCTCCCTCTGCGTCTTAACATTTTAAAAAGCAGATAGAGAGATAGAGAGAGAGAGAGAGAGAGAGAGAGAGAGAGAGAGAGAGAGAGAGAGAGAGAGAAATGCTATAATGCTATAGTGAATGCTATTGTACATTTCAGACACTGAGAACTGATTTTCAGTTGTCAGCTTACAGTAGGAGATGTCAGCATAAGAGTATGGCCAGAAAGATTCTGAAGAGCCACTGTATAGTATGTTACCTGGTGTGGTTTTGGAGGACCCATTGTTGTATTTCGTGATGAACACAATATGCAAATGAGCAATCTGGAGCACTGAGGGCGGCTACTGGTATGCCCCACACTGATCTAATATACCCTACTTTCCTCCTCCCTTTGAGTGACAATTCCAAGGAGCTAAGCTGAAGTCTTGCCTGGCCTCGTGTTCTCTTATTTGCTTCAGAGTATTAGAGCACTGTGAGGCAGTTGGAGCTGTCTTTGGTGCTCCAGAGTTCTCATTTGCATATTATGAAATAAATTAATATCTCAGCAACGGAGGCACATGGAGAAAAAGACATTACAATCAGGTGAGCCTGACCTATCTTACTGTGTTGCTGGTTTAATATTCTTAACCATAATGACAGACTCCTTTTAAAACCAGAAAATGGTGCTTAGTGTAATTCAAATGTATGTCTGCACATAGCAGCCAGAGATGATGCCCAAAGATTCTTAAGAGGAATGGGTGTTACATTTGGTGCATTTCACTCTGGTAAATTCAATTTAAAACTGGCGAATGAAAATAAATCTGTCCAATTGTATTAGGACCAACATGTTGCATATTCAATGTTATCAGTTTTAGTGCTTGTGTCATACTGGAGATATAGCCTTACAGTACTACTCAATGCTGACTATATTCTGTTATTTGCCTGTGATTGTTTATCCCGAAAAATAGAGTGGTTGATAAGAAACAATCTTAATATAAATTTATTAATGAAGAACAGTTATAGGTTGGGAATATAAAATTCTCAGGATAACTTTTCAAAGGTCAAAAAATTATAATATCTCTTGCAAATGTGCTGCTTTAGAATTAGTTGAATTAAATTCATATACTGTAGCTGTTAACAGTATGTCTATTTTAGGTAGAGAGGATGGTACTTTAGTACTAAAGAATGGGAAAGTTGGATTGGTTGAGGCACAAACCATGATTTATGAAGCTATATTCAAGAAGAGAATCAGTGACAGCAACCCTAATAAGATGGGGACCTTAGAGACATCTTCGGCAAAAAGGTTAGCCATGCATGCAAAACCTGTAGAAAGACGATTCTCTCGCTTTTTGTCCCTACAGATGCTGCACATTTCATTAAAAGCTGGCGGCATCAAGAAAAATCAATTGCAAATGACTTCTTGCTTTCAGACCCAAGGAGAGTATAAAAGTCTGTAGACATGGAGCATCATGGGATAAATCAGTCCTCCAAACTTTAAGATGCACACCTGTCTCTCAGAGAGCTCAGGTTCATTGCTCACATGCTGTGAAGCCACAACTTTAATCTCCAGTTTCACATGAAAGACTTGAAGTAAATACTAGGAAGTGACTTTGTGGCTTGGAAGATAAGCACTTAATAAAAGAAAAAAAAGTTCTAGTAACTTCACTTTGCATTCTCAGATAAGCACATATTCAAGTAGTTTCTGTATGGTTCATCTTCATTTTTTTCATGCTGTAAATGCGAGCTTAAATCTTCACATATGTTATCAAATAAGAAAGCATCTCTATAAGAATTAGTAGTTTTATGAGTAATTCTGTTTGTGTAAACCATCCCTATGTAAACTGCAGTTCAAGGATTGAAGAGAACCATACATGAGATTAAAATCAATTGATTCCTGGGCTGATGATGTAATAATATACTATCAATGTACAATATATAAATATTATATACCACTTGGACCTGTCTGCATCCTGTAGTTAAGCATATCTTCATCTACCATCAGGTAACTATGGCTTCTCTTTCAGTAATATTGTAAGGAGGTACAGACACACACCTTAAACTTATGGCTTGTTGCAGGGGAAATGTTATACCCCTTTCTTGACTCTACACACAGTTATGGTGGGAGTGCGGTGTTTATCGCAGCAAATAGATGCACTAAAAGGGTTATTGTTACTTTACTATATCAGGTTTTGTGAATTACTTGCATGTGTTGTGTATAACTTGCATAGAACTATATATTGTTTTATATGCTGATGTCTTTAAATAGTGCAGGTCATCAGTCAGTGTTCTAGTACTTTCTGAAAGCTGACAGCGCATTGACTCCTTAGAGGCTAAAAGAGTTGTTCAGTAGGAGAAATTGTTTGCTGCTCTCCCTTGGTGAGATTCAATTACATCAGGCATGGGATAGTGAGGGTGGAAACGGCTCGCTACTTAATGGTTCATTCCCACAGAGAGTGGGCCGCTTTACAGTATGGCTTTCAAGGAGGATTGCTTGTAGGAGGGAGAGACAGTTTGAAGAGTGACCATCTTCAATAAGGTCAACCTGTTATGTTTATTACATGATAAACAGTGGAAACGTACAGAAACATGATAATAGAATTGCGTTTTTTCCTCTTCCCTTCAAAAAATACAAAATAATTAATAAATAATAACCACAAAAGAGTTCCATTGGAAATACAACTCATCCTTTAAAAACATAAACCCATATCAATAGATTTTTTTTTAAGTAATGGGTTTTTAAGTAGGGCATTGACAAAAAACAATTAAACAATTGCTTAGTCCTCAACATCCAAAACACATGTATTATTAAGGGGTTAAGCTAACTTAAAAAGTTGAGCTTTAAGATGAATAACTTGCTTTTTTCTTTCCTTCTACAATTTTGACCATAGTATAAAGTGGCCTTTCTTATTAGGGCTCTGTTCACACCTAGTTTTTGTTTCTGTCATAGATGAGAAGGAAGTCTCCAACATATGCCATGGTAAAGGGACACAGTAGTATACAGTATATTAGTCAGTGACTCTCATTGTAAAAAGAGTACTCTCAGTACTCATGGTATAAATTTTTTTGTGTGTCCTCTTGTATGTTATATACAAGCTTAGCAGCCTATGTTTTCATTTACTGTGAATAAAAGAGTTAACCAACACATATCACCCCCGCATATGCCAAAGGACATTCCCTATAGAAGATTTTAGAATATGCACTGGTACTTTCAGCTCATACCATTGTAGGATGATTGTAAAGTAAAGACAAGAACAGACCCTTAGCTGTAGCTTCTGCTCCAAGGTTTTTCACACACATAATGTTGTATAGAAATTCAAAATAAGTAGTACGTCTATGAAGAATTTGGACATTTTAGAGAACCTGTCATCTGCAGACTATGTTAAATATCTTATCTACCAATGGCCACTGCCTCTGTTTTCTTAAAACTGCTTTAGGTAATCGCCCTCGAACTTTCTAGACCAGCTTGATTTACATTGGCCTAAAAGTAATAGCTTTACTTCTCATAGTGAAACCTCTTTAATTTTTCTCAGCTACATGATATCACTTTGCTAGAAGCTGCATACCAGTGGGAACTCTACCATACAAGAATAGCATGCAATTTCAATCAGAGAGACTATTCCTGGTCCTCAATTGCTACAAAGAATAGTTACTTCCATCCAATCAAGATGTAAATTAATTCAATAAACATTGCTAACTTTTTCCTTAGGGGTTTCACGTTTATATTACCTCTCTATAAAAAGAGCAATCACCCAAAAATGTCACCTGCATGCTCCTTTAAAGATATATCAATAAGAAACCTTGGATTGATAGTATAAAGCATTTATATTTTTAGACTACAGGGTCAAAGCAACTATAAAACATGTAATAGTAAGCAGGTGTAATACATCTGTTAATGTACAAAAAACCTATAATTATGTATCTAGTAAAATGCACTGCTCTTTACCCGTTATTCATGCATTTTTACATGCTAGTCTATGAGCTAGATTTTATGTTGTCCTGTTTTTTAATAAAAGAGACAGAGGTCTAAAGAACTGGTGCTTAGAGGGGTTGCTCAGAATTAGAAAAACATGGATACTTTTTTTTCTGAAATACTGCCACACGAGTCATGTTGTATCTAATACTGCCTTTTGTATCATTGAAGCAAATAGGGCTGGACTGCAATATCACATACAGCTTGTAGACTGTGTAATCCTGTTTTTGAAAGAAAGTGCCAATGTTTTCCTTGCTCTGGGAAACCCCTTTAAGCCTTTACCCCTCTTTAAATACCATTATGAGGGACTAGAGTATACCACAAGATGATGACCTATTGTTTGAATCAAGTATTTATGCTAAAAATATTTGTAATAAGGGGCGGAGCCTAGGTAATGGCCATATAATTGACATCAACTCACAGCCAGGACACTAGGAGTGACAGTAGATAAAAAAGTGCTTACTTCACCTAGCTCTGATCTATCTCCAAAAAATTACAAAACTTTAAAAAAATACACCTATTTAAAACGGTGATTTTACTATCTATACTATATTTATGCAGAACATTAACCTGGCCGATCTCTAACTTCTTTTTTACTAAACTACAAAGAGACATTTATATGGGCTGGGGAAAAACTTAGGACTCAATTTGCAACTATGACGGCAAGCTGGTTTTCTGGCGGAATGGGCTTACCCAATATCAAAAAACATCACCAAGAAGCCACATTAGACCAGGCTAAACAATGGTGGTCTAGAAATCCAGAAAAAAGATGGGCTCAAATAGAAAGAAGTTACTTAAATAATCATCTAGTTACAATTCTTCATACTAAAACCCTCCCCTAAAATCCACCAACAAAGACCTAAGCCAGCATTATTGCTACAAATAAAGCCTGGAAGAACTTTGTTAACAATTGTCCTTCAACAGACACAATACAGCTCTAAAACCTCCCAATGAATCCAACGGAATCCAGCAATATAAAGAAAATTGGAGATCTCTTTAATGATGCTTACAAACTTCGTTTCAAAGAACTTAATCACAAATATCAAATAAATATCTTGAATAAAGAATTTTTCAGATACCTCCAAATCAGACACACCTTCTCATCAAACCAAGTCGAGTCAATGAAATTGAAAGTGGCTTTACAATTCTTTTCCTGCACAAGCTCAGCGAAAAAAGGAATGGTTATATTCTATAAACAACTATTGAACAACGAAAGGTTAATCAAAATATATGTTACAATGGGAATTGGACCTAAAGATGGCCTTCAATGTAGACAGTTAACAAAAAGCTCTCACTTGGACCAAAACTATTACTAAAGGAATACATCATATGGAATTATCAGAAAATATATCTAAGGTGGCATTTAACCCATGCAAAAATTGTTAACATGAATCCCTCTTAATCAGACAAACAGTGGATAGGATGTAGTCTAAAAGGAACACACCTCCAAGCATAGTGGGACTGCCCAATCCTTAAGCCTCTTTGACTGGCACCCTTCAATGCTATAAATAAATTGCTATCCCCAAATAGCTCTCCATCCCCTCCTTGGCACTATGTTTCCTACAATCTCAATCCTTAAAGGGAAGAAACAAAAATGTCACTTCTCACATCCTCCACGCTGCAAGATCAGTTATTGACAAATCCTGGAAAAGTCCACTAACACCCCAACTTTCACGATATGGAAGACAAGGAATTTACACCTCCTCAACTCTCTCTTGGGAGAAAATAAATCAAAACTGGTCACTATGGAATCCTGACCACTTCCTATCTGGATAAAAGACACATCCACATCTACATAGGACCACCCTGACTTATAAAACAGAAAATAACCTACATTCTTCTACTTCACCGTTTCTGTACTCCAGAATAACTTGACCTACTTGCAAATAGAAATCCGAAGCTTTTTGCCCTTCTGTTCCCCCTCCTCATCGTTATGGTGTGTGAGCAGCAGGATGTTACAGCAAAGAGTCTTAACAATCAGAGAATATTTAAAGATAATAATCCATATGTGGCAGTGGTGAAAATTATTATTATTATTATTATTATTATTATTATTATTATTATTATTATTATTCTACTACATACAGCACTGGGGTCAAACATATTGGAGTAACATGACATACAGTAACTCACTGATCTATGCCAATACCTTCTCTAAGCCATCTTCCTTGAGACTGATGATATCAAGATCAAAATCTGTTCGAAGTCCGCTGGTTTTGTTGAATACTATGCGTCCGGTTAGCCCTTCCCACTGGGCCTGTGGATAAAAGTAGGACATTTATGACAATTAAAGAGACTCATAAATCATCACTCAGTATTCTAGCACAAAGCTAAATTGTAATTACTCTTTACATGGTATTCTTTTCCCCCCTTTCTCATGCAAGTCCCTAAAGGCCCCAGTTAATTAATAATCATCTCATCATGGCTTTATTCATAAAACAAGCTATAAATTTACAGAAATCCTATTATAACCTACCATATAGTCCTTGCTGGTTTCATTGAGAACCAGAACTGGCTTTCAAATTTAGAATGTAGAAGTTAAAAGGAACACATTTCCATTTTTTTAAATTATTATTTATGAAAACCAGATTGTGAATGTATACTTTTTTCTAACCTGTTTTTAATTTCTGATTGTAGATTTTTTAATTCTATTTTCTGTATATGATTATGGGGGCTGCTATCTTGCCTTAGCTTCGCTTCTCTGCTCTGTTAACAGCTTTTAGTGATATACTTTTTTAAAATTTGTTTCATTGAGGTTTATACAGCATAATATAAAAGACAAACAAACAATAGTAATCGAGTATTTTAATAGTCTCGGGTCATACATGGTATAACACATAAAGGAATCGAAAGAGATTAAAAAAAAAAAAAAAGAGAGATGCAAAGTCGACACTGTTGCCAAGCCCTTGGGCATGTGCCCGAAAGGAGCGCCAAGGCACAAAGATTCAAAAAACCTTCATAAGTCGTATAAAGGGCAAACGGATAAGGAATATAAGACAATATCTTAATCCTAACCAAACAATATAGTGTGGTATACAGTAAATAATACAAAAACAAGGATAATACAGAGGTCCAAATTGTAGTAGAGAATCTGAGTACTCCTGGCAGTCCTCCTCGCCTAAACAGTGAGCAAGCAAAGGACTGTGCGAATTAATGGGAGAGTGTAAAGTGTCGATGGTGAGTTACACCATGAGCCCCGGACCTTTTGAAACATCTGAGGGCAGCCTTTAACCTTATACACCAGTTGGTTATATGGCAAAATAGAATTAACTAATTTCCTCCACATGGATAGAGAGGGCAAGCAGGGAGCCATCCATTGTAATGTGATGGATGTCTCCTGGCCAAAAAAAGTGACTCACATAAAAAAGTTCTGATATGATGTAACTAGAGATGAGTGAATTTTTCAAAAATTCTATTCGGCAGCTTCACCAAATTTTCCCAAACGATTCAATTTCGATCCGAATTAATTGTGGCAAATCACGTTAAAAAACACCTATTTCCTTTTGGCAGCTTCTAAGGATGCCACGCTACCCGATAGTTTACACGTCACCATTAAAGATGAGCGAAGTATTCAAAAATTCGATTCGGCAACTTCGCCGAATTTCGCGATATGATTCTATTTGATCCGAATTAATTCACAGCAAATGAACAGCTATTTCCTGTCTGCAGAGAGCCGGAGTGGGAGGCAAAAATGGCGGAAGCCCTTGGATGCCGCGGTCATGTCTCTCTCTCTATCTCTCTCTCTCCAGCACGGACAACTTTTATTCATGTGGAAGGATCTGCTAACAAGCAAAGACACGCCTACCCAATGACATCACTAGAGAATATCTTGTAACTGTCTGATGTCACAAAGGTCCTAACTAAATATTCGTTACCGCGAAGCATCAGGAAATACGGATTTCATATGAATCAAATATTTCCTGAAATTCGGTTTGAATTCCACTTCTGCAGCTTCGATTCGACCATCACTACTCACCATACCAACGTGGCTTAGTGTGAAGTATCCAGTCTCGGTGTCTAGCGAGACACCATTGGGTAGCGCGCCGTCCTGTAGCTGCTAAGGACGCCGCACTACCCAATAGTTCAAACGTTACCATAGCAACGTGGCCTAGCGCGAAGTATCCAGCCGCGGTGTCTCACTAGATCCCCCACAGTAACACATCTCACAAAAGTATGAAGCTAGCTATCCCCTACAGCGCAGCCCCACAGGGCCACAGCTTGCCATATCCACCAAACCTGGACCATAGCTTGCCATCCCCTATAGTAACACAGCTCTAAATCCCCACCCCCACAATACCCCCAAGTTCACCATGCACCCCAAAACTCCCCCCACAGTTCACCATGCACCCCACAGTCCACCGTGCACCCCACATCTTTCCCCCCACATCTCTCCCCCCCCCCCAGTACACCACGCACTTCACATCTCTCCATATCATTATGTGTACAGACTTTCTTACAAGCAGACACACCTTTCCAGTCACATGACTAGAGTATGTCATGTGACTGTCTGACGTCAGAAGGTACTTACCGAGTATAGTATTTAGCCTTTACCTCAATGCCGTGCATGCAGCCAATCAGGGCTGGCTGGCTGATTGGCTGCACACATGGCATTGTAGGCAATCCCTGTTCCCAGAGTTCCTTGCCTCATGTCCTAACATGTTCAGCAAGCCATTTTAGGAAAAAATGCGATTCGTTACCACGAAGCGTGAGGAAATGCGGATTCGATGCGAATCGAATATTTCCTGAAATTCGGATCAAATTCCACTTCATCAGCTTCGACTTGCTCATCTCTAGATGTATCCATACCTCTTAATCTAAAATTCTAAACAAACATGTCAATTCCAAGAGTTGGAATTAGGGTACGCCATCTCTCCATAGTAGGTGCATCTAAGTGAGATACCTTAACTTGTGTCAAATGAGCATATAGACCTGATATTAAATGTCATGGACCTGAGTATACCAATGAGGGGGTACTTAGACATGCATAAGTTGGTTGCGGGAATTTAGTGGATAATGTGTGTCTGATTTGGAGGAACCAGAAAAACTGCGTTATAGGAATGTTATATAATGTACTCAGGGTTTCAAAGGACTTGAAAGTGACCTGTTCATACCTGTCTGGGTATCAAAAAGGGTACAAAATTCCATTAAACCTGGCTTACACCACAGTGGGGTCTCAGCAGGGATATCAGTGTATGTTGCTATTCATTTAGCTTGCTGCCAGACTTGTCAGTCTATGATCAGGTAATAGTTTGCAATTGCAATAGTAGGCCTCATCACAGACGATGATGACAGGGAGTACAGAGAACTGAACCGTTTTTTTGTGGACTGGTGCCACCAGAACCACCTGAAGATTAACGCGGGGAAGACCAAGGAGATGGTGGTGGACTTCCGTAAAGGCAGATGCCCTCCAAAACCAGTGGACATCCTGGGGACGGGCATCGAGATTGTGAACACCTATAAGTACCTGGGTTTGCTCCTTAATAATAAGCTGGACTGGGCAGATCATATGGAGGCCCTGTACAGGAAGGGCCACAGCAGGCTCTACCTGCTTAGGAAGCTGAGAGCCTTTGGAATCCGGGGGGCACTTCTTAGGATTTTCTTCAACTCGGTAGTGGCATCAGCCATCTTCTTTGGAGTGGCCTGCTGGGGGAGCAGTATATCAACCAGGGATAGGAATAAACTTGACAAGCTGATTAGAAGGGCCAGCTCTGTCCTGGGGAGCCCACTGGACGCAGTACAGATGGTGGGTGACAGAAGGATACTGTCCTTGGTGAGCTCCATGCGGGAGAATAACTCCCATCCCATGCATGAGACTGTGATCACGCTGGGCAGTACTGTCAGTGACCGACTGCTCCACCCTAGGTGTGAGAAGGAGCGCTATCGGAAGTCTTTCCTCCCCACCGCGGTTAGGCTGTACAACCAACACCAACCTAAGCGGAGATCATTACATACAGAGAACTGAAATATCTCTCTGCCTGTTAAATCCCCCCCCCCCCTCTGCTACCTCCTATCTGTCTGTCTGCTATTAATGTAATACCTCTCACATTCCTGTACATGTTGTATTTGTATTTGTATCTGCTTATCTTATCTTATCTTTGCTGCTGTAACACACTGAATTTCCCCATTGTGGGACTATTAAAGGACTATTATTTATTTATTATTTTATTTATAAGTGGGGACTTTCTGGACCCAGTTGTGGGTCTGGTAATAGCCAGTACCTCAGGTAGCAGAGTTGGCCTTCTAAATAGTATAAAAAATTTGGGGAAATCTAGCCCCCCCTTCCCCATTTCTTTCGGGTGCTACAAGGTTGAGAGACATAGTTTGGGCCTCAAGCTCCCCCATATGAAAGTAATAAGCAAGGCGTTCAGCTGTCTAAAACTTAAGTGGTACTGGCACAGCTAAGTATTCTAAAAGTGTTCTAAGTTCAAACATTTGGGTAAGACTACCATTTTAATAAGGTTTATCCGGCTCATAACTGACAAGGGTAGAGTCACCCATATTTTAAATTTAGCTCGGAAATGACCAAGAAGCGGATATACGTTTAAGGCTCCTATGATCATTAGAAATATGTATACCTAAGTATTTACAAGTTTTCACCACCTTGAGCCTTCCAAAAAAAATTCCTCAGTGCCGGCCTGTACATGTTGAGTAATAGGCATATATTTTGATTTGGCCAGATTAGTACTTAAAATAGAATAGACACCAAATTTATCTATCAAGGACATAGCTCTGGAAAGTGTATGCAATGGGTCAGACATAAATAAAAGGAGGTCATCTGCATATAGGGCTGTTCTTTCTTCCCATGTGCCTTTGATTTCTCCTTTATAGACCAAGTCTGTCCTAAGTAGAATAGCAAGAGGCTTCAGTGCCAGCGCAAATAAGAGTGGTGACAGTGGGCATGCCTGACGTGACGTGTATGTTGATAACGCACCATTAATGGACAATACTGGCCTGGGAGACTTATAAAGGAGTGTAATCCACTTAATAAATGGTTCCCAAAATACCTCAAAATGGCTAAGAACCTGAAAGAGAAAAGGTCATTCAACAGAGTCGAATGCCTTAGTGGCATCTAGAGAGGCTATCGCCCAATCTTGTTTAAGGGTAGCACCGATTAGGGTGACGACCTGGACTCCCCAGAGATTGTCAAATGTAGATTTACCAGGCACAAAGCCTTTTTGGTCTGAATGGATCAGGTCCAGAATATTATTCAACCTGTTTGCCAATATTTTGGTGAGCAGTTTATAATTAATATGAAGGAAAGAAATGGGCCTGTAAAAACCACAATCCAGCAGCTCCTTATCTGGCTTGAGAAGAAGGATAATATTAGCATCATAAAAGGAATCTGGCAGACTGTGGGCCAAGTACGCTGCATTATAGCAGTTCAGCAGGGCAGGGAGTAACATACCTTGGTATTGGGTGTATACATCTACTTGTATACTGGCTGGCCCAGATGATTTACCTTTGGCCATGGCAGCCAGGACGTCAGACAACTATTCCAGCTCAAGTAGTGAGTCCATATTATCTCTCTGTTCCTCAGTCATGGTAGGTAAAGGAACTTCAGCTAAGTATTCTATAAGTTCCTGAGCAGGGGAATTTAATTGGAATTTAGATCATTATAATATTGGTGGAATCAATTATGTATATCAAGGCAATTCGCGAAAATCTCACTATTTGCCAATGTCAGTCTCAAAATGGCCAGCGAGGCAGTGTTCTGGTGAATCAGTTGGGCTAGGAGACATGTCAGTTATAACTACCTAAATGCTGGTGTTTTCCGTATAGGTATAATAAGGGCAGATAGTCTGCAGAGGACAACTCTGTGAGATTGCAATGAAAAAAGCTGTGGAAAGACGCGATGTGCTTTTTCCTACATCGTTTTTTTTCTGTGTTTCGCTATGTGGGGCCTTAGCCTAAAACAAAATTTGTGATAGATGTTAATGGCGGGGCAGAGTAAGGCTACCATGGAGCCTGTGGTACATAATGATTGTGAGTCCCCACTCTAGAGTTCTAGACTAAGACCCCATGTAGCAAACTGTGGCCAAAAACACTGCAGAAAAGACCGCGGCAGAAATGCATTGCGTTTTTCTCCACAGCAATTTCCACAGAAATTTTGCAGAGTTTTCCTCTGCAGACTTTCTGCCTTTATAATACTGTACCTATATGGAAAATGCCAACATTTCCGTAGGTATAATTGGCATGCCGCGATTTACAAAACGTGAACGTCTTTGAGTTCACAGTATTTCCGCTGCTGATTTTTTTCTGCAATGTGTGTGCAATGAGACTTTTCAGGTAATGAAAAATGCAGTGATTCTGTCGCAGCCAATACCCTATGTTTTTCGCAACAGGGGGACCCAGCCTTAAAATAATCCAGTACTTACTTCATATATACTGCATGATAACAGGACTAAGCCTACTACATAAATGCCAGGATCAAGCTTACTGCATAGCTACAGTGATAGAACTAACTTCACAGATATAGTAACACCCTGTGCTGCACCCATCAGACATCATAGTCCATGAGCAGAGATTTCAGGATTGATGTATTGTTTAACAGCAACTGCGAGCTAGCACTCCCTATGACATGCATACTTACAGTAACACAGAACCAAGCTTTCTACATAGATATGATACATGAACCACACTTACTACATAGATACACTACAAGAACCATACTTACTACATAGATACAAGAACTTAGCCAAGCTCACTATGTAGATACAGTCCTAGAACCAAACTTACTACATACTTACAATAAAATAACTGATCTTACTACATAGTTACAGTACCACAACCCAACTTACTACATAGATACAATACAGGAACCAAGTTTACTACATTAATACAGTAATAGAACCAAGATTACTACATAGCTACAGTACAAGAACTATGCTTACCACATATATATGGTATAAGCAATAAGCACCACAAGCAATCTTGTTACAGAGATAATATAACAGAACTAAGACCACTGCATAGATACAGTGATGGAAAAATAAAATGCTTACTACATAGTTACTACATAGTAATAAAACACATACTGCATAGATACAGTACCAGAACCAGGCTTATTACATACTTATGGTAACAGAAACAAACTTAACACATAGATAATGTAAGAGAACCAAGCTTTCTGCATATTATGAATATGATACCATAATCAATGCAGCATTTTGGCCACGGCGGGAAAAAAAAAACGCTACTTTTTACATCACCTGCTAATTTAATCCACACATTGCAGAAAATAATCCACAGCGGAAAGGTTGCCTTTTCAAAAACTCTTGTGTTTTTGAAGATCACAGCATGTCAATTTTACCTACGGAAACGCTGGCATTTTCCATAAAGGTATAATAGGGGCAGAAAGTCCACAGTTGAAAACTCTGCAGACTTTCTGTGAAAAAGCTGCAGAAAAAACTGTGATGTGTTTCTGCTGCATTTTTTCTACAGCATTTATTTTTTTGCTGCGTCTCTACGTGGGGCCTTAGCCTAAAAACAACAATGTATGGCCATCATGGAATAAATACAAAAAGAAGAGGGTAGCTGTCTAGGGTTTGTTAAAGGGGTAATTGGTTTGAGACCTGTATAAAAGGTTAATTGGTATGGTGAAAGTCAACTACTATCACCATGTGACAAGCTGGAGAGCTCACTGTGAGATTTCAACAATTTGAAAGCTATTGCTTGGTCAGTGCTTGATGTGCCAACTCAAAGTTGGAGTGACCATTAGAGAGTGAGAGACTGGCTGCCCTGAGACATACTGAGAGACCTGGAGACAGTAATTGCAAAGTGTATTCTTGGAAAACAAGTTCAGATAATATTGAGTTATCCCTCCTTCTGTACAAAAAGTATAAATTCAAGTGTTGCATCCTCGTCAGCAAAGATAACCTATGTTACAGTTACTGCTGTACTGCTGTTACAACTTACTAAGAATGGTCCTTTAAAGAAATGGTAACTCTTTTTAAATAGGGACTTGGCCTGGGACTCTGCTATCCACATTGTAACCATGGGATTATACTCCTCTGTCGTAAAGAGCTTTGTGTGAAAGGTACAGGTTTGAAAACCATTGGCAGTAGATTGTCTTAAAAGGTAGTAGCATAGAAGACACTTGGAATTTCTATGCTAAATAACTGGTGCAACCCTATGAGTGTTGCAAAGGTGGGGCCCACCTCAAAATATCTGAAAATTTCTCTCTTAAACATTAAAAAAAAGTCCAAAAGGAGTTAAGTTACAGTATGTTGTTAAAGCAGAGATTGCTGTAGCCAGACTAAAGGCCTATGCAACATATGATCATTTGTGTCAGAACTACCTCCTCAGACAAGCCTCACCAACAACTGGAGTACACCTCTCTAGTGATGACTGGTCTATTCAGTGCTCGCAAAAACTATTCAGAAGTGAGTTAAAAGGACTTGCCAATAGATACTTACAATGAGAAACTTTTACTGGAATTTTCCATGAAGCAGCATTGAACTTTTAAAAGGAAAATAGAATTCTTATAATACAGTACGTTTAACGTTACGTTGTGGTAAAAAGGCATTGACTATGTGTGTTCTCAATCTTAAATTCATAAAAGTGACTGTGTAACATCCTTTATGTTCACAGCAACTGCTATTAAACGAAATCCATTTAATTTAATTAAATTTACGCTCCACTAATGTACTCCATGTTCAACTATAATATACAGAAGTTCTTCTTGTAATGTGAAGTGGGCAGAAGTCTGTTATACTGGCACGCCTGTACCTTTCCTTAAAGAACATTTTGAATCAATAAAAAAGATTTCTATTAGCATACTCTGTAAAATGTCAAGAAGGCAGCATTATCCCAATGCACTGTCCACATGCTGACATTCCCATGTTCATGTTAATTCTTGTTAAAGGTGAATAATGCAGATTTATGTAAAACCACAGTTTTCACCTTCACTCCTCAGCATTGTCAGAGATACTGAAAAGTGCTAGGTCCTATTCCTCATAAATACTGTGCACCCTGCAGACATTTTGGAAGGATTCAGTAGTTATAATATATGTTTTCCACACTTTAAATAGAACAAGTACTATGAGTACAAATAAATAAAAAAAAATGTTTAAGGTTATAAAATTAGAAACAGCAAGAAAATGATTAAAGAGTTATTAGTTAAAGCAGTGGCGTAACTAGGAATGGCTGGGCCCCAAGGCGAACATTTGACATGGGCCCCCCACCCGAACCGCCGCCCCCAACCACCCCCCCCTGGACCGCCCCCTCCAACCCCCCCCTCAAACTGCATTCCTGCGCACACTATTATGCACCATAGTGGCCCCTACACACACTATTATGCCCCATAGTGGCCCCTGCACACAGTTTTATGCCCCATAGTGGCCCCTACACACAGTATTATGCCCCATAGAGGCCCCTGCACACAGTATTATACCCCATAGTGGCCCCTGCACACAGTATTGTGCCCCATAGTGGCCCCTGTACACAGTATTATGCCCCATAGTGGCCCCTGCACAGAGTATTATGCCCCATAGTGGCCCCTGCACACAGTATTATGCCCCATAGTGGCCCCTGCACACAGTATTATGCCCCATAGAGGCCCCTGCACACAGTATTATACCCCATAGTGGCCCCTGCACACAGTATTGTGCCCCATAGTGGCCCCTGTACACAGTATTATGCCCCATAGTGGCCCCTGCACAGAGTATTATGCCCCATAGTGGCCCCTGCACACAGTATTATGCCCCATAGTGGCCCCTGCACACAGTATTATGCCCCATAGAGGCCCCTGCACACAGTATTATACCCCATAGTGGCCCCTGCACACAGTATTGTGCCCCATAGTGGCCCCTGTACACAGTATTATGCCCCAAAGTGGCCCCTGCACAGAGTATTATGCCCCATAGTGGCCCCTGCACACAGTATTATGCCCCATAGTGGCCCCTACACACAGTATTATGCCCTATAGAGGCCCCTGCACACAGTATTATACCCCATAGTGGCCCCTGCACACAGTATTATGCCCCATAGTGGCCCCTGCACACAGTATTATGCAGCATAGTGGCCCCAGAGTATAATGATCGGAGACCCAGGGGAGCATACAAAAAAAAAAAACAATGTTACTTACCTCTTCCTGGCTCCGGTGCGCTACTTTGGCCATCTTCAATGTTGGACCAGACCTCGCGTGAGCCAGGCCGGCATCGCGACGCATAATGACGTTGGCTGATGTCTGGGACATCACCAAACAGGCCCAAAGCCTGCTGGAGCGGTAGGAAAGGTATGTAATGTCGTTTTTTTATGTTCCCTCACCTCCCCTGGGCCTCCGATCTGAAAAGACCCCAGAGTACAATGATAGCAGTGTTTGTGGGGTTTGCGGTAGCAGCTGCCACAGGGCTTCGGGTTCCCTAATGTCCAAGGCCCTGTGGCAGCCACTACCGCTGCTAGCCCTGCTACCCCGGTATTTATGCCCCTGAGTTAAAGAAAATAGCCTTGTTTACACCTAATGGAGACATCAAAATGTAGCTGTTCAATACTGTTTCCATAACTCCATATAGGTAAATAGGAGTTATGGAAACATCATAGCTGCCATAACTCACAAAGTTTTGGAAACAGTGTATCCTGATGAGCTATATAACTGTATAACTGGAAAGGGACAAATAAAAAGAAAACCAGAAAACTTGGTCTTCTCTCAATGAAAACTGCATTTATGTTTCCAAACTAAGAGATTATGCAGATATGAATAATTAGCAGTTTACCATCAGAATTAGATTAGATATAGGTTAGATATAATATATTAAGGAACCGCATAAATAACTATTCCCTAATGTATTGATTTTGACAAGACTGCTCATTCTGAACATAAAACACAGCTTCTTTGCCAGTCTGTCAGAAGGCAGCAGGCTGGTTTATGTAGCACTTGCAGTTTTCTAACACTCCCTCCCAGTATATCTGTGGTGGTTACCTGATTTACGCTAAAGCCCAATGTTGCAAAAACACAGTGGAAAAAAACAATGCGTTTTACAGTACCTCCAAAGCAAATGAGATTCTGGCTAATCCCATCCACACATTGCAGAAAAAAATTCAGCTGCGGAAAAGCATGTCAATTATACCTGCGGAAACACTTGTGTTTTCCCTATAGGTATAATAAGGAAAGAATATCTGCAGAGAGAAACTCAGCAAAAATGCAATAAAAAACACTGCGGAAAAAACTTACTACACTGACCTCCTGGTGAGCTTGTGATAGACTTGTGTTTATTATACAGCTGCCAGTGTAAGAAGGCAGAGTTCCAGGAAAAGGGACAGAGCAACAGATGGAGACAAAAGGTGTGTCTCAAGCTATCTCAGACACCCTGCAAGCACTTTTTTGAGAAATATGGCCCCATTTGCTCATGGAATGGGTCTACTTTTCCATTCAAGTGAATGAGATTAAACTGCAATACCAGACACAGCACAAAAGTAATGTTATGTCAACCTCTATAGAATAGAACAAAGGGGATGACCTCCGTTTAGATGCAGTATATTGGATCAAGATTCAGACAGTAGCAAACAGCAGTAAAGACAATTGCTAAAGAAACATGGCAAACCACGTATGGAATTTACTTGTACAATGGGACCAATGTACCATATGTATATGAGATATAATTTAATGAGATATAGTAGAACATATTGGGCTATACCCTGTATGTATTATCATAATATACCTTTTAAATGAATGTAAAGGAAGGGTCATCACTGGTTACTACTGTGAAACAAAAGATCTCATTGGTAAACAATTGAGAGCTTCAAATGAGGGATGGGTTAAAACAGAATAAATGAGGAGCATGTTGCCCATATTCATAATTTCTTTTGACAGGCTTAAACTATGAAAGGTATCGCCTTGGCCAATCATTTGAATTCAGTAAAACTACTGTAAATATAGTATTTAAGAAACTCAAAAGCTTTTTTTTCCTTAATATATTCATTGAAAGAAGGCTATTAAATTCAGCTGTACCCAAATTAAAAGTATTCACTATACAATATACAAAAAGAGGGGTTTTGCAAGAGATGCAAGAAAGGGTAGGAAAAGACCAATTGCCCACTTTGGACTTGAAAATTAATGTAATAATATCACAATCAAACCACAAGGCTATCCATCCTCGGGCTAAATAGCAGAAATAATGGTTGACGGCAAAAGTATCTGTGCACATCTGAAAAGAGTTGTGGAGGTGAATCCCTCAGACATTTGTCACAGAACATGTTTTACTTAGTAGTATGGGCTGTCTTTCCACCTTATATAAGCACTAAAAAGATATAAATGATATGATAATTTGACAGTTTTAACAGAGGGATGTATGACAGCATAGACAGAGAGAAATGGATTAACCATGCACCCAAATCTGCTGTATACCACTCTAAACATCCTTTAAAATATCACATCCAGATATGAGTTTTGTTTTATTGTAGTTTTTCAGTGTAAATTCTCAGATTTTTGCAAACTTCTATTGCTTCTGGCAGATGAAGAGCAGCTAGTTTTAGCTTACATTTTTATACAGGGAAAGTGACTTACAAGGAGTGATCAATATGCTCAGCACATATTGCACTCTCAGGAGAATAGGGCTCATAGCATAATACTGTGAGTAAAAAGCAAAATAAATAAATAAATAATAGGGACGCCTTTAAGTGATTCTGACGCAGCTTATCAAAAATTTCACTTTATACACCAGAAAAGACTGGAAGACCTTTGTGGATTTGTTATGCGATTAAGAGGATTTATCTAAAGTAAGCCAGACTCACTTGAGAAATGTAAGCAGTAGGGATAAAGTAGACGACTCAGAATAAAATGAATGGATTTTGAACATAGGTAGATATTTCTAAATGCTTTTTTGAATATTAAAACCACTTGAAGTAGTATTATCCAATTAACCTTTTTTATCATATGTAGAAGGGACAATAGCTACAAATACCTGTCCTTCCTATCAATAACAGGAAGAACAGCGCCAAAAGTATAAAATACTGCATGCCAAATTCAGACTGAAGTGACCAAAGTTCCAAAACAAATATGTCAGTTCAATTCAACCCTGTCAAAGGAGCAAATATATCCAGGGAACCTTTATGTTGCGCAGTATTCACTGTAGCAGCAATAGGGATAGCTACAATCTTGCCATTTTTTGACAGATACAGAAAAACAGAAAAACTCTGTTGTCCATAATTAAAACTTAAAGGGAGTCTATCACTGCCCCTAGCTACTTTAAACTGTATTGCTGTAGATGCTGTTAGCAGAATAAAAACCATACCTTTCTTAAGTTTCAGAGCTCCAGGGATGCAAAGAAAAAGCACTTTTATTCTTTATTCAAATGAGGATCTTGGAGCACAGGTGGAGTTTTCTTCAGGCACTGAGCACTGCTGCATCATCACTAAACATGCCCATCCTGCATTCAGCTCATATCCCTGTTGCACTGTGTTATGCCTATTAGGGCTCGAGGGCAACAGTAACCCTCCATCCGCAACCACTTCCATTCACATGTCCCTTATCAGCCAATTGAAGCTCACAGGCGCTTAGTCTCCACAGGCACACAGCTTTACACCAGGTTTCCATAGCAAAGAAGCTATTTATGACCTGTATTTGTCAGTAGCAGTTTGCAGGCCCTTAAATATTCAGTCATATCACATGTATAAGCCAAGTTCACATTTAATTTACCAGGTTTCCATAACAACACAGCCATAAATAGACTATACCTATACTGGTATAGTGGCCCCTTCACATAGTATTATGCCCCATAGTGGCCCCTTCACATAGTATTATGCCCCATAGTGGCCCCTTCACATAGTATTATGCCCCATTGTGGCCCACCCTTTTCAGACCCCAGAGTATAATGATCGGAGCCCCACCTCTCCCTGGCTCTGGCGCACTCCCCGCTACCTTTTCAATGTTGGACCAGACGTCATGCGTTGCGACACATAATGACGTTGGACTGGCCCACCGACGTCTGGGACGTCATCAAGGAGGCCCGAAGTCTGCTAGAGCACAGGAGAGGTAAGTAACAGTGTTTTTTATGTTCCCTCACCACCCCTGGGCCTCCGATCATTATGATAGCAGTGTTTTTAGGGTTGTGGCCCGCGGCCTTACTTACTGATCCCCGCTCCTGCTCACAGCCGCCTCTGCAGAAGGTGAAGCGCAGGCAGCCGTGAGCAGGAGAGGGGATCGGTAAGTAAATAGGGCCCTTTACCTGCTGGTGTTACACTAGCAGGTAACAGCCTATTAAAAAAAAAAACATCAGGGGCCCGCCGCACCCCTAATGTCCCGGGCCCTGTGGCAGCCGCTACCGCTGCTTCCCCGGTATTTACACTACTGACTGGACTGCCATACTGAATGTCAGCATTCTTTTTAATTGAAAAGTTTTTAAACTACTCATGCCCCCTGCAGCAAAACGCATGGTTGCTGCTCGAGCTAATGAAAACTCTCAGCAGACCCAAGTCGGTCTCCAATCTGACAAGATATGTCACAGACAACAGCGAGCTGCTGAAACTTCCCAGAAGACTCAAGCCCATTTTCAATCTGAAAAGGCATTGCCAGACACATGCACACAGCTGCACTCCATGTTTCCATAACAACTCAGCCATTTTTCTTCACTGCTGTAGGTCAGCTTTAACCCCTTAACGACCTTGAACGTACTATTACGCCCTGGGCGCTAGGTACTTCGTGCGCCATGGCGTAATACTACGCCCGAGGCTGGCCAGATATTGAGCGGGCGGCATCGGAACCGGGTGTTAGCTGTAACTGACAGCTAACACCCTACTCCATAACCCCCAGTCGGAACTGAGTTCCAATCGGAGGTTTTAACTCCTTGGATGCCGCGGTCAAACATGACCACGGCATCCAAGGGGTTCCGCCATCTTGCCGCCCCCCCCCCGGCACCCCCCACGGCGAGATCAGGGGGTGCCGATATCAATAGTCTGCAACCCGGGGTCTGCCAAGTGACCCCAGGCTGCCTGGAGACCCCACTACCTGGTTGATCATGCCGAGACCTGTGGAAGTCAGCGCTATGCGTATCCATAGCGCTGACTTCCTGTATAGGCTGCAAGACACTTGCATGCTTGTGTCTTGCAGTCTATAGTACTGAGCCAGAGATCAAAGCATCTCTGGCTCAGGTGTCCTAATGGGACACTTGAAAAAGTACAAAAAAGTGAAAAAAAAAAAAAAAAGTATGTGAAAAAAATTAATAAAAGAATAAAGCCCCAAAAATTCCCTTTTCCTGTATAAAATGAATTATATAAAAAATAAACCTAAAAATTAATAAAAACAATACATATTTGGTATCGCCGCGTCCGTAACAACCTCGACAATAAAACTGAACCCATATTTAATGTACACGGTGAACGTCGGGAAAAAAAAACGGAAAAAACCTGCCAAAAGTAATGATTTTTCGCCATCTCACCTTACAAAATATGCCATAAAAAGTGATCAAAAAGTCATATGTACCCCAAAACAGGTTGTCCTGCAAAAAATAAGCCCTAAACCTAGTCTCTAAACTGAAAAATAAAAATGCTACGCATCTTAGAAGATGGCAATGCAAAAAAAATTGATTTATGTCCCCAAATGGGTTTTTGTTCTGCAAAATTGGTATCGCATAAAAAAAACAGTATAAATGAGATATCGCCGTAATCGTACCGACCTGCAGAATAAAGGTAACATGTTACTTACGCTCTACGCTGCATGGTGAAAAATTTAAAAGGTAAAACGCAGTGACAGAATTGATGGGTGTTGTTTTTTAATCCACCAAGAAAGAGTTAATAAAATTTATTTAATAAGTTGTAAGCACCTAAAAATGATATCATTAAAAAATACATCTCATACTGCAAACAACAAGCCCTCATATGGCTACATCACCAGAGAAATAAAGAAAATATAGCACGTAAAATGTGAAGACAAAAACCCCAAAAATCGCCAAATCATTAGAACATAACTGGCTGCGGCAGGAAGGGAATGTATAAGCTGTACGAGCGTATATTAGGGTACAAACCAGATTTAGCGCTTACGAGGGATAATAAACCAGAAGTGACCCCCAGAGTGACCTCCCCAATAATAGGAACTACTGGGGATATAGTAGGGAATTTAGTGTACCCAATGTACTCCGCACAGCTTACATATTCACTTTTCCCCATCCGCTGTGCAGTCACGTCTGGGATACTAATGCTCACTACACCCCATGATAAATTCTTTGAGGGGTGCACTTTTCAAAATGGGGATTCCACTTTACTGGTACTTTAGAGGCTCTGCAAACATGACATGGCATCCAGGTCCCAAACATCTGAATCTGCACTCCAAAAGCACATAGTGCTCCTTCCCTTCTGCGCCCTGCTGTGTGCCCAAACTGCAGTTTATACCCACATGTATGACACTGGTGTACCTAGGATAACGTACTTAATGTCATATGTGGGTATAAACTCCTGTTTTGGCACAGCCGGGCACAGAAGGGAAGGAGCGCTATTTGGTTTTTGGAGCACAGACTTGGACGGTTTGGTTTTTGGACACCATTGCACTTTTCCAGAGCTGAAATGCCAGTACAGTGGAATCCCCTGACATGTCACCCCATTTTGGAAACTACACCCCTGAAAGAATTTAGCCAGGGGTACAGTGAGCATTTTTAACCCCCAAGGGTTGCTATAATTTATTATCCATAAATGAATACGCAGCTGATGGTGAAAGGTGAAAATGACAATTTTTCCAGGAATACATCATTTCAGTGCGTAATATGTTGTGTCCGGCTTGTATCAGAGATGAACGCTCCAAAAGCTGTTGTGCTCGGGATCCCCGCTCACCAGTTTTTGGAGTGTGTGTCTGTGCAGACATAAACTGGGCACAACATATTGGGCACTGAAATGGTGTATCTATAGAAAAATTTCATTTTTAACTTTTCATTATCATCTGCGCATTCATTTATGGAAATTAAAAGAATGCAACACTTAAGGGTTAATAATGCTTGCTACCCCACTTGATAAATCCCTTGAAGGGTATAGTTTCCAAAATGGGGTGACATATCTGCGGATTCCACTTTACTGGCAATTCATGGGCTCTGCAAAAGTGGCATGGTGTCCAAAAAGCAAACTGTGCTCCAAAAGCCAAAATAGTGCTCCTTCCCTTCTGTGCCCGGCTGTGCCTAAACAGCAGTTTATACCCACATATGGCATTGTTAAGTACTTTATCCTGGGTACACCAGTGTCATACATGTGGGCATAAACTGTCATTTGGGCACACAGCAGGGCGCAAACGTGAAGGAGCACTATGTGCTTTTGGAGAGCATATTTAGATTGTTGTTTTTTTGGACGCCATGTCACATTTGCAGAGACCCTAAAATTGCCCCTACAAAATGGGGGTCACTTTTTGGGGAATTCCAATTTACTGGCACCTCCAGGGCTCTGCAAAAACAACATGGCGTCCAGAAAGTACTCCAAAACCTAAAAAAACACAGTGCTCCTTCCCTTCTGAGCCCTGCTGTGTGCCCAATCAGCAGTTTATACCCACATATTTAATTTTTTTGTCCCCGGGATATCCCACTTAATAGTTTTAGGAGTTCATGTCTCTGATGCCACAAAGTGGCCGCAACGTATTAGGCACTGAAATTGGATATTTCTTTAAAAACGTAAATTTTCACTTTGTACATTAATATTTGGAAACCATTTTTAGGCTCAAAATGATAATACCCCTTGATACATTCCTTGAGGGGTGTAGTTTCTAAAATGGGGTCACTTTTGAGAGGTTTCCATTGTATTGGTACTTTGGGGGGCTCTGCAAATGCGACATGGCACCTTAAAACTATTCCTGCCACATCTGCCCTCCTAAAGCCAAATAGCGCTCTTTCCATTCTGAGACCTGCCATGTACCCATACAGCAGATTACGACCACATATGGGGTATTGCTGTGTTCAGGAGCAATTGTTTTGCAAACTGTGGGGTCCTTTTTCTCCTTTAACCCCTTGTGAAAATGAAAACTTTGGGGATAAAGTGACATTTTAGTAATGTTTCATTTATACATCCCAGTGTTAGCAAAATCTGTGAAACGACTGTAAGGTCAAAATGCTCACTATACCCCTTGATGAATTCTGTGAGGGGTGTAATTTCCAAAATGGGGTCACTTTTTGGGGTTTTCCTTTGTATTGGTACTCTAGGGGCTTTGCAAATGAGACATGGCACCTGAAAACTATTCCAGCAAAATCTGCTTTTCAGACGCCCAGTGTCACTGCTTCCCTTCCGTGCGCTGCCATTCGCCCAAACATCAGTTTACACCCACTTGTGGGGTATTTCCGTGCTCGGGAGAAATTGCATAACAAACTGTGAGATGCATTTTGTCCTTTAACCCTTTGTTAATGTGGTAATTTTAGGGCTAAATTAAGGAATTAGTGGGAAAAAATTAAATGTCTAAATTTCACCTCCATGTTGTTTTAATTCCAGTGAAATGCTTAAAGGGTTACCAAACTTCCCAAATGTTATTTTGAATTATTTGAGGGGTGCAGTTTTGAAAATAGGGTGATTTATGGGGGTTTCTAATATATAGGCCTTTATAATCCTCTTCAGAACTGAAGTGGTCCCTAAAAAATTAGTTTGGGCAATTTTCTTGTAAATCTGCAAAATCACTGTTACACTTGTAAGCCTTCTAACATCCAAAATAAATTACAGAACGATTAAAAGATGATGCCGATATATAGCAGAGATATGGTAGATAATATGTATTAATGTATTTGGGTGGTATGACTGTCTGAAAAGCAGAGCATTTCACATTTTGAAAATTGCGATTTTTTTTCCAAATTTCCATCAAATTTCCTATTTTTTTATGAATAAATACAAAAATATTCATTAGTGTTTACCACTAACATGAAGTACAATGTGTCACGAAAAAACATTCTCAAAATCACTTGTGTAAGTTAAGACGTCTCAAAGTTATTGCCATATAAAGTGACACATGTCAGTTTTGAAAAACGAGGCCTGGTCCTTAATGCACTTTTGGGCTGGGTCCTTAAGGGGTTAAAGGGTCAGGGTGCTGTGGATGACACTGTTACACAAGGTCACAAACACACAGCTTTACTCCAGGTTTTCCATAACAACCCATCGCAGGTTTTTCACTGATATAAAAAACTGAGATACTCATGATTACATGACGCTTATGGACCAATGGAAAATCGCAGGTTCTTCAGTCTTGACATACACACAGCTTTACACCAGGTTTCCATAGCAACCAAGCTATTTATGACCTGTATGAGTCAATAGCAGTTTGCAGGTCCTTAAATATTCAATCATATGACGAGTATCAGCCAATATAAGTTCATATTTCATTTACCAGGTTTCCATAACAACACAGCCATAAATAGACTGTACCTATACTGGACTGCCATACTGGATGTCAAGTGCAAAATTGGCCAATTCTTATGGGGCCACTACACGAACAAAAAATGAAATATACCCCTGCGAAGCTGGGTCCTTCTGCTAGTAAATTATAAATTGGAAGAGTTCTTCCATCCTCTTTGTTTGTTTTTCAAATGAAGAAATAGTCCGGCATTGTGAACTTAGCCTCTGCATTCCAGAGATCTGCACTCCAAGAACTGAAACATCTACGTGCAGTGCAGTGAATTGAGAATTTTGCTGCCCATCTAACACCATCACTACTCTGTTCACTGTATTAGAAGGATGCAACTTTCTTTGGACAGTCATGCCCTTCTGAGCTAGTTGGAAACAGACACACATGAATGTGTCTTACTTGTTAAGGGCCCGCACAGAATGGCATCACAAGCTGCTTGCCGCCTTCATGTTGTGGACTGCACACCCCTAATTTAAACAGTATTCTAGTGACCTTTGAAAAGGAGGCATCCCATATTAAAACAAGTTAATGACCACTATAAAATGTATCTATGTTTAGACACTAAAATATGTAAAAATAGAGGACATGCATTTCCCAGCACTGCACGTTCTATTATTTGAGAGGAGACACACTTTAAAGAATGTGCACGGTTGTAATATTATGCCACAGGTTCTTTACATTATTTATACCACTACAAAAAGGAATGACATTAAACAAGACAAGTCAACATGATTTGGTAATAAATAGTAAAATCTATTTGTATGTTGCTTACAATTTGTAGATGTTTTAGGATGGTGTGTTCACTTTAATAAAGAAGTGTCTTTTTTAGGGCAGAAGGAGCTCTGATAAGCTGTCATACAGCAAGCAGTCTCAAACAGCAAGCTCTGAGCAGCTAGGATGCTTCCAGGCATTTGCAAAAAGAATAGAGTCTTACAAATTATTTACACTCTTCCTTTCTTCTTTTTTGACATTTTCCTGGCAAGGAGCCAGAAAAGTAAAGTATAATTGAGCATAGAATCCACATGTAATGGTATCTATAGATATAGCACAGAGTAGATAAAATAAAACAATGATAAAAAGGATATGACAGTGGATATGTAAATTATTATTATGATTGATTTGGTTACATTCTACAAAAAAAATGATATCTATATCATTTATTTTAGTGGCAAAAGTAGTAGTGTTAAAAGAAGAACACGTTAACCCTAATTTTCAGATATCATATACCCCTTTTAAAAGGACATGTGACAAATGAGAAATAAGGCTTTAGGCTAAGGCCCCACATAGCGAAGCCCAACATTTCCGCAGCGTTTTCCTCGGCTGGCTTTCTTCCCCTATTATACCTATATGGAAAATGCCTGCGTTTCTGCAAGTATAATTGACATGAAGCAATCTACAAAAACGTGGGCGTTTTTGAAAACGCATATTTTCCGCTGCAGATTTTTTTCTGCAATGTGTGGATGGGATTAGCTAGAATCCCATCCACTTTGCAGGTACTGTAAAATGCAGCGTTTTGGTTTGGGCGTTTCCGTTGTTGCACAAACACTGTGTTTAGCAACGGGGCTTCAGCCTTAAAGGGGTCATGCATCTCCTATTCATTTTATGACTAATTCTCAGGATAGGTCATCATTATGAGATCAATTAGTCCGATTCTGACAACCAGGACCTCCACAATCTGTTGTCCTACCCTTACTGATCTCTTATTAATAACCTATTTGAGGATATGTTATCAATAAAAAATTAGTTGGCTAATCTCTTTAACACTTTGGCACCTCATGGCTTAAATGTGGTGCCGATTTTAGCCGAGCACCCAGCTCTGTACTTTTACAACAGGAGGACGAAGCAATTTTGCCTGCATAATCAGACATGGGAGGGTGGCTGAGATTGACAGTCATCCCTTTGTGGAAAATAGGCATGAGAAAACGTTTCTGAAAGTTGAAGAATAAACATAATAATTTTTTTAATAAAAATTGTCAAAGGGTTTATGCAAATGACATACAAATGACAATTAGTAAACTGAATAAGCATTTTACAGTAATTGCCAAAAAAAAAAAGTTTTATAACAGAAATATTGAAATTATCCGCTTGTAATATCACCCTTGGTGTTCAGAATGTATAGGTCTGTTCAGGGCCGTAACTATAAAAGGCTGAGCCCCATGATTTGTGGCTCTAGGCACTGGACATTTGACATGGTGTCTTAGATCCCCTACAAAACAACATTTTCAGCAATTTCTGTGTCCTCAGAATGCAAATATAGTTGAAGTATAAGCCAGAGCTAGAAACCATAGGCTTGCCGTGCTGTCTTTTTCTCCTTTGTAGGCCAAAGACCACTTTATCTTTAAAATCGATCTTATAACTGGGGGGGGGGGTTCCCATACAAAAGGAATCTATAAGGGTTTCCCCTCTCCCATTCATCACATGTAATTAGGACACGGCCTAAAACACCTTAAATGGTCACTAACTTTTCAGACAACTTAGTCCGCAAACTGCTCCAAGCAAAGGACTGAACATTCTGCAAATCTCACATCTTACAATGTAAAGAAAAAGTCTTCTGTATACTTGTATATAATTCTGGCTACTTGTCTTATTACAGATTGGATATTATTCACAGACAGCAAGCAGCTTTCCTGACTGTGCTTATAGAGGGCTTTTCTTAGCTATTTGTTTTGTACTGTACAGTTACTCCTGTCAGAATTACATATAAAGAAACTAGTAACATCAGTAATGGATAGGAGAAGGTGCAGACTGCTCTTCAAACACCCACAGCCTCAGAGATAAATGAAAAATGTGCTGCAGTCATAATGTGAATATTAGGAGCAGAAAAACTGATGGGACATCATGTATGAAGGCTGCCCTGCAAGACCCTGCACATATTTCAACTTTTCATGAAAACTCACATACAGGTGAATCTCAATAAATTAGAATATCTTTGAAACGTTCATTCATTTCAGTAATTCAGTAATTCAATTCATAATCAGCGTCTTCCATGATTGTGTGTCCTACTGAACCAGACTGAGGGACCATTTAAAGGCTTAGGAAACCTTGGCAGGTGACACACTGAATTTACAATACTGAACTTTTTTACAATATTCTAATTTTCTTAGATTTGGGTTTTCATTACCTGTAATCCATAATCAACATTTACAGAAATAAAACACTTGAAATAGAACACTCTATGTGTAAAGAATCTAGAAAATATAGGAGGTCACTTTTTTAATTTAATTACTAAAAAAAAAGAAATGAAAGTTTCAAAGCTATTCAAATTTATTGTGATCCTGTACACGTTAAAGAGGACCTTTCATCACCTTCACCAGTTCTAATGCTTGGCATCACTTAATAGGAGCTGCTCCAATAGTTCCAGAACAGTTGGAATTTTCTTTCTAGCCCTCACTGTTCCCGAGCAACAAGCACAGGTAGTTTAGATGCTGAAGGGAGTGTCAGACAGGGGGGTGTGATTGAGATCTCCAATCAGAGACAGCCAGAGTCAGAGTTCAGAATCACCACCCTTCTGACAGTACAGAGCCTAAATAGCATATCAGAAGGCAAGGAGTGTCATCAATCTTTTGGAGGGCAAAATTATTATTGGTTCCTAGGATGCAGAGTTTCTAAGGTGCCAGAGCAATGAAAAGTGCCAAAAGTTGACCTAATTTTGGGAACTGCACCCCTCAAAAATGTAAGTAATTAAGTCCATATATGTTTTCCAAAAAGAAATGCTTATAGAACACACAAGGAAAAGTCTACTAATACTCAATAAAAATAAGAGATGTGATCTAAACAAATATAGCATATACCAAAAACAAAAGCACACAGAGGATATATTCATAATACAGGAGGAGAGGGATAAAAACACATAAAAATGTATTCTACAATAGTAAGATAGGAAATTAGTAAGACAAAAATGGTCAGTTCCTATAACCTCCTATATATGAGTTTCCATAATATCAAAACTATACATAGAGTGCTAGTCTCTAACCAAATCAGGGCAGAATGCACATCCATCAAAGTAGTACAACCAAGCACTCAGGGAAAGCAACTTATGATATATAATGATACGACCCTATATAGACCCTGTGGAATTCCCTATCTTATCATTGTGGAATACATTATTATGTGGTTTTTATCCCTGTCTTCCTATGTATCCTAATTTATATATTTATTAATAAAGATGGTATTATGAATATATCCTTTGTGTGCTTTTGCTTTTAGTATATGCAAAAAGAGATGTAAAATGAAAATTGTAATTTTCCCAGATACAGTGGGGAAAAAAAAGTATTTAGTCAGCCACCAATTGTGCAAGTTCTCCCACTTAAAAAGATGAAAGAGGCCTGCAATTGACATCATAGGTAGACCTCAATTATGAAAGACAAAATGAGAAAACATATCTAGAAAATCACATTGTCTGATTTTTTAAGAATTTATTTGAAAATTATGGTGGAAAATAAGTATTTGGTCACCTACAAACAAGCAAGATTCACACTCCAAACTCCTCTATGGTGAAGACCAAAGAGCTGTGGAAGGACACCAGAAACAAAATTGTAGACCTGCACCAGGCTGGGAAGACTGAATCTGCAATAGGAAAGCAGATTGGTGTGAAGAAATCAACTGTGGGAGCAATAATTAGAAAATGGAAGACAAACAAGACCACTGATAATCTCCCTCGATCAGGGGCTCCACGCAAGATCTCACCCCGTGGGGTCAAAATAATCACAAGAATGGTGAGCAAAAATCCCAGAACCACACGGGGGGACCTAGTGAATGACCTGCAGAAAGCTGGGACTAACGTAACAAAGGCTACCGTCAGTAACACACTACGCCACCAGGGACTCAGATCCTGCAGTGCAAGACGTGTTCCCCTGCTTAAGCCAGTACATATCCAGGCTAGTCTGAAGTTTGCTAGAGAGCATTTGGATGTTCCAGAAGCGTATTGGGAGAATGTCATATGGTCAGATGAAACCAAAGTAGAACTGTTTGGTAGAAATACAACTTGTTGTGTTTGGAGGAGAGTGAATGCTGATTTGCATCCAAAGAGCACCATACCTACTGTGAAGTATGGGGGTGGCAACATCATGCTTTGGGGCTGTTTCTCTGCAAAGGGACCAGGACGACTGATCCGTGTGCATGAAAGAATGAATGGAGCCATGTATCATGAGATTTTGAGTGCAAACCTCCTTCCATTAGCAAGGGCATTGAAGATGAAACGTGGCTGGGTCTTACAGCATGAGATGAACTTTTGTTATTAACCAAATACTTATTTTCTACCATAATTTGCAAATAAATTCTTTAAGAACCAAACAATGTGATTTTTGGATTTGTTTTCTCATTTTTTCTCTCATAGTTGATGTCTTCCTATGATGTCAATTACAGGCCTCTCTCATCTTAATAAGTGGGAGAACTTGCACAATTGGTGGCTGACTAAATACTTTTTTTCCCCACTATATATGCTATTTCAGTGCCCCATATGTCATGCCCAGCTTGTGGTACTGTGAAAAGTCAGCTGCCCAGTTATTATGCTCTGTGTCCTAATCTTTGTAACACCCTACATGCGGCCCTAATCTTTTGCCTGGAAATATGAAAAAGAGCACCATGTACATTCGAGTCCTAATTTGGTTATTTACACTGCAATCTCAGAGGCAAAAATCAAAAATTGCCCCCAAACATATGACCCTATTTGAAAAAAACTGCGCCCCTCAAGGAATTTATGAAGGGATTTATGAGCATTTGAAGCCTAGGAGAGCTTCCTGGAAATTAATGTGAAAAGTAAAAATTAAAATTTTAAAGTAGTACACTATTTCAGTGCCCTATATATTGTGAATTTTAATGCAGGTTATCCTGGGCACAAAAAAGTTGAATATGGGCGCATAAACTGCTGTTTGATCATACAGTCATGGCCAAAAGTTTTGAGAATGATACAAATATTAATTTTTACAAAGTCTACTGCTTCAGTTTTTCTAATGGCAATTTGCATATACTCCAGAATGTTATAAAGAGTGATCAGCTTAACAGCAATTACTTGCAAAGTCAATATTTGCCTAGAAAATGAACTTTATCCCCCAAAACACATTTCAACATCATTGCAGCCCCGCCTTAAAAGGACCACCTAACATCGTTTCAGTGATTGCTCCATTAACACAGGTGTGGGTGTTGATGAGGACAGGGCTGGAGATCAATCTGTCATGATTAAGTAAGAATGACACCACTGGACACTTTAAAAGGAGGCTGGCGCTTGCCATCATTGTTTCTCTTCTGTTAACCATGGTTATCTCTAAAGAAACACGTGCAGTCATCATTGCACTGCACAAAAATGGCCTAACTGGGAAGAGTATTGCAGCTAGAAAGATTGCACCTCAGTCAACAATCTATCGCATCATCAAGAACTTCAAGGAGAGAGGTTCCATTGGTGCCAAAAAGGCTCCAGGGCGCCCAAGAAAGACCAGCAAGCGGCAGGACCGTCTCTTAAAAGTGTTTCAGCTGCGGGATCAGGCTACCAGCAGTGCAGAGCTTGCTGAGGAATGGCAGCAGGCAGGTGTGAGTGCATCTGCATGCACTGTGAGGCGGAGACTCTTGGAGCAAGGCCTGGTCTCAAGGAGGGCAGCAAAGAAGCCACTTCTCTCCAGAAAAAACATCAGGGACAGACTGATATTCTGCAAAAGGTACAGGGAGTGGACTGCTGAGGACTGGGGTAAAGTCATTTTCTCTGATGAATCCCCTTTTCGATTGTTTGGAACATCTGGAAAACAGCTTATTCGGAGAAGAAGAGGTGAGCGCTACCACCAGTCTTGTCTCATGCCAACTGTAAAGCATCCTGAAACCATTCATGTGTGGGGTTGCTTCTCAGCCAAGGGAATCGGCTCTCTCACAGTCTTGCCTAAAAACACAGCCATGAATAAAGAATGGTACCAGAATGTCCTCCAAGAGCAACTTCTCCCAACCGTCCAAGAGCAGTTTGGCGCTCAACAATGCCTTTTCCAGCATGATGGAGCACCTTGCCATAAAGCAAAGGTGATAACTAAATGGCTCAGGGAACAAAACATAGAGATTTTGGGTCCATGGCCTGGAAACTCCCCAGATCTTAATCCCATTGAGAACTTGTGGTCAATCGTCAAGAGACGGGTGGACAAACAAAAACCAACAAATTCAGACAAAATTAAAGCATTGATTCTGCAAGAATGGACTGCTATCAGTCAGGATTTGGTCCAGAAGTTGATTGAGAGCATGCCAGGGAGAATTGCAGAGGTCCTGAAGAAGAAGGGTCAACACTGCAAATATTGACTTGCTGCATTAACTCATTCTAACTGTCAATATAAGCTTCTGTTACTCATAATATGAATGCAATTATATTTCTGTATGTGATAAAAACATCTGACAAACACACATACAAACCAGAGGGCAGCAGATCATGTGAAAATATAATATTTGTGTCATTCTCAAAACTTTTGGCCATGACTGTACACCAGGGCCCAGTAGGGAAGGAGCACTGTGCTATTTGGCTTTTGGAGTGTAGATTTAGATGGACTGAATTTTGGACATTATATAACCTTTGCAGAGCTGCCAGTAAAGTGGAATTCCCAAAGAAATGACACTATTCTGTAAACTAAACCCCTCAAGAGATTTATCAAGAGATGTAGTGAGCATTTTTAACCCTTGAGTTTTGCACTGATTTATTTTCAGATAATGAATGCACAGCAGAAAGTGAAAAGTTAAAACTATATTTTTCCTGGAGATACACCATTTCAGTGCCAAATATCTTGTGCCCAGCTTGTGTCAGCAGAGAAACATTCTATAAAAAATATTTAGTGGATTATCTTAGGTACAACAGTTTTTGGAGCATTCGTCTCTGGCATAATCTAGGCAAAACCCACTGAATGTCTGGAAAAATTGCAATTTTCAATTTTCACCATCAGCTGTGTATTAATTTCTGGAAAATAAATTAATGCAAAATTTGAGGGTAAAAATGCCCACTACACCCCTGCATAAATTTGCTCAGGGGTATAGTTTCCAAAATGTGGGCTATGTTGAGGATTCTACTTTGCTGGCATTTCAGGGGCATGGCGTCCAAAAACCAAACTGTCTAGATCTGTGCTTCAAAAACCAAACAGTGTTGCTTCCCTTTTCTGCCCTGCTGTGATTGACAGCAGGATCTAAATGGTTAACGCCCATGATCAGAGCTCAGCTCCAACCACGGATGCTACCACTCGATGTCAGCTGTATAATATAGCTGATGCAGCATAACAATCAGCTCCTGTATGTGCATTAAAGCTGCCTTCCCCAAACAGAGCATATATGTTAAACCCCCCTCCACAGGCATAGGCCATCAGTATAAAGATTCTGGAAAACCTCTTTAGGCTAAGGCCTCACGTTGCGGAAACTCAGCTTTTTTTTTGCAGATTTTGCTGCAGTTTTTTGAGCCAAAGTCAGGGGTAGCTTGAAAAGGAATGGAAAATATAAAGGAAGCTCTTAGATGTTTCCCTTCTGTTATATCCACTCCTGATTTTGGCACAAAAAACCACAGCAAAATCTGGAACAAATAAAGCTGCGTTTCCACAGCGTGAGGCCTTAGCCTTAAGGTCACAATATAGTAATGGAATAATTCATAGCCGAAATGTAGATATCAGTCTAGACACTACAGCAATGCCTCTGGTCTATGCCAGGCACTACATTGGCTGCCTATTCAATACAGAATACAATATAAGCTTATCACCCTCATCTACAGGGCTCTACATAATGCTGCACCTCCCTACATTTCCTCCCTCATCTCTGTCTATCACCCAACCCGTGTTCTAAGACTAACATCCTCTATTATCAGAACCTCCCACGCTCGTATACAAGACTTCTCCCGAGTTGCAACACTTCTCTGGAATGCTCTACCCCAGACAATCAGATTAACACTCAATTTCTACAGCTTCAAGGGCAAACTAAAGACACATCCTTTCAGACAGGCATATCACAATTCATAATGTAAACCCTTCTGCGGTTAGTTTTCCCTAAAGCAAACACTCCTATGATCACGCTCCCGCAATACCCCACAGGATATGATTCCATATCAGACTGTAACTTTATATGTCCAGACACCAACTGCATGTTAAAGGACATGACTGGTGACGGCTCATAGATCTTTATTGATGCGTAAGGAAAGTAACCGCTATCACAAAAATGTCTAGACCACTGTATAAGCAATGCTATCTCCGATGCCTTCCATGCTACCTCTTGTGTCACCCCCTCTACCTCATAGATTGTAAGCTCTTGCAAGCAGGGCCCTCAGTCCCATTGTGTGAATCAACTATTTCTATTTCTTTGTAATGTATCTTTTTTGTCTGTACTTTAACCCTACAATTTGTAAAGTGCTGCGGAATATGTTGGCGCTATATAAATAAAATGTATTATTATTATTATTATTAGATATTTTGTAGTGATTCAGACATTTTGTTTAATTTTTCATAAAATTTTATGGATGATCTATTTGACTGATCTTGGAACATCCACTTGAGTTATACAAGAAACCTGCATTTGTTGTAATATTTCATAACATAATGCAGCAGACTTATCAATATTCCGCAAGAAATAAAGAATACATTTTATAATTATATTGTATATTAAAATATTATACTACTTGCACTTAAATAGTTTCTTACAGGCAGCCTATCATTTTCTGTTCATTAATGGCAGAAGTTTGCATAAAATTCTACTATAGACTTGCACTACAAAGCTATTTTTAGAAATGAATAGCTTTTTTCTCCACAGGTAGCACTTGTGGTCGCTTTGTAACAAAAACTCTATGCTTCCAGAAATGGCTTTTTGTGAGTGTCTGTGCCAGGGTTATGCAAATGCTATGAGTAGAAAAATTAATTTCAAAGCAGGATTTTTAATGCCTTTTTAGAATAGGGCTTAACCTGGCACAATGTTACACAGAAGTTCCTGGGTCTAATCTGTATTCACTGGTTTCCTGCTAAACACATAACACTATGTGCTGCAGACCATTTATACTGAATTTATTTTCCTTCTGTAATGTGTTTATGATATTTTTCCACTGTTTTGCATTACTTCTGGTACACCAAGTATAACCTATATAAAGACTTTTTAAGTACTAGAATGGTGTCAGACAAATTATTTGCATTCCTTTTGATTATGTATAGACCTGAACACGATTTCCATAGTATCAATGACTGATGACTGATGGTAGGTGGAATATGTACATATAATGATATCAATGTTATTGGGGTGGGGGAGATATATGTAATGTTCAGTGTAGTTAAATTAGAGTTTATGTTGGTTACTTTTGGAGCTAGATAATAGGTTGTGAAGTGGATGATCATGCAGTAGATTTGTCTAATGTAGGGCATCATGGTGGCTCAGTGAATAGTTCTGTAGCCTTGCATCTGCAAGTAGTTTGTATGTTATGTTTGTGTGGGTCTCCTCTGACACTCGAAAGATATACTGATAGGGAAATTGTGAGCTATATATGGGACAATGATTGACAATGTCTGTAAAGTGCTGAGGAATATGTTGGTTCTATACAAGTAAGAAAAAAAAATAGTCTTCATTCAATGTTTGTATGCATATGGTTTAACTTAGTGTTTTACTGTAAGCCGTGTACCAGGGTGGGCTCCTTAGGCTACAGCAAAGTCACAAACAAAGGAAGCAACTTCAACTCAATTTAGTAAAAACAAGATTTTACTTAGTGTAGTAACACCCCTTTACCAAAAAGAACATACATACAGTTTTGCTAAAAAGTTTACATACCCCGGCAGATTTTTTGTTTTTTGGCCTTTTTTCAGAGAATATGAATGATAACAATAAAACTTTTTCTCCACTCATGCTTAGTGGTTGGTTGAAGCCATTTATTATCAAACATCTGTGTTTTCTCTTTTTAAATCATAATGACAACCAAAAACATCAAAATGACCCTGTTCAAAAGTTCACATACCCCAGTTCTTAATAACATGTATTGTCCCATCTAACATCAATGACAGCTTGAAGTCTTTTGTGGTAGTTGTGGATGAGGCTCTTGCTAAAAAGTCTCCAGTTCCTGTAAATTCCTGGGCTGTCTTGCATGTACTGCGCGTTTGAGATCTCCCCAGAGTGGTTCAATGATATTGAGGTCAGGAGAATGAGATGGCCACTCCAGAAACTTCACTTTCTTCTGCTGTAGCCAATGACAAGTCGACTTGGCCTTGTGTTTTGGATCGTTGTCATGTTGGAACGTCCAAGTATGTCTCATGCGCAGCTTCTTGGCTGATGAGTGCAAATTTGCCTCCAGTATTTTCTAATAACGTGCTGCATTCATCTTTCCTTCAACTTTGACTAAGTTTCCTGTGCCTTTGTAGCTCACACATCCCCACATCATTAGTGATCCACCTCTGTGCTTTACAGTAGGAATGGTGTTCCTTTCATCATAGGCCTTGTTGACACCTCTCCAAATGTTACGTTTATGGTTGTGGCCAAAAAGTTCAATTTTTGTCTCATCGCTCCAAATTACCTTGTTCCAGAAGTTTTGAGGCTTGTCTCTGTGCTGTTTGGCGTATTGAAGGCGAGATTCTTTGTGGCATTTGCGCAGTAGTGACTTTCTTCTGGCAACTCAACAATGTAGCCCATTTTTCTTCAAGTGCCTCCTTATTGTGCATCTTGAAACAGCCACGCCGATAGTTTTCAGAGTCCTGTATTTCAGCTGATGTTATGTGTGAGTTTTTCTTTGCATCCCGAACAATTTTCCGGGCAGTTGTGGCTGAAATTTTGGTTGGTCTGCCTGACCATGGTTTGGTTTCTGGGCACGTTATCAGGCCAAAATCACCAGGGTATGTGAACTTTTGAACAGGGTAATTTTGATGTTTTTCTTTGTCATTATGATTTAAAAAGAGAAAACACAGAAGTTTGACAATAAATGGCTTCAACCAACCACTATCCATGAGTGGAGAAAAAGTTTTTGTGTTATCATTCATACTCTCTGAAAAAAGGCCAAAAAAACCCAAAAAATCTGCCGGGGTATATAAATTTTTTAGCACAACTGTACACTCAGCCAGGAAGCTGAGGCCCTGGTGTTGTACAGCGCGGTGCCTTCTAATGTGCGCTTCCAATATACTCCAAGCTTTTACCTATCTGCAGGCTGCAACTAACCAGCCGCTTGTTACCTTTTTATCACCCTAGTCACAGGAACAATTCAGTGAGTGTGATAGGAGCACCGGCGGTATAACACAAGAGCTTACAAACTTATCAAAATACCCCTATTCCCCCCAACCAAAGTACAACCAAGTAAATATAATAGTAGGTCAGCTTGCAAGCTAAAGGAATGTGAAATTGCATAAAATGTCGCTTCCAGACTTCCTTGGAAGGTCCTCTCTGAGAGTTACAACTCTATAGAATTCTGAGTCCTAGTCCTTACTACCGAAAGGTTGATAATTCACCAGTAGTGTGGCCTGTGAAGATGAGTATGCCTAACTAGTCTAACTACAGGCCCTTACTCAGTCCCAAGCAATTTGGCCCCAAAAACGTAATGCGGTGTGTGCACTATTACTTCTCTTACTGACCCGGGTCTGTTGGGTACCTTTAGCCTTTGCCTGGAACAGCTGAAAGTGGGGCTCATCCAGAAAACATGAGGTCTCACTGACAGCGCCACTTCTCAGCCGGGTCCTTGATAGCAATCTTCTCCTTCAGATGCTGTCTGAACAAACCCTGGAACAGTCTCTGATTCTCTTTGATCCCTTTGGAACGCTGCTACTCACACTCCAGTCCTCCTCCTTTTAGAGCTCAAAGCACACTCCCAAGATGGCTGCCACACACACTCTGCTCCTCCTTCCACCTCTGCAGAACAGGGTCTCCACGTCACTACTCCAGGGAATTACAGAATTACAGTCTTTTCCCATTTCTGAGGTAACAGTGGCCTCTTGTGGTCAAACAACCAAATGTCAGTTTATAAAAAAAAAAAAAAAACATTGACAGAAACAGGTACATTCACAACATGAGGGCTGTTTCCCAATCTTACATTACCACAATCAGCTATGTGTTATCAAGCAAGTATTAACTTTGTATGGTGATTGCTAAATCTGAAACGTATTCTTAGATTATTATTTAATTTTAATTTTCATAATAGGCGTGGCTTTGATGTGATTTACTCAGAGGGGACAAAGATGCTAGACATTCTTTACATCTAGGCTCTTGAGAGTTTAATATTCTGCTGGTCTCAAACAATTAATGAAGAGTTGTCATCAGAATGTGCTGACCTATGTAAGGGAGCTACTGCTACTCCTAGAGATGTCATCTATTGTGTCCAGGATTTTGAGCTTAAGAGGCGATCATGGCTCATACACATTCCAAGAAGGACTTTGACTTTCATGGCGCCTCTATTCAGCTATACCCAGTCCTCTCATGGATTACTCTTCAGAAGAGGAGGCACCTCCGTCCCCTGCTGACTGATATTCGGGACCATACCAATGGGGCTTTCCCTTTTCCCGCATTGCTAGGAAAAAGAGTCGTTCCGCCACTCTATCTATTGAGGACTTGCCCGACTTCTGTGCTTCTCTGGGTATTCTCCAGCCCCTTCTCCAGGACTGGGAGATCCATCCTCCACTCTCACCTCCCTCACCTGTTTGGAAGCCTATCCCTCAGAAGAAGAAGTGGCACCCATCAACTGACTCCAGCTCTCCCCTGGGCCTATTGGCCGTACCTCCCAGAAGCCCCTGAGCTTATCTGATCTGGTCTGTGCTGGTATTATTGGTCACAGATTCCGATGTAAAACAGAAAACGGCCCAGCGTATTGAATAAACTGGCTAGGCTCCTCTCCAATACCGTTATCATCTGGGCCGCTTTTAAAATGTCTATTCCGGAACTTGTAGATCGTCAGACTTCTCCTGGAGGTTCCCTTCACTCCTCCCAGAGGCGCCTATCTGCTCATTTCCGGGATATAATTAGGGGACATTCTCTATACAATTTTTAGCATATCAACCACCCTATGTATAGCTCCTATATGTTCTACTCTCATCCACATCAGACCCACAACTGTATTGATTACTTTTTTGGGAATGCTACTGCTCTGCACCTTCTTTGTGAAGCCTCCATAGAATCAATTACTTGGTCAGACCATGGCCCTATCACGATAGACCTCCCTGTTTGAGATACGTGCACCAGAGTTTCTCACTTACATATTAATGAGAACCTCCTCAGGAGGGCGCAACCACGGGAGTAGCTTCGATCCCACCTTTAATCCTTTTTCAGACTGAATGAGGGGTCGGTTACATCAGAGGCACCTTTGTGGAAGGCCCATAAGGCGGTAAAGCGCGGTCATTGTATTGCTTTGGAAGCTAAGATAAATTGTGATGCCACCTTACAATTGACTGAGCTCTGCTCACAGTTGCGGCGGACGAAACAAAGGATGTCGGCTTACCCAACTCGGTCCATACTTAAAACCCTGATAGACTTGCGGGTGCAAATTAAAGACATCCTTCTTCAGAGAACTGGGATACTATTAAACTCCCACATGCTACCTCCCACCATTCCCTTTACATAACAGAACGAGACAGGGCTGCCCGCTGTAGTGTTGTAGTGAGGATGCAGGTCACCTGGAATAAGTCCACTATGCGATAATGACTTTTATGGACCAGAACTCTTTATTCCATGCTTCCTCCAAGGATCTCTGTCTAGCATCTACTCCTCCTAGCTCAGCTCCTCCTCCCTTGCTACCTTACTGTTGCTAGGCAGACAAAATGAGTAAGCAGCAAAGAACATACAGAATACAGTGGGGAAAAAAAAGTATTTAGTCAGCCACCAATTGTGCAAGTTCTCCCACTTCAAAAGATGAGAGAAGCCTGTAATTGACATCATAGGTAGACCTCAACTATGAGAGACAAAATGAGAAAACATATCTAGAATATCACATTGTCTGATTTTTTAAGAATTTATTTGCAAATTATGGTGGAAAATAAGTATTTGGTCAATAACAAAAGTTCATCTCAATACTTTGTTATATATCCTTTGTTGGCAATGAGAGAGGTCAAACGTTTTCTGTAAGTCTTCATAAGGTTGGCACACACTGTTACTGGTATGTTGGCTCATTTCTCCATGCAGATCTCCTCTACAGCAGTGATGTTTTGGGGCTGTCGCTGGGCAACACAGACTTTCAACTCCTTCCAAAGGTTTTCTATGGGGTTGAGATGTGGAGACTGGCTAGGCCACTCCAGGACCTTGAAATGCTTCTTACAAAGCCACTCCTTCGTAGCCCAGGCGGTGTGCTTGGGATCATTGTCATGCTGAAAAACCCAGCCATGTTTCATCTTCAATTCCCTTGCTGATGGAAGCAGGTTTGAACTCAAAATCTCACGATACATGGCCTCATTCATTCTTTCATATACATGGATCAGTCGTCCTGGTCCCTTTGCAGAGAAACAGCCCTAAAGCATGATGTTGCCACCCCCATGTTTCACAGTAGATTTGGTGTTCTTTGGATGCAACTCAGCATTCACTCTCCTCCAAACACGACGAGTTGTGTTTCTACCAAACAGTTCTACCTTGGTTTCATCTGACCATATGACATTCTCCCAATACTCTTCTGGAACATCCAAATGCTCTCTAGCAAACTTCAGATGGGCCCGGATATGAACTGGCTTAAGCAGGTTGACACATGTGGCACTGCAGGATCTGAGTCCCTGGCGGCGTAGTGTGTTACTGACGGTAGTCTTTGTTACGTTAGTCCCAGCTTTCTGCAGGTCATTCACTAGGTCCCCCCCGTGTGGTTCTGGGATTTTTGCTCACCGTCCTTGTGATAATTTTGACCCCACAGGGTGAGATCTTGCGTGGAGCCCCTGATCAAGGGAGATTATCAGTGGTTTTGTATGTCTTCCATTTTCTAATTATTGCTCCCACAGTTGATTTCTTCACAACAAGCCGTTTGCCTATTGCAGATTCAGTCTTCCCAGCCTGGTGCAGGTCTACAATTTTGTTGCTGGTGTCCTTCCACAGCTCTTTGGTCTTCACCATAGTGGAGTTTGGAGTGTTTGAAGTTGTGGACAGGTGTCTTTTATACTGATAACAATTTCAAACAGGTGCCATTACTACAAGTAATGAGTGGAGGACAGAGGAGCCTCTTAAAGAAGAAGTTACAGGTCTGTGAGAGCCAGAAATCTTGCTTGTTTGTAGGTGACCAAATACTTATTTTCCACCATAATTTGCAAATAAATTCTTAAAAAATCAGACAATGTGATTTTCTAGATATGTTTTCTCATTTTGTCTTTCATAGTTGAGGTCTACCCATGATGTCAATTACAGGCCTCTCTCATCTTTTTAAGTGGGAGAACTTGCACAGTTGGTGGCTGACTAAATACTTTTTTTCCCCACTGTATGTATATAATACCCTAGTAGTTAGCCCACAGTTGAGGACTATGTAAATCCTTTAGCCTCCATTTCTACCAGAGGTCATTTTAGATTAGGTTTCAACACAATAATGAAGTTTGAAAATATTCCCCAACAAGATCCTAGGAGCACATTAAGGGTGTTTGGCATTTCTATTCGTATTTATACAAACTGCAGTTTTACCCTAAAATCCATTAAGGTACAGAATTCAAGCTCTGATTGCAAAGAAGCATCTCAAGCCCGTGCTATTAAATTGTAATACCAGCCCCTCGAGGACACTATTGCTTTATGTGTTTGTTCAATATCAAATGCTTTCTTATGCAAATGCACATTCTTATATCAGTTTGCTGTATGAATGAACACATCATTTTAAATTATTTCTGTTATTATTTTTTGCTTTATCAAGTCTTTAATATGTATAACAGTGAACAATTATTGATTATATATATATATATATATATATATATATATAATACACAGTACAGACCAAAAGTTTGGACACACCTTCTCATTCCAAGAGTTTTCTGTATTTTCATGACTATAAAAATTGTAGATTCACACTGAAGGCATCAAAACTATGAATTAACACATGTGGAATTATACACTCAACAAAAAAGTGTGAAACAACTGAAAATATGTCTTATATTCTAGGTTCTTCAAAGTAGCCACCTTTTGCTTTGATTACTGCTTTGCACACTTTTGGCATTCTCTTGATGAGCTTCAAGAGGTAGTCACCTGAAATGGTCTTCCAACAGTCTTGAAGGAGTTCCCATAGATGCTTAGCACTTGTTGGCCCTTTTGCCTTCACTCTGCGGTCCAGCTCACCCCAAACCATCTCGATTGGGTTCAGGTCTGGTGACTGTGGAGGCCAGGTCATCTGGCGTAGCACCCCATCACTCTCCTTCTTGGTCAAATAGCCCTTACACAATCTGGAGGTGTGTTTGGGGTCATTGTTCTGTTGAAAAATAAATGATGGTCCAACTAAACGCAAACCGGATGGAATAGCATGCTGCTGCAAGATGCTGTGGTAACCATGCTGGTTCAGTATTCCTTCAATTTTGAATAAATCCCCAACAGTGTCACCAGCAAAGCACCCCCACACCATCACACCTCCTCCTCCATGCTTCATGGTGGGAACCAGGCATGTAGAGTCCATTCGTTCACCTTTTCTGCGTCGCACAAAGACACGGTGGTTGGAACCAAAGATCTCAAATTTGGACTCATCAGACCAAAGCACAGATTTTCACAGGTCTAATGTCCATTCCTTGTGTTCTTTAGCCCAAACAAGTCTCTTCTGCTTGTTGCCTGTCCTTAGCAGTGGTTTCCTAGCAGCTATTTTACCATGAAGGCCTGCTGCACACAGTCTCCTCTTAACAGTTGTTGTAGAGATGTGTCTGCTGCTAGAACTCTGTGTGGCATTGACCTGGTCTCTAATCTGAGCTGCTGTTAACCTGCGATTTCTGAGGCTGGTGACTCGGATGAACTTATCCTCCGCAGCAGAAGTGACGCTTGGTCTTCCTTTCCTGGGGCGGTCCTCATGTGAGCCAGTTTCTTTGTAGCGCTTGATGGTTTTGGCCACTGCACTTGGGGACACTTTCAAAGTTTTCCCAAATTTTCGGACTGACTGACCTTCATTTCTTAAAGTAATAATGGCCACTCGTTTTTCTTTACTTAGCTGCTTTTTTTTTGCCATAATACAAATTCTAACACTCCATTCAGTAGGACTATCAGCTGTGTATCCACCTGACTTCTGAACAACACAACTGATGGTCCCAACACCATTTATAAGGCAAGAAATCCCACTTATTAAACCTGACAGGGCACACCTGTGAAGTGAAAACCATTTCAGGTGACTACCTCTTGAAGCTCATCAAGAGAATGCCAAGAGTGTGCAAAGCTGTAATAAAAGCAAAAGGTGGCTACTTTGAAGAACCTAGAATATATGACATATTTTCAGTTGTTTCACACTTTTTTGTTACGTATATAATTCCACATGTGTTAATTCATAGTTTTGATGCCTTCAGTGTGAATCTACAATTTCTATAGTCATGAAAATACAGTAAACTCTTGGAATGAGAAGGTCTGTACTGTATATATATATATATATATATATATATATATATATATATATACACAGTGCCTTGCGAAAGTATTCGGCCCCCTTGAACTTTTCAACCTTTTGCCACATTTCAGGCTTCAAACATAAGGATATAAAATTTTTATTTTTGGTGAAGAATGAACAACAAGCGGGACACAATCATGAAGTGTAACGAAATTTATTGGATATTTTAAACTTTTGTAAAAAATAAAAAACTGAAAAGTGGGGCGTGTAATATTATTCGGCCCCTTTACTTTCAGTGCAGCAAACTCACTCCAGAAGTTCAGTGAGGATCTCTGAATGATCCAATGTTGTCCTAAATGACTGATGATGATAAATATAATCCACCTGTGTGTAATCAAGTCTCCGTATAAATGCACCTGCTCTGTGATAGTCTCAGGGTTCTGTTTAAAGCGCAGACTAGAGATAGCGAACCTCTCAAGATTTGTTTAGTTTCGAGTTCGGGTGAACTTGTTATGAACTACAGCTTCAATTGGCTTAAAACATAGTATATAACACTCTCAGGGCTCCTAGGAACCTATATATCCAATTTCTAGCTCTCTAAGGCTGGGTTCACATCTGCAATTGATTTCCTTTCAAGGATTCCGTTCCCCTTTCCGCTTGAAAAATGTCCTGAAAGCATGTTTTGGGTGGAAACTGGGCGGAAACCCTGCAGACCCCATTATAGTCTATGGGGTCCGTGGGTTTCCGTGGGTAACCACTTTTTAAGCGGATTGGGTTTCTGTTTTTCAGGTCCCCAAGCAGACCCAAAGAACAGAAACCCGAGCACAGGTGTGAACCTAGCGCCAGACAAACACAGTCGTAGTTATGTCAAAGTGTAAGTGATATGCATGTCTATGGAAAAACGGATGGTAAGTGGTGGATACAAACTCTGAGTTTAACCATACACTGTGCTGCTACCTACATCTATGCATTTTAACATTTAAAACGTGCTTGGCTGTGGTTTTTTAGAGACACATGTCGCTTATATTGCAAAAAACAATGGTTTTGTAGAAAAATCTGCCCGTTTTGATGACTTGTAAGTGCTACAGGCTTGTTATTTGGGAGACAAATTTGTGGCTGTGAGCCACTTGAAAAGTGATGAAGAATTGGCCACCAAACAAAATGGTTTTGTTTCATTTTTTTTTTTATGCCACTGAGGAATGTGATGGACCAGGCCGCAGAATACATCTGTCTAAGTGGTGGCACTGCTGGTAGCTGAGGCAACACGTGTGGCAGCACGACATGGAATAATATGATGGACTAGGCCTCAGGACATGTCTGGCTGAGTGGTAGTGGTGGTGGTAGCGTAGCAGCATGAGTGGCAGTATAGAATGAAATAATTTGTGGACCAGGCCACAAGAGACAATGATTCTCTGGAAGTACAACAATGTTGTGGCTACCAGCGGTACCACCAAAACCATTAGTAGTGTTGCTGTTGCCACCCACATTATTATTGTTAGTACTTGCATACATGTTTCCTCACCCCTCCTTTTGCCTTTCCACTGTCCTATTTGTTTTTCTTCCAATCATTTTTTTTACTGCACACTGCTTAATTATAATAGTGATTGGCAATCTCTGTATTGTATGTCTTTTTTTTTTAGATTAGCACAGATTGTTACACTATATATTGGGATAACTTTACCAAATAAATCCCACACATATCCCAATTATAAAATATTATTTAATTTATTAAATATATCATTAAAATGTAAACATATTACAAAAATAGACAGGGAAAAATCAGCATCCACGATAGCTAACACATGGCAGCAGGAACAATATCACATATAGGGCAGAAAGTGCATCTAAGCGTAAAATATGCACATGAATTGTGCGATAAAAGAGTTAAAGAAGTACATAATCAAACGGAGCCTATATATTAAATAACAGTCCTAGTGGGCATTGGCTTCCTGAAAAGGAGGTCACTTTGGTCAAGAGGGTCATTCCTTTCTTTAATGCAGTTTCCGGTTTCAATGTGTTTTACACGTGTATAAGGCATTTTGTATATGGATATACCGTGCAAGGGTCACTTTGGAGCATTATACCATGCAGGGGCCACTGTGGAGCAATATACCGTGCAGGGGCCACTGTGGACCATATTATAATGTGCAGGGGCCACTGTGGAGCATATTATACTGTGCGGGGTCCACTGTGGCGCATATACTGTGCGGGGCCACCGTGACGCATTATAGTGTTTATGTATATATGTGTGTGTGTATATATATATATTTACAGAATGCTAAAAAAAAGCATCAAGAAATTATTAAAGCTTTCTCTGAGTGACTGTAATGATGATATACGAAGGTGATTACAATATTGGAGCCAAAGGAGAAGGTTATTGAGTGAGTTAGAACTAGGAGTGTAAAGATGGCTGCTGAGGGTGTAGTGGGAAGGGTAGCTAGGGAAACGGAATGGGTGTGAGTGAGAAAGGGAGTGAGAGAGGGAGGTAGTGTGAGGCATCATGGTATTTGTAAGAAAACACAGAACAGGAAGCTGCAGATGTAAACAAACCCAGAAATCACTCAAAATACTGCTAAAGGTATTTGGGTGCACTTATTAACCTATTAATAGCACTAACAGACCTTTTTTGAAAAATTCTTTTTTGCCCGGAAAACCCCTTTAAGTTTTCTCATAGACCCCCTAGAGAATCTAGGCAGTCATTTTAGAAGCCTATATTATGTTAATCAACTTCAGCCATGTGCAGTCACAGTCTTCTAAGAGGTTTTAATGTTAACCTACATTTTTTGTGCTTGTAATCTGGTAAAGCCTTTAGGCATGGTCTAAAAAAATTTAAACTCCTTGCAGCTTTAAAGGTTATTATTCTACCACTTCTTTACCTATGGGGATTATTTACAATAAAACATTATATTAGGAGCTATATTAAGAATTTTATTTATCTACAAGAGTTGGACAAAATAATGCTATTTTTTAATATCAGGTTGCACTGTTCTTGATACATTTGCCATCACTGGTAACTTTTCTCAGTCATATAGTTTATATCAATGTTGATCATTTTTATTACTAGTGCTGCTCTACATATCTGGTTATTTTAAGGTGTGATATGTCTGACCTGACAGAGTTCTAAAGGGGACTGATTTTTGGTGTGCACCATTGTGATGCAAGTTGCCAAGTTTATGAGCGTAGTCTACTAGTTCTCTGTAGCTGCAAGACATGTGCAGGAAGAAATGGCTGTGATCAAAAGTCAAAGCTTGGGACTGAAGAGCACTTTGTTGAATTGTAGCCAATGAACACAAAACTATGACCTTTCAAATTACTGCAGAGTTTAAATTAAAAAGGACCTTTCACCACCTCTGCCAAATCCAGCTCATTTAAGAGGTGCCGCTCCACTGATTCCAGTGCAGTATGAATTTTTTTTCTCTAGCTCCCACCCTTCCTGAGCAATAAGTATGATTCAGAGCTCTAACATTGTCCACCTCTGACTGAAGCTCTGAATCACATCCCTTGCCTGCTTCTGCCTGACACTGCCCCCATGACAGAGCCCAATTAGCATATCAGTCATCAAAACTAACTACACTTATTGCTCAGGAATGGTGTGGGCTAGATAAAAAATTAAATGGTGTCAGAATCAATCAGTGGAGCAATGCCTATTAACAGATGCTAAGAATTGGAGTTGGTGGAGGTGGTGAAAAGTCCTCTTTAAAGACACAACTATCAGTAAAAACCATCAGGCTTGCACTAAACAAAGATGATGTCCATGACGATGCTGCAATAGCAAAACCAAAGTCAGCTTTTTAATTTTGACACAACTTTTTCTGTCTGCAGCTGTCCACAGTCTTTCTGTGTGATTCATTGGTTACCAGCGATCCCATCAGTACTGACAGAAACACTTGGTTACAGGCAGGGTGTAGAGAGTGAGTGGTGAGTATGCTTCTCAATACTCACATCTCTTAGTACTGCATCTTCCTTCCCTGCATCATGCACCAGCATTACTGTGACTGTGAAGCTCCCTAACTTCCTAGGCAACTCACTGAGTAGGTGTTGAACTAAGGAATTATACTGTTTGGGGTCTGCGCTGGGGTTTTTATAGTATGTGGGTGCTGTGAGCAATATACTGTGTGGGGGTTAAGCTGGAGTATAATAATGTGTGGGGGCTACAGGCATGATATTGTATAGGAGGCATTATAATTTGTGGGGGTTATGGGCATTATACTGTGTGAGGGCCACAACTGGGCACTATACTGTGGTTTGGAGCACCAAAAATGATATTATACCATGTGAAGGGCATTGTACTATGTAAAGGCCACTGAGGTGGCATTATACAGTGTAGAGAGAATACAAAGGCATTATACTGTGTGAGTTGGGAGCTCTTCCTCCACCAAACACAGTAAACCCTCCCTTCTGGAAAATCCTACATATGCCCCTAGTCCCATACAGAACACATGAAGAAAACAGAATATTCTTCCTCCTAATTCTCTCTCACTCACATCATGGAGGAAAATATAAACAAGTACTGGTCAGTAGTGTTGTGAATAAAGCATTTGGAATGAGAGATAAATCTGCTATTTAACTGCAGCATCCCCTGTCTGTCAGTGTCTCAGCTTCCCTTTCACTTCCCTCCTCTCCTTTCACTCTCTATAGACTTCTCCAGACGACGTTAATTTAAAGGTATTGTCCAGTTTTAGACAAATGTTATTGTTTGTATAATGAAAAGTAATGTAATTGTCCAATATATTCTCTTTATCAATTCCTCATGGGTTTTCTAGATCTCTACTTGCTGTGATTCCTTGTTTACATCCAGTGGATAAAAATCAGTCCATGGTCATGTTATGGACACAAGTGCATGGCTTGTTACGGTTACAGCAAAGTGATCAGACATCTGCCTGTTAAAAAGCTGTGCACCTATGTCCATCACATGGCCATGGACTGCTATTTATTGGAAATAAACAAAGAATGACAGCAACAGAGATCTAGAAAACTGTGAGGAATTGATCCAGAAAATATATTGCAAACTTGTATAACTTTTGATTATACAAGCAATAACACTTTTTTGGTTAAACTGGACAAACCCTTTAATCCTTCATTAAGCCACAGTCTATTTTAGGAGGCCAAAACAGATTTAAGAGTTTTAGAGTGAATGTCAGATTGGGAAGGAGTATGGGAAGAGCTTGACAAATGGAGATTTTTTTTTTTCATTGATAGATAAATAATATTACAAAGTTTGTGATATTTGCTAGTACTATGGATTTATACAGTGGAACAGAAGACCCATAAAACTTTGCTTTTATTGTCAGAACATTAAAAAGTCTGCATCTCAACAACATGTGGGTAACCCATGCAGCTGGCCTGTATATTTCGAGTGTTGGGCAAATCGGTTCCCAATGAACTGGATTTGACCTGAATATCCAAAATTGTTTGATTTTTAACAAAATCGAACAATTTGTGATTCTTCTCAAATGAACTAAAAGGGCCGCCTCAACATAATATGCTGTAAATTGTTATTCTTTGGGGTCGCTTCAGATCCTAGAGTATAATAGGTGGAGGTCCAAGGCAGGTGTAAAAAACTAAAAAACATTCACCTTCCCTCACCTCTTTTCTGTTTCCTCACAGGTCTGAAGAGACCCTAGAGCAGGGGTCAGCAACCTCCAGCACTGGTGCTGGAGTCGGCACCCAAGGAATATCTATCTGGCACCGGACTCTCTCTGCTGTTTTAACCCCTTAACGACCTTGGATGTACTATTACGTCCTGGGCACTAGGTACTTCGCGCACCAGGACGTAATACTACGCCCGAGGCCGGCCGCCTGCTCACTATCTGAGCGGGCGGTATCGGAACTGGGTGTTAGCTGTATCTGACAGCTAACAGCCTGCTCCATAACCCCTGGTCGGCCATAACTTCCGATCGGCGGTTTTAACCCCTTGGATGCCGCGGTCAAACATGACCGCGGCATCCAAGGGGTTCCGCCGTCTTGCCGCCCCCCCGGCACCCCCCGCAGCGAGATCAGGGGGTGCCGATATCTCTAATCTGCAGCCCGGGGTCTGCCCAGTGACCCCAGGCTGCCTGGAGCCCCCAGTACCTGGTTGATCCTGCCGAGACCTCAGGAAGTCAGCGCTGTGTTTCCATAGCGCTGACTTCCTGTATAGGCTGCAAGACACGTGTATGCTCGTGTCTTGCAGTCTATAGTATTGAGCCAGAGATCAAAGCATCTCTGGCTCAGCTGTCCTAATGGGACTCTTGAAAAAGTAAAAAAAAAGTGAAAAAAAAAAATAATAAAGTATGTGAAAAAAATTAATAAAAGAATAAAGCCCCAAAAATTCCCTTTTCCTATATAAAATGAATTATATAAAAAATAAACCTAAAAATTAATAAAAACAATACATATTTCATATCGTTGCGTCCGTAACAACCTGTACAATAAAACTGAAACCATATTTAATGTACATGGTGAAAGTCGGGGGGAAAAAAAACGGAAAAAACCCGCCAAAAGTAACGATTTTTCGCCATCTCACCTTACAAAATATGCCATAAAAAGTGATCAAAAAGTCATATGTACCCCAAAACAGTACCAATAAAAAGCACAGGTTGTCCCACAAAAAATAAGCCCTAAACCAACTCTCTAAACTGAAAAATAAAAATGCTACGCATCTTAGAAGATGACGATGCAAAAAAAATTGATTTATGTCCCCAAATGGGTTTTTGTTCTGCAAAATTGGTATTGCATAAAAAAACAGTATAAATGAGGTATCGCCGTAATCGTACCGACCCGCAGAATAAAGATAACATGTTACTTACGCTCTACGCTGCATGGTGAAAAATTTAAAAGATAAAACGCAGTGCCAGAATTGATGGGGTTGTTTTTTAATCCACCAAGAAAGAGTTAATAAAATTTATTTGATAAGTTGTAAGCACCTAAAAATGATGTCATTAAAAAATACATCTCACCCTGCAAACAACAAGCCCTCATATGGCTACATCACCAGAGAAATAAAGAAAATATAACTCGTACAATGTGAAGACAAAAACCCCAAAAATCACCAAATTATTAGAGCATAACTGGCTGCGGCAGGAAGGGAATGTATAAGCTGTGCGAGCGTATATTAGGGTACACCCCAGATTTAGAGCTTACGAGGGATAATAAACCAGAAGTGACCCCCAGAGTGACCCCCCCAATAATAGGAACTACTGGGGAAATAGTAGGGAATTTAGTGTACCCAATATACTACGCACAGCTTACATATTCATTCACTTTTCCCCATCCGCTGTGCAGTCACGTCTGGGATACTAATGCTCGCTACACCCCTTGATAAATTCTTTGAGGGGTGCAGTTTTCAAAATGGGGTCATTCCCTAGGGGATGCCACTTTACTGGTACTTTAGAGGCTCTGCAAACATGGCATGGCATCCAGATCCCAAACATCTGAATCTGCGCTCCAAAAGCCACATAGTGCTCCTTCCCTTCTGTGCCCTACTGTGTGCCCAAACCGCAGTTTATACCCACATGTATGACACTGGTGTACCCAGGATAAGGTACTTAATGTCATATATGGGTATAAACTCCTGTTTGGGCACAGCCGGGCACAGAAGGGAAGGAGCGCTATTTGGTTTTTGGAGCACAGACTTGGACGGTTTGGTTTTTGGACACCATTGCACTTTTGCAGAGCTGAAATGCCAGTACAGTGGAATCCCCTGACATGTCACCCCATTTTGGAAACTGCACCCCTGAAGGAATTTATCCAGGGGTACAGTGAGAATTTTTAACCCCCAAGTGTTGCTATAATTTATTATCCGTAAATGAATACGCAGCTGATGATGAAAGGTGAAAATGACAATTATTCCAGGAATACGACATTTCTGTGCGTAATATGTTGTGCCCGGCTTGTATCAGAGATGAACGCTCCAAAAGCTGTTGTGCCCGGGATCCCCGATCACCAGTTTTTGGAGTGTGTGTCTGTGCAGACATAAGCTGGGCACAACATATCGGGCACTGAAATGGCGTATCTATAGAAAAATTTCATTTTTAACTTTTCATTATCAGCTGCGCATTCATTTTTGGAAATTAAAAGAATGCAACACTTAAGGGTTAATAATGCTCGCTACCCCACTTGATAAATCCCTTGAAGGGTATAGTTTCCAAAATGGGGTGACATGTCTGCGGATTCCACTTTACTGACAATTCATGGTCTCTGCAAAAGTGGCATGGTGTCCAAAAAGCAAACTGTGCTCTAAAAACCAAAATAGTGCTCTTTCCCTTCTGTGCCCAAACAGCAGTTTATACCCACATATGGCATTGTTAAGTACGTTATCCTGGGTACACCAGTGTCATACGTGTGGGCATAAACTGTCATTTGGGCACACAGCAGGGCGCAAATGTGAAGGAGCGCTATGTGCTTTTGGAGCGCATATTTAGATTGTTGTTTTTTTGGACGCCATGTCACATTTGCAGAGACCCTAAAATTGCCCCTACAAAATGGGGGTCACTTCTTGGGGAATTCCAATTTACTGGCACCTCCAGGGCTCTGCAAAAATATCATGGCGACCAAAAAGTCCCTCTAAATCTGTACTCCAAAAGCTAAAAAAACCCACAGTGCTCCTTCCCTTCTGAGCCCTGCTGCGTGCCCAAGCAGCAGTTTATACCCACATATATAATTTTTTTGTCCCCAGGATAGCCCACTTAAGTTTTAGGAGTTCATGTCTCTGATGCCACAAAGTGGCCGCAACGTATTAGGCACTGAAATTGGATATTTCTTTAAAAACTTTAATTTTCACTTTGTACATTAATATTTGGGAAGCATTTTTAGGCTCAAAATGATAATACCCCTTGATACATTCCTTGAGGGGTGTAGTTTCTAAAATGGGGTCACTTTTGAGAGGTTTCCATTATATTGGTACTTTAGGGGTTCTGCAAATGCGACATGGCATCCAAAAACTATTCCAGCAAAATCTGCCCTCCAAAAGCTAAATAGCGCTCTTTCCATTTTTAGCCCTGCCATTTACCCATGCAGCAGATTACAACCACATATGGGGCATTTCTGTGTTCAGGAGAAATTGTGTAACGAACTTTGGGGTGCTTTTTCTCTTTTGTCCTCTTGTGAAAATGAAAAATTTGGGGCTAAATTGACGGTTTATTGGAAAAAAAGTAATTTTTCATTTTAATGTCCCAATGTTAATAAAATCTGTGAAACAGCTGTGAGGTCAAAATGTTCACCATACCCCTAGATAAATTCTATAAGGGGTGTAGTTTCCAAAATGGTGTCACTTTTAGGCGGTTTCCACTGTATTGGTACTTTGGGGGCTCTGCAAATGCGACATGGTACCTGAAAACTATTCCAGCAAAATCTGCTCTCCAAAAGCTAAATAGCGCTCTTTCCATTCTGAGCCCTGCCATGTACCCATACAGCAGATTACGACCACATATGGGGTATTGCTGTGTTTAGGAGCAATTATTTTGCAAACTGTGGGGTGCTTTTTCTCCTTTAACCCATTGTGAAAATGAAAACTTTGGGGATAAAGTGACATTTTAGTAATGTTTCATTTATACATCCCAGTGTTAGCAAAATCTGTGAAACGACTGTAAGGTCAAAATGCTCACTATACCCCTTGATGAATTCTGTGAGGGGTTTAGTTTGCAAAATGGGGTCACTTTTTGGGGTTTTCCTTTGTATTGGTACTCTAGGGGCTTTGCAAATGAGACATGGCACCTGAAAACTATTCCAGCAAAATCTGCTTTTCAGACGCCCAGTGTCACTCCTTCCCTTCCGTGCGCTGCCATTCGCCCAAACATCAGTTTACACCCACTTGTGGGGTATTTCCGTGCTCGGGAGAAATTGCATAACAAACTGTGAGATGCATTTTTTCCTTTAACCCTTTGTGAATGTGTTAATTTTAGGGCTAAATTAAGGAATTAGTGGGAAAATTAAATGTCTAAATTTCACCTCCATATTATTTTAATTCCAGTGAAATGCTTAAAGGCTTAACAAACTTCCCAAATATTATTTTGAATTATTTGAGGGGTGCAGTTTTGAAAATGGGGTGATTTATGGGGGTTTCTAATATATAGGCCTTTATAATCCTCTTCAGAACTGAAGTGGTCCCTAAAAAATTAGTTTGGGCAATTTTCTTGTAAATCTGCAAAATCGCTGTTACACTTGTAAGCCTTCTAACATCCAAAATAAATTACAGGACGATTAAAAGATGATGCCGATATAAAGCAGAGATATGGTAGATAATATGTATTAATGTATTTGGGTTGTATGACTATCTATCTGAAAAGCAGAGCATTTCACATTTTGAAAATTGCGATTTTTTTCAAAATTTCCATCAAATTTCCTATTTTTTTATAAATAAATGCAAAAATATTCATTAGTGTTTACCACTAACGTGAAATACAATGTGTCACGAAAAAACAATCTCAAAATCACTTGTGTAAGTTAAGACGTCTCAAAGTTATTGCCATATAAAGTGACACATGTCAGTTTTGAAAAACGAGGCCTGGTCCTTAACGCACTTTTGGGCTGGGTCCTTAAGGGGTTAAACAAATGGCAGTGCTGCTCCAGGTGGCAATCTTTCTCTAATTGTCCTTATTAAAAATTTGTTTGGATTTCTTCAACAAAAAGACTAGGCTGTGTGATGGGCATCCTCTGCTCCCACAAAGCAGGCTTACTGCAGATTTCACTTAGCACCATATCCAAATATGAATCATTTTGCTAAAGGATCACATTGAAATGTAAGCTCAATAGGCTAACTAACTGGTTGCAGTTATGGTTTGCGTTATATGACTTTCATGTAGGACAGTGTTTCCCAACCTTTTCAGACTCTGGGTCCCCCTAGAAAAAAAAAATTCCTTGGAGCACCCCTACCAAATAATTTTTACCAAAGTCAAAAAACATCCTAAGGATGCAGATAACATTGCATAAAGGCATGGAATCATCCTTCTAAATACTTCTAGGGTGTTGAGGCCCCATGTTGGTAATCAACGATGTAGGAGGGCGACGGCCTTACACTGAGTACTTCATCTTTTGATTTTTTTTTTTCCAAATCGGCACCCCAGACTAAAAAGGTTGCTGACCCCTGCCCTAGAGTATAATGATTTCATGTCCAGTTCTATCCAAACAAGTTTGGACTGCACCGAAGGATTGCTTTGTCCAAACACCAGATGAAACAAATCTTCAGAGCCTCACTCATCCACATTCAGAACTGCATACTTTGTAATGGCCATGAAAAAGGGCGCAAGTCATATAGAAACATGTAAATGTACTGCATGGGTTCTGCAAGTGGTGTTGTAATGTGGACTTTTTAATATCATGACAATAAAAGAAGTTTGAAGAGACAAGGTGAGCTATTGAAACCGATGTGGCTTTTCTATTGATTTATGAAAAGTTAGTTGAAAAGTTAGTGACCATTTAAACAAATTCTCTAGAGAGTTTTTTGGGTAATTTGGTTTCTTACCTCTTTAATGAAGTTCATAAAGCGGTTTCCAAACCTCCAAGCTTTATGTCGATGGCACTGCAATGAGTTGACTGTCATCTGGGGTGCTCGCTGATAGCAAACAGATACAATATGAACTGCGTCGTATGTCAGAGCAGCATCTGTCTAAAATAAAGGGGAACAGCATTGGGATTGACAAGAATCTCAAAACTATATAGTTATATAATATATATAGTATAAGACACAATCAAACAGCAAAAATAGTTATCCAGACAAGTATGCAATGATAAAGATAGACTCCCCTCCAGTAGACTTTCTCTAGTACAAAATCTACAGTAGTAAAGTTTACATAGTGCATAGTGGTCATGGCTCTACAGTCATGTCTATTGTCTAAGTTTCCAAATGTGCTTTACAATTTTCCTTGTCAACAGAGTATGTTCCACTTGACACATCAGGATGCAGGGTGGGCATATACTTATGTTTATGTTCCTAATTTTCCCTCTATCACAGGACATAAAAATGGCCATTATATTTTTTCACATCAATCTGGAAAATAGGTAGGTACTGCGTATCAGTGGTATATAAGAAGGTAGCTTAGAGGGCATTAGGACAATAGTCTTTTGATTATTTCTTGTAATAAAAATTTAAAAATTCTCTCTCTCTCTCTCTCTCTCTCTCCAATATATATATATATATATATATATAACTGTGTATGTATATATACTGTATATATACATACACAGTATATATATATATATATATATATATACACACACACACACACACACGTGGGGGAAAAAAAGTATTTAGTCAGCCACCAATTGTGCAAGTTCTCCCACTTAAAAAGATGAGAGAGGCCTGTAATTGACATCATAGGTAGACCTCAACTATGAGAGACAAAATGAGAAAACATATCTAGAAAATCACATTGTCTGATTTTTTAAGAATTTATTTGCAAATTATGGTGGAAAATAAGTATTTGGTCACCTACAAACAAGCAAGATTTCTGGCTCTCACAGACCTGTAACTTCTTCTTTAAGAGGCTCCCCTGTCCTCCACTCATTACCTGTAGTAATGGCACCTGTTTGACTTTGTTATCAGTATAAAAGACATCTGTCCACAACCTCAAACAGTCACACTCCAATCTCCACTATGGTGAAGACCAAAGAGCTGTGGAAGGACACCAGAAACAAAATTGTAGACCTGCACCAGGCTGGGAAGACTGAATCTGCAATAGGCAAGCAGATTGGTGTGAAGAAATCAACTGTGGGAGTAATAATTAGAAAATGGAAGACATAGAAGACCACTGATAATCTCCCTCGATCAGGAGCTCCACGCAAGATCTCACCCCGTGGGGTCAAAATGATCACAAGGATGGTGAGCAAAAATCCCAGAACCACACGGGGGGACCTAGTGAATGACCTGCAGAAAGCTGGGACTAATGTAACAAAGGCTATCGTCAGTAACACACTACGCCGCCAGGGACTCAGATCCTGCAGTGCCAGATGTGTCCCCCTGCTTAAGCCAGTACATATCCGGGCCTGTCTGAAGTTTGTTAGAGAGCATTTGGATGTTCCAGAAGAGTATTGGGAGAATGTAATATGGTCAGATGAAACCAAAGTAGAACTGTTTGGTAGAAACAGAACTCGTCGTGTTTGGAGGAGAGAGAATGCTGAAAGCATCCAAAGAACACCATACCTACTGTGAAGCATGGGGGTGGCAACATCATGCTTTGGGGCTGTTTCTCTGCAAAGGGACCAGGACAACTGATCTGTGTACATGAAAGAATGAATGGAGCCATGTATCGTGAGATTTTGAGTGCAAACCTCCTTCCATCAGCAAGGGCATTGAAACATGGCTGGGTTTTTCAGCATGACAAGGATCCCAAGCACACCACTAGGGCAACGAAGGAGTGGCTTCGTAAGAAGCATTTCAAGGTCCTGGAGTGGCCTAGCCAGTCTCCAGATCTCAACCCCATAGAAAACCTTTGGAGGAAGTTGAAAGTCCGTGTTGCCCAGCAACAGCCCCAAAATATCACTGCTCTAGAGGAGATCTGCATGGAGGAATGGGCCAACATACCAGCAACAGTGTGTGCCAACCTTGTGAAGACTTACAGAAAACGTTTAACCTCTGTCATTGCCAACAAAGGATATATAACAAAGTATTGAGATGAACTTTTGTTATTGACCAAATACATATTTTCAACCATAATTTGTAAATAAATTCTTTAAAAATCAGACAATGTGATTTTCTGGATTTGTTTTCTCATTTTGTCTTTCATAGTTGAGGTCTACCTATGATGTCAATTACAGGCCTCAATCATCTTTTTAAGTGGAAGAACTGGTATGTTGGCCCATTCCTCCATGCAGATCTCCTCTAGAGCAGTGATGTTTTGGGGCTGTCGTTGGGCAACATGGACTTTCAACTCCTTCCAAACGTTTTCTATGGGGTTGAGATCTGGAGACTGGCTAGGCCACTCCAGGACCTTGAAATGCTTTTTACGAAGCCACTTCTTCATTGCCCTGGCGGTGTGCTTGGGATCATTGTCATGCTGAAAGACCCAGCCACATTTCATCTTCAATGCCCTTGCTGATGGAAGGAGGTTCTCTCACGATACATGGCCCCATTTATTCTTTCATGTACACGGATTAGTCATCCTGGTCCCTTTGCAGAGAAACAACCCCAAAGCATGATGTTGCCAAAACCATGCTTCACAGTAGGTATGGTGTTCTTTGGATGCAACTCAGCGTTCACTCTCCTTCAAACACGATGAGTTGTGTTTCTGATGGTAGACTTTGTTACTTTAGTTCCAGCTTTCTCCTGGTCATTCACTAGGTCCCCCCGTGTGGTTCTGGGATTTTTCCTCACTGTTCTTGTAATCATTTTGACCCCACAGGGTGAGATCTTGCGTGGAGCTCCTAATCGAGGAAGATCTTCAGTGGTCTTGTATGTATTCCATAACTTGCCCAATTGGTGGCTGACTAAATACTTTTTCCCCCCCCCCACTGTGTGTATATATATATACATATATATATATATATATATATATATATATATATATATATCAATATATTTATTTAATACATAAAAATCCTGAAATTAAACTTAAATTGTGGATCATTGAACAAATTCCTTTAGAAAGTAGAAATTGGATATAAATTTGTTAGATGGAAGGGTTATTGTCCTTTAAGTATTTTTGTGAATGGACTTTTGTGAATGAATTTTGTTGATCCAAACATGTTGTACCAATTATGTTAATTTTATTGTTGTTATGTCTGATTTTAGTTTAAATATGTCAGTACATGTATTTTTAACCAGTGCCTGAGGAAGTGAGGTTCACAAAACGCATTGCACTGTTATTTATATTTACTTATTTTTATTTAATAAATTGTTAATTTTACCAAGAGCGCCCCGTTCAGTCTTCTACCGTTGGTTTGGTTTGTCCATCAATAAAAATACTCAGTAAGTCCCCACTAACTAAATGAGATGGCTTCATATGAGACCTTGTAGAATATGCTAATCGTTTTTTCCATAAACCTATAAGACCTTATTTAACCACACATGCATTCCTTTGCTCTCTCTTTGCCCCTACCCCTGGAGACATCCTGGGCCTTAATGGTCCAGCATTTTTTTTCCAGCATTGCATTCCAAGAATAATAATGTTTTTGTTTTTTTTGCTTTAGAAGTTGTTGTTTTTAATTACACCATTTTGGTATATATATAAATATTTCATATTTTGGTTATCTTTAATTAAATTTATCTTGAAGGAGAATACATAAGACTTCTGATTGCTTTTTATCTCATTTTGTAGATGGTAGGTGAGCAAACCAAGCAATTATGGCATTATTTTTTAATTTTTCACCATGTTGGTTATTATTCATATGGGGAAACTATTTACAGTATTTTTTTTTTTTTTTTTAAAGGAAAATTGTTTTGCACTGTTTATTAGTTCCATATATTTAACTTTTTATATAATACACTGGCACAACCTAATGGGCATACACAAAGGGGTCTTTATTAGGATACCATGTCAATTCTTCAACACCCAACAATCACATACAGTACAGACCAAAAGTTTGGACACACCTTCTCATTCCAAGAGTTTTCTGTATTTTCATGACTATAAACATTGTAGATTCACACTGAAGGCATCAAAACTATGAATTAACACATGTGGAATTATATACTTAACAAAAAAGTGTGAAACAACTGAAAATATGTCTTATATTCTAGGTTCTTCAAAGTAGCCACCTTTTGCTTTGATTACTGCTTTGCACACTCTTGGCATTCTCTTGATGAGCTTCAAGAGGTAGTCACCTGAAATGGTTTTCACTTCACAGGTGTGCCCTGTCAGGTTTAATAAGTGGGATTTCTTGCCTTATAAATGGGTTTGGGACCATCAGTTGTGTTGTTCAGAAGTCAGGTGGATACACAGCTGATAATCCTACTGAATGGAGTGTTAGAATTTGTATTATGGCAAGAAAAAAAGCAGCTAAGTAAAGAAAAACGAGTGGCCATCATTACTTTAAGAAATGAAGGTCAGTCAGTCCGAAAAATTGGGAAAACTTTGAAAGTGTTCCCAAGTGCAGTGGCCAAAACCATCAAGCGCTACAAAGAAACTGGCTCATATGAGGACCGCCCCAGGAAAGGAAAACCAAGAGTCTCCTCTGCTGCGGAGGATAAGTTCATCCGAGTCACCAGCCTCAGAAATCACAGGTTAACAGCAGCTCAGATTAGAGACCAGGTCAATGCCACACAGAGTTCTAGCAGCAGAAAACATCTCTACAACAACTGTTAAGAGGAGACTGTGTGCAGCAGGCCTTCATGGTAAAATAGCTGCTAGGAAACCACTGCTAAGGACAGGCAACAAGCAGAAGAGACTTGTTTGGGCTAAAGAACACAAGGAATGGACATTAGACCTGTGAAAATCTGTGCTTTGGTCTGATGAGTCCAAATTTGAGATCTTTGGTTCCAACCACCGTGTCTTTGTGCGACGCAGAAAAGGTGAACGAATGGACTCTTCATGCCTGGTTCCCACTGTGAAGCATGGAGGTGGAGGTGTGATGGTGTGGGGGTGCTTTGCTGGTGACACTGTTGGGGATTTATTCAAAATTGAAGGAATACTGAACCAGCATGGTTACCACAGCATCTTGCAGCAGCATGCTTTTCCATCTGGTTTGTGTTTAGTTGGACCATCATTTATTTTTCAACAGGACAATGACCCCAAACACACCTCCAGACTGTGTAAGTGCTATTTGACCAAGAAGGAGAGTGATGGGGTGCTACGCCAGATGACCTGGCCTCCACAGTCACCAGACCTGGACCCAATCGAAATGGTTTGGGGTGAGCTGGACCGCAGAGTGAAGGCAAAAGGGCCAACAAGTGCTAAGCATCTCTGGGAACTCCTTCAAGACTGTTGGAAGACCATTTCAGGTGACTACCTCTTGAAGCTCATCAAGAGAATGCCAAGAGTGTGCAAAGCAGTACTCAAAGCAAAAGGTGGCTATTTGAAGAACCTAGAATATAAGACATATTTTCAGTTGTTTCACACTTTTTTGTTAAGTATATAATTCCACATGTGTTAATTCATAGTTTTGATGCCTTCAGTGTGAATCTACAATTTTTATAGTCATGAAAATACAGAAGGTGTGTCCAAACTTTTGGTCTGTACTGTATATATATATATATATATATATATATATATATATATATATATACTAGTTAACATATCTGTTACTTACTGTAAATTTGGTGTTCATTCTCATTGTACTTGTATTATTAAGGAAATTGTACTTTGAGATTTATGGTAAAGGCTGATATCAACATAAAGTTGATTAAAGTGCCAAACAGTTAATTTCTAGAGTAAACTACCTAATTGTTGTGACATAACTATTATTCCAAAGAAGAAAAGTTAGGATCAGAATTAGTGAACCAGTTCCAGAACTGCCGCAGTACATTGGACCAATGACCTGGAACCTCTAAAGCTGCCAATGTATCAGCCACTGTGTGTGCATGTAACCTCTTTACTGCAAGAGCAGATGATGAACAACACTGGAGGCTAGTGGCATCTGGACTCTGAAGAGGTTGTGATTAGAGGTGGAGCTCACTCCATAGATACAACCAGAGGCTACACAGAAAATTGCATGTTTGAATTCTCTAAGTGAAAAATAAAGTAAAAAAATACATAGGGTCATAGAAGGATGTCAGAAAGTGAAAAAGTACCTGAAAAAATGATAGGGTGACAATAATGTCTAAAAAAGAAACGGCGTTAAAGAACACATGCTCTGATTATCAAAGGACACCCTTAAAACAAAATAAAAGGTTTAGTAGAAAGATCAGTTTAGGTTTTTTGGAAAGTGATGAAATGCAGGAATATTTAACCACTAACTGCGATTCTGTTTTCTTGCGTTTTATATTACATACAGTATATATGAAGGGTCCACAAGAGATGGAAATTACCTGCAGTGGATAAGATTTTACAAAACTCTTCTAGGTATTGCAAAATTTACTTCGAGGAAATACAGTATTGAGCATGCTGCAGTTCATTGTCTTATAAGAGATACTTTTTTGACTTCAATTAAAGGGGTATTTCTTGTCTAATGAGGCTCTATGTTGTGCTCAGGGGCGCACCACTAATGAGGCGAAGTGAGGCGGCCGCCTCAGGCGGCACTGTCCGTCACTGTCTGGGGGGGCGGCATTTTTACCATTTATTTAATGTAAACCAGGACAGGCCGCTTTAAAAAAAAACAAAGCTGCGCGATACCTGTCCTGGGCTGGTTTACGAGACCTCTGCATGTCAGCGCAGGCGGCGATAAAATGACGTCATCGCGCCTCCTACGCTGAGACGCAGACGTCAGGACAAGAAGAGAAGGAGGCGGCTCCATCATGGGATTGCAGGTAGGTGACAATAACATTTTTTTATATATAAATAGGCCGTAACCTGCTGGAGTATCCCCGGCAGGTAACAGCCTATTTACTTACCGATCCCCGCACCTGCTGTGGCCGCATCCGCTTCCCCTTCCCCTTCTGCTATCGGATGCAGAAGGGGGAATCAGAAGCGGCTGTGAGCGGCAGCAGTGATCGATAAGTGAGGCCAAATACTACTATTATTATACTCTGGGGTCTTTTCAGACACCGGAGTATAATAATCGGAGACCCAGGGGAGGTGATAAACATAAAAACCATTGTTACTCACCTCTCCGGCGATCCAATGTTACTCCCAGCAGGCTTCGGCCTTTGGTGACATCACAGGCGTCACGTGAGCCAGCCCGACGTCATTATGTTGCGACGTAGGTCTGTGCGACATTGAAGAGGACTGAAAGCAGGGAGCGCACCGGAGCCCAGGTAAGTAACACTGTTTTTTATGTTTGTCACCACCTGGGTCTCCGATCATTATACTGTGGGGTCTTTTGGACCCCAGAGTATAATAATAGTTCATGGGTGTGTTACTATGGAGTATAATACCGAGTGCAGGGGCCACTATGGGACATAATACCGTGTGCAGGGGCCACTATGGAGCATAATACAGAGTGCAGGGGCCACTATGGAACATAATACTGAGTGCAGGGGCCACTATGGAGCATAATACCGAGTGCAGGGGCCACTATGGAGCATATAACCATGTGCAGGGGCCGCTGCGGGGCATAATACTCTGTGCAGGGGCCACTGCTGGGCATAATACTGTGTGCAGGGGCTGCTGCAGGGCATAATACCGTGTGCAGTGGCGCTGCAGGGCATAATACCATGTGCAGGGGCCGCTGCTGGGCATAATACTGTGTGCAGGGGCCGCTGCAGGGCATAATACGGCATAATACCGTGTGCAGGGGCCGCTGCAGTGTATAATACCGTGTGCAGGGGTCACAGCGGGCATAATACCTTGTGCAGGGACCGCTGCGGGGCATAATACCATGTAATACTGTGTGCAGGGGCCTCTGTGGGCCATAATACCGTGTAATACTCTATTAAAAAAAAAAAACACCTACTCACCTGTCCCTTCTTTACCGATGTCTCCCACCGCAGTCTGGTTCTGCTGCTCTGGTGTTCTCTTCTGGCGGAAGTCCCCACCACACATGACCGCTGAGGGGAAGAAAACACTGGAGCAGCAGAACTGGAACGTGCTGGGAGACACCGGAGCACCTTCCCCAGCCTCATATTAAAAAAGTGGTTATCCTGGACAACCCCTTTAAGGTGGCACTTGGGCTTTATTAAAGGGTCTTTCCAGCTCATTTTTATTGATGTTCTATCCTTAGGACAGATTACACCATGTAACAATTTTCAAAAAAATATTTGTTCCTAGTTGTTAAGTGTGTTTTCCTGATTGTTTGTACCTTAAATGAATAGAAAAAAGTTATTATTCCCTGTAAACTTTGCTTTTCTGGTCAGCACAATGATATTTTGAAATTGATCTATTTTTAAAGGATATTCGCAATATTTCAAGATACTTAAAAAGCTTCTGGAATTGTGAGAACTATCAAGAAGTTTCTAGAACTGCCCAGAATTATCTAGAACTTTTTGGAACTGTACAGAATTGTAGGTAGCTGTATAACTACAGTTATATAGGGCCACTATAGCCCTTCCTGAGAGACGGAGAGACAGGATCTAATTGATTGGGCGTGCATAGTATGTGGGCAATGGCCATCACAGACAAAGGGGAATTAACCTAGACAGACAGGTGTGAATTCAATATCTATTCAGATTCTGATAACGACAGTATTCACACTTCACCCCACACCTATTACAGGAGGAGCTTAGGAATGTAAATGTATATATTGTGTGTTACTCTGGTACCGGGTGATCAATCTTGCTCTGCTGAATCCTCAGTACACTCTTGAACTTTAATACTGCATGGAATAAAGACCATTTTTATCAAGTTTAGAGAGACATCCTTTTTCCTTACAGTTCACAGCAACTTAGTCAATTTAGATGGCATCAAGAGGTTGCATACATCCAGCAGACGCATTTTGCTATGTATGTGGACAGTTTATAAAGACAAGAGCGAAAAAGTACTCTGTGGAAGCATCTGCTAAGATGTGTGAGGCCTACAAAGCATACTTCGGCATGCCTGTTGGTGACCAAGACAAACCATGGGCTCCTCATTTCACATGTGAGCACTGCAAGAAAACTCTTGAAGGTAAGTGGATAAATGCTACTCTCTTAAATAGCAGATTAACTGTGTTAATATTGTAAATATCACTAGTCATTAGTGTGAAATAGGCCTAAATCAAATTCTCAATCCAAATATTATTTTGTTTGCTTATAGGTTGGTACAGGGGAGAGAAGAGAGCCATGCATTTTGCTATCCCAAGAATTTGGCGTGAACCGACTGATCACTCAACAAATTGCTACTTCTGCATGGTGGACCCTTCCAAATGTCGCACTGGCAAAAATGCACCGCATTTAACATATATGACCCAGTACTGGGTCATATATTCCTTTAAGGCTGAGTCAGGGATGTGTACATGTTGTAGCACAGGATACTGTCATATTTATATGTTATATGTATATGTTATGTGATTGCATCAGCCATTGCCTCTGTGCCAGCACTGGTAAGGTTAAAGCACAGCACCTCACACCACATGTGCCAAACATTTAGCCCTCATTGGACAAAGGGGGTGGGGACATTCGGGTGTAGTTTAGGCACACTGAGAAGTCTGGTGAGTTCTGCCAGTGAAGTAGTGAGATGGAGTGCAGTCTGAGGAGACAGATAGTTGCCACACTTGTAGCCACCGCAGGACCAACAGGACAGCGTTAAGAGTGGAGTACTACAAGTCCCAGGAGTCCAGGTACTGTCTGTACTAAGATCAGGAGGAGCTAGACTGCACCAGAGCACAAGGCTACACTCAGGCCTATATAAGGAGGAATATCCATTGCTGCTCCAAGGTACAATATATACAGTATATATGAGAGGAACTCTGATAGCCTTCACTACCTTGCTGTGCACTATTATCTGCCTGAACTGTAAAGCTAATGCTGGCTGTTTGGAGACTTTTTGCACTCAGTAAAGTCTGGCACTACTTTCACCATCCACCATCTTGCCTCCATGTGTGTGTCTGGAACTAACTTGCACCAACCACCATCTTGGGTACATCCCGGGCCAGGCCACATTACTACACCCGGCATTCACCAGAGGGAGTACCCCGGGGAACCTGTCCATTACAGTAACCACCTAGGTGCGTTCCCCCACCACTGTGCTGTACCTGAGGGAGAGAGCCTCGAGATTATAAAGACTAGGAGAGTCACCCACCAGTATCCAGACGCATTAAAACATAATTTTATTATAATATAAATATTAAAATACACGAGAGACTACAACATAAATAAAGAACTTGTATGAAAGAGGGGAAGGTAGGTCAAATATAGGACCTGTTTAATATCACACTACTACTGTGTAAGAGGTATGTGGATATATAAACCTATCCCAAATAACCCTTTCAATTCCACGTTAAACTAGCAGCAATTGGAAATTACGATCATGCTTATAACTTGAAAAAGGGAGTTTTACCTAGCATCAACCATTTAAAGTATCAAACTCCTAATGCCACCTTGGTAACACAGCGACCATTTCAAACCGTAACATCCCACTAAAACACTATTTGGGCTATTTAAGGTAACCTTTTAGGACTAACAGAAACTCTACCTAGCAACCATACTAACACTTAGCATATCGGCTGGTTTAAGCTATAATGTCCTATTAACACCTTATTTCACAGCAGCTACCTTTCACCAAGAAATCCCACTCACACGCCTAATAGAGTGTTATAAATAAGATCTCAGGACTAAAAAGCACTCTTCCCACTATCCACAGTGTTATAGTGTCCAATGATCTATGCTACCTTCATATCATATGGCTCCCTCTCGCCCTGAGGAAATCCCCCACAGTTCCACATCCCTCACTATGGAGAATGGAGCTGTAAGGGGCCTCTACGTCAAGACTAGCCAAAAAAAACCCCGGTGGAACTGCCAAATCATCTATCCGCTTAAGGACATCAGTAGTGTCCCTTACAAAAGATGGTAAAGCAGAGACAAACGGTCTTAAAATCGCATCCACATATAGCGAAATATTCTGCGTTATACTATTAATCCCTGCTACAATAGGTCTACCCTTTAGGGGAGTTAACCCCTTATGGATCTTAGGCAGCGCATATGGATATGGATAGTCATAATTCCTTTGTTTTGCATTTGTTGAAATTTGTTTTGGAATGTAACACCTTTTTATTTGACCGCCACTTCTTCCACCAGTTCAGGGGGGTGGCTATGGGGAGTCCATGTGCCCCGACCTTTGCTAACCTATACCTGGGCTGGTGGGAGAAGGAGGTGGTCTTTGCGGACCCAATGGAGGTTTGGTCCTCGTCTATTTTGTTTTGGGTCCGTTATATTGATGATGTGTTGTTGATTTGGGGGGGAACAAGAGAGGAGTTTGGAGAATTTGTTGCAGCCCTAAATGTTAATACGATGGGCCTCTTCTTTACTTCTGAAATTCAGGAGAGTTCTATCACTTTTTTGGATTTAACTATATTTAAAATCAGAAACGGGACAATTAACTACGACCATTTATAGAAAAGAGACGGCTATGAACTGTCTCTTGAAATGGGACAGTTGGCACCCAAATTCTTTGAGAAAGGGAATCCCTAAAGGACAATTCCTGCGACTTCGCAGGAATTGTACTTCAATATCTGACTATCACGTAGCAGCACAAGATCTACGTGATAGATTTCATAGACGGGGATACCCAGATGGTGTTTTATGGGCAGCATACCAGCATGCCTTGACAGCAGAACGTAGTCATTTACTGCAGCCGAAATCAAAAGTAGGCGGACAAGAATTAAGGATTATAGCAACCTACGATAATGCCTTTTTGGAAGTTAGACAAATTTTACAGGAATCTTGGGGCATTCTTTTATCGGATCCTGATGTTGGCCCATTGTTGGGGGATTTTGCATCTGTAACATATAGACGTGGTACCAATTTTAAAGATAAATTGGTCCATAGTCATTTGTTATCTACTAATTCTGATACCTGGTTGAATAGGCAAAGAAGAAGGCTTGTGGGTACCCATCCATGTGGGTCCAGCAGGGCCTGTTCTTTTATTAAAACTAGTAGAGAGTTTGTCAGTACAATAACAGGTAAAAGATATAATAACAATAAATGTATCAACTGTAAAACGGTTGGCGTGGTTTACCTTATTACGTGCTCCTGCGGAATCCAATACGTTGGTAAAACGATGAGGGAATTCCGCAGGAGGATAAGGGAACATGTAAATAATGTCATCCGTCAGGATGATACTACAGTGGCACGTCATATATGGGCACATCATGGGGGTGATCCTGTGAATATTCAATTTCAAGGCATTGAACAGATCATTCCTTCTCCTAGAGAGGGTAATTTTGATCAGAGGCTCCTTCAGTGTGAAGCCGTTGGACTTTCATGTTGAAAACAGTTAAACCATGGGGCTTGAATGATGCAATTTCATATGCATCATTTATTTAAGTTATTAGGTGCTTTATTCTCAAATACTACTGCGTCTGCAATTATTGTTAACAGTCTGATATTTATGAGGAGACTTGTCCATTTATGTTGTGGTTCAGTGGTAGAATTCTCTCCTGCCATGCAGGAGGCCCGGGTTCAATTCCTGGCCAATGCACCTCGAAAATTATTATACAGAATTCTCTAAATTCAGTTTTCAGTGTTTATTATTGTTTCTGCGATTATTGGGAATAGATTGATGTCTGTGAGGATAATGGTTCATTTATGTTTCAAAAATACCATAATTTGTTAAATTAAGCTTCTAGTGTTTATTCTGGCCATTATATAGTAGATCCAGGGATTTCTAGCCTGTAATAAGTGAATTCCCTTTTGAATACTTCTCCTATAGAGAAATGTGTATATGGTCTCCGTTCAGGTGGGCGGGGCTAAAGGGGTAGGTTCTTTTGATAGACCCTCTGTTATTGGTCTTTGTTTTATGCATGCTCATTGGACTATTCTCGGTCAGTGGGAGTTACTTACTATTCAGCTGAGTATGGAGTGATTGGCTGGGGGGGGTGTTGCTGGGCGTGGCTAAAAATATTTGAGACCGTGTGCTCTGCTGCTCCATGCGGCCAAACACTAGTGCCGATGGGGGAGCGGGAGTGTACAGTCATGGCCAAAAGTTTTGAGAATGGCACAAATATTATATTTTCACATGATCTGCTGCCCTCTGGTTTTTATGTGTGTTTGTCAGATGTTTTTATCACATACAGAAATATAATTGCATTCATATTATGAGTAACAGAAGCTTATATTGACAGTTAGAATGAGTTAATGCAGCAAGTCAATATTTGCAGTGTTGACCCTTCTTCTTCAGGACCTCTGCAATTCTCCCTGGCATGCTCTCAATCAACTTCTGGACCAAATCCTGACTGATAGCAGTCCATTCTTGCAGAATCAATGCTTTAATTTTGTCTGAATTTGTTGGTTTTTGTTTGTCCACCCGTCTCTTGATGATTGACCACAAGTTCTCAATGGGATTAAGATCTGGGGAGTTTCCAGGCCATGGACCCAAAATCTCTATGTTTTGTTCCCTGAGCCATTTAGTTATCACCTTTGCTTTATGACAAGGTGCTCCAACATGCTGGAAAAGGCATTGTTGAGCGCCAAACTGCTCTTGGACGGTTGGGAGAAGTTGCTCTTGGAGAATATTCTGGTACCATTCTTTATTCATGGCTGTGTTTTTAGGCAAGACTGTGAGAGAGCCGATTCCCTTGGCTGAGAAGCAACCCCACACATGAATGGTTTCAGGATGCTTTACAGTTGGCATGAGACAAGACTGGTGGTAGCGCTCACCTCTTCTTCTCCGAATAAGCTGTTTTCCAGATGTTCCAAACAATCGAAAAGGGGATTCATCAGAGAAAATGACTTTACCCCAGTCCTCAGCAGTCCACTCCCTGTACCTTTTGCAGAATATCAGTCTGTCCCTGATGTTTTTTCTGGAGAGAAGTGGCTTCTTTGCTGCCCTCCTTGAGACCAGGCCTTGCTCCAAGAGTCTCCGCCTCACAGTGCGTGCAGATGCACTCACACCTGCCTGCTGCCATTCCTCAGCAAGCTCTGCACTGCTGGTAGCCCGATCCCGCAGCTGAAACACTTTTAAGAGACGGTCCTGCCGCTTGCTGGTCTTTCTTGGGCGCCCTGGAGCCTTTTTGGCACCAATGGAACCTCTCTCCTTGAAGTTCTTGATGATGCGATAGATTGTTGACTGAGGTGCAATCTTTCTAGCTGCAATACTCTTCCCAGTTAGGCCATTTTTGTGCAGTGAAATGATGACTGCACGTGTTTCTTTAGAGATAACCATGGTTAACAGAAGAGAAACAATGATGGCAAGCACCAGCCTCCTTTTAAAGTGTCCAGTGGTGTCATTCTTACTTAATCATGACAGATTGATCTCCAGCCCTGTCCTCATCAACACCCACACCTGTGTTAATGGAGCAATCACTGAAACGATGTTAGGTGGTCCTTTTAAGGCAGGGCTGCAATGATGTTGAAATGTGTTTTGGGGGATAAAGTTCATTTTCTAGGCAAATATTGACTTTGCAAGTAATTGCTGTTAAGCTGATCACTCTTTATAACATTCTGGAGTATATGCAAATTGCTATTAGAAGGGGAGACCGGAGCGCTGCGCAGTAAAGCGCAGGGATCTTGACTGGGGGCGGGCTGTAGGGGGGACCAATAACGCGCTAGGGCGCGAAGAATTGGGGGGCGGGGCTTAACCCCGTTCGAATTGACTATGCCGCGCAGCCCGGGAAGCGGCCATTCCGGGAGCTGCGCGGCATGCTAACGAGCGGTCAGCTCCCTCCCCCCCCCACCTTTTCACTGTAATGGCATCCCTCGATACCATCCTGGAGCAGATCAGAGCTGCTGCCGGCGTCCATGGTGAGGCCTGGCTGCAGGAGCGGCTGGCTGATATTATGCAGCCTGCCGCCCCCCCCCATTAACCCTTCACTACCCCCGGAGGCGTCTGAGCGGCGGCGGCCACGCAGGACTCGCCCGCCAGCACGTTTGAGCCCTGATGAGCCCCCTAGGGCCCGGCGACATAGGAGTCCCTCTCGGGCCCCTCCAGGCCGGTCACCCCGCTCCACTGCTCAGGGGCGGAGGTCCCGGTCTGGGAGGAATCCTGCCAGTCGCCTGGCCCCTGCGGAGGTGGAGATCCCTGCCACTGGCCTCAGTGGGGGGACCTCCACATCCAGTCTCCATATGGCTACAGCACGTGGTGCAGCGGTCCCCTCCTGTGATGCTCCAGCGGGAGGGGGACTGTGTCTTCAAGTCCCGTCGGTTCCGGCTTTCCAAGTGCCCTTGGTACAGCAGCGGGAAATTCTGAATGACGAGCAGCACGGCGCTGGCCCCTCCTTCACGGCACCACAGCCCCGGTCCGAGGTGCATCCAGTGGTTTCAAGTGCATACGCGGGTGCAGGTCAACCTTCCCAGGGATGTCGGTCGTGCTGCAGCTGTCAGCGGGATGGTTCTCAACAATCAACAGGCGCCAGCGTTCTCCTGTACAGCGACCCAGGTCAGCAGGATGCAGGACCGTCGACTGGTGGGCCCACAGCACCTACGCAGTCTGGTGAGTACCATTCATTGTCGTGTCCGTTTCCTCCTATTCTAATGTCCCAGGGGTTAGGGATAGATAGGCCGGAGTCCCCAGTGGGTGGTGGTGTAGCTTCTGAGGGGATTAGGGAGCTATTGGGTAGCGTGAGGGAGCTACTGTCGCGCTGCGAACAGAGTGTTAGCGGTTCCCCGGTGGCGGCGTGGGTCCCTCCTGCGGTTCAGTCAGTAGCGTCACAGAGTGCGCCGGTGGTAGGGGCTCCGGCGGGTGTCACAGTGTCTGTCCAGACAGATAGAGAAGGTTGATTCGGTGAGGCTAGACGACAGGGCTCGGGGGGAGGTTTATGTGTGTTTTGAGGGTCCTCTAGGGGCGCATTTAAAAAAGGAAGTGAGGGAGAAGATTTGGAAGGACGAGTACGTCGAAATCTTCTCCTTGCTCCCTTTAGCTAAATTTAACTTAGACAAGAGTAAGAAGGAGGATAGCAAAAAAGAGGAGGAAGAAAAACGTAGGTGGCGCCTGATTCCACAGACTTTTGCTAATTGGCTTCAGGCCTTTGCCATTTTAGCGAGTGTCATTGGTGAAAAGGCTCCTGACAACTGTTCGGGGCTTTTTTGCAATCAGGACTCTATAGGTGAGGCGTATCGGGTGTATGGGGGTCAGACATGGCTGCGGTATGATGAGCAGTTCCGTCAGCGTAAGGCGGTTCGGCCCAGCATACGGTGGGACCAGAAAGATATAGGTTTGTGGCTTCGGGTTATGGCGCCAGCTCGCTTTGGCCAGTCCTTTCCTGGGGCGGCCGGTGGAACCGGCCATGGTGGTCTCAGTTACGGCTCAGGGGGGGCAGGTGCACAGGCCCAGCAACGTTACGGGCTGTGTTGGCAGTTCAATGAAGCCCAATGTAAATTTGGCTTCAACTGTAGATTCAAACATGCCTGTTCATTCTGCGGAGGGGTGTCCCATGGTGCGGCACGTTGCTTGCGCAAACAAAGGACCAAGGCCTTGCCTAATAGTGGACAAGGGGCAGACGCCGGTGAAGCTGGAAGCCATGCTTCCGTACCTAAATAGTTATGTTAACAGGGAGAGTGCAAAGTTTCTGGTAGAAGGTTTTAGGGAGGGTTTTAGGATTCCCCTGCCGACGCACACAGTCCCCTTTTGTATAACTAACTTGAGGTCGGCAGCGGAACACTCGGGGGGTGGTGTCCAAAAAACTGAGGAAGGAGGTGGCCTTGGGGCGCATGGCGGGCCCCTTTGCATCACCCCCTTTGGAAGGTTTAATTGTATCTCCTTTGGGGGTGGTGCCGAAGAAGGAGCCGAATCAGTTTCGGCTCATACATCATTTGTCTTATCCCAAAGGAGCGTCGGTCAATGATGGTATTGCACCCGAGCTTTGTTCGGTAGTATATACCTCGTTTGATGCAGCTGTGCATTGGGTACGGCGTTGCGGTCCAGGGGCCCTCTTAGCTAAGACGGATGTGGAGGCGGCGTTCAGGTTACTGCCGGTACACCCTGACAGCGTTAGGTTACTGGGCTGCTACTGGGACGGCGGGTATTACGTGGATCGTTGCCTCCCTATGGGTTGCTCAATATCGTGCGCATACTTTGAGGCGTTCAGCACCTTTTTAGAGTCGGTAATTCGGGATGTGGCGGGGGTTGAGTCAGTGAGACACTACCTCGATGATTTCCTCTGTATAGGTCCGGCGGGCTCCGATGTATGCGCGGTTTTGCTGGCAACCGCGCAGTGGGTCGCCAGTAAGTTTGGGGTACCGTTGTCACCGGAAAAGACTGAGGGTCCGTGCACTAGATTGAGTTTCTTGGGCATAGAGCTTGACACTGTGGCAATGGAGTTCCGGTTGCCTGGTGACAAGCTGGTTGATCTTAGGGAGAGGGTGAGGCGTGCTCGTCACATGCGAAAAATTACGTTGCGCGACCTCCAGTCATTGTTAGGCAGTTTAAATTTTGCCTGCCGCATTATCCCCATGGGTAGGATTTTTTTGTCGCCGGCTGGCAGGGGCCATGAAAGGGGTGTCAAATCCACGACACTTTATTCGGCTGGGGGTGATACATCGGGAGGACCTGGCAGTATGGGACACATTTTTAGACCAGTTCAATGGTAGATCACTGGTCCAGTCAGCAGTGATCGATGTGTTCGATTGTGACCTCTTTACGGATGCGGCAGGGGGCCACGGTTTTGGGGCCTATTACAGGGGGCAGTGGTGCGCCGCTCCTTGGCCTGCGTCGTGGCGTGAACAAGATCTGACGCGGAATTTGACTGTACTTGAGTTATTCCCGATTTTAGTCGCGGTGTCCATATGGGGTGGGGCGTTCCAGGATAAAAAAGTTAGGTTTCATTGTGATAACATGTCAGTTGTGTCGGCCATTAATAATGTGACTGCGTCTTCTCCTCCAGTTATCAAGTTGCTTCAGCGTTTAGTATTGCGTTGCTTGTGCCTGAATGCATGGGTGGTGGCAGTGCATGTTCCGGGGGTTAAAAATGACGTTGCTGATTCTTTGTCTCGTTTCCAGTGGGAGCGGTTTCGTGCCCTGGCTCCGGGGGCGGAAGTGGAAGGGATTCCATGTCCTCCAGAATTATGGGACTTGGTTTGCGAAAAGCAGGGACATTGATTCAGGCATCGTTGGCCCCCGGCACCTGGGATAAGTATTCAAGGGCTTGGCAGCTTTGGGAGGATTGGGTGGGAGATTTAGGTCAGGTACATACTGATGAGGATAGGGTTGGGGCTTTATTGTTCTTGTTAAGCCGTTGGTCTTCAGATGGATGGTCCGTGGCGAAAGTTAATGGTGCGGTAGCGGCGTTGGCATTTGGTTTCAAGTTGAGGGGTTTGGCGGACTTTACCAAACATTTCTTGGTTCAACGTGCGCTTAAGGGGTTCCGCAGGGGCAGGGGAAGTAGTGACACACGGCGCCCGGTTACATTTCAGCTTTTGGAGCGTTTGGGGTTGGAACTGGGCCGTTTTTGTTCTTCGCACTATGAATGCGTTTTGTTTCACCTGGCTTTTTCTCTAGCTTTTTTCCAGGGCTCTCAGGGTGGGTGAGTTGGTGTCCGTGTCGACTAAGCGGCCGGGTGGTTTACAGGTGGATGATGTGTACATGGAGGAAGGGGTCCTAGTGGTCAGGGTTCGCAGGTCTAAGACGGATCAGGCGGGGGCAGGGAAGTATCTGCGCCTGGGTGCGGTTGTAGGGTCAGATATGTGCCCGGTGCGTTGTTTGCTTGTTTTTCGGGGGTTGGTTCCAGCTTCTGCGGGCGGTCCCCTCCTGCGTCATGAGGATGGTTCGTTCCTTTCCCGTTATCAGTTCTCGGCTGTTTTTAGGGGTTGTTTGGACTCGCTGGGCCTTGACGCCTCTCGATATGCTCCACACTCTTTTCGCATTGGCGCAGCGACTGAAGCAGCTAGTTGGGGGTTGAGCTCGGAGGTGGTCCGACGTATCGGTAGGTGGGAATCGCAGAGGTATAGATCATACATACGTCCACACCTTGCACAAATGTGAATCATTGTGTTGTTGGGTATTTTCTCCGCCCTCCCCCTACTTTATTTCTTCTTTCGTAGGCCCTCCTGCTCGGTTAGTCTGGATCTTCGGCCATTCTTTTGTGTTCTGGGGCGCGGAGAGGGCCGGCGTGCGGCGGAATGGTCGGCAGCTGGGGTTCGACAGGGCTGCGGTCGTTGTACGTTGGATTGGAGTCCGAGGTATGGTGTGGAGTCGGGTCATGCCCGAAATCCACAGGTGCACGAGGTTGGATCGGTCTCCGGACATTATCGTGATACATGCTGGTGGCAATGACCTGGGGGTTCGTCCCTTTCGCGATTTAGTGAGGGACATAAAGTATGACCTGTTGAGGTTGTGGTCCATGTTTCCGGGGATTGTTACCGTGTGGTCCGATATTGTACCGAGAAAAACATGGCGGGAGGCTAGGTCTGTTGAAAGGCTCAACAAGGCCAGGATTAAGGTTAACCGGGCTGTTGCGGGGTTTGTGTCCAGGAACGGCGGTGTGTGCGTGCGGCACAAGGAGTTGGAGTCTGGGGAGGGGGGAGTTTTGGTTGCGGGACGGGGTCCATCTGAATGCGGTGGGTATAGATTTGTGGACACTAGGTATCCAGGAGGGTGTTGAGAGGGCCCTGGAAGTGTGGCGGGTCTCTCACGCTTAAGGGATTAAGGCGTGCTCGCAGTGGCGGGTGGGGTCCTTGGAGTTGGTGGTCAATTGGCTAAAAGGGTGGAGTCAAAGGTAGGCTCCACCTATACATTTGGTGGTATTTGCACATTTTGGTGGATGGCCTGGCGCACGGTGAACGGTTACAGGGTAAATTGGCCCTGGGAGCTGGTACATGGAAGAAGGAGTTCGTCTTTATTCATGGTGCCGCTGAGCCGGTGATCGCGGCTGGTGGTAAATTTATGGTGTGGTTATGTTAGCGCCAGGCCGGGGGATTGATAGTTTTTTGTAGCTCCAAGGACTCTTACCCAGGTTAAGCATTTATTGTTAAACTATTTTAAGTTATGTAAATTATAATAAGTTATACTTGTTGTTATTTATTTGTTGTTTGTTAATAAATACGGCTGCTGTGGCCGATTTAATCCAACCCTTTGGTCTTGGTTTATTTCTAAGGGGTGGGGGGTTTGAGAGCTGGGGGGCAGGGGTCGAGGCTGGAAAAGAGGGGGAAGGCATTTAGGCCCAGCAGTTTGGGTATCAAAGGTGGTGGTGGGGTTCATAGGGGGACCCCGTTATCAGCAATGCCCAGTCAGGGGAGACCGGAGCGCTGCGCAGTAAAGCGCAGGGATCTTGACTGGGGGCGGGCTGTAGGGGGACCAATAACACGCTAGGGCGCGAAGAATTGGGGGGCGGGGCTTAACCCCGTTCGAATTGACTATGCCGCGCAGCCCGGGAAGCGGCCATTCCGGGAGCTGCGCGGCATGCTAACGAGCGGTCCCTCCCTCCCTCCCGTTTTTTCTCTCTTTCTTGGGCTATTTTAACTTGTTTATCTTTTTGCAGGTGGTGTCACGGTGGCCTTGGCGGGTGGGGTCCTTGGAGTTGGTGGTCAATTGGCTAAAAGGGTGGAGTCAAAGGTAGGCTCCACCTATACATTTGGTGGTAATTGCACATTTTGGTGGATGGCCTGGCGCACGGTGAACGGTTACAGGGTAAATTGGCCCTGGGAGCTGGTACATGGAAGAAGGAGTTCGTCTTTATTCATGGTGCCGCCGAGCCGGTGATCGCGGCTGGTGGTAAATTTATGGTGTGGTTATGTTAGCGCCAGGCCGGGGGATTGATAGTTTTTTGCAGCTCCAAGGACTCTTACCCAGGTTAAGCGTTTATTGTTAAACTATTTTAAGTTATGTAAATTATAATAAGTTATACTTGTTGTTATTTATTTGTTGTTTGTTAATAAATACGGCTGCTGTGGCCGATTTAATCCAACCCTTTGGTCTTGGTTTATTTCTAAGGGGTGGGGGGTTTGAGAGCTGGGGGGCAGGGGTCGAGGCTGGAAAAGAGGGGGAAGGCATTTAGGCCCAGCAGTTTGGGTATCAAAGGTGGTGGTGGGGTTCATAGGGGGACCCCGTTATCAGCAATGCCCAGTCAAAACTGAAGCAGTAGACTTTGTAAAAATTAATATTTGTATCATTCTCAAAACTTTTGGCCATAACTGTATGTTGAGGAAGGGTGATATACCTATGATACTATAACATACTTACTTTAGTGGCTCTTTGAGATAAAGATACATACCTCTGATGAATGTGTCAGTATCGCTGTATATTCTGACACAGGAAACGTGCGTTAGGTGTATACAGGTGTTAGTAGTATATCATGGTTAAAAATCAGTTGCTGTGATATGAAGGTAGCATAGAGCATTGGACACTATAACACTGTGGATAGTGGGCAGCGCGCTTTTTAGTCCTGAGATCTTATTTATAACACTCTATTAGGCGTGTGAGTGGGATTTCTTGGTGAAAGGTAGCTGCTGTGATATAAGGTGTTAATAGGACATTATAGCTTAAACCAGCTGATATGCTAAGTGTTGGTATGGTTGCTAGGTAGAGTTTCTGTTAGTCCTAAAAGGTTACCTTAAATAGCCCAAATAGTGTTTTAGTGGGATGTTACGGTTTGAAATGGCCGCTGAGTTACCAAGGTGGCATTAGGATTTTGATACTTTAAATGGTTGATGCTAGGTAGAACTCCCTTTTTCAAGTTATAAGCATGATCGTAATTTCCAATTGCTGCTAGTTTAACGTGGAATTGAAAGGGTTATTTGGGATAGGTTTATATATCCACATACCTCTTACACAGTAGTAGTGTGATATTAAACAGGTCCTATATTTGACCTACCTTCCCCTCTTTCATTCAAGTTCTTTATTTATGTTGTAGTCTCTCGTGTATTTAAATATTTATATTTTAATAAAATTATGTTTTAATGCGTCTGGATACTGGTGGGTGACTCTCCTAGTCTTTATAATTATAAATTATCGGCACGCAATACCTTATTACATTATTATTCATTTGATAGAGAGCCTGGAGATGCCTGCACCATGACTACCACTCCTAACATCCACCACTCAGGCACAGTCTCCCCCTTGCAATCCCCCTTTGGGCACCACAAGTTTTGGCGTCACGAACAGGATGCACATTGTGTGCCTACCATCAAGAAAGTCTACAATAAAGTTTATTCAAGTTTACAGCAAAACTGAGTGCATCCTGCAACTGCAGCGAAACCGCATCTGTGAGAAATTCCTCCTGAGGAGTGCCATCCGACAAAGTGGGGGGACCCTCTATCTCCAGAAGTTGTAAGTGCACCATTTGTGAACTGTTTGCTGTGTGCTGCATTGTGAGAGACTGTATTTCCGCCCAACAAGGGTTAATGACATTATCTACTGAGCCTTTGCTAATTATACCGCCCCATCAGGGGTTAAACACCTGTGTCCAGAGGCGCGAAGATCACTGACTCCGTCTACCCCAGCGCGGGAATCTCAGGACTCTGCTTCCTGCACAGGACGGAAATACTGCCGCACGGCCGTGGCCATCTTGAATTGTGTGTTCCACTGCTGAAAAGTGAGTTGAAATCTAAACTCCTTGGGACAGTATCTGTCGAATTCTGCTGGGGGTGGCTGTGTCTATAGAGACTGTCTGTGATTCCGCCCATCACTCTATTCAAGTGTTGCTCTTAAAGAGACAGTACCTCTGATACAGAAGAGTAACCAATTGCGGTTCTCAGTGTCCCTAGAAGGGGGGAAAAGAAGACAAGATGTCAGAGTCCTCTAGTGACAGTGACAGTCCTGGCCCTAGCCACTCTGCACCTACTGCAGGCCCCATGCCACTGACTATGCCATACTACTTAGCGGCCCCATGGCTGCCCCTCTACAAGGGGACACCTCATACCCTAAGGGGCTTCAGGAAGCAAATGTTATCTATCTTCCGGATGTACCCCCTGTCTCAAGAACAACAGGTAGAGATGCTAATGGGACAATTAGAGGGGGGCTGCCCTCAGAGAGATAAAAACCTGGCCTCGCTCTGAGAGAAAAACTGCTGATGCTGTGTTTAAAAAGTTGCAGACTGAGTTTGAGGACCGCTCTGTCAGAATTAAAGATGCGGTTCTTTGAGAGGTGACAGAGGCCTGGAGAGTCATTGAGGGGCTATGCATATTCCTTGCAAGAGGCCATGAGGGCTGTGACCCAAGCTGACTCCCATGAATCAGGCAATGCTGACCGTGCCTTGCGGGAACGTTTCATTGAAGGGGCCTACTCGGAGCACATCAAGAGCCAGCTCCGAATGTTAGCAGAGCAGCACCCCACCATGGCCTTCCAAGACTTTCGCAAGATAGCTGTCCGGGTGCTGGAGAGGTGTCAGCTGCCGGGGACCTGTCTTTCCCCTATTGTACCATCTGTGCCTGCTCCTGTCTCTCTGTTTCTCCCTACAGACCCTTCCCCGGTGGTCCAGGCGGCGCAGGGCACAACTAAAGAAGCTATAGCTTGCCTGGAGGATCGTGTGGACTCGCTGACCAAAAGCCTGGAGAACCTTGTCAAGCGGCTAGAGACTCTGACCAGCCAGCCGTCATCCTCTGAGGCAACAGAGCCATGTGCGAGAGGTCCTCCTGCTGAAGCACCATCGCAACGCCAGGGTCCCTCTGGAAGGACTCCATACACTCAGGCAAGTCAGCCTCCTAAGCTTTTCTGCCGTGTTTGCCGCAGGTTCGGACATCAAGCAAATACGTGTTCACAGTTAAACTACAGACCCCCGAGGGTGAGGACCACCCCTCGGGATCAAGCACCACAGGTCCATCTCGAGAGCCATTATGGGGTCCCCGATATGTCTCAACCCGACCTCGAATAACTGTGCGGTTCAATGGGGTGCCACTGGAAGCTCTGATTGATACTGGCTCTCAGGTGACTACTATACAACAGGGTGTCTACCAGCAATATTGGAAAATAGCTGACCTGCTCCAACCACCAAAGCCTTGGTTGACTGTGGTCGGCAGCTCGGGACATCAAGTTCCCCTGATGGGCTACTGGGAGCCCATGTTCCAGATTGCCAACCTTCAGCTACCACGTCAGGGGGTAATCGTGACTAATACCGAAGACCCTAATCAACCCCAAGTGATATTGGGTATGAACATCATGAGGAATTGTTTTGGCGAAATCCTCCAGTTGTTGCATGAGTCCCTTGCCACCGCTCCACCACCCACTCAGAAAGGGATCCAGTGTGCTATGAAGGCCCTCAGCGCCCAACAGAAGTTTGCTAACTCCTCCGGGGAGATGTGCAGGGTCCGTATTCTAGATAATCATCGCGTAATCCTGCAACCTGGGATGGAGATGATCTTGTGGTGTCGCGCCCGGCCTGGCATTAGAGGAGAAGACTACCAGGCCCTCCTGGAACCTATTGAAATGGAAGGGCGCCCATTGGTGAAGGCCGCACGGAGTCTAGTGACTGTCTCCTCTGGACGTGTGCCAGTGCACTTGGTCAACATCGGCGACCATCCAGTCACACTTCTTAAGTTTGTTGCCGTGGCCAAGCTGTTGCAGGTGACTTTTGAAGACCTCATTGAGGGTGAAGCCTCTTCTTGCCAGCAGGCCAGCCAAATCACCAAGAAGGCCGACACAGAAGTACTTGAACCCTGGTGGGCCCAACTTGACATTGGAGAGCCTAATACATCAGAGCAACAGAGAAAGGGGGTCTTAAAGGTGATACGTGATCATCAGCAAGCTGATGCACACTATTCCAACTGGGGACCATCCCCTTATCAAGGAACGTCACCGTCCTTTGCCCCCAGCAGTTCATCAATCCGTCAAGAAACTCTTGCAGGAGATGAAGAATTCCCATGTCATCCAGGACAGTCAGAGTCCTTGGGCTGCGCCTCTTGTGTTGGTGAGGAAGAAGGACGGAACCATTAGATTCTGCGTGGACTATCGCAAACTGAATAGCGTGACCCACAAAGATGCGTATCCACTTCCTCGCATAGAAGAATCTCTGACTGCCCTAGGAAAAGCCGCATATTTCACTACCCTGGATCTGAGCAGTGGGTACTGGCAAGTGCCTATGGCCCAGGAAGATCAGGAAAAGACTGCGTTCACCACCCCAATGGGTTTGTTCGAGTTCACCAGCATGCCCTTCGGTTTGTGCAACGCACCGGCCACCTTCCAAAGACTGATGGAGAGATGTCTGGGTCATAAAAATTTTGAGAGCGTCCTCCTGTACTTGGATGATGTAATCATTTACTCTCGAACCTACGAGGAGCACCTGCAACACCTGGCTGAAGTCCTCCGGGTGCTCATGAAACACGGTTTGAAGGTGAAGCCCTCCAAGTGCCATGTGCTGAAGGAGCAAGTGCATTACTTGGGTCATGTCGTCAGCGCCAAAGGAGTGCAGCCGGATCCTGAAAAGATCTCAGCCGTTCGAAACTGGCCTACACCAACCACCGTCAAAGACGTCCGGAGCTTCTTAGGCTTCGCTGGGTACTACCGGAGCTTCATCCCACAATTCGCCCATATTTCTGAACCTCTACAAGAGTTGTTGAGGGGACACCAACCTGAAGTCAGGAAGAGGCGTCTACCCATCATCTGGACAGATCGGCAGGAAACCGCCTTTCAGCGGTTGAAAGACCTTCTGACCCAGCCACCTATTCTGGCCTACCCGGATTACACCATTCCATTCCGATTGTACACGGATGCCAGCAATTTGGGCCTTGGTGCAGTATTATCCCAAAGGCAGGATGGCAAGGAAAAGGTGATCGCCTACGCGAGTCGAGCTCTACGTGGAGGAGAAAAGAACGACCAAAACTATAGTTCTTTTAAATTGGAGCTGTTGGCGCTGGTTTGGGCCATTACGGAGAAATTCCGGGATTACCTGGCTGCGACCCCCTTCACTGTGTACACGGACAACAATCCATTGGCCCATCTGAACACTGCCCGTCTTGGGGCCTTAGAGCAGCGGTGGGCTTCCAGGCTTGCAAACTACCAGTTTACTGTGAAGTTTCGCTCCGGAAAAGTCAACACCAATGCGGACGCTCTGTCTAGGCTTCCCACTGTGGAGGAACCACCAAGTCCAGATGACACTGCTTGGGAAGAGGTGGAAATGCCTGCTTTCTACACGAGGTTTGCTCACCAGGATGCAATTTTAACTCAGTCGAGCCAGAGTCCAACCAATCTGCCATCTGTCCATGATACCCTTCCTGAAGGACCTTGGAAGACCCTGCAGGAGGAGAGTAGAGTCTTGGGGGAGATTCAAGACTATCTGCAAGGGGGAAGAGTACCAGCTCGACTACACAAAGGTCATCCAGACCCAGAATTGGTGCGGCTGTGGAGGCAGAGAAAGCGTCTGTTCGTCTAGAAGGGTGTCCTGCTCCGGAATTCTATTGACCCCACTTCAGGTGAACGACTTCATCAAGTGCTGATTCCCCGTCGGGATGCTCATGTGGTCCTGGAAGCATATCACGATCAGTCGGGACACTTCGGCATGCAGAAGACAGAAGCAACCATCCGGCGGAGGTTTTACTGGATTGGTATGAGGGGAGACATCGAGAAGTGGTGCCGAGAATGTCCTACCTGCACCAAGGTCAAAGGGGACAGACTTGATCAACGAGCCCCGTTGCATCCCATCAACACGCACCGGCCCCTGGAACTTGTGGCCATGGATCACGTCAAGTTGGAAGCTAGCCGGTCCGGTTATATGTACACCCTGACCATCGTGGACCACTTCACGAAGTTCGCTGTCGTGGTCCCGGTCAAGGATTTAACTGCTAAGACCACGGCTGAGAAGCTTTGGAGGAACTTTGTCCTGCCATATGGATGCCCAGAGCAAATCCTCACGGATCGTGGAGCAGCCTTTGAGTCTCAGCTGATCCAACAGTTGTGTATACAACATCAGTGCAGGAAGCTGAGAACGACAGCCTATCACCCTCAGGGGAATGGACTCTGTGAGCGCATTAACCAAGTCCTCATTAATCTCCTGAGGACTGCATCCACCTCTCAGAGGCCAACTGGCCGAACTCATTGCCAGAGCTAGTCTACATGTACAACAATACTGTACATTGCTCCACCGGCTACACCCCCTACTTTCTGATGTTTGGCCGGCAAGGACAACTAGCCTCTGACATGGCGTTGGGAGTACAAGTGCCTGACAGCATCAACCCATTGCCTTATACTACCTGAGTGGTGGACCATCAGCGACGTCTGGAAGAGGCCAAAGAGATTGTCGTCACTAAAATGGAAGAAGCCAGGCGACGGCAGGAAGCCGATTTCAACCTGCATGCCCATGCTGAGCCTCTAAATGTGGGTGATCGCGTCTGGTTAAAGAATGGCCATCGGACCAGCAAGCTTGATCCCAAGTGGGAGCTGGAACCTTATACGGTGATGGGAATTCCGTATCCAGAATCAGGGGCTTACAAGATCCAGAAGGAAGGTTGGGAGCCACAAACTGTTCATCGAAACAGGCTAAAACATTGCCTGAAAGAGGAGTCTCCTGCTGACATGGGTGCCCCAGAACCCTGTGGGTCAAGAGAAGAGATACCTACGTCACCGACCCTTCAGACTGATTCTGAACCGTCTCCTGGACCTCCTGTTGTCCCATGGTCCTTACTGTCAGGACCTGCTTTAACCTTCTCATTTCCAAGAGTTCCTGCAAATAATGGCCCTGATCCTACCCAAGGAACTGGGGAGGGGTTAGATCCTGTCCAAGGGACTGAAGATGAACGAACCGGTGAGCAACCGTCTCTCGTGAGAAGGTCAGAAAGGTCCAATAAGGGGAAACCGCCTACGAGGTACCTTCAATAGCAGATGGTGAGGTATGAAAGATATCTTCAGGACACTTTGAATTCAGAAAAAGAAGAGCACTGGTGGTACCTGAAGGACCATCCTCCTGCTGACCCTAAACCAGACAAGTCCAAGTAGAAGATCTTCTTGAAAAAGGGGATAAGTGGTCCACACTCAATTCCCATTGCGGGCCTGCAGCCCATCTTTTCTGTTTAGGCCCCGTTGGCCAAGAATTTCTGTCCAGGTGGAATAGTGCCTAAAGTTAAAGTGCAAAGTGGAAACCAATAAGCGTTTGTGCCTGGGTAACACCAAGAACTATTACACCTTCTTCTTGTTTACAGCTGAAGCCCGACAGCTGTGCTGTTACGGACTCTCACCTCTAAAAGGGACTACGTCTTGATCTGCCATGGGTACTACACAGACTTGGCATCAAGTAGCCAATGGAGCCTATAGCATGGACTGCCACCCAGTTCTCCTTTTGTGTTTTCCCCATGTCATGGACTACCCCGGTCTACCCGTGTCTCCTGTGGTTAGTCCCCCTGTTAGCATTTCAGTCTAAGGACTACCTCCTGTGCTCAGCAGCACTACGGTGCGTAATTGCCCATTGTACGCATTTGCCATGGCCTTTGACATCTTTCTTGCATGCACCACGGAGACTCATTCGATGGACACTACGCTATCTATATGTGCCAAAGTAGTGCTCTTGCTGCAGAAAGACATTCAAGGATTCAAAGACTCAAGTCAAAACCCAAGAATATTTATTGTCAGTACTACAATGTTTTATATGCTCATAATGTATGCTCTTAAAATGTGCTTCCATATTGTGCAATGTTTTAACCTGAGTGATGTTATGTACCTGCCCCTGATTGAGGTATCATATGGGGATAAGATGAAGGTGGTTGTAATTTGTATTTTGGGTGTTGTAGAAAGTACCCTCCACATCCTACTTTCTTGTGTCTTGAAGGGTAAGGTTATAAAGTACCTTCTAGCAACTTAATTTGGGAGGTTTGAGTTAGGCCCAGCCCCGGAGAAAAGATATCTCAGCTAACCCCAGCTGAGCCTTTAAAGTAGCTCCCTCATCTGAAAGCATAGGGACCTACGAGTGAGGACCATTTTAAGGGGTATACCATTTTCCACACACCTCGGTGGGTTAATAGTCTAGCATATGTCAGAAATTTTCAGGGATACTAACGGTATACTGTATTATTGCACTGTTATATTTGTTATATTGCACAAAGTATTATCTCCTTGCACTGGAGTGAATCCCTAGAGGATCCTACGACTTAGGGCAAGAACCCTATACTCAGGAAAGTATAATATAGAGCATACCATAGCTATTTAATATCCTGTTCCAGACCAGCATCCCCGACCCAACCGGTCGCCGAGGACGGCTTATCTCAAGTGGGGGGATTTGTAATACCCCAGTACTGGGTCATATATTCCTTTAAGGCTGAGTCAGGGATGTGTACATGTTGTAACACAGGATACTGTCATATTTATATGTTATATGTATATGTTATGTGATTGCATCAGCCATTGCCTCTGTGCCAGCACTGGTAAGGTTAAAGCACAGCAACTCACACCACATGTGCCAAACACTTAGCCCTCATTGGACAAAGGGGGTGGGGACATTCTGGTGTAGTTTAGACACACTGAGAAGTCTGGTGAGTTCTGCCAGTGAAGTAGTGAGATGGAGTGCAGTCTGAGGAGACAGATAGTTGCCACACTTGTAGCCACCGCAGGACCAACAGGACAGCGTTAAGAGTGGAGTACTACAAGTCCCAGGAGTCCAGGTACTGTCTGTACTAAGATCAGGAGGAGTTAGACTGCACCAGAGCACAAGGCTACACTCAGGCCTATATAAGGAGGAATATCCATTGCTGCTCCAAGGTACAGTATATACAGTATATATGAGAGGAACTCTGATAGCCTTCACTACCTTGCTGTGCACTATTATCTGCCTGAACTGTAAAGCTAATGCTGGCTGTTTGGAGACTTTTTGCACTCAGTAAAGTCTGGCACTACTTTCACCATCCACCATCTTGCCTCCATGTGTGTGTCTGGAACTAACTTGCACCAACCACCATCTTGGGTACATCCCGGGCCAGGCCACACTACTACACCTGGCATTCAACAGAGGGAGTACCCCGGGGAACCTGTCCATTACAGTAACCACCTAGGTGCGTTCCCTCACCACTGTGCTGTACCTGAGGGAGAGAGCCTGGAGATGCCTGCACCGTGACTACCACTCCTAACATCAACCACTCAGGCACAGTCTCCCCCTTGCAATCCCCCTTGGGGCACCACACTGACATTCCGTCATCTATTGCCCCAGTACCACACTGCCCTGAACTTCCTGTACCAACACCTCCAGACAGAGCTACACCACCTTTAAAAGAAAGCAGCAGGTCAGACATCGAGGAAGACGTTGAAGATCACGATTTCTCTTCATATGCAGATGACGAGCGGAAGCCATACTACCCTAACCAAAAAGACCTCAACGATCTGATCAGAGACCTTGGTCTCACCAAGTCCAACGCTGAGCTTCTGACATCAAGGCTCAAGCAATGGAACTTATTAGATGAAAGCATCCAAGTCACAGATCAGAGTAAGCGTCACCAAGTTTTTTCCATCTTCTTCAGTCATCAAGATGGACTGTGCTTCTGCAACAATGTGGCTGGTATATTCGAGGCTATAGGTATCACCTGTAACCCGAATGAGTGGCGCCTCTTCATAGACAGCTCATGCAAGAGCCTCAAAGCCATGCTGCTTCACAATGGGAACAAGTATCCGTCTCTTCCTGTAGCTCACTCGGTGCACCTGAAAGACACCAGTGTCAAGATGTTGCTAGGTGCCTTGAAGTATGATGAGTACGGCTGGGAAGTTATCGGAGATTTCAAAATGTTGTCATTCCTGATGGGCCTCCAAGGTGGTTTTACTAAGTATCCTTGCTTTATTTGCCTTTGGGACAGCCGGGATACTGAAGCGCACTACCACAGGCGGGACTGGCCTCAGCGGACAGAGTTCACTGTGGGGAAGATCAATGTAAAGTGGGAGCCACTGGTGGACCCACGCAAGGTGCTAATGCTACCATTACACATCAGATAAGGAGTCGAGAGCTTTCAATTACCTCCAAGATCTTTTACCTAAGCTGTCTGAAGAAAAGATCAAAGCTGGTGTCTTCGTCGGACCACAAATCAAGAAGATCATAGAGTGCAGTGAATTTCCCAAGAAGCTGAATAGGAAGGAGAGAGCAGCTTGGAACAGTTTTGTCGCAGTGGTTCGCGGCTTCCTAGGCAATCATAAAGATGAAAACTATGTACAACTGGTTCAGACTCTGATAAAGAACTATGCTGCAATGGGATGCAGGATGTCACTCAAAATCCATATCCTTGATGCTCATCTTGATAAGTTCAAAGAGAACATGGGAGCTTATTCAGAGGAGCAAGGTGAGCGCTTTCACCAGGACATTATGAACTTTGAACGCCATTACCAAGGACAATATAACGAAAACATGATGGGCGACTATATTTGGGGATTGATTCGTGAAACTGATTTGCAGTATAGTCGTAAATCTCGGAAAACCGCACACTTCTGAACAGTTTTTGGTAATCTGTGTAAATTTGCAATGCATATAGTGTTCTTAGTCTGACTGTATAAATGAGAAGATGCATAATCGTCTGTTTCTATAGTAAAAATGCATAATTTTCATTGCCGTGGTCACAAAAGTGAATTTTATGATGAATGTCAGCAATTTTTAATTTGTTTTAGACATAAGCAATTGGAATATAACATTTAAAAGCTGGGAACAAAATTTGTGTTACATAAGAGATCAGTGGACCCCTCCTCTTATCAGCTGTATGAAGGGGCTATGGTGCCTGTTTATATCACACGCTGTCTGTTTATAGCAGGGGTCGGCAACCCCTGGCACGCGTGCCAAGAGTGGCACGTGAGGCTTATTTCCCTGGCACGGCAGCCCGAGTCCTCACCCAGCAGTTTCGATCGGACCAAACACGGCCGAAACAAAACTGCTATTATTATACTGTGGGGTTTCTTCAGACCCCGGAGTATAATAAGTGGAGCCCCCGGGGAGATGATGAAACATAAAAAATAATGTTACTCACTATTCCACGCTCCGCAGCCGCTCTGTAATCTTCGGGCGCTTCTGCCTGAAGTCAGCTGACAGGGCCTCAGGTGTCATGTCTGCGTCTGACATCATTACGCATAATGATGCGACGTGACCCCTGAGACTAAATGAGCGGTCACTGACTACAGGCAGAAGCGCCCGAAGAGAACACAGCGGCTGCGGAGCGTGGAATGGTGAGTACATTGTTTTTTATGTTTCATCATCTGCCCAGGGGCTCCGCTTATTATACTCTGTGGTCTGAAGAGACCCCACAGTATAATAATAGCTAGTGAGCGGCACAAATTGGAATTTTATAAAAGTTATAATATTATACCGTGTGCAGGGATCGCTATGGGACAAATACAGTGTGCAAGGGCCACTATGGGATATTGTACCATGTGCAGGAGCTGTTATGGGACATAATACTGTGTGCAGGCACTGCTATGGCTGTGGGACATAATAACATGTGCAGGGACCACTATGGGACATTATTCTGTATAACAGTGTGTTTTCTATATTAAGGCTGTGTTTTTGCACAGAAAACTCAGGCTTTGTTTGTTTTTTTTGGGCAAAAATGCACCAGTTTTACATCAAAGTAAAAGTTCCAGTGGCCTAAGAATATAGCTGCATACAAATACATAATGTGTTTTCACCATAAGGATGCTGCCATACGGTGCTTCTGGACACATACATATACCACTAATTGGGGGCTGCACATGGACTTTCATTGCTTCTAATCAAAAAGTACAGGAGCGTCCCAGGAAATAGGAGTGAACGCATGTGTCCTAAAGCATCTGGTGGCAGCACTTCTGTGCTATGGTTTGTGGTATATGACTTTAGTTTAGGGGTCGTCAGACTTACAATTATTGACCGGCACTCCGAGTACCTCATGTTTGATTTTTTTATTAAAATCGGCACGCCGAACAAAAAAGGTTGCCTTCCCCTGGTTTATAGTGACCGTGTGATGAAATTAAAGTCTTGTCACATGGACGTGTATAGGACGAGGCTGTAGTTACATGACATGGCCGCTATGAGGTGAATTACACTATGTAACCAGAGAAGCGGTCACGGCGCTTACTCAGGTACCACGGTTCATTCAAACAGGTGATCAGTAGGGGTCCTGGGTTTTTGAGCCCCACTGATTAGTTTATTAATGACCTGGAAAACCTTTTAATTAGTTAACACCTGGGACATTATTAATAAGGGGCACTATTTATACAGGGTACACACAGACATTATTAATATAAAGATGCACTTGGGAGTATTATTCATTATGGTGGGTTATATCATATATTTTATAATTGGGGTAGCAGCAGGATGGGTGTGCAGGTGAGGACCATGTGGGTTGGATACCTGGAAAAGTGAGGAGCCAAAGATGTCTGTGTTGTAAACTTTACAGAGACAAGTCACAGCTGGAAGAAGTGGTCATGGCGGTCCAAAGGGAAGAGAAGGGAAATGTGACCGATTAGTCAGAGACGTCACCTGTAAGTCACAAAATGTTACTGCCCTGTATTCACCTAAATGATAGAGGATAAATACCTGATTGATGGGGGTCTGTCTGCTGAGTCCCCCACTGAGCCTGAGAATTGGGTTTTTTTTCCCCCTACTGGGTGGCAATCCAGCCAGGCTGCAGTCATATATTGGTGTGTCACTTGGTGGATGGACGAACCCAGGTGGCTCTCATTCACTTTGATGGGAGTGCCGAAGATACCTGAAGTACAGTACTCAGCTATCTGCGGCACTCCTATAATAGAGAATGGGGGCCATGTGGGCTCGTCCATCCACCAAGCAGAAGATGTGTGAAGTTACTTTCATTGTTAATGCTGTGTTGTTGATTTCTGATACTGAAGTAATACAGGAAGAAGAATTCTTAAAAACTGTTTCATAAGTTTGTGTATGTTTATCGTACGACAATAACAGCGTGTGACGCTAACAGCATATAAACGCAATTTTATATATATATATATTTATTTTTTTGGTGAGTCCCATTGCAAATAAGGAAGGGTTCTGACAGGAATCCCTAAGTCAAAACCCTAGCTGATGGGCAGGAGTATAAGGCTAGGATGGCCACTTTAAAGGATCTGCAGATGCCATATTTTTCAAGGTCAAGATATCCTCAATGTACCAGAGCCAGAAGCAGAGAAGGCTGCCTTTCGGAGCTTGCCGACACAAAACAAACTCCACCTGATCAGGACCGACCAGGCGAAGGATGATCCAGAGTATGCGCTCTTCAAGAACCTTAGCATATATTTTTATGTCAACATTTAAGTAAAGATATGGGTCTAAAATTTGTTGGCGAAGTTGGGGCATTACCCAGATTTGGCAGTGTAACTATGATTGCAGACAACATTTTGTGGGAATTTATGCTCTCTGGAAGTCTTTGTAAATACAACCAACATATGGGGTGACAATAAAGTTGCATATTTCTTAAAGTATCCCCCGTAAATCTGTCAGGCCCTAGTGAAAAGGGTATTAGAGTAGAAATAGCATTGGAAATTTCAGTAACAGAGAGGAAGTGTCTAATAACTGCTGTTGTTCCAAAGAGAAGCTAGGAGGTGGACTTTTGACAGGAAATTATCAATGTCAGTCATAGAAGATTGATACACCCAAGGGTTTGAATATATTAGATACAGTCTGCATGAGCCCTAACTTATTCACTATAACTGGGAGTAAGCTAAAGTGGAGTCATGATGGAAGACCACGGAATCTTTCATGGAAATAAGCTCCCCTTTTTCATTTGGTTGCACATGAAGCCTTGTAAATATGAGGGAAAGAGAGATTGCAAAACATTGGACTCTTTTCAGAATTAAAATGTATTTCCTGCAAAATAAGAACATTGCATTTTAAGGGTGTGTTCACACGGCGGAAAATTTTCCGCCCCGGGAGTTTTCGCCGCGGTCAGCCACGACGGGATTCCGATGCCATGCATCAGCATTCCGTCGCGACTAACCGCTCCTGAATGGGCCTAATCAGGAGCGCGGCTCGAGCCGCGGACACCGCGGGCGGAATCTGGTGCAAGATAGGTCATGTTGCTTTTTTTTTTTCCGCTAGCGGAAAAAAGCCACTAGAAGGAAAAAAACGCTACTGACTCCCATTGAAATGAATGGGAGGAGTTTTTTCAGGCGGATTTTGAGGCGGATTCCGCCTCAAAATCCGCTGCCAAAAAACTCCGTGCGAACATAGCCTAACAAGGCTCCTCTTATTTATTTATTTATGTATTTATTTATTTAATTATTATGTTTACCTGTATAGCGCCATCATATGGACTATTTAGCCCTTGTACATTAAGTGAGGAAACTTGTAACACCACAATATAGGATAACATATGATATGTAGACCCCTTCAGATGTCATATGTCAGCATAGCAGGGGACAAGAACACGTATTCTCAGAAGATACACAATAGATGCATAAGCCAAATGTGGAAACCGAAAGGAACCAAGGCCAAAAAATATACATACTATAAGTAACAGCGTAGTGTTTAAATACACGAATAACCAAGGGGGAGGGGGGAGTAAAAAGGTGATTCACACAAAATAAGTAACAATACAATACTAGTCAAATTCATCGCTCATCTTGCCCATTTGGACAAGGTCAGATATGAAATGACCGGGCGTCACCTAGGGTACAATGACTTTCAGCCCTGAAAACCAGTACTGTGCCAGTCCTTTTTAATACATTGTGGCTGGGGTGACCTATCAGTTGATGCCACAGGATCCTAGAGAGAGAGAAGCCAGCGTTGCAGTAGAAAAAAAAAAAAAAAGAGCACCTTTAATACAATGAAAATACACATGGACCAAAGTCTCCCTGAGAGCCGTCTCTGGTGCAGACTAAACCTTAGGGATTCTGTGAGCTCTGTCTAGGGTTAAGTCGATTTCTGATAAATGTGGAATAATCAGGCATTTAATATATGAAGTCAAGTCAATCGGCACAATATCCTCAGCAATACCCCAGATCTTAATATTGCTGCATCTTGATCGATCTCCAGCATCAGTAGCTTTAATTTTTAGCCACTTCACCTCCTCTTCCAATATATTGTGGACATCCACTAATTCATTGTGTGCTGTGGAGAACTCAACATCTTTTGTTCTGTATGAGCTGTACATTCTAGTGCATCAACATTACGTCGGAGTTTGCTGACCAGGGAGGACATACTTTTGTTAATGCTCAATTGCAGAAGGACCAGTATGCCCTTTAAAGTGTCATTCCCTGTCCTTCCACAGCAGCACAATACTGTAACCCCTCCCCCTCCTCAATATAAGGAAGGAAGTACCAACCCCCCCCAGCATGTGTTTTTTTCTGTCCTGTGTTGGTGGGACAGTTGGAGGTAAGGTTATACCTTCCCTATAGTGAGGTTATTCAGATTTCTGAATGAATTTCCCCTCCTCTCTCCTGTTTGTGTTTGTTTTGTCTGTCCTCCTGTGTGGAGTCTTTTTCTACCTTTGGTTCCTGTTGGAACAAAATTCAAAGGTTAAAACTCATTGTCTGTCTTTCCTGTCTCTGCTGCTTAGTCTGCTTAGCTGCAGGGAAAGTCCTTTTTTCAGCTGTTGTTTATAATGTGCCGCCGGACAGGTCTGCTGCCTTTAAGTGTCCACACTGAACCCTTTGTGGCTTTGTAAGCCTTGCATTGCTTGTGTTATTGCGATGCAGGGCGTTTCCTGCTACTTCTCTCCAGCTCCCTTGTGTGGTGGCGCTGGAGTCCAGAGTTCGCTGGCTTGTGTACTTGATGACATCTTTGAACCTCCTTCAGGTGAGCTACTAGGTAATGTTTTTATCTTAACTTCTGCCATTTTTTTTATAAAATCTGTGCGGGGCAGCTTTTTTCTTCCAAAAAAAAGAAAAATGAAGAGAAGAGAAATAAAGGGCTTTTATTTTCTATGTAACCTGTCACAGGTATTGGGAGAGTCTTTGCTCTCCATTTCTTCTATAGAAGTCTGCTGCTTCTTTTCCTCTGCCTCTTGTTGTTTGGCTTTCTTGCTATTTACTCTTACACTTGCAGTAAGATGTCTTCTGTGTCTGGTGGTGATGAATCCTCCAGGTAAGTCTGCGTCTAGGCGCAAACATCTAAACTGTCGCTCCTGTGAAATTCCCTTGCCTAACGGTTACAAATTCAATACATGCCACCAGTGCTGCTTGGGCAGCCCAGTGGCTCAGTGGTTGACACTGCAGCCTCACAGAGCTGGAGTACTGGGTTTGAATCCTTACAGGGGCGACATCTGCGGGAAGTTTGTGGTTCTCCCTATGTTTGCGTGGTGTACTCCAGTTTCCTCCCACACTCCAAAGGCTTGCTGGTGGGGGTATGGATTGTGAACCCTATATGGGACAGTGACTGTATGTGTCTGTGGAGCGCTGTGGAATATGATGGCGCTTCTGTCATACGATATGATGAGGTATTCAGGATCATAGAGGAAGCTAATTCTTCATCTGAGGATTCAGATACGTATATAGAAAAACCACTTATGGAAGTCCATCGGGTCAAGGGACCATGATGTTGACCTTGGGGAAGCCTCTAGTTCCACATCTAGGGGGCCTAGGGCCTTCAACGTGGACGGCATGCTTAAAAGAGCTATGTCCACCGAGTGAAAACACCCAGAGAAGCCCTGCGTTTTATCCAAGAGGTTCAAGACACTCTTCCCAATAGCTGAGGACCAGTTGGGACTTGGGTCCACCACCTAAGCTTGTCATGACAGTCGCCAAATTGTCCAGGTGAACACTTGTACCTTCTGAGGATGGGTCTAGCCTTCATGACCCCATGGACCACCAGGCAGAGTGCTCCCTAAGGAAAGCATTTACGGCTTTCTCTGCACAGTGTTTGATTGGTATCGCTACTAGTGAGGTAGCTAAGAAACTGTGCTCTGGCCTCTCTTCATTAAAAAGAGATATTGATTTGGGGGTCTCCAGGGACGAGTTGATGTCCTCTTTGAAGGGTATAGCCATTGAGGCGGATTACCTCAATGAAACTTTTTCTCCAGGTGAAGTTATCTGCCAAGTCTAGGGCCTTGATTTCAGTTTCCTGTCGCCCCCTATGGTTAAAACCTTGGAGGGCAGATTATGCCTCAAAATTTAATATTTGCAGGCAGAACACGATACAAGGACTAGTGGGAAAGGAAGGAAAGTCCTTCCACAGTCCTTCCATGGACAGAGCAGACAGCGTCATAGAGGACAGTCTCCTCAAAGACCGCCACCTGCAAGAGGTCACGTGTGGACATTCTAGGTTCCTGAGTGGGAACTCCAACCGTCTTTTTTTCCGTGATGACAGGAAAATCAGAAAGCCACATTACCTTCTCCCTCCTCCAAGACATGAAGCTCCTGTGGGGGAAACAGATCATGAGTCTTGGAGATAATCAGGTCCGGTTCCGGCATAGTTTTTTCTGTGCCTTCCCAGGACTGAATTATACAGACCTCTCACCTCCCTGCTGTCCATCACAACGTCAAGGGTCTGGAATTTATTCTTCAGTGTTTCTGGTTCCAAAACCTTCACCAGACTGGTTGATGATAATAGACCTACGATACCTCAGCAGAGCTATCTCGGAAAAAATTTCTGTATGGAAACATCTTTGATATCCATTCTCCACTCTGAACCTAAAGGATGTGCACCTCCACGTGTGGCATCCCAGAGCTGGCTATGGCTGGGCTGAGGGTGATCTCTGTGCATTGTATTATTTCCTGTTGCTGCATAGCCTGTGTGACATAGCAGGGGGTCCTGAGTCTCACACATCACAGCGCCACCTAGTGAGCCTCACACATGCATTACACCTCCCATAGGATTGAATAGTAACCAAATGTCCAATGGGAGGACATCGCCTGGGAAAAGGGGAGGAGTCAGCTGATCACTGGGTCCCCATGGTAACACCCCTGCAGGAAGGTCCTGCGTGTGAGGAGTTAGAAGTGTGGAGTGTTAGGAGGAAGAGGTGAGGAGATAAGTGTGATGTCCTGTGAAGAAAGCAGTGAGTTTAGTGCAGGAATCTCAAGTCCTAGACAGGCCCAGGAAGGTTGGAGAGCTGACATACTCCAGCTATTCAGAAGATCCTGTCCCCTGTCTGCCTAGCCATCGCCCTGAAGGAAGTCAAGCATCATTATCTTGTCAGCATGAGACTGTGGAGAGAACATTCTGGAACACGTGCTCCATAGCAAGTATCACAGGATCCAGGGGCCAAGGCCAGACCTGTGGAATATCCTGCCACCCTGACTATTGCACCCCGAAACTCTGAGCTATCAGGACCACATAACGTGAGTGGGGAATATTATGCACTAGTATCATGGTGGGCATCCTCCTATGAGCCAAATAGGAGCCCAGACACACCTTAGGGCTGTAACACTGAAGTATAAGGGCTAGGAACACCTTTCATCAAGTCTACCCTGCACCCCAGGACTTTGCTGTGTCACCAGGCGTACCCCGTTGTTTTGTATTGAAGAAACTGTTTAAGCATTTGTGCCTCCACACCCATGGAAGTAAAAGTTCAACTTTACAACCGTTTCTGTGTCTGACTCTGCACCGACAACATCAGGGCGCCCCAAACACCACCAGTCGGCACAGTATAGGGGAAGCGCCCCGGGGGAACAATCACCACCAACATTTGTGCAGCCCCCTCATCACCGGTACCAGTGGTGGTAACGTGGGACAGCACCAGCGCTGCGCCCTCGTGACCAGAGACCGTGACAAGTCTGCGCTGTTTGCACCCCGCAATCCCAACTGCAGCGTTACCTTCCGTCTGGTCACCGCACACATCCCTATTCTTCCTGCTCACAGGAAATACCTAAGAATTGCAGTGGTTGTAGAGGGTCGGCTGAGACACCTCCAATTCACCGCACTTCCAGTCGAAATAACATCAGCACCCTACGTATTCACCAAGGTGGTATCTACGGTAGCTGAGTCACTGAGAATCCAGAGGTTCATGTGTGTTCCTTATCTGGAAGACTGGCTGTTAAAAGTCTCTCAAGAGAAGGCCTACTACTGCATCTATTTATCACGATGAATTGACTCCAACAATTGGGGTGGATTATAAATTGGGGAAAGTACCAAATATTACCAGCAACCCAGAAAACATTTCTAGAGTTCATACTTGATTTAGGCCTAATGAAAATATCTCTTCCTCCCTCCAGAAGGGAAAGAATCATCAAGGCCACAAAATTCCTGCTGGTTCCTCGGCCAATCACCATCAGGACAGGCATAAAGTTTTGGGATTGATGTCATCAGCTGTATAAGCAGTCCCTTGCGAAGTCCTGTTGGCCTGGAATTGCAAAACCAGTGGTCTAGACAGTTTTTTCCTGTCTCAGGAAGCCCGCTCGTCCCTCAAGTGGTGGATTCCGCTAAAAAACGGAATTTCCACAGTCCAGCCTCGCTGGACCCTGTTGACTACAGATGCATCACTCACAGGTTGGGGAGCCCACCTGAACGACTTTCCGGCCCAAGGGCATTGGAATTCCCTTGAGAATATGATGTCATCCAATTGGAGAGAACTCCGAGCAGTAAAACTGGCACTGCTTCACTTTGCCGACCACTTGAAGGACAAGGCAGTCCGTGTAAGATCGGACAATATGACGACCGTCCTTTATTTAAACAAGCAGGGAGGAAATCAGTCACAACCTCTTCTAAGCGAAGTGGGGAAGATCTTGAGTTGGGCAGAGAAGAACTTAACCATTTTTCTGCCGTACATATCAGAGTGTCACTCAATGTAGTGGCAGATCAATTGAGTCGTGGCATCACTGTTCCAGGGGAATGGTCTCTCCATCCAGAAGTCTTTCAAGCAATCACCCTGAAATAGGGTCATCCAGAGATAGACCTGATGGCAAGCAGACTCAATGCCAAGGTAGAGAAGTTCTGCTCTCTATACAAGGAGGACAATCCCTTGGCTGTGGATGCCCTGTCCATCCCTTGGAGGTTCAGGCTGGCATACATATTCCCTCCAATCTCCATGATACCAAAGGGTATTGATGAGAATCAGACAAGACTAAGTCTCTGTAATTGCTATCATTCCATTCTGGCCAAAGAGAGCTTGGTTTTCCCATCTCATTCAAATGAGTCACAGGATATATTGGAGGCTTCCCCCAATTCAGTACCTGGTGTCTCAAGGGCCCAGGCTCTGCCAAGATCTGAAATCCTTCAATCTGACAGCCTGAAGATTAACCATTCTCTATTACCCCCTCATAGATTGTAAGCCCTTGCGGGCAGGGCCCTCTATCCCACTGTACCAGTTGGTCTCTGTTAGCATCATCTGTTTTGTATATCTGGTGTACCGTATGTAAATCCACAAATGTAAAGCACCATGGAATTAATGGTGCTATATAAATAATCAATAATAATAACATAATTATTAACGTAATAATAATATTACGATCTAAGGGACTCTCAGAAGCTGTTTTAAGCACTCTCTCTCTAGCTAGAGTAGAGTCTACAAATAAAAATTACGCCTGGATCTGAATCATCTTCATCTCCTGGGCATCAGGTAGAGGAATTGAAAGCTTGGATCCTTCCATTCCAGAGATCCTGGAATTCCTTCAGGACAGCTTGGACAAGGGCCTTAGCCCTTTCACTTGAAAGCTCAGGTTGCTGCCCTGTCAGCCTGCTTAGATAAGCAGCTATCTGCAGACCCGCTGGTTAAAAGATATTTTAAGGGTGCATTCAGGCTTAGACCCACCCAATCCCTCAATGGGATTTATCTACTGTTTTAAAGGGGTTATGTGATTCCCCCCTTGGAGCCTCTAGAAGAGGTTGAGATTAAATTTCTCACACTAAAGTCAGTGTTCCTTTTGGCCATAACCTCAGCTCAGAGAGTTGGTGAGTACAACTAAGATTTATGCCAGGGTTCCTCCCTAAGGTACCTATATTCTAACCTAAACCAGGTTATCTCATTACCAGTTTTCTATCCTAGTCCTTCATCTCTGGAGGAATTTAAACTTCACTCCCTGGATGTGGCCAGATGCCTCGGAATTTATATTCAGAGATCTCGGCCTTTTAGACAGTCAGATAACTTTTTTCTACCATTTGCTGGGAAAAATAATGGGCTCAAGGCCTCTAAAGCCTTCTTGGCACAATGAAGCCATAAAATTGGCTTTCACTTCACAGAGGTTAGACCCCCCTGAGTTTCTTAGAGCTCATTCTACAAGAGACATTTCTACCTTTTGGGTGGAAAGAAGCTCTGTTCCTTGGGTACAAATTTGTTCGTCAGCTTCTTGGAGCTCTCTCCATACCTTTGTTAATCATTACAGATTTAACACCCGGCGTACGGAGGCCACTTCTTTTGGCCATTCCGTGTTAAAATCAATTCTTCAAGAGGGCCCTCCCTAGGGTTTTCTTTCTAGATCCCTAATATTGTGCTGCTGTGGGATGACAGGGAAGTGTAGATTATGATGTTAATCTGTTTTCCCTTAGTCCCAACAGCAGCACAAGGCTCCCTCCCTATGTGTTATGTATTTGTCTTCATAATTACACGCTGGGGGGTTGGTACTTCCTTCCTTATATTGAGGAGGGGGAGGGGTTACAGTATTGTGCTGTTGTTGGGACTAAGGGAAAACAGATTAACATCATAATCTACATGTAGTGATTGACTAATTAGATGACGGGAATTCAGAGATGTCACAGTGACCCGCCATAGGAAGAAGATGCAGATTGATGGAGTCTTGCTGAATGCATTTTTTGAACGCTGGATGCTTTCTAGCAGGAGAGGAGGTGGGTGAGGAACTGGATCCTCTTTTATGGTTTTCCTTATGTGGGGTCAGGGTATGGTGAGAGAATCATCTGTTCAATCTGGAGTAACAGAATCTTTGAGGATCAGAGCGAGATAGAGAACAAGAGTTCCTGAGATTGCATGTCTTCCATCAAAGAAGAAGTTTTTCAGGAGTGTTGTTTCCAAAATATTCAGTAAGCTTCCTGGGTGCCGTGGAGGTATTCTTTATCTTTGTTATGATGCAATGCGGAGAAACAGTATGCAGGATTCTCAATCTGGCTGCTGCACCTTTAATGCTACCATGTCTACCTGGGAAGCCACACACTCCAAAAACTGTTAAGCGGGTATCCTGGGCACAACAGATTTTGGGACATTCGTCTCTGATGCAAGCTGGGCACAACATATTAAGCACTGAAATGACATATTCCTGGAAAAATTGTCATTTTCACCTTTAACCATCAGCTGCCTATTCATTTCTGGAAAATAAATTAATGCAAAGATTGGGGGTTAAAAATGCTCACTGTACCCTGGATAAAATCCATCAGGGATGTCAGGGAATTCGACTTTACTGGCACTTCAGGTCTCTGCAAAAGTGTCATGACGTCCTAAAACCAAACCTTCTAAATCTGTGCTCCAAAAACCAAAATAGCACTCCTTCCATCTGTGCCTGGCTGTGCCCAAACAGCAGATTATACCCACATACAGTGGGGAAAAAAAAGTATTTAGTCAGCCACCAATTGTGCAAGTTCTCTCACTTAAAAAGATGATTGAGGCCTGTAATTGACATCATAGGTAGACCTCAACTATGAGAGACAAAATGAGAAAACATATCTAGAAAATCACATTGTCTGATTTTTAAAGAATTAATTTGCAAATTATGGTGGAAAATAAGTATTTGGTCAATAACAAAAGTTCATCTCAATACTTTGTTATATATCCTTTGGCAATGACAGAGGTCAAACGTTTTCTGTAAGTCTTCACAAGGTTGGCACACACTGTTGCTGGTATGTTGGCCCATTCCTCCATGCAGATCTCCTCTAGAGCAGTGGTGTTTTGGGGCTGTCGCTGGGCAACACGGATTCAACTCCCTCAAAAGGTTTTCTATGGGGTTGAGATCTGGAGACTGGCTAGGCCACTCCAGGACCTTGAAATGCTTCTTACGAAGCCACTCCTTCGTTGCCCTGGCGGTGTGCTTGGGATCATTGTCATGCTGAAAGACCCAGCCACGTTTCATCGTCAATGCCCTTGCTGATGGAAGGAGGTTTGCACGCAAAATCTCACGATACATGGCCCCATTCATTCTTTCATGTACACGGATCAGTTGTCCTGGTCTCTTTGCAGAGAAACAGCCCCAAAGCATGATGTTGCCACCCCGATGCTTCACAGTAGGTATGGTGTTCTTTGGATGCAACTCAGCATTCACTCTCCTCCAAACACGACGAGTTGTGTTTCTACCAAACAGATCTACTTTGGTTTCATTTGACCATATGACATTCTCCCAATACTCTTCTGGAACATCCAAATGCTCTCTAGCAAACTTCAGACGGGCCCGGATAGGTACTGGCTTAAGCAGGGGGACACGTCTGGCACTGCAGGATCTGAGTCCCTGGCGGCGTAGTGTGTTACTGACGGTAGCCTTTGTTACGTTAGTCCCAGCTTTCTGCAGGTCATTCACTAGGTCCCCCTGTGTGGTTCTGGGATTTTTGCTCACCATCCTTGTGATCATTTTGACCCCACGGGGTGAGATCTTGCGTGGAGCCCCTGATCGAGGGAGATTATCAGTGGTCTTCTATGTCTTCCATTTTCTAATTATTGCTCCCACAGTTGTTTTCTTCACACCAAACTGCTTGCCTATTGCAGATTCAGTCTTCCCAGCCTGGTGCAGGTCTACAATTTTGTTTCTGGTGTCCTTCCACATCTCTTTGGTCTTCACCATAGTGGAGTTTGGAGTGTGACTGTTTGAGGTTGTGGACAGGTGTCTTTTATACTGATAACAATGTCAAACAGGTGCCATTACTACAGGTAATGAGTGGAGGACAGAGGAGCCTCTTAAAGAAGAAGTTACAGGTCTGTGAGAGCAACAAATCTTGCTTGTTTATAGGTGACCAAATACTTATTTTCCACCATAATTTGCAAATAAATTCTTAAAAAATCAGACAATGTGATTTTCTAGATATGTTTTCTCATTTTGTCTCTCATAGTTGAGGTCTACCTATGATGACAATTACAGGCCTCTCTCATCTTTTTAAGTGGGAGAACTTGCACAATTGGTGGCTGACTAAATATTTTTTTCCCCCCACTGTATGGCATTAAGTATGTTATCCTGGATACAACAGTGTCATATTTGTGGGCATAAACTTCAGTTTGGGCACATTGGGTACACCAATTTCCCTACTATTTCCCCAGTAGCTCCTATGATTGCGGGGGTCACTTCTGGCTTCTTTTCCCTTGTAAGCTCTAAATTAGGGTATACCTTTATATACGCTTACACTGCTTATACATTCCTTTCCTGATGCAGCCAGTTGTGTTCTAATGATTTGGCGATTTTGGGGGTTTTTGGCTAATCATTTTTTTTTTTTTTTTTGTGATATAGCCATATGAGGGCCTTTTTTGCGGTATGAGATGCATTTTGTAATGACAAAATTTTTGGGTGGCTATCTTATTGACTAATTTTTATTAACTCTTTCTTGGTGGATTAAAACAACAAGCAAAATAAAAAACATCAATTCTGGCATTGCATTTTACTTTATAAATTTGGGGACATAAATCAATTATTTTTGCATGACCATCTTTTGAGATGCGTAACATTTTTATTTTTTTGGTTGACAGAGTTGTTTATGGGCTTATTTTTTGCGTGATGACCTGCTTTTTTATTGGTGCTGTTTTGGGGTAAATATAACTTTTTGATCACTTTTTATAGTATATCTCCTGCTTTTTTTTTCTGTTTCCCCCCCCCCCCCCCGATATTCATCGTGCAGGTTAAATAATGTTTAAGTTTTAGTGTACGGATTGTTATGGACGTGGTGATACCAAATACATATTGTTTTTAATAATTTTTAGGGTTTTCTTTTCACTATTCACTTTATATAGGAAAGGGGCATTTTGGGGCTTTATTCGTTTACTAATTTTTTTTTAATACACTTTATTTTTTCCACTTTTTTTTTCACATTTTCTACATGTCACACTAGGGGCCTATACCAACGATGCTCTGATAGCTGCTTCAGAACTATACACTGCAATACACGTGTATTGCAGTATATAGAGGAAGTCAGCCTATGCAGACGCATAGGCTGACTTTCTCCCATTGTAGTATAATGTTATACCATGTTAGCCATTGAAAGTAGTGGAAGAGTGAAGAAATCAGGCGATACCTTTTAGAGCCTAACTGAGTATATTTATAAGTAAGCTTTCAAGAGTACTGGCTCTCTTCTTCAGACATGGTGTTATACAAGAACTGAAAATTCACAGATTATTTATACTCTATACACATGATCTTCAAAGGATTTTAGAGTCCTTAAAAAAAACAAAAAAACAAAATGCAATCTAAGTAGAGAAGTTATTTACAACAGGTCAAAAAACAATCTGGAAAGTTGTGGTGCGTGACAGAGGGATCTGTTATCTGTTTGCTATCAGGAGGTGATTTGTGACCCTCACAGTTCATACATACTGTGAAATGAAGCTGGCATGAATATTAAGTCCAAATTGCAGAGTTTGAAATTTTTGCATAAACTTGTATTCCGATTCTTTCCTTTCTTCCTGCGTCTTAAAATGTCCCATTAAAACCACAACCCGCAAATCTTCAATAGAGTGGTTTTCTCCGGAGAAATGTGCGGCCACTGGGAGATCTGTTCTGCTGATATTAATATTGGATCTATGTGAGTTCATTCGTTGACTAAGTCTCTGCCCTGTTTCCCCCACGTAGAGGCCTGTGGTGGGACATTGCACACACATTATGAGGTACACCACATTGGAAGACCTGCAGGAAAATGTCCCCCTAATTCTGTGCACCTGTTGTGACTGTGGGATAGGTACACTGTCAGCGGTGTGGATGTGCTTGCAGATCATGCACCTTTTTTGTAGGCAAGGTGAGGTGCCATTTTCAGTTGGGGCCTTCAGGGAACTCCGGACAATAATACGTTTCAGGTTTGGTGGTTGTCGAAAGGAAAGGAGAGGGGGTGTACCTCATAATATGTGTGCAATGTCCCACCACAGGCCTCTACGTGGGGGAAACAGGGCAGAGACTTAGTCAACGAATGAACTCACATAGATCCAATATTAATAACAGCAGAACAGATCTCCCAGTGGCCGCACATTTCTCCGGAGAAAACCACTCTATTGAAGATTTGTGGGTTGTGGTTTTAATGGGACATTTTAAGACGCACGAGGAATGGAAAGAATCGGAATACAAGTTTATGCAAAAATTTCAAACTCTGCAATTTGGACTTAATATTCATGCCAGCTTCATGTCACACTATGTATGAACTGTGAGGGTCACAAATCACCTCCTGATAGCAAACAGATAACAGTTCCCTCTGTCACGCACCACAACTTTCCAGATTGTTTTTTGACCTGTTGTAAATAACTTCTCTACTTAGATTGCATTTTGTTTTGGGTTTTTTAAGGACTCTAAAATCCTTTGAAGATCATGTGTATAGAGTATAAATAATCTGTGAATTTTCAGTTCTTGTATAACACCATGTCTGAAGAAGAGAGCCAGTACTCTTGAAAGCTTACTTATAAATATACTCAGTTAGCCTCTAAAAGGTATCGCCTGATTTCTTCACTCTTCCATTTCTCCCATTGTGGCAGGATCAACCAGGTAAGTGGTCTCCTGGCAACCCAAGGTCATTGGTCAGACCCTGGGCTGCCGAAAATACATAGCAGAAGTCATGTTTGACTGTGGAATCCAAGGGGTTAAAAACCCCAGATTGGAGCTGAACTCCAACTGGGGGTTAATGGAGCCGGTGTTAGTTTTCAATCACAGCTAACACCCCCTCCCGATGCTGCCTGCTCAGATAGTGAGCGGGTGGCCGGCCAGTGACGTACAATTACGTCCATTTGCACCAAGTACCAGGTGCCCATGATGTAATAGTATGTCATGTGTCGCTAAGGGGTTAAGGACTTGTTAGTAAACTACCTGCAACCTGCATCTCTGGATGCAGCCATGATTCTCTCCATTAGTTTGGACCAGCATTTATGTGACTCCTTTGACTCCATTCCTCTGCCTCCACTTGAGTCCACTCTTAAGTCATACTCTGAACCTATGCAGCTAGGAGTCACTATGTTGACTCCTGACAAGAGAACTTATCAAAGGCAAAAAGGACTTTGTTTCTATTGTGGAGATGCCAATCACTGGCTAAAGAACTGTCCTAAATGTCTAAGTCAAGAAAGTCTTCAGCGCCTAGGTGGTTCATGGGAAAGCTACCTAGGTGATCAGGTATTTCCTTGTTTGTCTTAGACAATTCTGTACTCTGCGCAGGGATCAGCTAATGGTAAAATGCTTGCTGGTAAAGTATTTATTGATTGTGGTTCTGTAGCTAATTTTTTATACTCTCGGGTTGATAAGCAGTTGGGGATCTCTGTTTCCTCTGGTGACTTCTGTCAATGTTACTGCTGTGGACGGTACCCCACTGTCTCAGGGCCAGGTTAAATATGCCACTGCACCAGTCACTCTGGAAATAGACTCTGTGCATTCTGAAGCTATTTCTTTTCTTGTTCTAGATAATTTACCTGCAGAATTTGTGTTGGGACTTCCATGGTTATGTTCCCATACTCCAGTACTTGACTGGGAAAAAGAGGAGCTGGCTAAATGGAGCTCTAAATATAATGCTACTTGTTTTCCCTTGCCTGTCTCTGGTATATCTTGTAATACCTTGATTTTTTTTCTAAAGACATAGTAGATTCTGCTGAGACTTGTAGCACCTCTCTGCCATTTGGGTCTAATAATAACGCAAATGGCTCAGTTGATGTTACTTGCACTAATATTCCTAGTTGTGACTCTCCTCCCGCCTGCAAGCAAAATGTTCTGAGATGGAGATGGAGTCTAGCAAACTATTTACAGTCTGGGATCAGGACTACCAGTCTGTTTACAGAAGGAGGTCTAATGCTATAAGTAAAATCTGTCATCTGCAGACTCAGTGTGTCCAGTTATATTTTTTGACATTTGGCTGCATATTGGTATACTGTATATTCACATGCACATACAGTATACATAGCATATTAGGAGTTGCCTATATGACATGCTTTTCTATCATTATTATTATTATTTATTTATATAGCACCATTAATTCCATGATGCTTTACATTTGAGGGTTTACATACGGTACACAAAATATACAAAACAAATGTAATACTAACAGTGACCCACTGGCACAGTGGGATAGAGGGTCCTGCCCGCAAGGACTTACAATCAATGAGGGAAGAGGGTTAGAGACAGAAGGTGAGGGCAGAGACTGTACAGATGGTGGTGTGGTGAAAATAGCATTATTGGAGGTTGTAGGCCTTCCTGAATAGGTGAATCTTCAGGGCCTTCTTGAAGCTTGTGACTGTGGGGAACAGTCTTATGTGTCTTAATGAGTTCCAGAGTATGGGGGATGCACGGAGAAGTCTTGGAGATGATTGTGTGAAGAGTGGATAAGAGCAGAGCGGAGTAGGAGGTCTTTGGAGGATCGGAGGTTACGTGTGGGCAGGTAGTGGGAGATTAGGTCGGAGAAATATGGAGGGGACAGGTTGTGGATGGCTTTGTATGTCAGCATTAGTAATTTGAACTCTATTCGCTGGGCAACGGGAAGCCAGTGAAGGGATTGGCAGAGGGCAGTGGCCGATGAAGAACGGGGGGAGAGGTATATTAAGCGAGCAGCACAGTTTAAGGTGGACTGGAGGGGGGCAAGAGTGTTAGCTGGGAGGCCATGGAGAAGGGTGTTACAGTAGTCTAGGCGGCAGATTATGAGGGCGTGGACTAGCATCTTTATGGTTTCAGGGGTGAGGAAGGAGTGGATTCGATGGATGTTCTTGAGATGGAGGCGGCAGGAGGTGTTGAGGGTTTGAATATGCGGCTTGAAGGACAGGTCAGAGTCTAAGGTTATCCCAAGCTAGCGGACCTGTAAGTGTGGTTCCATTAACTTTGATAGATGGGTCAGGTATTGGGGCCGTGCGAGGAGGGGTGAAGATTATGAACTCCGTTTTCTCCATGTTGAGTTTGAGAAAGCGGGAGGTGGAGAGAAAGGAGGCTACAGCTGCTAGACATTCTGGGACTCTGGACAACAGAGAGGTAATGTCTATTTCAGATAGATATATTTGGGTGTCGTCAGCATAGCAATGGTAATGGAAACCATGAGATTCTATGAGTTGGCCAAAGCCAAGGGTGTAGATGGAGAACAGGAGGGGTCCTAGGACGGAGCCTACAGAAAGAGGAGGTGGCGGGGAGGTGGTGTGCGAGTGGGAGATGCTGAATGTGTGGTTGGTGAGGTATGAGGAGATCCAGGAAAGGGCCAGGTCTGAGATGCCAAGGGATGAGAGTGTTTCTAACAGGAGGGAATGGTTGACTGTGTCAAAGGCAGAGGAGAGGTAGAGGAGGAGGACAGAGTAGTGACACATGGCTTTGGTCATTAGTGACCTTAGTTAGGGCAGTTTTTATGGAGTGATGGGGTCTGAAGCCTGACTGTAGTCTGTCAAAGAGCACATTGGACGAGAGATAGGAGGATAGTTCAGAGTGGACATGTTGCTCCAGTAATTTAGAGGCATATGGGAGCAGTGAGATGGGGCGATAGTTGGCTGGAGAGGACGGGTTGAGGGAGGGTTTCTTAAGTATAGGTGTGATGGTAGCATGTTTGAAGGCAGAAGGGAAGGATCCATTGGTTAGGGATAGGTTGAAGTGGGATTTAGAGATTAGGGTGAAGAGCTTTTCATCAGTGAAGGTGGAGAAACAGGTTAAAGAAGCAGAGCACCAAGCAGTTGGGTAGAGTGGTTGTCGGGGGTGTAGAGTGAGACTGTCTCTGATGGTGTCAATTTTGCTTTTGAAATAAGAGGCAAAGTAATCAGCTGTTATAAGTGATGTCTGAGGGGGTGCAGGAGGATGGAGAAGGGAGTTGAAGGTGGTGAATAGCTGTTTGGGGTTGCGGGATAGGGAAGATATTAGTGTGGAGAAGTAGACCTGTTTTGCAGAGGTGAGTGCATTCTTGCATGTGATAACTGCCTCTTTGTACCTAAGGAAGTCCTTCTGGGAGTGGCTTTTCTTCCAGAGGCGTTCTGCAACCCATGAGGCATGTCTCAGTTTTTTAGTCAGTCAGTCTGCCAGGGCTGTCTATTGATCAGTCGAGCTCTGGTGTTAGTGAAGGGGGCCACAGAGTCAAGGGCTGAAGTGATGGTGGTAATGTAAAGGTCAGTGGCAGTATCTGCGTCCTGGAGTGAGGATATGTCAGGGAGTGGTAGGAGAGAGTCTGAGAGTGTGCGGATGTCAAGGCGATTAAGTTTCCTGCAGGGGCATGTTGGTTTAGGGGTTGGGGGGTCTATTACAGAGGAGAGGGCAGAGAATGTCAGCAGGTTGTGGTCAGAGAGCATAGACAGAGAGTTAGAGAGGTTGACTAGAGAGCAGAGGTGGGTAAATAGGAGGTTGAGCGTGTGCCCCTTTGTGTGGGTGGCAGAGGGGGACCATTGAGAGAGACCAAAGGAGACAGTGAGGGACAGGAGACTGAAAGCGGAGTGGTGGTGTGTGTTAATGGGGACGTTCACTCAATGACCTAAGGCTAACATCCTCTATTATCAGAACCTCTCATGCTCGTATACAAGACTTCTCCTGAGTTGCACCAGTTCTCTGGAATGCTCTATCCCAGACTATTAGATTAACCCCCAATTTCCACAGCTTTAAGCGTAAACTAAAGACATATCTTTTCAGACAGGCCTATCACAACTCCTAATGTAAACCCTTCTGTAGTTAGAATCCCTAAAACATACCCTCCTCTGTTGATGTTCCAACATTACCTCACAGGATATGACGCCGTATCAGACTAACTTTATATGTCCAGGCACCATCTGCACGTTAAAGGACATGACTGGTGACGGCTCATACAGCTTTATATATGTGTAATGACAGTAACCTCTATTACACAATTGTCTGACCATTGTACAAACAATGCTATGTCTTTTGCCGCCCCTGCTACCTCCTGTGTCACCCCCTCTACCTCATAGATTGTAAGCTCTTGCGAACAGGGCCCTCAGTCCCAGTGTGTGAATTGAATATTTCTTTGTAATGTATCTTTTTGTCAGTACTTGAACCCTATAAATTGTACAGTGATGCGGAATATGTTGGCACTATATAAATAAAATGTATTATTATTATTATTTGTTGAAATCACCCATGATGGTGGAGGTACAAGTAGATAGGAAGTACATTATCTAGGTGATGAAGTGGTCGATAAAGGCAGCAGTAGGTCCTGGCGGTCAATATATGACGGCCAGTTGGAGGTTGGAGGGCGAGTAAATGCGAACAGAGTGCACTTCAAAGGAGGGGAGGGTGAGAGGTTTATTGTTGGGGCGGGGTGTGTGCGAGAATTGCAGACCTCCATAGGAGAGGGCAGCAGGGGAGGTAGTGTCTGAGGGTGTTATCCATGCTTCTGTGATACCAAGAAATGTTAATTTATGAGAAATGAAGAGGTTGTGGATGTAGTCAAGTTTGTCACGTACAGAGTGAGCATTCCATTGTGTACCAGGGAGGGCGTGGGGAGGGGCAGGAGTGGGTTAGATAGGTGTAAGGTTTAGGGGGTTCCATGCACTGATGCCGGTTGTGCGGAAAGATCCGACAGCAGGGAATTGCTGTGGTGGTCCAGGATTAGGAGATCTGTCACCAGAAGTAAAAAGTAGCAGTGAGAGGGATAGCAGGTGTAAATAGGAGAGAGTGTGAGTTGTGTGTGTCTGGGGCGGAAAGCTTGTAGGTTTGTGAGTAGCTGTGCAGAGAAGGTCAGATGGTGGGGTAGAATAGATGGAGAGCTAAAGATATTCTTAGTGACATGGCTGGTTTGGGGTGGAAAAGTGGTTTTTACAAGTATGGGAAGAACAACATTGATTATAGTGAGAAGCACTGAAGCACTGTAGATAATAGCTAGGTTTTGTTTTTTAGTGGGTGGTTGTTACCTTCAGTTCCAATTCTGGCCTGTACACTTTAGAGATACACTTTGAAGATGCAAATTGACCTAGGTCAAATTGACCAGTGGCCTTACATTTATACTAACTAGGAATACATTTGTTTCATGTGTATCAGGTGTGAATAAGGGGTGTGGAAGCATGCAAAGAATCAGAGACATCAGGAAGGGACAGGTGAGAAACCAGCAGGGGGATGGAGACAGTAGTTTCAAAGTTTATATAATTACAAAGTGGAAAATAGCATACCAGCAGATAGATATAATAAAATCAGCAAACAGAGGTATATTATGAATGGAGCAGGAGAGGTTCAGTATATGGGTCCAGATGTATGACACATACCAGCAGATAGATATAATAAAATCAGCACGCAGAGTTATATTATGAATGGAGAAGGAGAGGTTCAGTATATTGGTCCTTATGCATTGTATCTTTTCACTAATTTACTTGTATAATGTGTCTTATTGTGACTGTACTCTGTGTCTTTGCTCCTTTTTATTCAATGTGCTTTTTAGTATTTATTCAATAAAAATGAATTTTATTACTTACTTTTGCTCATTCAGTTTCATATTGTGGTTTCTATATATTTAATCACTGTATTTTGTGAGATTTCCATATATTTGCCTATGTTCTTGTGTTGTGCTCATTTTCCATATCGTGGATTCTTTGGCGTAAACACTAACAGAGGCCAACCTTGCACCAGACGAGTTCATCTGCAGACCTGGTAAGTATGGAGAGCGCAGGGTCTGTACCCTATGGAGGGTATTCAGGTAAGTTGGGTTCTATAGAATGGCAGGTCCAGCACCTGCTGGCTAGGTCCAAGTTAGAGCCAAAATAAGGCACAGGAGATGCAACAGGCACGCTCGCTGAGGTATTGCACATGGCCTGCACAGGTCTCAGAGCATATGAGCTCCTCTATAATGAGGTCTGTAGTGTAGATAAAAGATGGCTCAAGAGAGGCTAAACTGATCCAAGGACATTCACCGGGTGTGGTATGTTGGCCAAAATTGATATGAGCTGCTATAAGCAAGAGTAAATGTCAGATCACTAAGAACAAATGGCCATCTTAGTTTGAAGCCAGACTCCTATCCCCTTAATTACTCTCTTCAGACTTTATGTAAGGTAAAAGTTAAACTGTATAGTCAATATTTAGTGCAATGCTAAGAAAAAGTCCCCCCTTCCAGAGGTAACTGTGTTTTTTTTATAATCCTACAAAATACATACAGTATACGAATGGTGTGTTAGTTAACATTTTTTTTTCATTTAGTACCTACCAACCGTATTGCCCATTTTTAAAAATAATTGCTCCTGAAACTTGTTGTTTTTGAAAAGTGAAAGGAGAGAGTCATGCATGGTTGGTCATCTCTTCATTCACTGTGGCTGCAGCACTAACTGGAATGAGCTCGGGGAATGCCGTTCCGTACATAGTTGCAGGTCCCTTTCTGAGTTTATCAGACATCTGCTATATAACATTGATGATGACAGTTGATTTTCATAGATGCGCTGTGAGTTCCTACAACTTGATTCTTGATGCAAGATAAAAGTTTGCTGAGCCTTGATAGTTGTGGTCCTTAGGAAAATTATATTTCTTAAGAAAAAATAGATTTTCTATGACCTTTCAAACATGCTTGTAAATGAGATTGAACAGTACCTTCTTTAGAAAAACAAAATTTATCATTTGCAAGTTCTCAACGATTCAAAATGAATCTCTTACAAGATAGATTACAACAGTAGGTGTAAATTGTGACTGACTGCTTCAAAGTACAATACAGTAACTGTGCTGACCCAGTGAAGGCATAAATTACAGATCTATTATTATAAAATGTAATGTGCCATATTCTGGAACTCTCACCTTTTAAAAGGAACCTGTCAGGTGGTTTTTCCACTATAAACTGTCCCTATCGTGTATAGAATAAAGTGATTCCCTTTCCATTGCTGCTCCTCTGTAATGTTTCTGTTGCAACAAAGTGAAGTTCTAAATGTTTGTAAGCATAAACAATATTTAATGAGTAGTTATGGTGATGGGAGCAGCTTTAGCCTAGTTACGCTGCCACGTGCTTGTCACACCTCCTGGGAATGACTAACACCTCTCTCACAATCCCCTCACTCCCTGTTGTAATGATGGAGACGTCAATCAAACCCAGGAGGTGAGTTTAGCAAGCAGACAGCGTGACTAGGCTGAAGCTGCGCCCTGCCCACTATTTGCAAGTTAACCTATCTACTTAGGTTAACTTGCATATGAATTTTATGATTTCCGATATTTATAACTTCCCTTTCTTGCACCAGAAAGATTACAGAGGAGCAGCAATGGAAAGGGAACTACTTCATCCTGCACATGATGGGGACGCTTTATGGTAAATAAATAAATAATAACACCCGACAGGTTACCTTTAAGTCATTAACTACAAGTTAGTGCTCTGACTCTACTATCCATACCGTCATTATTCCATCCAGAAGACCAGTCTCTGGTTTGGGTGGGGCTTGCAGACGCTCCATTGACCACTTATCTACTATGGTGCTAACATAAGGGTTATCCACATTCAGAATACGAAAACCAGTTAGATTCACTCCAGAGTAACGATATGGTTCTAGGTCCAATGCGTAGAGGTCCTGTTGAGGAACATAAAAGTATTATTAGAACCTTAGCACTAAAGCAAGTATGTTTTTAACACAGAAATTCATTATATATACACAATGCCTTGCAAAAGTATTCGGCCCCCTTGAACTTTTCAACCTTTTGCCACATTTTAGACATTAAACATAAGGATATAAAATTTAAATTTTTGGGTGAAGAATCAACAACAAGTGGGACACAATTGTGAAGTGGAACGAAATTTATTGGATATTTTAAGCTTTTGTAAAAAATAAAAAACTGAAAAGTGTGGCGTGCAATATTATTCGGCCCCCTTAAGTTAATACTTTGTAGCGCCACCTTTTGCTGCGATTACAGCTGCAAGTCGCTTGGGGTATGTCTCTATCAGTTTTGCACATCGAGAGACTGAAATTCTTGCCCATTCTTCCTTGGAAAACAGCTGGAGCTCAGTGAGGTTGGATGGAGAGCGTTTGTGAACAGCAGTTTTCAGCTCTTTCCACAGATTCTCGATTGGATTCAGGTCTGGACTTTGACTTGGCCATTCTAACACCTGAATACGTTTATTTGTGAACCATTCCATTGTAGATTTTGCTTTATGTTTGGGATCATTGTCTTGTTGGAAGATAAATCTCCGTCCCAGTCTCAGGTCTTTTGCAGACTCCAACAGGTTTTCTTCCAGAATGGTCCTGTATTTGGCTCCATCCATCTTCCCATCAATTTTAACCATCTTCCCTGTCCCTGCAGAAGAAAAGCAGGCCCAAACCATGATGCTGCCACCACCATGTGTGACAGTGAGGATGGTGTGTTCAGGGGGATGAGCTGTGCTGCTTTTACGCCAAACATATCGTTTTGCATTGTGGCCAAAAAGTTCGATTTTGGTTTCACATGACCAGAGCATCTTCTTCCACATGTTAGGTGTGTCTCCCAGGTGGCTTGTGGCAAACTTTAAACAAGATTTTTTATGGATATCTTTGAGAAATGGCTTTCTTCTTGCCACTCTTCCATAAAGGCCAGATTTGTGCAGTGTACGACTGATTGTTGTCCTATGGACAGACTCTCCCACCTCAGCTGTAGATCTCTGCAGTTCATCTCTTGGCTGCATCTCTGATCAGTTTTCTCCTTGTTTGAGATGAAAGTTTAGAGGGACGGCCGGGTCTTGGTAGATTTGCAGTGGTCTGATACTCCTTCCATTTCAATATGATCGCTTACACAGTGCTCCTTGGGATGTTTAAAGTTTGGGAAATCTTTTTGTATCCAAATCCGGCTTTAAACTTCTCCACAACAGTATCACGGACCTGCCTGGTGTGTTCCTTGGTCTTCATGATGCTCTCTGCGCTTTAAACAGAACCCCGAGACTATCACAGAGCAGGTGCATTTATACGGAGACTTGATTACACTCAGGTGGATTATATTTATCATCATCAGTCATTTAGGACAACATTGGATCATTCAGAGATCCTCACTGAACTTCTGGAGTGAGTTTGCTGCACTGAAAGTAAAGGGGCCGAATAATTTTGCACACCCCACTTTTCAGTTTTTTATTTTTTACAAAAGTTTAAAATAACCAATAAATTTCGTTCCACTTCACAATTGTGTCCCACTTGTTGTTGATTCTTCACCAAAAAATTTAAATTTTATATCTTTATGTTTGAAGCCTGAAATGTGGCAAAAGGTTGAAAAGTTCAAGGGGGCCGAATACTTTCGCAAGGCACTGTATATATATATAATTAGCTGTCATTAGGGAATAAATGTTTTATATCACGTGGGCTCTTAAAGGGAGTCTATCACTGCCCCAGCTACTTTAGACTGCTCCCATAGTGTTATAGATGCTGTTAGCAGAATAAAAACTATACCTTTCTTGTGTTTCAGAGCCCCAGGGATGCGTAGAAATAGCAATTTTATTCTAATGAGGATCTTGGCGCACAGGGGGAGTTTTCTTCTATTACTCAGCACTGCAGCATCATCACTAAACACACCCATACTGCATTCAGCTCATCCCTCTGGGCAGTGAGAGGATCAAATCATACTGTAGAAAAATACGACTCCGGTGGATTAACCCCTCAATAGTGATCACGACATCCTGGGGGGGAGTCCTTAGGTAAGATTGCCCCCCCCCCCACTACTCAAATACTCTATGATGAGATCAATTGCCTCCTGACTGCCGTTGTGCTGCAGTACATTCCACTGGGGGTGAGGAATCAAGTCCCATTGTGGGACAAGTAAAATGTAAAAAAAATAAAAGCTAAAAAAATAGAATAAAAAAAAGTGTAAAAATTCACCTTTACATAAAAAAACACATAACGTAAAAAAAAAAATTAAAATAAACAAACATGTTGTTAGGTATCCCCATGTGAGCATAAGTCCACACTGTCCTAAAATAGAGAGTGAAAGCCAGAGGGCCAAAAAGTGGAGGGGAATTTGAGGCATAAGTCCATGTCAAATTCCTCTTCACTTTCTACCAAAAGATCTTACCATTAAAGTTAATTTTAAAATGTAGCAAGTGTAACCACAGTGGAGCGAATTCTATGAACAAACAACCTCTCTGTTCTTTATAGTACTGCTTGCCATTTTTATATTTTTTGTACTTAAGTACATGCATGTACTGTACCTGTGTTTTTTTTTTTTTTTTTTTTAACTACTGAAGTGATTGAATCTTTATAATTTTAAGACCCAAGAGTAATCTAGCAAAGCATATCATGCTTGGCATGAAACCAACTGTGTTGGGTTGCCAGACAGAAAGTGGAAGAGTACAGCAGAGGAACGTATCTTAATGCATTCTTTGGCTGAGATGGATGTCTGGCTATTGTGTTTAATCACACAAAGATCTGCTGTTTCAGGAAACCTGATGACTGAGAAAGGGACAGGAAACTGTTAACCTCTTCGGGGTATAATGTGATGGCAACTACAAGGCTTCAAATATCTCAATTATAATATTTTAAAGCTTAAAATTTTGATTAAAACCGTGAAGAAGACATGAGATCAAAAAGAGATCTTGGAGAACTAATGATCAAATCCCTAGTTACATTTTACTGACTCAGACACTGTTTATATGTTTTGTTTAATTTTATTATATTATGTATGTATTATTTTATATTGTTTTCTATGTACACTGTATTTATGTTGTACTGAGCATCATTACACCACGGGATGTACATGGTACATATGTTATCTCTGGAGGAGTGTCAGAGCCCAGGACAGGTGAGTAACACTGTTTTTATGTTTAATTACCTCCCCTGGGCTTCAAATCATTATCTTCTGGGATCTGAAGAGATCCTCAGAGTATAATAGTAGTTCATAGGTGATGAACCCTACAAACTACCATTAAGGGCAAGGGGGAGTCACACCACAGTGTATACTCCTGGGGATAGTTGGTACCTCCAGGGATACACATACCATGCCTGGAGAACCACTGGTCTAGACCACATGCTGAGTCTGTTGCAGCCCCTCAGGAAAAAGAACTAACCATCTGTCCAGCAGTCAATCTACAGCTCTGAGACAGGGAAGAAAAACTGTTAGCACATAGAAGGAAAGTAGAGTGCTTAGTAAAGAAGTCATGGTTTGCAGAAACTTCCAACCAAGACCCACTCATCTCTACACATCATGTGTTACAAGTTACCTCAATAAAGTTTATCTTGGTTCAAATGTACTACTACATCACTCCTGTGAGAGGTCCCTTCTCCAACTGGAAGTACCCCAGGGAAACCACCACCACTATCAGGTACATCACAGGTCCCCCTAAGCATTTTCCGGCCTAGGACGTGGGCTGGAGGAGCTGTAAAGTGTCCTTGGCCTACGATTGACATCACACCCTACAACTACTATTCCCATCCTCCGGTTCCCTTCATTGGGTTGCGGCAAGATGATCAAAACAGGTTACTACATCCCTGGTTCCTTTAGAGCCTGCAACACCAGCAATAACAATACCAATCTATTCTTAAAGTTTCCTTTCTGCCATACTTCCTGTGGACCCAATCACCTCAATAAGTGTCATCCAAGAACTCTTCACCACCGGTTGCCAAATGAAGTCTTTTTTCAGATAATATGTCAAAGTGAAATTAAAGATTGCTAGACAAAGTGTTTTAGATCAAGATCTGTAGTCTAAATGTGGCACCTCTTTCTTCTCTTCCTATTTACAAGGTACTGAACTTGATATCCCCCACTTCCTGGTTCAGTTGCTCAATTCTCTTTATTTACATGCTATGCTATATTCTTTACCTCCACTAACCATGTGTTATCCATAATACTGATGTCTTTTTATGTTCTAGAGATGCTTTTGGTCCCTCTCAGGCTTTACGGACCAGAAGCGATTACTATCTCTGCACCCTCTATAGTTATGCCGCTGGTCCAAACAAAAACCTCTATGCTTTGCAGTTCTTGTCTATCCTTCTCTTTAATTGTGATCTGTAACAGTCATCAGGTGTGAACCCCCTGTGTCACCTAACCAGTTTGACTTTGGGCCATTCCTAAGAATGTTGTCTATGTGGCCTCACCAGTTATTACCCTGTAACTCCTGTATGAGGATATGAACTTTGCAGCAAGGGGACCACCAGTTTACTACCTATTGGAGTGGTCGTGGTGAAGGAAATGGCTGGCTGAGAGCCAAGAGACATTTATGTGAAGTTGCAGGGGTCAATATAAACCTACACAATACCTCAAAGTAACAAAAATCTCTCACTACATATCAAGCAAAACCCATGATAAAAAGAGATTATAATCACACAATAATACCACAAATAATAATAAAATATTACATATTTATTAATGGTTTTATAACAGAAATAAGGTGAATTCAAATACAGTGGACATAAGATACATGAACAACAGTTGCTAATGGTATATACACATATGTCACAATAATATGCAGGGGAAGTGTATAAATATATAAATGCACAATTATATCGAACAATAAATTGTTATAAATAAGAATACATCCAATTCATCAAATAAATAATCTTTCAATCCGTAAGTGCATATACATACTCAATTACAGATGTACCCTAAAGAATATAAAATGTGGCTGGCTACAAAATAGTAACTAGGCAGTGACTAAAGGAGGAAGTACACAATCCCAAAGGCTATTAAAACACAAGTTGGTATACAGGCAATATCTAATTATTATATTATAAGCCCCAATAAATAGTATCATATACAGTGCTAGCCAAAAGTATTGGCACCCCTGCAATTCTGTCAGATAATACTCAATTTCTTCCAGAAAATTATTGCAATCACAAATGCTTTGGTAATAATATCTTCATTTATTTTGCTTGCAATGAAAAAACACAAAAGAGAAGGAAAAAAAAAGTCAAATCATTGATCATTTTACACAAAACTCCAAAAATGGGCCGGACAAAAGTATTGGCACCCTCAGCCTAATACTTGGTAGCACAACCTTTAGACAAAATAACTGCGAACAACCGCTTCCGGTAACCATCAATGAGTTTCTTACAATGCTCTGCTGGAATTTTAGACCATTCTTCTTTGGCAAATTTCTCCAGGTCCCTGAGATTTGAAGGGTGCCTTCTCCAAACTGCCATTTTGAGATCTGTCCACAGGTGTTCTATGGGATTCAGGTCTGGACTCATTGCTGGCCACTTTAGAAGTCTCCATTGCTTTCTCTCAAACCATTTTCTAGTGCTTTTTGAAGTGTGTTTTGGGTCATTGTCCTGCTGGAAGACCCATGACCTCTGAGGGAGACCCAGCTTTCTCACACTGGGCCCTACATTATGCTGCAAAATTTGTTGGTAGTCTTCAGACTTCATAATTCCATGCACACGGTCAAGCAGTCCAGTGCCAGAGGCAGCAAAGCAACCCCAAAACATCAGGGAACCTCCGCCATGTTTGACTGTAGGGACCGTGTTCTTTTCTTTGAAGGCCTCCTTTTTTTTCCTGTAAACTCTATGTTGATGCCTTTTCCCAAAAAGCTCTACTTTTGTCTCATCTGACCTGAGAACATTCTTCCAAAAAGTTTTTGGCTTTCTCAGGTAAGTTTTGGCAAACTCCAGCCTGGCTTTTTTATGTCTCTGGGTCAGAAGTGGGGTCTTCCTGGGTATCCTACCATAGAGTCCCTTTTCATTCAGACGCCGACGGATAGTACGGGTTGACACTGCTGTACCCTTGGACTGCAGGGCAGCTAGAACTTGTTTGGATGTTAGTCAAGGTTCTTTAGCCACCATCCGCACAATCTTTCGTTGAAATCTCTCGTCAATTTTTCTTTTCCGTCCACATCTAGGGAGGTTAGCCACAGTGCCATGGGCTTTAAACTTCTTGATGACACTGCGCACGGTAGACACAGGAACATTCAGGTCTTTGGAGATGGACTTGTAGCCTTGAGATTGCTCATGCTTCCTCACAATTTTGCTTCTCAAGTCCTCAGACAGTTCTTTGGTCTTCTTTCTTTTCTCCATGCTCAATGTGGTACACACAAGGACACAGGACAGAGGTTGAGTCAACTTTAATCCATTTCAACTGGCTGCAAGTGTGATTTAGTTATTGCCACCACCTGTTATGTGCCACAGGTAAGTAACAGGTGCTGTTAATTACACAAATTAGAGAAGCTTCACATGATTTTTCAAAGGGTGCCAATACTTTTGTCCACCCCCTTTTTTATGTTTGGTGTGGAATTATATCCAATTTGGCTTTTTGACAATTCTTTTTGTGGTTTTCCATTGAAGACAAATTAAATGAAGATATTATTACCAAAGCATTTGTGATTGCAATCATTTTCTGGTAGAAATTGAGTATTATCTGACAGAATTGCAGGGGTGCCAATACTTTTGGCCAGCACTGTATAACATAGGGGCAAATATAACATGCCACAACACGTAACCTCATTGTAAAGCACACAAATTACCTAGAGACATGGTCACCACAGAGTGTATCCAACATCTACAGCATACACCTCAGGGGTCAGGAAGAGAATAATTAGATAAGATATGGGTTACAGTCAGGACTGGAAGATTTTCTGTGTGGTCAGAGCAAGCAGTGGTGGTATGCTTATCAGAAACAGGCCAGACAGAATTGCATTTATACCTCTACAGTCAAAGAATGAAGGCCCAAGGAGGGCCAAACAAATAGGAACAACTATAAAGAACAGGTACACCATACAGGAGGAACTTAACAAACAAGAACATTTGCTTAGGCAGTGTATGGAGGGAGAAGTTTAAATGGGTTATTCATCTTTCAACAATTATCTGCAAACACATCCACAACAGTGCTAAATACTCACAGTTTCCTTGTGAACCCTTTTCTTGGCTTTATTTTATTTGAGACTCCTTCTATCACTGTTATTTACAGTACATGCAGTGAATCTGTGAACAAACTACAGTTCCCATGATGCATCTCCCTGTTGTCACTCTTTGTGTACCCCTCCCTTCTCCACTCTCCCCTGCAATGAAATCACAGATAATAAATCACTCACACATCTGAGGTCACATGATGCTGTGATGTTTTATTTGCAAGTTCACTTTCACTCTCCCCCTGTGAACAGCAAACAGAGAGTGAGAGGAATCATGAAAAATGTAGTTTGTTCACAAATTCACTGCATGTAAATAACAGTGATACAAGGAGTCTCAAGTAAAATAAAGCTAAGAAAAGGGTGTAAAAGGAAACACTGAGTATTTAGCACTGCTATGGATGTATTTGCAGATAATTGTAATTGTAGACTGTGCTGGACTTTAATTAGCAGAAATTAAGTACATTCCTGTCCTACTGGTAGACCAAGCAGCAGCAGCAGCAGAAAATGCCTGGTAGTGGGGAAGATAAGGCTGGGAGAGAAGATGATTTTGTTATGCAGGCATCTGTGCCTGAAGAGATAACATTGTGATGGGCACAGACCACCAGTATTGCTTGGTCCTAAATCAATAATGTAAATATTTAAAGGGGTTTTCCCATCTCCCCCTCTCAGCAGTTTACCTGCTGTCTCTTCTTCTTACTTTCTGTATTGTTCTGCAAGCTGGCGGGTGGGCTTTGACTGTTTGATGGACAGGACACTATGAAGTATGTTAGTAAATATAGACATTACCTTTACCATGAGAGATTATTTATTATTGTTACTAGAAATGTATTAGTAATTATACATTAATTATTAATGTATTATAAATGCACAGTAAATGTATATTGCATTACACAGATTTGTATAGAACACTTACATGCTGTTCTTGCAGTAAACTCAATGCTATTTAGTGTTTACATAGAGAAAAAATAACACTGTCTGAGCCTTTATTAGCATACTGTAATCAGCTGACCTGATTGCCAGCATTGAAGAGCAGTAAATAACAGCTCCAGGGAGCAGTGAGTGAGCCACATCATCTGACCTAAGATCAGATACAGGCTGGGAGCCTTGACAATGCTGTGTAAACAAAGAAATGCTCTAACATACAGTAGCAGGCAAATGAAGCAACATTTCTAAAGCAATGTGTTTAGGAAAACTCTTGAATTTACATAAGGCAGCAATATAGATAGGATCCGTGTTATGGGAATACACTTTTAACAAGAAAGTTTAAATACAGATTTACAGCATACAGTGATGCCTCTTTGTCATGACCACCCCAAATTCTGCTGAAAAGTGGGGTTTTGAGAGGTAAGGTGATCTTCAATAAGATGACCAGTATGGATAAAATATGGCGGAACTGAAAATATGTAACAAGATATCTAGTTTGGAAAATGATAAAGGGGTGGTATTCTGAAAGAGGTGATCTTGTAGAGCAGCGGTGAAGAGTTCTTGGATGGCACTTGTTAAGGTGATTGGGCCCACAGGAGGTATAGCAGTAAGGGAACTTTAAGAATAGATTGTTACTGCAGGTGTTGCAGACTCTAAAGGAACCAGCAATGTATTAATCTGATTTGATCATCTTGCCACAACCCAATGGAGGGAAAGATACAGTAATTGGATATGGCTCCTTTCCTTGGTTTCAGATTTGACTCATGTCCTTGAAATCCTGCATTAATAGCCAGTTACTTTATTATTTCACTTGTTTCCCTTACTGGATTAGGTGTATATTGTTTTTTATAATACAGGGAAGCTGAGGTTGGGTGTGTCACCTCAAACGGTTATATCTTAGGGATTTTAAAACATAGAACAGTGCTTTTGGTGTCATGAGTTTCTAATCCTTTATATGACACCAAAATCACTGTTTTATTTGTATTATTATCAGAGATGTCATCAGTTGAAAATGCAGTTAGGATCTGGAGCAGCTGCAGCTGCATATAAACTCATGATATCACTGGAAATAATACAGGTATAATCTCATCTTTCCTATAACACCAAAAGCACTGTTCTACCTTTTAAAATGCCTCAGATGTAACTGTTTAATGTGACCCTCTCCCAGGATGAGCTTCCATGCACTATACATCCATCTATCCATCTATACAAGCAGTAAGAGAAACAAGTGAAACAATACATTCATATAAACAATCATGGCACTCCAAATATGATGCAATAATAAAGTATTTGTTAATCCAGTAGGTGACCCAACCTGAATCATGTTCATGGTCTGTGTTGTGACATGTAGAGAGGGGGCTAGATAACAGTGAAAGACTATAGCACAGAAAGTTGCTTTTCAGTGCAGAATTTCACAGAAAGGAGCCATCATCCATTAATAAAGTATACTACAATGTTTATTGATGTCACAAATGCTGCCAGAAAATCAAAAGTTAATCAAAAACTTAGGTATGCTGTAAATGTTAAAGCAGGGAACCCATGACAGGCCATGTTAAGGCCAACATTTACAGACAATTTAATTGGCACCAGTTAATTCACAAGTAATTTGTAGCTTAGTAAAACATCCTTGATCAATAATAATCTCATGCCCAGGTGGTAAAAAAATAGACATGACTCTGATCTTGAGGCACCATCTTTGAAAATAAGCAAGGATTGAGTATGTTTATAAAGCTTCTACCCTGCAACCTCCTGAATATAAGCATTCCATTCATCAAACATTTTTTGCATACTGCTGCAGTGATGTATTGCATTTTGTTCCAGTAAAGACTCTTTTAGTGTAAAAGGGCTCCTCCAATTTTGTGCCCTTAGCTAAAAAGTATTAAAAATTTAACATAGACACACAAGTCTAGTAAGTCTAGGACAGTTTAAATAGCTCATTCACACCGTTAACTAAATAATTTTGTCAAAAAATAATTAAAACATTTAATAAAATATTATGTATTTATGTTAATTCCTACCAATGGAACTACTGTGCAATCCAAAGATGCATTTGGGATGTCCAGCAGAGACACCTTTTTTTGTAGATGGTCTCCTAGTCTCAACTCTTAAAGGAGTTGTCCAAGATTTTTTTTACGGCCCCTCCTTAGCATAGGCCATAGATATCTGTTCAATGGGGGCTGACAGCCGATGCCCAAATGGATCAGCTGTTTGGGGGAGGGGTGTTCAGTCCCCACACTATACATTGCACAGAGCCGGAAGCAGATAGTTCTGTACCCTGTATAGTAGCAGATACTGTAGCTCAGCTGCCATTAACTGTACAATGACTATACAGAGCATGAAGCTATCTATTTCTGGCCCTGTACACTGTACAGTATGGGAACCAGATGCACCCTGAATAGCTAATTCTTGTGGGGGCTGGATGTTGACCATAAAAAAATGAAATATCTAAATTACATCTCCATATTGTTTTAATACCCATGAAATGCATAAAGGGTTAAAAAAAACTTCCCAAACTTTTGGACACAGGGATACCAAATGTGTATGTGTTTCATAGTAAATTATACTTTTATATGAATTCTAAGGAAAAGGGGGGTTATTTGAATTTTTAATTCTTTTAATTTTTTTTCTAAATACTATATTTATTAGACCCCCTAGGGCACCTCTTTTATAGGCTGCATAGAGCATCTTGTAGCAGAAGTAATGCCGAGGCAACAACCAGAAAAAATTTCCTCAAAGCAATATAAAGGTTGGAGTCCCATCAACAAAAATTATAAAGACCTAGAAATATGAGGACAACCCATATAGCAAATAGTCTCATGACAGTTTATTAATGTAAAATACATATACGTATATTTGATATACCAAACAAATATTAATACAAGGTGAGGTAACAAACAATACACTGCAAAACACAGCATCTATGTTACAAAGAACCTTCACCCCCTGAAGAGTAGAGGATAGATAACCCCCAAATAGATAACCCACTGAGTACAATCATAAAAAGGTACAAAAAATACTACAAATTATACTCTTAGTCACATGGAAACTGACGCAGGAAATACCTCCACAAAATGATGATATAATTAGATCTTATGCAAAACCCATTTACTTAAATATAATCATTGAAACAAGGTAAAATAACTACAAAAATTACAAATGGGGAAAGTGCCAAGTATATAAAGTCACAAGCACCAAGGAACATAAGACAAAACAGCTAAACTGCTGTATTTTGTGTTTAGGGAGCTGTGCAGTAGGCCCAGCTCTCTCTAGTTAGATACCTGTATTGTAGGTAGTGGTCGGACAACTAGGATTTTATTTTGTATTTTTATTGTTTTGTTTTCCTTAAACCACTAATAAAACTGGTTGCGGCCAGTTGAACCATACTTGGCTGGACTGGACTCTAATTGCTGTGCCAAAAAGTGTTCACTATCTGAAGAGTCGACGATCCCTGAGCTAATCCCGTTACAATACCCAGTGACATTATGGAATAACAATAGGGGGTTCAAATCCAAACCACACCTCAGGGAGGGGAAAGGCGCTCACGCCCGACGCACATTTTACAAGCAAATGGCTTCATCAGGAGACCAAGACAAGCCTGGGCGCTGGTGATCCTCCCCAAAATGGTGACACTGATGCGCCACTGGTAAAATGGCGCCTTGGTCAGCTTTGACCGAGGCAGTGGGAGCCTTAATGCCCGTGATCAGTGCGGGCACTGATAGCAGCTATTAGCGCCAGGTCTTTGCTATATAATACAGCAAAGAGCCGGCAGCTATGGCGGGAGTAATAGTACGGCGGATGTCAGGAAGGGGTTAATTTGATAAACTGAAATATTGATTATGTTCTTGAACTATTTCCTAATGAGTTGCTCAGAAATAATGTAATTAATCTTATACTCATTTACCTTAAGTTATATTTAAGTAAAGCTGTTATAGCATATTCACAATTTAATTTCTATGCCTCCATTTTTCCTTGGTGTCGATGGGGATGATCCCATTATTCCAAAAATCATTGAACAGCCATTTGTTGAACACCATCTGCCAGTGTTTGATTCACTGAACTGTATGCAACCTTGGTTTTTGGCAAAAACTTGCCTTTTGGAGAGCCAAATGTTGACACAAAGTACTGAGTGTTGACTTGGGAGCATTTAGATGCTTTCAGTATAACATAATAGGCCAATTCATTAGGATCCCCAGGGCCTCATACCACTGAATCCTAGGCGCACGCAGAACAAGCTAAGAACACAGCCTGAAGGAACTCTGCATTAAAACGTCACACGTGCAATATATCTGTCTCCGCTTACCAGTAGCTCTAATAGAGATTTCTTATCTACTGTAACTATTACTTCATAGTATAACAAAATTTATAAGAGTACAGAATATTTAAACATAAAATAGCTTTGAAAACTAGATAAATATTAATCAGTAATATTAATCAGTACTACAATTCAGCCACATATTCCTATGAAGTGGAATATGTGGAATTACATATTTTCCACATTTAATGGTTTACACAAAATGTTTTGGGCAATATTATATATATATATATATATATATATATATATATCATAAATAGCACATTACATGGATTTTGAATAAGGATTGCATTTATTTAAAGGAACACTCTAAGTAAATAAAGTGTGTGCCTATTTCGTGAAACACAGGAATTCACAAAACTCCAAAGAGAGAATTATTTCCACGGCCCTACGAAATGTTTCAATAAGCGCTTGTAAGCATCATGAGGGTGGTGCAAAGTGGCTCGGGAGGAACAACTGCAGGTGCATATGTACATGTACCCCAGGTGCCCTCTTTCTATGTATGATCATAACACTTCCAATAAAATGTATTTGTATAGGTTATACCTTGCTTAGAAATTTTGAGAAACACTGATCTAAGAAACTAAAAATATTTACTGAACTGAAATCTTAAAGTCTCTATTCACATGTTAACAAAATGTCATTTTTAGATTCAAAAGAGTGTCCTGATTTATTTCATGGTACATCCTTACAGGAAATGTAGCTGTTTTTCTGTTACATACTGTAACTTCACCTCTCTTGTTTCCATTCTCACAGCTACATACAGCCATACAGATGCTATGTGATCTTAAGCAGTTGTATGTGTCTCATGTCCATAGAAAAACTCCACAAAAAAACCTTGTATAGTCTGATCCTTCAGTTATAATTTTGTCTCCAATGTCTTGTTATACTACCGGAAATCTGAAATGTTAGCAAATTGTAGGAAGACAGATGGGGGTGTTACTGCAGGATCAGACTACACAGACTTTACTTCTGATGTCTCCAGTGTTGCCATTGAAGTGAATGGGAGCGCCATCCATCACCAGTCACACCTACATTCAGTCTGTCTGTAATCAAACTGAATGTACAGCAAGGAGAAGAGACTCTCTGTTCTAGAAATTGTGGGGGTTTCAGTGGTCAGACCCCTACTAAACAGGTATTTATTCTCTATCCTATGGATAGATGATAAAAACTTTTTGTGTCATAGCCCCTTAATATATAATTTTTGTTACTGGATACAATACAGTTTAGAAGAGGGTAGTTTATTACTATATTCCAATATTTAATTCTACAGTATTTTATTGTATACTAGTCAGAGGGAGGTTGAAAGGACACCCTTTTCGCTTCGGTCTCACTATTGTAACCCATGGACACATTTAAAGTGATTGTGTATGGGAGTGTATTTTATCGTACTGATATAGTAATCTTAAAGGGAGTCTATCACCAGAATCCAGCATTTCAACCCAGCCAGGAACAGTAGAAAGGTCAGGGTCATCTGAATCAAACGGTGCTTTTCCCTTGTGACTCAGTGACTCTGTTGCCAAGATATCACAGTTTTGCCAATATTCAAATGAGCTCTTTGAAGCAATGAGAATGTTGCCAGAGATCTAAGTCACCGCGAGGAACTGATACAGAAAGCATTATTTGAAAATTATATTGCTTTTCCTTATACAAACAATAACATTTGTTTGCTGAAACTAGACAACCCCTTTAAATGGACCAGAATTCCAGCTAAATTTGTGGTAAAACTGACATACCAGCTGTGCACCACATTTAACACATGTTTTCGGCTAAATCCCGATGTAGCGTTTTTTCCCGTAGCGCTTTTCACAGAAAGTTTGCAGAGGTTTCCTGTAAACTGTGACTGTAAAACGCCGCGTTTTTTCCTGGGCGTTTACGCCATGTGGGGCCCCTACCTTAGACTTATTTTACAACTGTCTAGTTTAAGTTTCCAAGTCTAAAAATTAGGATTAGTATATGTTCCCCATGGTATCATGTGGATAGCATGATTGCAATGCAAAAAGAGTAAAACAAAATATGCAGTTATATTATGTTATCACATTAAATTATATTATTATGTGTACTACATGTGGCCAAGTACATGATACAAACTATGAATTTACAGCATGACTTCTTTAAAATATATAGAATAAAATCACATTTTTTGCAAATGACATTGTACCATTTCTTTTTGTCAGTGTCTTTAAAAAAATATTGCATTTACCCCTAGGATATCACAATATTTTGCATTTTTCAGGGGAAAGTGCTAATCTAGGGAATTAAGCTTTGACTCAGGAGCATTTAAATGCTTACAGTATGAAGTAATAGGCCAATTCATTAGGATCCCCAGGGCCTCGTACTACTGAATCCTAGGCGCACGCAGAACAAGCTAAGAACACAGCCTGAAGGAACTCTGCATTATAACATCACCTCGGCAATATATCTGTCACTACTCACCAGTGGCGTTAATAGAGATTTCTTATCTACTCATTTATAACAGATCCCTTTTTTTCTCTACCTCTGGGCATACCTTCACATTAAATGTGTAAGCCGTAATTAATAGAAGGTTTTCCTCCAGCTTAGTAGAATAGATAGATAATAATCAACACAAATTTGTTGGCTCTCGACTTCGAAAATACCTAGAGATTTTTTTTTCTAGGAACTGAACTTCATAAAAACAGATATCAAAGGGCTATTGTGCAGTGTGATGTTCTTAGCATTTTTATTTCTATCATGTGGAGTCAGAAATTAAAAAGGAAATGAAAAATAAGCTGCTAAAGGATGAAGTACAATCAAAACATAAATGTTTCTTTCTATGCCTCTTCATGCATAAACCTGACAATGTGTGGCAGAAAGGACTAAAATATGTAGGACAAGATAGACATGCAATTGGGTGGAAACATCTTCTGGGGAATATAAAGGAAGCACTTGTAATTTTCCCTTTTGCTAAATCCACTCCTAGCTTTGGCTCAAAAAACCACTGTAAAATCTGTGGAGTTCATATGGCAACACCAAATAAGAAGTTAGCATTATTGTGGTGCATTTCTAACATTTAAAGGGTTATTTGTCTTCTAAAGTTACGCTAGGTTCACACGAACATTCGGGTTTTTGTCCTTCAGGTCCGCATGGGGACCCAAAAGACAGAAACCTTAAAAAGCGGTTACCTGTGGAAATCCATGGACCCCATAGACTGTAATAAGGTCTGCCAGGTTTCTTCCCAGATTCTGCTGGTTTTATAAGAAAACTGGCAGAGAGAAAAATCCTCCTTGCAGCTGTGTAAATGACTTTTACTGTCTATATGCCCTTATCTTAGCAATTGTGGGTGTGTCAGCACTCTGAATAACCATTTTTGGCTACCCTATTAATATAATATAAAGGTATCTGATATGGATATTCCTATGTAAACATGGCATATTATAAAGTATCTTAACACATAAATGAATCAAGGACAGGTGATTAGAGTAGGTAGAATCTATATGTATCAGCAATGCTTAGGACAATCAGTTCTTGTGTACTGATGGAGTGTGCACATTATTTATAATATTGACAGTAGTCAGCATTACGGCACTGATCTCTCCACACAGATGATCACAGATATCATAGAACATTGAGTTCCTATGCCATGTAGTCATAAATCATTATGTGAATTTATTAAACACTGAATACTCTGGTTGGAAACCTATTTTTTTAATATTTTGGAAGGAATTTACCAAAAAAGGCACACCAGTTTTCTGAAGCAAAAGTGACACATTTTTGCACATGGCCCTTTGTGCCAAAAAAGTGCCTCTTTTTCCGACCTGCTCACCACTTTTTAGAAAATTTGGCATTCCTGGGCAGAGAGCACGGCATACCAGGGCATACATGCCTTTGTCTGACAGATTTACTATAACATTCAGGCTCATCTTGCACCAGATAGGGAATGAATTAGGACAGTCAGAGGAAATACCAGTCTTAATATATTCCCCCCAATTGTTTTAACACTCACACAGACCAGACATATATATAGTAATGAATTATTGAAATTCTGAAGTGGTATGCAAAATTATTAAATATCCACCATCCAATTATCCTCCCATCAAAGAAATCAAAGCAGCCCCAAATGAACATACAATAGTTTTTTTGTACTTTTACTGAATTTAGTTGAAGTGATTTCCAACATACCTTAAAAAAGATTTTTAGAAAATTCTAATTACTGCTAAAAAAGGAGGAAGACATTTTTTACTTCTAAAATTTGCTTTCCCTCCTTTCCTATCAATATATGTAGTTCTAAGCTAGGTACTATAGGAGTTAAACAGCTACAGTAAGTCACGTTTGACAGTCTAGTTTTGGAATAGCCTAGAATACACTAGCTAATACTGTATACACCAACATGGTGCTGATTACTTAGGGCAAGGTAGAATTGTCATTGAACTAATGGCTAAGAAAGTTAAAGGGGATTTACAGGATGTATACTTTGCCTTTTCTTATGTCAAACAGTCATATCAGCGCTATGACAACTTAATGAGGCATAGTTTATCCCTAACATATTGGAAACAATAAATGCATGCAACATCTTGTAGAATTTTATATTGGTATTTTTTGCTTGTTTTTAAAGAATTCAAAGACGTTTTATTCCCCTGTTCTTTCACCTTTCAGCGCCACTCCTCTGATCTTCCCTAGCAATCTCTGTTTCCAGTGCTGCAGCAATGATGTCACTGACCACTCTACATGAGTGCTGCAGACGATTACTAGCCCTGGTGGTCAAGTGGTGTAGTCTGGAACATCACTACTGTAGTGAGACTGGCACTGCAGTGGTACGGTTGTGAGTAAAAAACATTACCTGATCTTAGTTCACCATTTAGACTTGAAACAATGGGCTCTGCATGTACTGGGGAGCATGGACTGGTTTCATTTATCTTAATATTTTTTTTTTGTTTAGATACTATAAATCTTTTAGTGTGAGAAAGGTAACCCATACAATATGCAGTAATAGAGGACATAAAGGGCAGTGAATATCAATAATAAATTCAGTACAAAACAAAGATTATGAACCTTACCAGTGTGGTAAAGATGTAATGATAATATTCTGTCATCATTCCCATTGCCATTGCCTGAAAAACACACATAAGAGTATAATATGAAAAAAAATAACTGTAAATATACAGTAGTTTTACATAGTGATTGTAGAAATAGATTTGACAATAAGACCACATTACCCTTTAATTTATGAATGCTGTGCTAAAGGAACATTATCGGTTAGTAAACCATGCAGTCAGTCTATAGAGGAATAGCTATGAAGCAGAGGTATACCTTGAAGCTCATTGGCCCCATTGCAAAATCTGTAATGGGGCACCTTCCTACCATGTGCCATTTAACATAGTCATATATTTTATGTGGTAGATGGTCCTTTGGAGTCTCCTCAGGATCAAGAACATGGTAGCAACGGCTGCCACTGCACCCTCTATAGCTATGCTCCTGTTATGAAGATTTGTGGTGATGTAAGCAGTCATGAATGAGCCACAACATTATCAATAAAAATTTAGTGAAGTTCCTGCTAACTAATCACTGATTCTCATGTATGTAACGAGTGCTATTCCTAATAGTAGGAAAGTTTGCTTTCTAAAAAAAAAAGTTAGTCTAAAAGAACACAACATTACCAAAAATGACCATACTATTGCATAAGTGATATAACTCATGTTGAGAAACAATTTGATCATTTTTTTGGCATAGTGAGTGGAAGCATCTAAATTGTCTTATTAGGTCACTGTGGTCAACTACTTATTCATTAAAGAACTGTAGCAACACATTTAAATGGAACCTGTAGTGAGTATTTTCACCACTGAACCCACAGCACTGTCATGTAGGGTATGAAATATCCTTTGTAGCTTTCCCCCTGTTAAGAAAAAAACACCCATTTACCTACAATCGTCATCAGGAGTCACACTGAGAGGCTGGAGGGGGGCGATCACGTCAGATACCAATATATAGAACTCTAGAAATATGGTTCTGGTGTTTTTTTTAAATAAACAGAGAATCTAGGTTTGTGGTTCTATGTGCTACAGAAGCAGAACCATCAGCGTCTAAAGACACAATTTAGATACCATACAGCTCCCATTCCTAATTGTATCTCTTCTCTTGTAGACTTTAGAAGCCTGATCTAGTGGGATCTTAAAGCTAAGATTCACACCTTCTAGCCTCTTAGTGTGACTCATCTCCTCATAAAAGAGATCAGTGTGACCCTTCTCAACTAATACATCTTCAGACTTTTTGAGGTGATTTTCTTAGGTAAACTGCATAGCAGGGGGAAAAGCTAGAAAGGATATTTCTTACGCTACCAGACAGTACTATGGGTTTAGTGGTGAACATCCTGGTGACAGGTTCCCTTTAAGTCAATTTGCTTTGAAGAACTGGACCAAGTGATTTTTATTCCAAAAGGTATGCATTTATTTTTCCTTTAACAAAGCTGCAAATAAGGACTTGTTTTGTGCAGGGCAAGTTTTAATTTTTATTGCCACCATAAGTATGTTGTGGAACATATAGTTTATTGGTTTACTTTTATTAATGGGAATAAAATGGGAATGGAAATGAAAGGAATTATACCATTGTTTTTTTGTGTATGTGTTTTAATACCAAAGACTATGCAATAAAAATGATATATTAACTTTTTTCCAAAAGGTCATGAAAGCATAATGTTGGAAGAATTTCGTTAAGTAATCAGATGATTTTGCAACAAGGGAGGTCTATAACTACCATTGTACTACTACTACTACCAGGCGCTGTCCCCAATTATCTTGGTTTCTCACAGTACAGCTGGTGCCTCTCCATCGTGCAAATCTTCCTGTTGCAAATGCAGTTGGGTTTGCCCATGGAGCAGAAGTGTCCTTCCTTCCAGTAACTTGAAGGCTTAACATGCATACCTGTGGGCCTTTCCAGTCAATCCCAGGATGCTCTGGTCTATTTATATCTGCTCAGTCCTCAGGATAGTGTGTCTGAGCATATAGGATCTTAGCGTGCTAGTTCCTGCGAGGGTATCTTGATACTGCATTCCTATCTGATTCTCCATTCTTTGACTTTGACTTGTTTTCTGACTTTGCTACTGAGGCTAGGTTCACACCAGCGTTCATGTTTCTGTTCGGGGGGTCTGGGGGGTCCAGTTAAAAAAGCGGTTACCCTTGGAAACCCGTGGACCCCATAGACTATAATGGGGTCCACCGGGTTTCCGTGCGGTTTCCAACTGAAAAGGGTGGAAAAATGGGGAGGGAAAAGTGCTGCTTGCAGGAGGCACAGGCGTGAACCTAGCTTAATTTTGATCCTGTTCTGCTGACCTTCTCTGTATGGCCTCTGCTTGTGAACATGAACTGCGCGTCCTGACCCTTTGGCTTTTTTTTTTTTTTCCTACTCTGGATACTTGTCGTCTACCACGGACTTGACCACTCTTTTGCTGACTCTTTGTGGTTCGCACCTGCGTCTAATAGGCTTTTGGTCAGCTGCCACCTATATTGAGACCACTGCAAGAGGTAGCAGTTTGATAGCCTCCCTGAAGCAAAGACCAGATCGCTGTTTGGGGGTTAAAGGTTGAAAAACAGGCACAATGCCCTTGGGAGTTGCCCAAAGCCAAACAAGGTGGCACAGAGGATCCACAAACCACTGCCCATTACAGATTTTAACTTGTTCAGTTGAGAGCTATTAAGTGTATCAGTTACAGAAAATATCCATTTAACAACTACTGTTTACTGTTATCTGAGCCATAGGTATGAGTGATGCATTAAATAGCCACAGCTTTACAAATTAAGCTCATCTTCACACAACTGTAATTCAAATCAACCTGAAAAACAGACATTTTAATGGCTGATTTGTACATATTCAGTACCCATTTCACAGATCCCTCACAGGCTTGAGTCTATTAAGTGACGAATGAAAACAGTCAAAAATAGGACATGTCAACAAATGGACATATGATCAGGTCCATAGGAAAGCAATGATTTTAAGTCAGTTGTGTAATTCCATTAACAAAAAAAAAAAATTGCCCTCAAATGGCCGTTTTTCATATTTATGTGAATAAAGCCTTACGTTTAATCATTGAGGTCTCATCCACATACCATGAAGCACAGAGTTTGTACAATGGCACATGGAATCCATGTTGTTCCACAATACGGGACTAAAACTTGTGTATAAGCATCATGGCATCAGTGCGTCCCACGTCCCCGAGGCCACTGACTTCATTACAGAGGCTGAAAGACGCCCAAGGAGGAGATCAAAGGACTGCCAGATGCCACAACATAGCCCAGGAGAGGTGAGTAAGACTGTTATGTTTACTCACTTCCCTTGGGCCCCTACTTATTATACTCTGGGGTCTAGAGAGACCCCAGAGTATAATATTGGTTTGTGGTTGGCAAACCCCAAAATTAACTGATTCGGCTGATACAATTGTCTATATTACATACTAGATTATGTACTTGAAGAATGCTGTATGTTCTGCAATTGACTTTTTCTAAAGTGAAAATTAAAAATACGATAATTAAAAAAACAAACAAAAATCATATACTACTCAATATACCTGCTTTGGCTTTTACATTATACTATTGATATGTTTTATAAATTTTCAATGCTGTTATTTTGAAGTACATTCCATAGTGAATATGGTGCTTATCACGTAAAGTCCAGATAACTCTACTATTGCGGGGAGAAAGCTCTAATCCAATAAGCAATCCAGTTTATATAACAGAACGGTTCATGAAGAAAACATAGCATTAAGGAAAAACAATTACCAATGTCTCTGCGTTGGATATTGATTGAACATACACCAGGTAACAGGAAGGACAGAGATTAACACTTGCTAATGAACGACACTGAACATATGGAGAGATGTGATGAATCCCACTGGGCCATCGGTGTGAAAATTAATAAGCAGCGCTACAGTTCAAGAGTAAATCAAAAACAGGAGCGCCACAAGTCTCTAATCAAGACAGGATTGCTGGGCAGAATACAAAGAATGAATCTCTTCTTTTTTGTACCTACCTGCCTGAGGATTTGTGCTGCCATGACATGACTGCAATCAAAGATAATGCGGAATTCCCTTCCTCTCTTCATCTCTTTCAGAAGTGGTCGGGCATCTTCAGACTCTGGAGGGAGCTGGCGAATTTTTAAGCGGATGTTATATCTGGCAGGGGCCATAATGAGCTCTTGCAAACGGATAAGACCTAGCAAAGTAATTCAAAAACTGTGAACTGTGGGAAATGACAAAGTTTGCACAGATTTAGATGTTAGCAAAAGGTACATTTTCTGTAAGTTCCTAGGAAATTATAATAAACCTAATATTATTAAACATTGCTGCAGGAAGATCTGACACTTGCTTTTCACTTACCCTAGAGATGAGAGATAATGGTGCACCAGGGATCCCAATAGGCAGCACTTTGTCATGTGACCAGTTATGTGACCATAAGAGGTCTACAATGGCAAATGCCTTAGAAGGAAAGTATCACCATTTAATTAAAATTAGACAGTGAAATAAATCACTTTTTCTTATCTGTCTTCATTTTCTGATTGTAAATGTGTTTTTATTTTATTTTCTATACAAGATTACAGGGTCTGTCATAGTGCCTGAGCACCTCCTCTGCTCTATTAACAGCAATTTAGTTGTATACTTTACAGCAGTCTCATGGCCACAGGCAGAAATAAACTAGAGTCAACTCACTGAGGTCTATGGGAGATTTTTCTAGACTCTGTGCAGAGAGAGTAAGTAGATAAGCTCTGACATAATCTATTATCAGTAGTGGATGTCACAATGGATTAGTGGTGTTATCTATAGAAGTGTTATTATCTATTGTAATCCTATGTGTTTTTGATGTAAATGAGATACAAGTATGATCAAATTTGCAACTCCAAACTGTGGCATGTGGAAGGGGCCTAAATGCCAGAGTGCAAGCAAATTTTTAGCTGCATGAAACTTCAAAAATTGTATCCATTGGTGTGGGATGATTGTATGATATCTCTTGTTCGTCAATGTGCCAATTGTCAGCACTTGCAGCAAACAAAGGGACAGAGACGTGAGAGACCTTGGTTTATCACTCCAGCAGATTACTATGCACCTGGTCCAAGATGCCAACACTCTACAATGTTGCATGTTAATTGCAAGTGGTACGCAGACATGAAACTCTGCACAGACGGATCATCTAATTGGAAGAATGACATGTAGTGACCTATTCTGTACTGCAAATGAAATTGGATGTCTCATCTCAAGCCTAGGGAAGCAACCGGTGTTGACACAAACCTCAGAAGGGGTTTGCATAACAGAGGGCTATGAGCCAGACTTCCAGCTACAGGTGTTCCTTTGACCTTAAGCCACTGCTCTCAAAGGCTATCATGGTGCACAGCAAGATGGCAATGAAGGATGGAATGGAGGTCTATCTTCTTCAGTGATGCGATCCACTTCTTGGATGCAAAGACAGCAGAGATTAGTCTGGAGATCATGTGACTATGAAGAGGCCTTCACAAGGGAATGTCACACTATTCACAGGATTATGGTGTGGGATGGCATAATGTACGAGGAGTAAGCCGTATACCAGTCCGTATTTGCGGGTTAATTAATTCAATTCAAGGTATGGGTCAGTGAATAGTACAGATTACAAAGGGATATCAATCCATACACTGACCCATACACTGCACCATACACTGCACACGATCGTGTGCAGGAGGCCTATCTGCTAACTGTTGCCAAGCTCATCCCTTCGTCCTTTGGCTCACAGTTGTTCCTCGAGAAGAGCTGACTAATGCTTTTAAATAAATCTTTAGGCTGTATAGACAACCTATACACCACTGATTAGTTATCCTAGTTTCTGATAAAAAAAATTAGCCAAAATTTGTCAATTTTTTTGGTGCATGGTTCTGCATTGTGATCCCCACCCAATTCCTTATACTTGTTACTTGTTACTCCCATATTTGAACCAGTAAAGGTTAAGACTTAATTCAAAAATACTGTACACCATTCTTTTAGACAAATAGTCTATAGACTTTATAGAGTCATCACTATACCTGTACTATCATCGTAGACAACCGTGGCTGATCTCCACTTTAAAAACTGTACAAGATCCAGAATTGCGTGGCTAAGAGAGGCATAATCTGGGTACAAGTTCACATAGAAGGAGTCTCTGTTATCTAGAGGGTGATGCTTCCATCGGACCTGAATATGAGGCACTTCTAGTGCATTGCAAATAGACTGGACAGCATTGGATGAAGAACTGTGTGATGGGCCAAAGATGGCAACAACTCCCAGGGCCAACTGGTCACAAGCTGCAACAAAGAAACAATATTATATTTAATGTGATTTAAATAGTCAAAACTGAACCCTATATAATTAAAATAAGCTATTGAAGTACAATTAAAATGATTTAATTTACTTTATAATTCACTATATGATTCACTTAAAGAGGACCTTTCATGTCCTCATGTATATGCGGTTTTACATACCGCTAGAAAGCCGACAGAGCGCTGAATTCAGCGCTCTGTACTGGGGGGTGTTCCTCACAGCTCAGCGTCATCACTGGGCGGTAAGGAACACCCTCCCTGAATGTACTCGTCCATAGCCCTGTACGTGGCCCTTCTGACAGTGAACGGTGAAACTAAGACCGCTGATATCTCCAGCCCCAGGGCACATAACGGGAAAGCCGACAGTGCGCTAAATTCAGCACGCTGTCGGCTTTCTTGCGGTATGTAAAACCGCATATACATGAGGTCCTCTTTAACTATATGATTTATGATTAGCCAAGATAACCATTCCATATCTTCTTGATTTTTGTAGACATTAACAGGTGAAGAATAGGTCCAAATGTCATACCATTTTCCAAAGGTGTTCAAGTGCTTGGTCTTTAAGACTCAGGAATAAGGTAAGTGAGTAGAATAAACCAGTGTCAGAAGGTAGTTCTCTTTTATATGATTGCTATGCTTCAGGCCATATTGACCTAAGCAATACTAATAATACTAAATAAAAATTTACTGTTCATTCTTAGAAAATAGTGCACTGTAATATTTACAAAAATGTTAATTATTTGTCATGAAAACATTTCTATTCCAGTCTTCTTCTTGCCCAAAATTGCATAAAGTAATTAGAGTACATCGAGTATACTATCATTTAAAAATGTATCTCCTATACTGTACAATAAAGTATATGTAGACAACATATATTATTTACTATAGGTCTGGTAAGGGCAAATTCAGCCAGTGAAAGCAAATGATCAATTTTTATTGGGTTAGCTCTGGCCACAATAGACAATGGGCTCATAAATTGTCTATGAACTGACTGAATGAGAAGGTAATAACTTGACCATTGAGCACATCTTGGTTACATATAATACTCAAAGTAAATCAACAAGGATAACTGCATGACCAAGTTTTGACCTGTTACACAAATCAGAAAACATTTGTCTCTATGAAACAAAACATACATTTAATATCTTGTTATTGTGTTATGGTTTAGATGAATCATTGGTTGCACTTTGTAGCTATTGAAGTAACCTTAATTGAGAACAGATTAAAGTCATATGTTATGTACATTTGACAAGGATGAATGGATGGATAGATGGATGGATAGATAGATAGATAGATAGATAGATAGATAGATAGACTGAGAGCCATGCAAGGGTTAGTAATGAAGTGCTCTACAGCTAGTACAGACCATGCCATATTTCAGCTTGCGTATTCCATACCACTTTCTTTCCAGTGCCCACTTCTCATTTACTATCAAAGGGTACTGAAAATGAACTAACTAGTGCTTATTTAATGGTTTACAGTTTGATTCTGTAATGCTATCTTACTATTTTTAACAAAATGTTATCATGGGAACCTGGGGGTATCCTAGCCAGCCTTATACCTCTGGATATGCAAAGAACTGTTCAACACATGACTCAAATTCACTGAAATATAATGTTATTGCTCAAACATTACCATTTTGATATGAATATTTCATATCTCCAACAGTTATCAAAACAAACTTTTTATTTTCAGGAATTTCAGTTTAGCTGCTATTGCATTAAGGTTAACATGCCAACTTGGGAAGCTTCTTCAGTGTCAGAGTTACCCAATTAGCCGCTGAAGAGGCATATTTAAACACACTTCCTTCCAAGCCAGGTGCCTGCTATTTGTTTCTACTTAGTTTAGATCTCATAACCTGATCACTTGTGCTGCATTGCTTTATACTAACCCTCAGCTTGATACTTGGAAACCACTTGTCTCCTGATTCTGGCTCTGACATGACCTATAGGAACTGACCCATGGCTTGATACTGGAAAACTGTTTGTCTTCTGATTTTGACTCTGACGTTTCCTCCTGAACTGACTACTGGCCTGGACTTTCACTCTTCTGATTCTGATTTCACTCTCCTCCTGATTCTGATCTGCCTTGTAAGTTTATTGGGGGATTTGGTTTCTGATTGTGGATTGTTTATTTCTTGTTCAATTTCTGTGGTTATAACTTGGAACCCAAATTCAGCACAAGTCCATCTGTCTTCGCAGCTGGTGCTGGTGAAGGCATTTGGGTGTTTGGGAGCAATCGCTCAGCGCTGTATGGGATTTAAACAGTTAGCTCTACTGCTCTCTGTTATCAGCCAGATCCTGCATTTTCTGATATTTTCTCCAGAGACTCTACCATAACAGTCTAAGTATAGTGTATGAAAGTGAAAATTCTCTTTATACATTAAAAACATGTAAATATGACCATAGATAGATAGATATGAAAAGTGTTTAGAAAATGTGAATGAATTATAGAAAAACCCAATGGGGCATTTATGGAACTGGCAACCAGTTGTATTTATCTGTGGAGTCTAAATTCATTGAATCTGTTTTTCGTTATTGTGTATTAGAACTTTTTCCTGACCTTTCCTGTTGGCTTCAAAACTGTCATAGAGGTTGATTCTCTGAATATCATAGGTCAGAGTTGTGTTTGGTAACAATGTTCTATTTCTGTTGATGATGTTTGCAGCAAATCTAAAGGCTTGTTCTTCTGCACTGACAATTTGCCCAGTAGGTCCTTCCAGAAATTCAAAGATGCCTCCTGTAAAACCAATAAGGCTGCGTTAGATAAATAATCCTTTGACTAAATGCACTTTAGTTCAATTGTACAAAAAACCTCTGTTTATTTATACTATTTCTGTATACATTATGTTAATAGGTACAATGTAAGGCTTATAGTGGAGCAAGGAATATAGATAACAAACAGCACTCTGAAGTGCTTTGATGACAAAGCTTACTTGTAACACAATTCTAAATAACAGCATACATTAATTAGATGAATTAATTAACTGGAAAAAAAATACCAGAATTTCTCAAAGCTTGAACAGAGTAACTAGCAGGGGATGGTTCTACACACCATATATAATATCAGGGAGACATTTGTAAAAATGCATAATTTTGTAATGCTGGATTAAGTCTGCTAAGCTTTTTATGCATGCAGGGCCAAACAAATAAAGCAAACATAAAAAGGGAACTATTGATAAAAGAAGCATATAGATATAGAGAAGGTTCCATTTACAGATCTTTATAGATAAATTTATTAAACATCCCTTTGGATCACTATAACATGCAGCATACACTATACATATCACTATAGTATACAGTATAATCTCATAAGTGATCAGCATTTTTAGCATGCCACCATGATACTTTTGTTTCCCAATCCAATATGTCTTCCAGTGTCAGCAATTCCCACATTGAGTTGCACTAACATATTTAAAAGAGAGTCTATCACTGCCCCTAGCTACTTTAAACCACTCCCATAGTGTTTTAGATGCTGTTAAGAATAAAAACAATACCTTTCTTATGTTTCAGAGCCCCAGGGAAGTGTAGAAAAATCACTTTTATTCTTTATTCAAATGAGGATCTTGGAGAACAGGGGGAGTTTTCTTCTATTACTGAGCACTGCTGCATCATCACTAAACACACCCTTTCTATATTTTTTATATTGGGAGTTTAGCAAACATAACCGGGGGGGGCAAGGGGATGGAGGGGAAATAATGGGATATTGCAGCAGGGTAGTGGTGAGGGGGGGGGGGGGGGGGGGGTGTGTGTTTTTTTTTTTTTTTTTTTTTTTTTTTTATGTTGTGTGTGAGAGGGGGGGGGGGGGGGTCACAAACACACAACCCCCCACCAGCCCCCCCACAACAACATTACAACACCTAACATAAAAAATTAAAAAAAAATAAAAAGGGGAAGGGGGAGAGGGGGGGAGGGGGGGGGGGGGGGGGGGCTGAGGGGGGCCTGGTTAAGCCAACACCGAGGGGGGGGGGGGGGGGGGGAGGGAGAAAGGGGGGGTGGGGGGGGGGGGGGGGGGGGGGAGATATGTGTGGTGTTGAAAAAAAAAAGGAGGGTGTTTGGGGGGGGTCTATAATGTAAAAGAGACCCGGGAGGGGGGGGGAGGGGTGATCTTCCCCAACTTTTGAAGAGTTTCTTTTCCCTGGCCGCCTACCCCCCCCCCAGAAGGAAGTCAACCATTTTTTTTTTGTCAGGAGGAGGGGGGGGGGAAAATTTTGGGACACCGGGTCCATAGGCCGGTTTAAAGGGTCCAGGGGCCAAGGCCAGACCTGTGGAATATCCTGCCACCCTGACTATTGCACCCCAAAACTCTGAGCTATCAGGACCACATAACGTGAGTGGGGAATATTGTGTGCTAGTATCATGGTGGGCATCCTCCTATGAGCCAAATAGGAGCCCAGATGCACCTCAGGGCTGTAACACTGAAGTATAAGGGGCTAGGAACACCTTTCATCAAGTCTACCCTGCACCCCAGGACTTTGCTGTGTCACCAGGCGTACCCCGTTGTTTTGTATTGAAGAAACTGTTTAAGCATTTGTGCCTCCACACCCATGGAAGTAAAAGTTCAACTTTACAACCGTTTCTGTGTCTGACTCTGCACCGACAACATCAGGGCGCCCCAAACACCACCAGTCGGCACAGTATAGGGGAAGCGCCCCGGGGGAACAATCACCACCAACATTTGTGCAGCCCCCTCATCACCGGTACCAGTGGTGGTAACGTGGGACAGCACCAGCGCTGCGCCCTCGTGCCCAGAGACCGTGACAAGTCTGTGCTGTTTGCACCCCGCAATCCCAACTGCAGCGTTACCTTCCATCTGGTCACCGCAGCAAAGCGGGAAAAAAAAAAAAAAAAAAATTCCCCCTGCGCCAAAAAACATAAATAAAAAAAAAAAAAAAAGTTTTTTTTTTTTTATCACACACAAAAAAAAGAAAAAAAAAAAAAAAGGGAAAAGAGGGGTTTTCAAAAACCCCCCCATTTTTGGGAAACCGCAGCATGTCAGTTATATCTATGGAAACGCCAGCAGTTTTCCTTTCACCCTTAAAACTGCAGCAAAACCTGCAACAAAAAGCCTCTGTTTGGCAACATGGGTCCTTAGCATAAGGCACATTAAACCAAACCGGGGATTCCATTCCATTAAGTTTCTGTATGACAGTATTAGTAGCTTATAATATAGTGATAATATTAGGATATGCAATGCTGGTAACATTGGACCATGTATCAAACCAGTATAAACAGATTAAGCAAACAGTTGGTCCCAAGTGACTAGACATGTTATATAGATCTAACCAAATGAAAGAGTGTGCAAACTCATGCCAAACCAATATAAATACACACAATTAGGATATTAACCATTAAGGTAATACTGCTGCAATGAGACTCATTATAGTTACAATAAGACAATGACTTAAGTGCACAGCGCAATATAATGGATGTAGCAATTACAGAATAAAGGGGTAGAACGAAGAGGTAGGATAATATAAGCTAATATGGACCATATACCTACTAAAAATAAGTTTTGTGTCCACTACCCAGGTGTCTTCATATGTTATATCTGTTAATCATCATTATCTATGAATGTGTCATTCCTAACTTGGGCTCTTTGTTGGACAAAACCAGATTTACAAATCACAAGTTAAGCCACTTTTATGAAAGGGATAAACTAATTATCCTATTTGTGTAGCAACCCTGTGGGGAATATATGCACCACATGTATTGCACAGGGTGCTTGAATATTCTTTTATGTGGATTCCTGTTTCCTCCTATGATTGAGCATAAATATTTATGTCATAACTAAAAATTTTGGAAGCCTGTCAAATAATGTTAATAATAAAATAATAAAAAAAGAGAAACAACTAAAGCTTCATCACGTCCTCATCTGCTATTCATGAACAGCATCCCACCTTTCTCATTTACGGTTGGTGTGCTGTCAGTGGTTGATCTGTCTGTGAAAAATGTTTTGTTTTTTTTCACAGATCCATAGATTTTTACTGATGTGATGCATCCATGATTTGCAGACAACTGAATGACCACATTAAAATGAATGAGTATGTATGGCATCCACAAAAAATGCATATGCCACACAAATATGCAGATGTGTGGATAAGGCTTAACCTTCTAAAATGCTTTCATACATCATCTGATTGACTGGCAGCTGAGATGTTAAACAGCGAGCCTACTTCTGCAGATGAAGTTTCTCAACCGTTCAAAGTGTTAATAGACAAATAAATGGTCCATAACTCTTCCTAATATATACTGAAACCATGAAGATTTAGTCCATCTGGATCCTTTGTCAATTAGACATGAGAAAATTAAAACAACAATTAAAGAAATATGTCCCCAATGAGAAAAATAAACAGTAGAGATCAAAATAACGAGAAGTCTTTTAATGAAGCAAGCCATGGCCATATGTTGAATCCTCTGTTCACTGTGCTGTTCAGAAGCTTCATTAATAATAATAAAAAATAATATATTTCTCCACAGACACCATTGAAGAGGAACTCTAAAACATATTTCTAAACATTTTGAATTTTATTCATATGCATCACACCTGTCCTAGAAATCCATCATCATTTTGGTTAGCTTTGTGGTGGCATAACCACTGGAAACAGGACTATCATCACTGACATCTTCTGTAATAAACCTGCCTTGACATGCTCTTACAGAGGCCTACAGCTGTGCCCGCGACCTAAACAAAAACAACGAGAAAGTGGTCTGGACCTATCGCACTAAAATCCATCATGTGGAAAACAATATCCGTCTTAACTACTGTACATGATAAAACTGACTGAACTGACTGAACGTTATACTATTCAAGTATAGTATAACGTGACTGACATGGTTAGATGGAAAGCATCCTTAGCCATAGCTTTGTGCTTTGTTTTGTGTATGTCTGCTATTATCTGTTTTTGACCCCGGATTTTGACTACTTCATGACACTGTACTTTTTTGCTCTACATTTATTGACTATGTTGCTAATTACATAGTATAGTATGGGCAACCAACACAGGTTTTCTTTTAGATAGTTTTATAAATCTCCCTCAATTAATTTAAATAGATTTCTATGTAAATGTAAATTAATATTTCAACAATCCTTTAAAAGTCACAGAAAAGGTGCTCTGTGCAGGCGCCCTCTACTGCTCCCTGGAGCTGGGTCAAGAGTTAGGAAGCCATAAAACCATCCAGTTAAGATGATACACGCTTGGCCCCTCATCTTTATAAAGGTTAACAATGCAGTTAATGTCAATCCAAGATGAAATCAATAGAAAATAAGACCTGTGTGACACAATGTTGGATAACGATGATAAGTGATGAGTGTTTTACTGTGAGGGTCTGACACGCTGCATTTCTGAGATGAGCAGAAAACATATTGAAGCAAGCATATAAATATGCAGTGAGGGAAAGAGGGGGAGGGATGTCCTACCAGATCAAACATAATCATCACTGATCTGATGTAGAGAGATTAGGAGCTGATAGCCATTTAGAGGCTGAGGAAAGACATAACAACAGGTCCACTGAAAAAAAGAGATACAGATCACAGACAAAGAGAAGTCTCACGCTGCTGAATGTTCTGACCGTGGAGCCAAAAAAATTTAAGGAGATTAAAAGGCGACATTTTCAAAAACATATTTAGGGTTATAGGTTATTCCTTTATTCACATTCTGTAATCTGAATATACAGGTAAAGGGGCAGCATAAAACAGATGAAGATTAATAAAAAAAAAAAGAAAACCCTGCATGCTGAAAAATATTCATCCAGAAAAAAACTAGAACAAAACTAGTGTAAGTTACTGGCTCAGGTAGAATTTTCCTTTCCTTTTTGCATAGACAGGTTTATAGACATTTTTTACACTATCTAGGTACTTATGTATTAATCATGTATTTTTCATACCCAAGTCTTTTTCCACACTATGTCTACATTCAGATGACTGTGGGTGAAAACAGCAGTGAAAAACATCCATTTGTCATGGCCACTTAGCACCAAATGGGTGCATGTTTTCATGGATTCCTCATACATTGTAGTGTATGAAGGATCAGTAAAAATGGACAAAAAATGAGAATGAAATATATTTTAATGTTTCATTACAACGTCAACATATCAGTCATGTGAAATCGTTCATTCATAGATAGTGAAATTAATACAGCCAATATTTACTGTCGTATGAATATACGGTACATCTGAGACCTACAGTTGACATATGTGGCACAAGCTTTTATCACACATATTCATAGGGTTCCATTCGCCTGACAGAGGCCAAAAGAGTGTACTTTTAGGCTGTATAGTTTGACAGCAGCGGAAATGCCACTGGCAAAAATTGCTAGCAAATCCCATCCACACATTGCAGAATAATAGCCACAGCGCAAATGCTGCATTTTTGGAAATTGCAGCACGTTAATTATACCTACGGAAATGCCGGTGGTTTTCCTATAGGTTTAATTGAAGCAAAAATCAATCAACTGAATCTTCTGTAGACTTTCTGTGAAAAGCACTATGGAAAAAAAAACGCAATGTGTTTTTGCCGCTGTTTTTACCGCAGCACTTTTTGGCTGCAGCTTACTATGTACGGCCTTAGCCTTAGAGTCTTTTGGGATGATATATATTGGAATAACTTTTTTAATTGCTTATAAAAGTGCAGCAAAGTGGGCCACCATAAAGACATAAGCACTTGATATGCTGCTGTATGTCATTTAAAGTATGATCAGCACTCCTAGAAAATGCATACATCAATAATATAGTGTACAATGAAGCATGCCACGGCTTATATTTTTTAGTAGAGACTCGGGGGAAAATTTTGTTTCAATACACATTTTTATTAACTTTTGAATTGTTGTAGAAATATACCCAGAAAATGTACAAAATGATGAAAATTGCTCTGTACACTTTCAAGAAAAAAAAAAAAAAAAAAAAAACAAGAAAAGCAGTTGTCAGAGTTAAAAATAACCCCCGGTAGATTAGGTAAATAAGTCAGGTAAAACCCGTTACCGGCAAAAAGACAGAGACGACACAGACTTGTCAGTAACTGGCAGAGATCTCTTGTGGGAGGATCACTGGTCGTTTATTTTATAGAGTATTAAGCAAAAGTAACAATCAATCATATTACGTAAATTAGGGATGGTTTATTGGCATAAAAATATGGGACTTTTCACAATTTCTGGGAATTCATCTCAAATTATATTTAACCCATGTCACACAATAGTTCTAATGTTACCTATCAATGATGGATGAAGTAATCTTGACTCCCTCGCATCCTTCACCCATATCTTGCGACATATCTGGTCAGACTGTCTACACAAAATTTGGCAGTACAAGTTGTTTACGGTATAAAAATGAGAATATGTACAAAAATGGTAAAAACAAGGAAAGGTCATGTGATATAAAATACAAAGTCTTTTTGAAACATTGGTTCATAATACATGAGTATATATGTTTGGTTATATGAGGTTATAATGGAGAATATATGAGATTAACTATAAGATTACTCTAACACAGTAAAAAGAGAATAAAAGACAGTATGAAGAGAAGAAAGGGAAGGTAAAAAAGGAAGTGAGAGGCTAAAAAAACAGAGTATGTTTTTAGCATCTTTCTATTTTTGTCCTTTTTCCCCCTCTCACCCTAATTGTAAATATCAGTGATTTGGACTGGTCATTTGTAAAATGGATATGGTCAGTTCCAAATATAAAGTGCAGTCAGCAAGTGTTTCCTCATCAGAACTGAGAGATTGTTCTATGGGTGGAATGTACAACCTCCTGAGTCATAATATTCCTCAACGGGGTTGTCCACTTTCTTTCAATAGTTGAGAGACAAATGTTATTGTTTGTATAATGAAAAAGTTCTACAATTTTCCAATATATTTTCTACATCAATTCCTCACAGTTTTCTAAATCTCTGCTTGCTGCCATTAATTATTTCCTTCCAGTGGATAAAAATCAGTCCATGGTCAAGTGATATACAATCCATGGTCATGTGATGAACACACAGGTGCACCGCTAGATACAGTCACAGCACCGGAATCAGACATCTGTATATATTGGAATATTTTTGCCTGACAGTGACAGATTACAGGAAACACATTTTTATTAAATTACTTTTATTTTGAGTTTTGCTTCTGATTCAGACAATTAATGGAAATAGGAATGATAGCACAATGAAGAGAATTAAATGAGACTTTCAAATTGCCTTGCTTTTGCAGTGAGTAATATTAGCCAGATTCACTATGAAAGTACACATGCTACACTTGAGTAAGATCTAGTACATCTGTCTTCATTTGGCAATGCCAGGAAATAAGATTCACTTCCAATTATTTTGTGAGCTCTATAGAGTAATTAATACATTGATCTCCTCTGTTTCCAATGAGTTCCACTGACCCTCCCTGAGTCAGAATGCAATGTGGTATGGGATAATGAAACTCAGGGATGGAGTCTACATTTCAATTAGTGATATTACCAACGCTGTGTTATATTATCATACACAATAAACTAGAATATTGTGCGAACTGCTGAATGTTGTAATCATTTCCCTACATAAAATGTCTGCCAGAAAATGCTGATAGTATGAGACTGCCAACAAATGTCTAAGATTATATAGAGACAGTCTCCACAAATGCAGTATTACCAGACAATCCCTACATTAAAGTTGGCCAACATGACGTGCTTTTTCTGTTTTATGTTGGCATATTTTGTATTCTGTTAAGAAATATGTGCAATGAATCAAAATATTCTTAATAGATTTGAAAATAAGGTAGTAGAGGTAAACAAACACAATGAAGATACTGAATATCCTATCAAAAGAAGAATTTATACAGAAGTGAACCATAGAGAAATAGAAATAACACTTAAGAAAAAAAAGGACGAGGATGTTATGTTAACAGTTATTAAAAAACCCCCACAAAGGATAGTAATAGGCACAGTTTTATGCGGGATGAGAACTTTCATACTGCCATAATGAGATCAAAACCAATATGTACCTTCATGTAGTTTCCTGTATTGACTCTTCTGTGTGAACAAGCCATTATAGAACAAAAATAAAAGGAGAGGGCCTAAATTTTTTTACTAAGGTTGAGGCCCCATGTTGCAAAAGCACAGATTTTTTGTTGCAGATTTTTTTTTTTTTTTTTTTTTTTGAGCCAAAGCCAGGAGTGGATTGAACAGAAGGTAAAAGTATAAAGTATTTCCTATATATTTCCAATTCTTTTTGTAGCCATTCTTGGCTATGGCTAAAAAAACCACAGCAAAATCTGCAACTAAAATAGCTGCATTTCCGCAATGTGGGGCCTCAGCCTAAAGGTGAGTTCACACTACTATTTTTTTAATATCTGTTGCTCTCATCCATCACAGAATGTTAATGTCCATTGCTGTTATCTTATGACGGATGACAGCAAGGACTATAATGACATTGTAAACATATTCTTATTATAAAACCACTTTTCAAAAATGAATTGTATAGGCCAATATAAGAAATCTTGGAATACATCCTAAATTTAAAAAAAAAATCAGTTTCCTTCTCCACTTATTAAGCTGTTCTTCTCCTACTTATCTTGACACAGACTGTTAGTTAATGTAGATTTCATATCAGTATCCAGGTGACACAAAGAACTCTAGGGAGACAGGAGGGGGAGGAGACTAGTAACTGATTTTATTTGTGTGTGTCAATCTCTTTTTTAATATGATGTTTCATCATATATAAGGTGTCAATTGAATTATTGCCTCATTCTGTGCAGTGATATAATCTTATATTGAAACAGCAGTGTTAAAAGAGGTCCCTGATCAGTGTAGCAGAGTGTAGTAACTCAGTTTGATAATTTGAGAAGTTAACATATTTCTTAAATGAAATATTTTACAATGTCTCTTATATTCGGTTGTACAATTAATTTATGAAAAGTTGTATTATAACTGGAGGTATGCTTTAAAGGAAAGGAATAACGGTATGCATGCATATTAGACTAAAGACAGCCAAACCGCTGGTGGGGACAGCCAACTATCTGATGTGTAAAGGGTCTCTTGACTCCTCTGTCTGGGGTATAACGGATTTGGCATGTTGAAGTTTCCATGACCTATCCTTAGGGGAGATAAGCAGCCACCAGAGGTATCAAGCTGTAGCATACTTTTTTCTCTCTATTCGGAGTACACGCATGTTCCACTCAGTCATATGTGCAATGCATGTCTTGCAGGGATTAGAAATAACTTTTGGATAAATTAGTATTCTACAGTTTTTTGAGTTGTTTCTGCTACAATATTAAGCAAATATTCGGAAGTAAAGGCAACTGTGTCAGATTACTTGCAACTTGCCCTAAAGCCTGTGATCAATCTATAGACTACCATAATAGTAACTCCACTTTAGGTTCCAGCCAAAATAAACTCTTGTAATACAACTTACAGCTTGTTGACAGGCTACAAAGAAGCTTGCCATAGACAAGAGATTACTATTGCATGAATACCTCTCACTACCACTATTTGGTATAGCTAAATAACATGGTATTCATGTGTGTACACAGGGCTCCATAGTGAAAAGTTGTGTTTTTATAAAGTCATCCAGCTTTCTTTATATGGTTCTCATTCTGAACACGGTGGGGCTGATTTATTATGACATAGTAAGGCTGTCTTAGTGATCAGTTGTGTTGGAGTAAAATGGACTAAAATTATCAAGAGGTTTACATCTCTTAATAATTTGTCACATTTCAGGTGGTTCGTGCAGCAGAAATTGATATCTACACTAACTAGGGGTTGATGTCGATTTCAGCAATTAAGCCATTATTTATACCAGTAAATTTGTTGCAGTGGTAAGCCATGTTCCCTCCTGGCCCAATTTTAAGAAAAGTGTAAGGCACAATGCAAATGTGCCAATATTTGCTACTTTTCACATGGATTGTTTGAATTAGCACCATATTGTTCAATGTATTTAAACCTGACAATTGGTTTAAATACAATGATAAATATCTCCTATATACCTCACTTAGTTTTACAGATTGATAAAAGTTGTTAACTGCAACCACCACTAGGGGAACCTTAGTGAATAGGAATTAATATAGATACCACAGAACTCAATGGACGTGTAAAACTCTCCTTACTCTGTGTGCCCCTAATGGCAACTGCAGAAAAACGAAGTGAATTAATGTTGGAAAGCAGGAGATTAGCTGCTGGTCCCCTCCCCCCACAAGCCCCATAGCATCTGTTTAGTGTGGCTACATGATAAGTACACCACTAATGTTATTTCAATAAATGGAAATTAAGCTTCCTGGCACTTTTGATGCCACTTATCTCCATGAAGAACGAAGGGTATAATATATAAATTCAACCTGTATAAATGAAAAGTTTGTTGATCCTGATGGCAATTAAATAATATCCCTTCTTCCCCTCCCTTCTCTTGTCCCTATTCTAATATTTCCCTCCCCCTTTTAGTCCTGTGACAAAAACAGAAATTGTTTATTTATTATCTCCTTTTGTGCCTTCATGCATATATTGGCTGTCTTGACCATTGTTTTTATTATTCCTGCTGTATGCTTTATTTCAATAAATGAAGACTAAATAATAAAAATAAATAATATTCCTTCTTATGCTAGGTTCACACTAGCATCGTCTCTCTATTGTCCTTATCCATAGGAGGACCAGCACAATGTAGAAGTGGACTGCTAAAATAGTAGTAACACACAGAGTCCATGTCGGAGAAAGTTCCTCCGACGATTTTCAGGTGGACATTGTGATGGAGTCTGGAATCTAATCTATGGCTCAGACCCTGTATGGTTCCATTTAACAGAGCCATAGATACTCCATATGTTCCCATATGATAATCTTGTGCTTTCCATAAAAGTAAAGTTCAAACAAAACAAAAAAACTGAACTTGCCTTTGGAAAAACTTGAGGCACATGGGGGTACATAATAGGCTCATTAACAATGTATATTTTCGTTATACCTATATAACCTCAATAAAAATGTATATTAAAAAAGAGATGTTATATTTTATTTGACATAGGGGTAACTTATGTGAAAATAATATTACACATGGTTATAACAAATAGGATTTCAATGACAACAACCTTTTTTTCTCTGGGCAAAAAATCATTGAAGCAGTTAAAAAATACGTCAGGATTCAAGACCTTTGCTACACTACATTTATCCCTAGATAATTACAGAAAATACATAAAAATATAAACAAAGAAAAAACAACACTAACGACCTGCACAAAAAATAATTGGTTCTGAGATGAGCATGGTCACTTTCTCATGATGGTGAATCGATTTTGTTCTGCAGTCTCCTGTGTATGTGATTTGTGCTTATTCATGAATTCATTCTGTAGCAGTGCCAATCCCGAGGCGATGAGATCAGCCTGACAGGCCTTTCTCTCTAGAGACTGCTTAGCTGCATACGCCATGTAAGAAGCCTTATCATTGGGGAACTGGGTGAACACAAATTAACACAAGAAAAATGGCACCAATCCAGATTGTATCGATCGGCTGGATTATTTTCAGCAGGAATCTCTGCCCGTGTTTTCATATACAGTCCCCCGGGATATGGCTTTTTCTCTATGCTGCAGAATAGAAGGTTTGACACAGTGATGCAGGTCTGAAACCATTAAAGACATTCTCTTAAAGGTTACTTTTTCTTGTGTAGTAAATCAGGGCCACACTGACTTCATCGCCCTTTACATGTAGAATGTAAACCCTCACTGGCAGGTCTCTCTCTCCCTCTATACCAGTCTTTTACTTAGTTATTTATTGCACTTGATCTTATATTATATATTTAAATCCAATAATAAATAGCACATTAAGAAGAAATAAATAATATATAATAATATGAAACATAATAATGAAAAGTTGCAGGAACACTGGGTGTTTTTTTTTTTTACTAAGACTGTCATGGAAATTGCAATGTTTTGCACTGTATATTACTAAAAACGTATTTTTTAGCTATTTTCAAGGATAGTGGTTGGTGCAGTTAAGACAATGTGTTCCCTAACATACAAACTTTCCAGTGAATATAAGTACCTCAATTTCATGAACTACCAGAGTTTATAGTAGGATCCTGGTGAAAATAGTGCCTTTCTCCTATCTAAATTGCATCTAAATTGAATTTTTAGGACAGATGAGTGTCAGTACTATAGTGAGTTAATTTTTGGATGAGCTGTCCTATATTAACCCCTTCCCTCCAATTTTTTAATTTTTTGTTTACTTCCTGCCTTACAAAAGCCATATTTTTTTTATTTTTCTGTTCAGAGATCTGTATGAAGGTTTAATTTTTGCAGCACAAATTTTACTTTGAAATGGTACCATTTAATATTCCATACTATGTGCTGGGAAGCTGAAAAAACAATCAGACTAGGGTACAATTAGAGAAAAATTGTGTTTGTGCAACTTTCTCATAGGCTTCATTTTACAGAGTTCACTGTGCATCCAAAATAACATGTTTTTTTTTTCATTTTAACCCCTTAAAAAATTCAAAACTATGCAAAAAAAATAAAAAATGTTTTACCCAGGGATACCTAATGAGTTTGAATTTTTAGTTCTCTTTTATTTTTTTAATACTTCCAAACTTTTTTTTTTCTATTACAGGCCACCTAGCGCAGCCTGTAATAGAAGCATTTTAATGACAAGCTATCAATAGGCTCCTGGTTGTTATACTAATGGATCGCCAGCCCAGAATCTCACTCCCAGGGCTGGTAATCCACCCCAAAATGATATTCACCGCCATTAGGGGGGGTTAATTCCCACAAGCAGATGCAAATTCTGTAAAAGGGCCTTCAACTATTGTTTCCTCCTCTTTTAATATTACTGGTCTTCTCATCTAGGAAAAAAATGACCTTTTGAATGCATTTGGCTCCAGGGCCAAAGTAGGACTGCTCCCTCTGCATCTCTTATAATTATGTTCCTGACAATGACTATATAGGCAGGTGTATATAGGCATATCCACAGATATGTGGAACAGTAAAAATAAGTAGCCATTCAGTGTAAGTAATACACCACTTGCAACTCCTGATTCAATGCGCACTTAAGTCATTCATCCAGTAATACATATGGCAGATTTAAGAAACTAAGTGTTATAAAACTACAAAGAATGAGTTGTAGATTTCACTGAGGTGCTGTCACCCATGGCAGTCAATTGTTAATATTAGAACTTCCTTGTATCCAGCTCTGGCTGTCAATAAAAAAGTCCTGCAGCCTGAAAGCTCACAACATGACACCAAGACTAAATGTGTTTGAGCTGTGAGCAAAGCAGGAATTGACGCTCGCTTGGTACATAATCATGTAAATCACTTTGAGAAAAATCCAGCCGTAACTCCCAGACAAATGTTTTGGGTTCTGCATTCAACTCATTTAAACTGTCACATCATATGACATATGAGAAAATCTATATCATGAAATATTAACAGTAGGACGTAGCCTACATTACACTCTATTATGCCAGCCTCAATAGTGTTTAAACATCAATCAATATGCAGGTTAAACTCTCTCTCTCCGCTCGCTTTTAACTGAGAGGCAGGCTAATTGATCTCCAGAGAAAGTCAATCTTCTATGAAAAGAAAATACTCTAATTATAACGAACTTCACAGTCATTTGCGCAGCACAGACTGCAAACTGTGTAATAGGAAATTCTGCACCTGCATACACTGTGTTACAAAGCCAAGGACCTGTTGATTTGAGAAGTAAGGAAGATTTGGGAATCAGCTGCATATGGCTGTTGCTTGTTTGACTTACAAGAAGTCAATTATTTAAAGCACATGATGCTCTGTCTTTCCCAGAACATTACACTGTACTTCCATATAGTTGTTCAGACCCGCAAGATTAACATACCAACATTTATACTGGAAGTACATAATAGTGAGAAAACAATTATATAGCAAAATAATTATATCATTCACAAAATGATAACTTAAAGTATATCTCTAACTTTACATAAATACATGTAATATATCTTAGTAAAGAAATATTTTCTTTCCCCCTTACCAATCTGAATTCCTTTTTACATAGAAGTCTATGGACTGAGGAGGCTTCTAGAAAAGATATACAGTACAAATAACTGTTACACTCTGCTACACTGTGAGTGAGAGAGATCTTCTGAGTACATATACGGATTGAATATAAATAAACAGCCTGAGTGAAGATAAGTAGGAGGAGAGCAGCCTAATAAGCGAAGAAGGAAACATTTCTTTAATAAGATTTATTGCAAATCTTCTTATTTTTGTCTGTAATTGGAGGTATACTTTAACATTTAATGTGTTAAGGCTGGGGAATTGAATGCAACGTGTTAAATACCAAGTTGACATTTGCTGAGTTGAGTTAAGTTAACATGCTTTCATGACAAGTTATCACAAAGTGATATGCTAGCTAACCCATTTGTGTCTATGTGAGACCACCTAGTAGGGGGTGGCGATTTGCAGCCTTTACTTAGCATATTGTGATATTGTGTTGAACTGTTTTCAAAACAAATTGGAATCTTTAACCAAATTGAAAATCAGTTGAGTGTTTACACATTTGTATAAAGACAATGCATTATCCCAGTCAGATAATTGTATAATTAGACGTGTCCATGCCCTAGCCCTTCAGCGATATTACAGTAAACCCTATCACTAAGCAAGACCACCAGGAAAGTAGAAATAAACCCTTTTGCTACCATAGCTTAGCAAAGATGTTACCATAAACTCTTCACTGCCTGAGATCATCAGAAATGTCATTAACCCATTCACTGCCCTGTATTACTAAGGATTTAACTATAAATTCCTTCACTCACATTGACCACCATGTATGTGAACATAAACTCCTTAACTCCTCTAGACCACCAAGAATGCTACGATTAGGCAGGGTTGCATATGCCATGAGGTTAGATGAGAATCTCACCTCAGGCAGCAGATTGTAAAGTTGCTTAGGGCGCAGCACTGGTGCCTCTACCTCCTCTGGCAGTCTGCTACCCCACTCACTCCACTTTCCCGGGATGCCTACTCCCCACCATCAGACACCGGAAGGGAGTGAGTGAGAGACAGACTGCACCTAATCCCTTGCACAGGAGCAGCAGTGTCAGATTCTGCGCATACTTGTAAATTATGAGTGGGGGAGCAGGAAGAAAGCTTGGCATTGGGGGAAGGGGACCAAACTGGGGGCTCCACTTATGCCCACTAAATACTGTTTAAACCTATGACAGAGCAGGGAATTGTAAAGTCCCTACTCTGTCATAGCTGTCATAGAGGACTGAGAGTGATGCAGAGGCATCCTGGCTTAGATGGCCTGATGATGTCACTTAATCGCGTCATCTGTGCCATACTAGCAGGGAGAGAGTTTGGCTGTTCCACTCATCAGGGGCTCAAGGTACGGTGAGCATAAGATTTTTTATTTTCTGAAAAGTAAAATGACACTAAGGGGACACTATTTAGGAACTGCTGAAAGGCTGGGGGAAATATTATTTATGGAAGAGGGCATTTATAAGGAGGAAATTGTATTAAAAAGGCCTGGGAACTATTGTTTATAAAAAGGGGCTATTTATAAGGAGAAACTATTAATAATAAGGCTGAAGAAACTATTATTTATAAGGGAGGTCTATTTATAAGGAGAAATTATTAATAATAAGGCTGGGGGAACTATTATTTATAAGGGGGCTAATTATAAGAATAAACTTAATGATAAGGATGGGGTACTATTATTTATAAGGGGGGTATTTATAAGGAGAACCTATTAATAATAAAGCTGGGGAAACTATTATTTATAAGGATACATTATTCATAATAAGGCTGGTGGACCTAGAATTTAGAAGAGGTGCTATTTATAAAGAAGAACTATTATTAAAAAGTCTGGGTGGGAGTGTTATGTACAAGGGGGCAATTTATAAGGAAGAACTATTATTAATAAAGCAGGAGGCACAGTCTCCCAAAGTTCCATCCTATTACACCGGTATTCTATGTAAAGGTGCACAAAAGACTAGAGTACACAAAAGACTTCGAATGACTCGATACTGTCACCATGGGTGATCTTTATAGAAATAAATACTCACCCCATTGGTGAAGGAAAACCATTCCTTTTGATTGGACACATCAACATTTCTCACAATCATCTACAAGGTACACCAGGTGTAACCAAACACTACCCTGGCCACACTGAATGTGACCTATCTATATATGTCCATACAATACCATAAAAGCATTCTTGCAGGACGTAACCTTCTTGAACAATCCAACACTGACCCCAGCATTATCTCATTGTATATTGACCTACTTGTTCTTAAGGAGAATTATTTCCTCTTCCAGGACACTTTTTATGTTCAAAAACAGGGCACTGCCATGGAGTCCAACATGGCCAATGTAATGCTGTGGAAATGGTATATGATGATAATTTTTGAATCAGGAGGGGCTTCACTGAATCTTTGGGGATGTTCACCAACTCCTTTAAGGCCTTTAATTTAGGATAAACTTACTGTGCACTTACATTCTTAATGATAGTGACTTCTTCTTGACATCCGATGGTGTATGTCATTAAATGCCCATGTGGTCTCGCATACTTTGAGGAGACCACATCAAACTTTTTACTACCCATCTCTCCCCACTTTGTCCAGTATAAACACAAGGTTTCCTAACTTAGATTCCAGGTACTAGAACAGGTCCATACATTATACAAACTGCTTTCCAAAAAACCTTGCCCCACTTACCCCTGGACCCCAACCCACTTCCTCCCTATCGCTTCCAGGCAGACAACCCTTCAGACATAGTATGCGTGGACAGTTCACATCCCAGAAGTCCTCTTTCTAGGTGCCAAAAAAGATAAGCTAGCTAATGGTTTAACCCTAGCACTTAAACCACTGTACATGGTGCAAGACACCCCTGCACCAGTACTTATACAGATAAGATGAGCTTCTTCTTCGTCTTCTTCTTCTTCTTCTCCTTACAACTAGGGTGATCCTCATTGAATGGCAGCATTGTCACTCCAGGGGCTATATCCTTAACCCTTGCTTGTGTATACTCGGCATATTTGGCATACAGTTTGGGAGTGTGCCACAGTTTGGATATTTCGTATGGGAAATGATTGGGGAGACATTATTAAGTATTTTTGTATATTAATACATACATATATAGTTGTTTACCTGGTATTTTGAAGTGTATGTATGTGCTTGTTCCACAACTCAATGGAGGGAACCGGAGGATGGGAGTAGCAGTGTTGGTGATGTCACAGGTAGGCCAAGGATACTCAACCAACAACTCCAGCCCACCTCCCAGGTCAGACACTAACGAGGGGTGCCTTCGTGGTACCTGTTGAGAGTGGTAGTTGCTCTGCCAGGTCACTTCTGGTTGGAGAGGGGTCCTCTCTTACCCTCAGCCATGTGATGGTGTTCGGAAGGGCCCTGATGGTAAGTGCAGGAATGACTCAGAAGGCAGAGGTGCAGTTGATCCAAGAGCTAACTTTAATGTGTGAACTGGTCACAGTCAACTCATGCAGCTTCCCAATGGGGGTTGTAGTTTCTACTTTACTGGCTATCCCCGGATTTGGGATGAGGGATGCCCAATATAAAAGGGTGGTATAATGTGCCTTTCTCTACTCTAAATTAACATACAATTTTCTGCCTTTCCCAATATGGCTATGGGGGCTGAGTTGAAGTCGCAGGGGCCCAGATACCTGGAGATACAAGGGTCCACGATGATGCATTCTTTGAACCACAACTTCCTCCAAAAGTAGTCAGTCAATTTCTCCTCTATGAAGCCAACAGCAATTATTTCCTGTCTCAGGGCTGTATATGGCTGCTTCAGGGCTATAGATAACTTCTTCTCCCTCAGTGGCTCAAGAGAACACACAATAGGTTTGTCTCGGTTGATGGCACACTACAAACTCACTAACAGTCCCCTGGAGACTTGCAGTCTCCACCCCCCATTCAGTGACCAGTGATTGGCCTGGGCTGTTCCAAGTCCCCTAATACAGAGGGGTATCTAGACACAGAGGAATGAACCATGGAGAACACATATATAACATAAGGGAAGCTTCTGAACACACATAATAAATGGGGAAAATACATACAAAAACAATATAATGTATATGCACAGTGGAACCATAAGACAATTAAGCAGTGCCCACTGGGATCCTGAACTTATTTTTACAACATTCTTCTTTGCCACCTTAACTGTAACCATATCTCTAATATAATAGGACCTGCTTCCTGTAGGCCACCATTTTGCCTCAATATATATTTCATATTAGTCGATTATTGTATTTCATATATATCATGTACTTTCATATTTATGGAGTTGTCGTATATTGTCCCACTTAACATTTAGAACTGGTGTTTTATTAACATTCATCCCATATTACAGGATGGAGGACTTTCACTTCCCATGCTAATCGTGATTGTACTCTAGCCTTATTAATATGGTGAGCCTACCTGGCATGTTTACCTGGATCTGATATATGTACTGATATACCAGTATTGACAGTTACAATGATTATATATTGTTCTTTGATATGTTTTGTTTTGTTTTTTTGTTTTTTTTTTTTAACTTCACACGACCAAATTTCACCCGTGAAACTTGCTTTGTTTGTTTGCTGGATTCACCAGTTTGCACCGGGAGCGAGTCCGGGAGGGGGACTCCTAGCAGTATAGTTATCTATGCTGCTAGGAGTTCCTGCCTCTCAGTGAAATACTGTCCTGTGCCGATTACAGTATAAGACAGTATGTTGCTGGAAAGCAGGGACTTCCAGCAGCATATATAACTATACTGCTAGGAGTTCCTCTTCCAGTATAAGGTACAGGGCAGTAAATCCAGCCACCAAATACACCGACTTTTATGGCTGAAACTCGATTGTGTGAGTTCCCTTATACTCTGTTAATTGGCCTATCTTTCAAAGAGTCCGATGAAGGTCTGGAGGGCCAAAACATCAGTCTTGTACTGTCTGTGCATTAACTTGAATGAAACACTTGATTGCATCCTACAACAGAAGTGCAGTTCTACTTATCACATATTATTTAGAAGAGGGACTGTTAATAAGGGGGATTGATTTATAAGGGTGGACTTTTATTTATAATGGGGACTGTTATTTATAAGTTGGGACTGTTATTTGTTATGGATAATGATTATAAGGGGGGACTATTATTGATGAGGGGGCTTTTATTTGAAAGGGGAGGTCTGTTACTTATTATTATTAATAATAAGGGGATCAATTTATAAGGGAATCTGCCCCCAAATCAGCATCGGACCCTCAGGGACTCATGGGAGATATGTCCCTGACCCCAAGTTATTGTGGAAGGGGCCATCGTAGGCAGCAGAAAAGCTAGAATCAACCCTGCCATTATGTCCTGCACTTCCTTAAACTACAGAGGATGCTATGCCTATCCATTCGTTTATAAGAATAAAATTTTATTTTTAAATAGGAGAAGATATAAGTTGCAGGCCTGCAAGGTCCACATTATGTCTATGCTAAAAACGCTCAGTTGTCTTTGTCTGTTCTTGATGGCTACAGCCCATATGGCTATAGGTTAGGGACATGGCTAGAAAATTATGTAGCTCTCAATGCTGTAGTACTGCATTCACTGTAGATTATGGAGGGACTATACGGTGCACTACATCCTGGTCTCTCTCTGTTTTTTTAACAGCAAAGCCAATGAGGACAAGTATTTAAAGGTATTAGAAATTTAAAAACATACTAATATATCTTAACAGGGACTTAAAATCACCCTCCCAAAAAAACGTTTTACAATGTACTTCTCAGAAAGATGATGTACAAATAACATTCCAACAAGAAACACATTTTCACCAGAATTGCATCCAAAAAATTTCCAAAAATAGGAAGAATCATTAACACCATAGCTATGCCTCAAAGGGTGTTTAAAATCTCCCTTTTACCCACATTGTTTCCCAAAATATATACCAGAGGGGAGATACATACAGATTACAATAAATCAGAAGTTTACCATTACCATTTACAGATGCCAGAAAGAGAAAATAAAACTGAGTTCTCCTTTTAAATGGACATCTTCCGATATAAAATATCTAGGAATTATGTTGAAGAAGTAGAAATGCTAATCTGATCGCAGCGTTTCTTCATTTCTTCAGATCTGAGCAAGCATTGTACAGGAACATAGACTTCATAGACTTTCTATGAAACTGTAAACTACTCAATCTGCTCTGAAATGTGAGCCAAGTAGAGACAATCAGAGCCAAGGGCACATGGCATGTCGTGAGCATTTCTTCCACTTCATTTTAGCGACCAAAGCAAAGTTTGGCACAGAGTTCCTTACTGATCAAATTTTTTGAAATGTTACTATGTCATGTGAAAAGTAATAAGTAAACTTTGCATAAATTAATAGTAGAAGTAAATACAGAAAATATTGTAATGTATTTTATGATAAAAAAAAAGTCTTCTCTGCATAATTGACTCTTGTACTGCACCCTACTGAACTGACATTCACTATAAAATATCTGCTAATATATTCTAGATGTCATATTGAAACTCAAAATAAAACTCTATTGAGTAGTAAGAGTGAGCATAAGCAGAGTAAGACACATGCTGCTAACAGTAAACTTTGTAGCTCACTTCATATGTTTTATTCACATCCATACAGGTACTGTAAGTATGTATCTATTATGTCACTCAGTGCTTATGGGTGAGATAATAGGATGAGCAGATTCCCCTCTACTTTCTGTGTATTGTCTATGGCACACATCCTAGCAATTATTCTCCACCCACTAACTTTGAGACAGCTGAAATTCAGAACTAGGGCATGTAGAGGAGAAAATTGCAAATTGTAAGTAAATTAATGGCCACAAAAAAGTATTACGCCTCATACACATGTTGTACTATTGATTTTTGAAAGTTTGTTGAATGATATGGTAGTCTTAGGTACTCTTGCCGTTCCTTCCTTTTCCTTAGAAAATTTAAAGCTAAATATTATTCATAATTTAACTATTCACTTTGCATGTTCTCAATAAGAATAAGTTAAAATGATTAAGTGGCATTAATTCAACTTTAATTTCTCAAGAATGTTTCTCAATGCTGTGCTATTTTTAATAGCCCTCAGGCCTGTTCATAGCTTGTTTCTGAATTCTGTGATAAGATCCATCCATCATCATGCTTTTCCATTTTTCCCTTTAATATATAATTGCCTTTTCCAACAAATTGGGTATTCCTATAATATAGTTAGATTGGTTCTGTATGTTAGAAATGAAACATTTGGTCAAGGGTCTAATTCTATTTCGCTTTTTCTGAGATATTTATTTATTTTTATTTTAGATCTGTATTAACTTTATTTTGTTTAAAATAAAAAAGCTAATAAGTAATAATTACACTTTTCCATACAGTTCTATCATGTTTAGTATTCCTTTATTATCATCATTTTACCAGTGGGCCCATTTTAACAAGTGATCCAGTGTAGAAAAGCACCAAAACGCAACTAATATCCTATCACATTTTTGTGTAATTTCGACAACCATTTTGACAGAAAATTTAATAGAGAAATTGTTAATCTTTGTACTTTTACTAGCATTAGTGAATTTCTCAATTGTTAGCTGCAAAAAAAAAAATGAAAAAACCCTTTTAAAGTCCTTATTGTTATCCAAATAATATAATTGTATGTGTCTACTTCTGTTAGCTCTAAACAGATTGAGATTTATAGCCCTGATACTGATGGTTGTCAGTTTTTTTAGGAGTAAAAGAACATCATGTCCTACCACCAAGCAATGAAGCCAGATCAAGGAAATACATGAAAGACTAAAGCTTAGATGAAAAGGTTCTAACAGTGTGAAAAGCATGCTAAGTAAAAATCCCTACTTTTATTTACACTGATAATTCACCTGTGTCTACTGGAATATGTTCTGTCAGCACAATTGCCATTTGATATGCTCATTTCACTGAATCATATAATATGTCAAAATCCATACTTCTAGATGATAATGTGCAGTTTGTGTAGTTTTCCCTGCTCCTGCAGTTATTTAGATGCAGTGAGCTAGGCCTATTATAAAAGGGCGTTCCAACTAAGTTAATTTTATTTGTTGTACTCTTTCTCAAAGCTAAGGGGCTTCCTGGTTTGCCCTGTGATGGCACTACAGAAGAACTTCTTCCACAAATTAAATCTGATCGCTGCAGTTCCTAGTGGTAAGGCATTGGCCACCTTATCATCAACCTACTGCCACTTTAACAATTATTTTTTTAATGTGGGCATCCACACCAAAATGTAGTTAACTTGTTCCAGAGTATTGGTACACTCTGGAAGTAGTATTGGTGCGTCTCAATCAATGAAGGGTGCCTCAGCAAAGGACATGGGATGTCACAGTGCGGTGAGGACTTCCACTGAAAGGAGTAACAGGAGCAGCAGGACCAGATCACGCTGGAAGTACCAGGGCTCCGGGGACAGAGGAGTATGTTTTTTGTTTTTTTTTTTCTCCTTCCCCAGCCTAAAATAAAAAAAAAAAAAAGTTTAACCTGGACAACCTCTTTAAGTATTTTACACACTGCTGATGTCCCTTTTATAAAATTAGCTTTAGATGTTGTCTTGATTTTCTATATTATACCTGGAGTTCTTATATAATCGGGAAAAATGTTGAATGTCTGCAATGTGCCCATTTAGTAATTCACATAAAAGTGAAGTTTTCATATAGTCCATGTCATTTGCACTTTCAAAGCAACAATGTTGCTGTCAGGAATTATCATGCGTTCCACCATGATATCAACTTAAACACTTGATCATCCATTTATCTTCTAAATTACATAAGAACATAGACATGATCTGCCTTTTGTGGACAGGTTTGCATTTTTTGATCAAGGATCAAAAATTTCTTTGGATATTAATTTATGACTTAGTATCTACTTAATAAAAAAAAAAAACTAGGTTTAGATCGTGAATCTGGAAAATTGAAATTGCTTTAGTTATCGCATAGAGAAAAAAAGCTTGAACACCTTACAAACTACTGCAACTAGTACAGTGCAATATCGGACTAACAATTCTCAGTTTTCGAGTTTCCCAGCACAGTCAGAGATGTTTGCTTCTGAAAATCCTTAGTCACACTAAGTTCAAAATGTGTCTTTGTTTCATTATATATATGTAGCATGGCAGGCTCTATGTACTATATGCAGTTTTATGTCTCTGCACTATTTATTTAAAAAAACATAGTTTTCATGCCTACTCTTATCTGGCATTTTCCTTAGCAAATGTCCTTCAAACTGGTCACTATAAATACCTAATGATCATACCCAGAGCACTTGCATTCTGAAGCAACTCTGACATCAGGCTACTATACTTTGATATGGTTTTCATGGATATTTGAGAATTTCTCAGAGAAGATAATGAGATTATAGGGAAAACAAACAGAACAATAGTAGTTTACATGCAGAACAGATTTCTGCTGCTGAAAATTAATGTGCATGGATTCTTGAAAGCCCCATTAATTAAACCATTCCAGAAACTTCTACCATGTGTGAATAATATGCTGTACATTAAAGAAATTCTCAATTATTTTTTTCCAAAATAATTTCTCAGTACACTACAGGTTGATAGAGGGAGGGGGAAACATGTTCTGTGTACCAGTCACTATTTAGGCATTCATATTATGGACAGCTTAAAACTACCCACCAATTTCCAGCTGCATCTGGAACCAGAAGTCAGGGGGCCCACAGGTCACCCTCACCACACTAAGACTGAGTAAACTTCTTTGGTCTTTTTCCTGATACTCTTTGATGGCTAGAAGTTTGTGTGTTGTAAATTTATTACAACTGCCCCCTGGAGTCCTGGAGTGAGACACATGAAGAAGATTTACAATACATAGCCTTTCACAGTTAGAAAGGAGAAAATTAACCTTAAATTAGCATAAATAGCAGTTGGTCAACAGCATATAGTCAAGGATGGATACTGTTGAGGGAAACTGTGGTACAAAAGCTGGCAATAACAGGGGATGGGAATGATGGGTATGTTGAGAACAAGTCTTCTTGGTGGTCTTGGCCCAGATAGAGAAGGAAAGAGAAATGTAAATTCTTTTAAAATGTATGGATGGGACATAGTTGACAGATTTGAGGAGAAGTTGTGCAGGGTGACCCAAGTTGATCTTTTGTACCAGAGCCTGTGAGCCTTCAGTTATGTCGCTGGTCATAACTTGGAGCACCGAAGCCCCAACTTAAAGTCTATAACAGGGCAACCTAACTACCACATGTCATTTACAAGACAGGAGTCTTATGTGACAGAGCAGCTTTTGTGCCTTCCCCAGGTACCAGTGTTACTGCAAAATCTATACCCCTTTACCTGTGTCCTTGCTTAGTTCATTAAATCACTTTCTGAATGTGGGGTCCAACCTCTGTCACCAAGATACTAAGAATGTAGAGGGCTGAAGCAAGTTTTCCCTGCAGAGTAGTACATCCACCCACTGGCTTTACGGCACAACCCCTGCCCTTGAATACAGACATACATACTGAATAACAGACAATAAAGCCCACATATGTATGTTTTAACACACACACACACACACTATATATATATATATATATAACTGACAAAAGGATGCAAATGTTTATACAGTTTACATTTTTTACTATTATTGTGGTTCTGTATTCTTAAAGGCATAACAGCCCATGAGTTTCAATATTGTAAAAAAGACAGATGTGCCAGAAACAGCTGCATTATAAAAGACTAAGAATATTATGTAGTATTTATCTGGATAGAGGTCTTTTTGATATTTAGACATACCTAACATTGTGTGAACATATGTACATGGAAATGTATGCACCAAAAAAAAGATACAAAAACATAAAAGTACTGCACTGTACATGTCTAGAATATTTACAACCTCTCATGAGGCAAGTAAAAGTGTGTGGTTAAAAGAGGTGAAAGCATTAGGCATTTAGGAGATACTTTGTGTTGACATAAAGATATGCAGTGTATATAATTATAGACGTTGTAATTTATTATATCAGTTTCAGTGCAATGAAGAAAGGGGCATTTGTGGGTTGAATATCGCAGCTCTTACCTGGATCCAAATTCAATTAACATCAATGTTATTGGTTCATTTAAGGCCTGAGAGCACTTTTCGAGATTAAAGATAATGCAAAGTAAAATCATTGCACTGTTGAGAGACATTTCTGTTTTAAAACCAACATTACCAAAGACCCATTTGTAAGTAATGTCTTTCTTGAACGCAGACATAAGAAAGGATGAAAAAGATTCTATTACAGCCACTGGACAAATACCCTTCAAACTAGATTGGCTCTTGCAGAGTCTGCCAAGTGTGGGTGAAATATATAATTTAACATTTAATGTTATGAGAGGGATTAAGTGAAGAGCCTCTTCAGACTGGAGGTCTTTTCACGAAATTAATTAAGGCGTATTGCTGTTTGCACACACAATGCCATGCTGATCCTAAAGGTACCATCAGGACACACAGTAGTTCAAAGAGTATATAAAGTATAGATTATAATCTTGTTCTAAGTGGACCTACTTAAATACTCATTCAACAAAAATATCAATACATTTTTTATGTTCATCTAGTATTTATATGCCTGCCTTGGTAAGCACCATTAGCAGGTGTATTCTGACCAGAATTTTTGATCTGTGAAGATCTCACCTGTGGAACCTCCACAAATTACAACAGCAGGGGTCCCATAAGCTTGGTGGAGGAGTGTTCCAAAGAGTTGGCTGCATGTGGGTTGAGCTCTCTATTTTAGTCAATGGGAGATATGAAAGCAGCTAAATGTGCTTGCAAGATTTCTCAAGTGTTGTTTTTCCTTTTAAATGAAATGGGCGAGTTCACATTAAACATTTTCACAGTAACTTGGCCTTTGTTGTATTTTAAAACAAAGGTTAGATGTACAGCGTTACAGAATTGAAATTCTGAAAATTCCTTTTCAGCCATTGCACTATTTAAGGCTTTGGCTTTGTAACTTTGTACAGAACTATATTGTTGTTCTGTGAATGAGACAATATATCTCCAAAGGTGATTTTTAAATGAGTATGCTACAGTTTAGATAGATAGATAGTTAGATAGATAGATAGATAGATAGATAGATAGATAGATAGATAGAAGAAGAATCAACAATATTAAGCATGGTACTCTTTGCTTCTTTGAACCTATCTATATAATTGCAAATTTTAGTTGATAGGATCAACAACATTTGCTGGAGGCATCCATTTTACCTTCCCATTCTTTGCCTTTCCGATATTAGACTGTGGGGACTGATCTGGAAGACTATGGACAATGACTTGCAATGTCACAACATTCTAAAAAGTACCACCCCTGCCTAAGCACTAGTCTGTACATACAGAAGACCAAGATGTGAAAGACCTTTGTTCCTTTGCCACATTACCTCCTTACCGATGTCTTTGTATACTGACAGTAAAATAAGTTTTATATTTTTATAATTTTGACATTTTTTTTTAGGTTTGACATTAAGACATCATATATTGTATCTATAGGCATATTTTCTCCATTTGAATGTTTTATCAACAAAATATGGCAAGCAAATGAAATTAAGCCATTTCCTAATGGAAACTGTTAATCACTACATACTGCTCCTTAAACGTAACATTTCTATTTTGGTTGTGGAACGCAGCATGCAGCAAGCTGCGTCAGCTTACCATTACTACTGAATCAGTAGCTCAGCAATGGATTTATTCACTATGTGGTAAGTATAATTAAAATCTGATGCCTGTGTTTTCACAGCTCAGTGAACATGTTAACACAAAACCAGTGGATTCCTGAAATGTCTCCTTTGGGAATAAATTAATTTTACACATATAACGGCTTACTGTAATATTTTAATTATGTTCATCAAAGGCAATTTTCAACTTTATCTATTAATGCTTCCCCTCCGTGTGTTTGAAAACTCACAGTAGCATGACAAAGGTAAACAATCCCAAGTCACACTTCACTGCATTTTCTTCTCATCTTTATTCACAATTACAGCAGAAGTATTTATTTCCTTATCTAAAATTTGGTTTCATATGCTATACCATGCTAAAAATTCAGTGCTATATAGTAACAGATGCATGAGCTGAAAAAAAAAAAAAAAAGCCTAAAAATTTACCACTAAGATTACTAATAGGCTGCCACCATGTCACATCTCTCGCTTTGAATTTCCATTTTTTCAGTTACTAGTTTTTGGATAGAGCTTGACCCTCAGTGCAAGCGCTGCCTCTTGTGCAATACCATTTAGACCAAAGGCCAGTTACATTTATAAAACAAATGTTACCTTGTGGCAAAAATGGGGAAAATGGAATGTTTTAATTAAAACTGGAATCTATGTTGGTGTTTATATTCAGTTTTCTATGCAGTTTCTGTCTGTATCATAAAAGGGAGAGAAGAGTATAAAGGATAAAAACTAATTCTTTTTTTTCAATCCACTCCTGGTTTTGGCTTCCAAAATTACATCAAGTAATAACAAGTAACAACTACTACACGTAATAATAATTAGAGATGAATGAATTAAAGCTGACTAAGTGGAATTTGATCCCAATTTCAGGAAATATTCGATTTGCATCGAATCCGGATTTCCTCACGCTTCGTGGTAATGGATCACATTTTTTCCTAAAATGACTGCTGCACATGTTAGGACATGGGGCAAGGAACTCTGGGAACGCGGGATCACCCACAATGCCATGCATGCAGCCAATCAGCAGCCAGCCCTGTGATGTCACAGCCCTATAAATACCCTCCACCATCTTGGATTCAGGCATTTTCCAGTGTACTTAGTGCAGGGAGAGACGTCAACAGGTGCTAGGGAACGTGGTAGAAAAGACTTGAAAACTGATATTTTGTTCAATCGAAGTTCAGGGAAAGAGCATTAGATGTGTAAGTTAAGGATAGGGAGGAATTTATACGGAATAATGAAGCAGAACAGGGTTCATTTGGGGTGTTTGCAGCCTGGGTAATAGGAATAATCCTACTACACCTTGCTGCACTGACTGCCAATATACTGCTGCTCATTGCAGGTTTGCAATAGATCATACCTGTGTAATTCAAATTATTGGGATCTTATTAGTCCTTGTCATCTGCATGTCATACTGACTCACAGTATTGTTTCACTACCACAGCAGACTATTGCAAGGCACAGTGTTCTACACCACTATACAGGCTCTATGCAGCCAGGAAATAGCTGTTGTTTAATGGAAATCACCGCAAATTAATTCGAATCGAATCGGTTTGGAAAATTTGGCGAACCGGCCGAATCGAATTTTTGAAAAATTCACTCATCTATAATAATAATATAATATCTTTCTAAAATTTCTCCCTTTATTAACATAATATGGCATTAATAAGTTAGCTGCAGAGGTACAGCTAAAGAAGTGTTACACCCCTGCTCTATTTGCCCTTTATGACAAATGGCAGTTGGGGGGCTCAGTTACAGATATTGCACTTGGATCCAGCAACTTGAAGTGTTTTCTGGTTTACAGATATTAATGATCTATTGTTATAATAGATAATAAATATAAGCTTGGTAGGAGTCCGGCACCCCCACCAATCAGCTGTATGCAGCAGCCACCTGAACTAGCACAGAAAGCAGAGCTGAAAATACTGTATAGCTTTATACTCTAATAGCTGTGCTGAGTTACTGCAACTACACCAGTGTTTGTGTCAAGTTGATCAGTGGGGGATCTGGGTGTTTGACCCCCACTGATCTGATATTGATGACTTGTCAATATATATAACCCACAAAATCCTTTAAAGTTATACCTCTGAGTAGCTTGAATAATTATACTATCTACAAACACAAGGCTGCTTAATAACCAACAATAGGTTTGTGTTTCAAAACGTACAAACACACTAAAAATAAACACACAATCCAAGTAGTAGTAGTGCAAACATTAATAAGCAAACATTAGTAAACATCCTCATTAGGATTATACATATAAATATTAAAATAGATAAAACATCTAACATGGATCAACACAAATAAGTCATAGATACAATCATATCATCCTGTATAAACAGTGATATAAGGTACATACCCCTATTAGTTTATCATATTCATACATAACAATCCATATAATGGCATAATACCATACATAAATTCCAGTATAGGAGTATACCCACCAATGTAAATCAGCAGGTGGTTTTGTATGGTATTATTCGAATATATCAATTGTTATGTATGAATATTATAAGCTAATAGAGGTATTCCCTCCATATTCATGTGTATGTCAGATGATATGATTGTAGCAGTAATTTCTGTTAATCCATGTTGGTTGTTTTATCTATTTTAATATTTATATGTATGATCCTAATGTTTGTACTAATACTACTTGGTTTTGTGTGTTTGTTCTCTGAGTACTGTAACTGGGAAACATTGATCTAAGCCAAGCAGCTATTTTAGATATATGAACCAGAACAAACAACATTGATTGCTTTTTTCAGAGTTGTAATACTGATCTTACTGAATCTTACTTTATCTTATCTATCAGATAAGATAAAGGCTATCAATATCTAGTAATTAGGGAAGGATACCCCCTCCAATTTAGCTGTTTTACTTCAATGAAACTGCAGTAAGCTGCACAAAGCCAAAACCATATGTAATGTATAATGCACTTTCTATTAACCCCTTGATGTAAAATCATAAAATGTACATGTATGTGCAAATGTTTAATTAGCTCATACAAACACACACATATGTGATGGGGACAGCTGGACTCCCACTGCATCTGATTCTGGCATCTAAATGGTTAGACAAAGTAACTGACTTCCCCCTTACCCCTCCCTACCAAAACATGATTATGGGTTGCCAATGTTTGCTATTTTAGTACTTTTTTTTAGTTCCTATATGTATTGCAGTGTATTATACTAGTTCCTGGTGGTCAAGTACAATATACAAGTGAAAAGCATGTAATAAATGAAGTGTGGAGATGGCTCAGGCAGGAGTAAGCCCAAGGTGTTGGCCTCACTAGTTACGGTGGCCTCTAGCCCCTAAATCTCTTACAGGCACTAAGCCGGGTATCACACTAATGTAATGGTTTTGGTCCCCCTATGGCAATCCCTGCTACTCCCATCTGATGGTGTTTCAGAATGACCTTAACATTAGGTGCAAAAGAAGGGACCGGAGACAGAATGACAATTGAAACAGGTACAGCTTGCGGCTCAGTTTACTTGGCTAGAATCATCCCGTTACAGAGCCACTTGGAGGCAAAGTTCACTTACAGAAGCAGGTTGCATATGTTTGGTGCTTTACACACATTGACTATTACCCTTTCCTAAGTCCTCTGACTCTTTCCACCGTAGTGATCTGGGGTGATCCCTGGATCCTAGTCCTCCATTCCAATCACTACTGGGGAAATTCAGGGCCATGGATACCTTTGTTTCTTCTTCTTTGTTCAGCAGTAGTGATGGTCAACAATCTACAGGGTTACAAAGTCTTGGTTCTGTGAGCTTGGGTCTGGTTACATGAGACTTCTTGTTATTCCTAACTGTCAATACCTAACCTACAAAGCTGAAGGTGCTATGTAAGGAATTAAACAGCCCTCTTCTAATGTTAGCAACTACAGGTGCATCTCAATAAATTAGAATATTTTTAATTATTTCAGTAATTAAATTAAAAAAGTGACCTCCTATATTTTCTAGATTCTTTACAGACAGAGTGTTCTATTTCAAGTGTTTTATTTCTGTAAATGTTGATTATGGATTACAGGTAATGAAAACCAAAATCTAAGAAAATTAGAATATTGTAAAAAAGTTCTGTATTGCAAATTCAGTGTGTCACCTGCCAAGGTTTCCTAAGCCTTTAAATGGTCCCTCAGTCTGAGTGGCCACCATAACCGCTGGGTCTCTGCTGTATTATACAGCAGAGACCGGCACTAATGCCCGCAATCAGTGCAGGCACTGATCGTGGACAATAGACATCAAGGCAATAGATATTCCCCAAAATGGTATATCTAAAAAGTACACCTGGCCCCGCAGTAAAAAGGCTACCACTACCTCCCCCCAATTATTACCCTAGTACACACTGCCACACTTTGTGCAGGGAAGCACTGGCTATGGTCCAGTACGCAACCATCTACAGATGGTCGGGCACTGGGACAGCTGCACGCTGTTATTATAATGGGAAGGCACAAAAAACATGGGTTTTTTAACCCTGATAATGCCAATCTGGATGGTTATGCAAAAAGTAGGGGACCTCGTTTTGTTTTGTTTTTTTCAATTATTTATTTAAAAAAGCAAACCAAATACAATACATCAACAACAGACTGACATTACCAGAGGTTAAAACCCATGCTTTTTGGTCTTTCCCAGCCTAATAACCAGCCTAATAACCTAATACCAGCCTGCAGCTGCCCTAGTAGATGGTTGTGTACTTGACTGTACCCAGCTCTTTCCAGTTCCCTTCCCTCTTTGACAATTTTTTCAGCAGAGTCCAATGAATCTGATGTAGCCCAATAAATCCTGGGAATATGCAAAACAAAAGTAAAAACACAAAACAAAACATGTAAATGCTAAGACGACAAGGGAAGAGTCTGCTGTAGGATGCCTGCAGTGGATATCCTACAGTAGACCTGCCTGTGGAAAAAAAAAAACTGCTGAAATTAGCTGTTTTGTGCTGCAGGTTTCACTAGCAGTTTCCTGTGTGGCCAGTCTGGGTTTCAAGCTTTGCACTGGAAAGATTAAAATCCACATCAGAACATACAACAATAATGAACATGATGCCATGCTGCATGTCCAAAACCCGCAGCACATGTAGGTGTTTGAAACAAACCAAAACCACATGTGGATCATAAAGGATTAGAGCCTAAATGACAGATGGTGCTTTTCCTCTTTTTTAAATCAATTCTGGTTTTGCTTCAAAAACTGCATAAAAAACTGAAGGTGTCCCCTTAGCATTACATATACTTACTGTGTCTTTTTCTGCTTCTGGAATTCATATAGTTCATCATCCACTGGAAGAGGCAGCCCTGTATAGGTCACTAAGTGACACTGTATAGATATGCCATTGGAAACATTATTTAAACCTTGAAATCATGCTTTTTATAGTATAAAAAATAGTTTCTAGTCCCGACATCCACTTTAAGGGAGAAATGCTAAATAAAAATGTAAAAGAAAAAAAAAAATCTGTACTTAAATGAAATAACCAACCAACCAACATCTGTCTTACCTATAACCTGTATGATAGACTGGCAATCACCCAAAAACAGTTCCACCAAGAACGGTGGATTGAATAGCACAGGTGTTTCTGTTCCCTTACAATTTGAATGCAGTTGCAATGTGACATACTTTATTCCAACCAACTCTATCTTGCTGTGGTTAAGCGATTTCTTTAGCAGGAATAACCCTTTAAAGGTGAATGTCTAAAGTCTGTGACTGATTTATACATATGCCCTCTAGATAAAATGCCTGCCCTGTTCAGTTTTGTCATAAGGACATTTAATAGCCATATTTACAGTATGTGTGAATAATTGTAAGGTGCTAACTGCAAAGGAAAGATGTGTCACCACAAGGAATGAAATAAAGAAGTTGCAGAACTGCCATGTGTAACTGCATGCTCGATAATGTAGCAAAGCATTAGGCTATCAAAAATGGTTATCACATTTTTTACCATCTTTTATAAATGACAGCTGGCAGTTCTCCTTTAAACCTCACACAGCCATATAACATGTCTAGGCTCATATACTTGTGCAACCAATTTCAATAAGCTGCTCAAACATTACTTAGAAACATTACATTATGGCTCTGCTATCCCCTTCTGAACCTCTCTAAATAACTAGCTGGAGCTACATTGGCCAAATGTTTGCAGCTGCCACACAAAGAATCTCATTTCTGTTTGAATAAGCAGAATGCTGGAAAGAATGATTTTGCTTCGTGCTGTTTGTGAAAAAGTGTCTTTCTTCTCAAAGAAGATGATGCTTCAAATTCTAACGCATGGATGGGCACCCTCTGAAAATGCAGAGCCAGTCAGTGATGCTGTGAAGGTGATGAATATATGGGTTAGCTTCTACTAAATTCTTAGTGGAGCAGAAATCTGCAGTGCTTCTTTCAACATATCATAGTAGATTTTTTAGTAGGTCGTGTATGTTTGTGGGTAAAATTATAAATAGGTTTTCTTTCATTGGGTTTCATTTCAGAGGATTACTGTAGATATTGCAGATGTTTCAAGAATTCATTAAGTACATAAAGATTTCTACGAAATATGGGAGATGCCTTTTATAACCAATTTATGGCTGAGGTCACACGTGCAAGAATCAGACAACAGCATCTTCATAAAAATTATTCATATCTGTGACTAGTGCATGGATAACGCAGACAACATTTCAGCTCTTAATAAAGTGAGCTGTGCACAAGCCTAAAAACAGTGCCATATATCCTACATTTTAGATGCAAAATTATGAATTACCTAACATCTTCAGAAGCCAGTCTCCTCCTTTTATAAGACCATAATGTGTAAGCAAAGTGCTCCCTTAGATAAATCTTTTCTTCAGTAGCAATGAAACATTCTGGTTTAAGTAATCATTATAAAGAACTATCATACCCCTGGAAGTCCACAGTGATCAGTGCCAGAGATAAGCCACAAGTCGTGGGCAGAGCCTGACCGTGAACAGTTCAGTTAAACGACTTGCTGGAACCCTCCACACACCACTTAAAACTGGTAATTTATGGGCAAATTAGGTAGCGGCAAAGGGGGTGATAACCCCCGAGACCAGTGACACAATAAGGTAGCCTCCACTGTTTTCTCAAGAAAAACAACTTACAGTCTTCAGTTGGTTTCTCTACGATGGCACGAGATCCCCTACCCAAACCAAACAAGAGACAGGTAAGGAATCAGACCTGGACAGTATGGCTGACACTGAATAAATAGACAAAGACTTTACCATCTCCAAAACTTTCTACAAAAGGCCCTGTCTGAGGCATTCTCCCCAGTCCTCTCTGAGCTAGTAGTTATTAAATTTGAATTCCAAAGTGTCGGACAGTGAGTCTCTAATCTAGAAACAACATGTGCCTCTATCATTAGCCACGGTGAAGCCATGGTCATCCAATTCCAGCAACATAAAGACTACATAGACTGCTCACTATCAGCTTACTGCCTAAAGTAGCAGGAGATATCTTCTCAGACCTCTAGTCATAGAAAGGATACATAGGGCACATTGCCCGAAACCAAAACAATCTGACCCTCCATCATAACAGCAGCAAAAAGCTGTCAGACTATACTATATTGAGAAGCTGAGATAACCATCTACCAGGATATAGCCCCCTCCATTTTGGCAAAACAGCGCCTGATGAGACCTTTCTTAGAGGCACTAAGGAAAATAACATACAATACGCCTGGTTATACCCTTTTGGACTTGCTATCTTGATGGGAATCAAAGCGGATCGTGATACACTCTCCTGACTTACAAACCGCCTGGTCGATTCTCAACATGGATCCCTTGGAGATCCCCTTGTAGCTGCCAGAACTACCAAAGATCACCTCCCGGAAGCTACCGTTGAGATTCAAGTCCCTGAGAACTAAGACGACACTTGCCTAACAGGACTATATTTTTAGCGCAATATAGGGGATCGCAGTATGTGAGTAACCCATGCCTATGATGAAACCTAGTCAGTCTAAATGACCATACTTTATTGGTTGTATTTAAGAGACATTAGTTTATAAGTACTCTCCTTTAATTATAATGCATGTTCAGATCATGGTATGGCGGAGTCCCCCTGCTTTAGAAAGGATCTGGACAGTTCTCGCAGTATTATGGCTTGACATGATGTTCTGCATTCAAATACCCTGTTCTATATAAGCTTGCATTGCTGGTTTTTGCCTCAACTTCTGAGATTATTACACTATAATGTGAAGGTTACGCAGGTTCAAACCTGATCAGGAGTACTTTGAACCCCATTTTAATCTACTAACTATAAACTCTAAATATCTCCCCTAGCCTGTTTGCTAGAGTCAAATAGGTGCCACTTAGTTATACACCTCTAATGTGGCTGCCATTTCCAAGGGAGGGAGAACAGACATTTTACTCCCCTCCCGATTAGTTCTATTGTTGTGATACCTCTTTTTTGTACTCATGTTATCCAAACTCACTTTTCACAGAATTAAACACATTTATCCACATTCTCCCTTTCCCCTCCCCTCAAACAAATTCATGCCAGGTTGACACCCCTAGTGCCTATTGCATAAGTTGGTCCTTATTATTTCAATCTCCATTCACAGTGAATAATGTTTTCTTTAGTCGTAACAACTTTTAATGTGAAAGAGATGAATTCCCCTAATAAACGCCATAGTACCATTAAATTAATGAGGAAATTGTACACTGACCTGTTGATGATCCAAGAAACCCATTTTAAGGAACTCAAAATACCAACCCTCCCAAAGAACCAGTATGATCAGTGGTTTCACAACACCCACCCTTCGTCTGCCTCTAAAGGTTTATCCATTGCAATTCATAAAAATACCCCATTTATCTGCACGCAGCAATTGGCTGACGCAGAAGGTAGATCTTTATTTCTTAAAGGCTCTGTGTCCAACACCCTCATTACTATTGCAGATATTTATGTTCCAAATACAAAGCAGATCACATGGTTACAACAAACACTGCAACAGATCTCCTTCTATTTGCAGAGGGTCCCATTATATTGGGAGCTGATATGAACTTGGTATTAAACCCTGTTCTAGACTACTCCTCAGGGAGGTCTACCTTCTCTCAGGTGGCTATAAAAATCTGCAATCTATGTTACATGACATGCATCTAACTGACACTTGGAGAACTCTTCACCCGATGGTGAAAGATTTTTCCTTTTTCTCACTTGGACATGCTTCTTATCAAAGATTGGACCAGATTTTTTGCTCCAATGCCCTACTAAAGTTACTAGTTACTAAAGCACATATAAACTGTATTAGTCTCTCAGATCACTCTCCTGTACTAATCTATTTAACAATACCAACTTTGATGCCAAGACAATGCAATTCGAAACTGAATGAAACAATACTCCCGGATGATAACACTATTACAGATATCACCAATCGGCTTACAGGACTATTTTTCGATAAAAAAGACAGGAGAGTTGCCACCCCCTATCATTTGGGAGGCTCATAAGTCATGTATAAAGGGTATCCTCAGCAAAAAGCACATACTTAAAGAAACAGAAAATGAAGGAAGTCGACTCAAATCGAAGCCCTTGAAAAACTAAATAAGCGCCAAAAAGCCATAGCAGCGGTTAAGTGACTTAACCGCTATTAGAACTTTTAAATGTATTCTGCACAACAAAAAAATAAAAAGACACTTATATTTCCAACAGAAAATCTACAGTATGTGCATGGAAATAAAAGCCGGATGTTGACAGCATCACAGCTATCAAAACCATAGAGAGCACCTATTCTAGCCTATATAACTTGAACGCTGGGATAACAACTACAGAAAAGATCCGCTGTATCCAAATGTTTTTAAATTACCTTCACCTCCTGAGGTTTGGATAAGCAGACCACGGCACAACTTATGTCCCCTGTTTCAGAGGAAGAACTAAAATGAGTTATCAACAGCTTCCCCCCTGGGAAAAGCCCTGGGCCAAATGGCTTTCCTATCCTCTATTTTAAAAAATTCCAAACTATACTACTCCCTCATATCACTAGCATGTGTAACGCCCTTCTGGAAGGGTAAACTATACCATAACAAACCCAGGAAGCTTGTATTACACTGGTACCCAAAGAGGGTAAAGACCCTATTTTGTTGTTGAGCATAGATTTAAAAATTTGGACAAACTGCTTGCAACACATCTTAAACATTTAATATCAACGCAAATCAAAGATGAGCAGCCTGTTTCCAGGGATAAGAGGGAAAGGACAATACATTGAGATTAATTCATGTCATTGCCTTGGCAGAGAAACAGCAAAGCCCACTTGTCCTTATCGGCGTTGATGACAATATGATGAGCTACTAACATCTAAATGAGAATTGGTCAGAACTAATGAAATTTGAATCGTGTTTCCTCAAAAAGCTTGAAAGCGGTAGGAAACTGTCACACTGTAGGAAACTTCTCACTCTAAGTGAAGGAGCCCATAAAACAGCATACATAGGTTCATGGGAGAGGGAAGGTGAGCCACATAGCACATTTTGAGGAGATGGAGAGTTGGTTGAAAAGAAGACTTGAAGACTTTCTCAGAATTTGGACACCTTAGCTCTATGTCTAAAATAAAAACACGTAATCACTTTAACCACAAATACCTATGTAAATCCCTTAACATTTCCTGGACACATTAGTAGTAGTATATCATAGATGCTGTATAAGCAATTATATCTACTCCTCATTATGGTGAGTCATCAGTGACCCTAAGATGTGCTCAGAACAAGCACTTCATGCAACCTTACGTGGACTGTAACACCCCTCCCATCTCTTCCTATACTAACCCACCAATATTAGGAGATATGTCATGTAACACAGTTTATTTTCTCTGTTGAATTTCCATTCAATATTGTATCATTCATTTGTCGTGAAACTATATTGGCTACATTTGTATATTTGTAAAATTTACAAAAGAAAAAAAAAAAAAGAGATAAGTTAAAAGACAAATAGTTCCATACATTTTACGTTACACCAGTGAGACCCTTGCAAATGTGCAAATTGTAGTGACCATAGCGGTTCATACATACGGCACGGGAGTGCGTTGTCATCCAATCCTTCTGGCCAAAGATACGCTGCTTCCTCCATATGACCGTGGGCCTTCTGAGTACCCCTGAGGTTAGCCTCTTAGGACTAGCCAAATATATAATATCCACCAAATATTGGAGATAGCTGCATCTGCTTCTCTTGATTTATGATGCCCCAAAGACACTACAGATGGCTTTATGCAGAGTTGGGATCCATAGATCAATGTGCAGATGTCTGTCATTGTTTAAGACCACTCCCACCAGGGCAGTATACAAGTACGAATATGTATGTGTTAGCACTGAGAAATGGATGCAGCTTGAATTTAACAGATTATAGAAGCAGCTTTTAACTCTTGGTCTATGACATTGCTAACTACATTTATTATTTCTCACCGAGTCCTTTCTTTATTCTGCTTCCTGGTGTTGTGGAACTGCATGTTTTACCTGGTTTGTCATATTTTTAAAATGCAAAAATAAACACTAAAAAGTACCATTTACTCCTGATTCTTGTTTGGATTACATGTGGAGATACAACCAATCCCATAAAATGGTATGGCATCGCGAACTATAGAGGAGAGTGTTGCTGTTTCTACCTATTTGGCTAGAATGTACACAGTATATTAGGAAAGTGATTATCAAGTGAGGTAGAAATCAATAAAAACTAACACAAAATATATTGCATTCACTTGTTCTGAAAACAATTTTAGATTTTAAGAATTTCTGGATGTTGGAATTCCACTGTAGATTGAAATCCAGCACAGGGGGAAAAAAAAGCTGTGGCAGATCACTGCTGACCCTTGGCTGATTGCTAGGCATGGCTGTTGGGACTACAGGTACTGAATTAACATTGGGGTTCTTCACACGGTGGAAAATGAAGAGTAATTGAGACGGACATTTGTCTTAGATTCCTGTTCCTTTTCTAGCCCACTGGGCCTAATCAGCAAAATTTCTCATGCCGTAAACTCTGGCTGAATCAGCCGCAGAATCCACAGCAAGATCGGGCAGGATTATTTTTTCAGTGTCCTGCTCCAATATCTGCTTTCCCTCGAAAACGATGGGAGGCAGAATCTGCTGCTGATTTGGAGGAGGAATCCACCTCAAATTCAACACCAGTATCTGCCATGTGAATATACCCTTAAAGGGATATTTCCATTTAAGCAATGTCTCCAATTGCCTGTGGTGGTTGAGAATTATGGAAACAGAAAATCACTGCAGTTCTATGCTGGTTTCATAAGTCCCATAAAAGGCAATAGCAGCTACGCAAGCAAAATAGCATAACGCCATATTGCCATCTCACCCTATATGTATGAACAGTAGTGAAACACTTTTTTACATGAAAGCTGCTTAAATAATAACATTGCCTATTTTTAATTTCTTACTTGCCATTTATGTATTTTAGTTTTGGTAAATTGAATTATCCTGCAAAATTGCAGCATTTGAAAGGTAATCCTATGGAACAAAAATTCCAATTAAGACAAAAACGAGTTGTACTTTACTGCTTAAATTCTATTCCTGCACTGTAAATAATGCTTTTCCAACTGAGAATACATTAATCAATCCAATGACTTAAATCAATATTACTCCATTCATAGACAATTCCCTATACTATAAAAACATTGTGATTTAAAGGGTTAGTGGAGTCTCCAATCCCTCATTAAGAAAATAGATGTAATGTCTAAAACTAATCTCAGATGACCTGAGACTGACCAAGAGCAGAAATCCTCAATTACTGTTATAAATAAAAGTATAATGGCCCCTGTCGGGGGCAGCGTGCTCAATTAATTAATTACATCTAAGATAGAAAATGATCATTGGCAGAGGGCCACAGAAGCCAGGAACTGATCACACTGCCATCTCCTGATAAATGGACATAGAGCATATTGATGTCATAAAGTATGTTACTCAGCAAATGCAAATCTACATTGGTACCCCAATTATGAAAAAAGCATTTTTGTTATGCTGAGAAGTTTTGAAGAGTACCAAATTCACCAAATTCTCTCAAGTGTAGTATCAGATTTACACACTAAAGATGTGGTTCTCTAATATAATTATTAGAGATGATTGGTCACCAGTACAGAACACGTAAACATGACCTAACAACTGTAACTTAGCGGGAGCCGTAGCATTCACTGACCACCCCCACAAAGTTCAATGATGATTTTCACTAAATTATAGGAGTAACAAATCAATCTCACACATTTATGATGCATCTGCAGTAAAAATATACTGAATCAAAACAATGCTTTTCATTTGATTTTTAGCAAACTGTAGAGAATTTAAAAGCTAATGGATTTGGCCATTGTATTATATGTGCTTGCATATTGGGCTTGTGTCTTGTAATAGAGATTTCCTTCATTCGGGTACCTAAGTACTCTTAATGCTGAGACTAATTATGTAATGTAACTCAAAGGGGATCTGTCAGCTTAAAAGGGGTTATACAGCGTCCACAAATTATCTGCAAATACATCCACAGCAGTGCTAAATACTCACTGTTTCCTTGTTCAACCTTTTCTTGGCTTTATTTTACTTGAGACTCCTTGTTTAACTGTTATTTACATGCAGTGAATATGTGAAGAAACTACATTTCCCATGATTCATCTCCCTGATGTCACTCTCTGTGGAATTGTACAGTGCCTTGCGAAAGTATTCAGCCCCCTTGAACTTTTCAACCTTTTGCCACATTTCAGGCTTCAAACATAAGGATATAAAATTTTAATTTTTTGGTGAATAATCAACAATAAGTGGGGCACAATCATGAAGTGGAACGAAATTTATTGGATATTTTAAACTTTTGTAAAAAATAAAAAACTGAAAAGTGGGGTGTGCAATATTATTCGGCCCCCTTAAGTTAATACTTTGTAGTGCCACCTTTGCTGCGATTACAGCTGCAAGTCGCTTGGGGTATGTCTCTATCAGTTTTGCACATCGAGAGACTGAAATTCTTGCCCATTCTTCCTTGGAAAACAGCTGGAGCTCAGTGAGGTTGGATGGAGAGCGTTTGTGAACAGCAGTTTTCAGCTCTTTCCACAGATTCTCGATTAGATTCAGGTCTGGACTTTGACTTGGCCATTCTAATACCTGGATACGTTTATTTGTGAACAATTCCATTGTAGATTTTGCTTTATGTTTGGGATCATTGTCTTGTTGGAAGATAAATCTCCGTCCCAGTTTCAGGTCTTTTGCAGACTCCAACAGGTTTTCTTCCAGAATGGTCCTGTATTTGGCTCCATGCATCTTTCCATCAATTTTAACCATCTTCCCTTTCCCTGCTGAAGAAAAGCAGGCCCAAACCATGATGCTGCCACCACCATGTTTGATAGTGGGGATGGTGTGTTCAGGGTGATGAGCTGTGTTGCTTTTACGCCAAACATATCTTTTGCATTGTGGACAAAAAGTTCGATTTTGGTTTCATCTGACCAGAGCACCTTCTTCCACATGTTTGGTGTGTCTCCCAGGTGGCTTGTGGCAAACTTTAAACGAGACTTTTTAATGGATATCTTTGAGAAATAGCTTTCTTCTTGCCACTCTTCCATAAAGGCCAGATTTGTGCAGTGTACGACTGATTGTTGTCCTATGGACAGACTCTCCCACCTCAGCTGTAGATCTCTGCAGTTCATCCAGAGTGATCATGGGCCTCTTGGCTGCATCTCTGATCAGTCTTCTCCTTGTTTGAGATGAAAGTTTAGAGGGACGGCTGGGTCTTGGTAGATTTGCAGTGGTCTGATACTCCTTCCATTTCAATATGATCACTTGCACAGTGCTCCTTGGGATGTTTAAAGTTTGGGAAATCTTTTTGTATCCAAATCCGGCTTTAAACTTCTCCACAACAGTATCACGGACCTGCCTGGTGTGTTCCTTGGTTTTCATGATGCTCTCTGCGCTTTAAACAGAACCCTGAGACTATCACAGAGCAGGTGCATTTATACGGAGACTTGATTACACACAGGTGGATTATATTTATCATCATCAGTCATTTAGGACAACATTGGATCATTCAGAGATCCTCACTGAACTTCTGGAGTGAGTTTGCTTCACTGAAAGTAAAGGGGCCAAATAATATTGCACGCCCCACTTTTCAGTTTTTTATTTTTTACAAAAGTTTAAAATATCCAATAAATTTCGTTCCACTTCACAATTGTTTCCCACTTGTAGTTGATTCTTCACCAAAAAAATGTAAGTTTTATATCCTTATGTTTGAAGCCTGAAATGTGGCAAAAAGTTGAAAATTTCAAGGGGGCCGAATACTTTCGCAAGGCACTGTAGTTTCTTCACAGATTCACTGCATGTAAATAACAGTGATACAAAAAGTCTCAAGTAAAATAAAGCCAAGAAAAGGTGGTGAAAGGTCCTCATTATGTCCTTAGCACTTACATCCTTCAAGAAGCCACCACACACCAATGCCCCAGATCTGTCTTTGCCTTTGTCAGGCTACGTTCACATCTGTGCCAGACTTGGTTGCAGTTTCTACCGAAAATCGTAAAAGAAAAAAAAATCCAGCACAGAGGACTCATAATACCACCCCTCCCGGTTTGCTAGTGGCTGACAGAGCAGTCACTTCTGCCACTCCCCTCTGACAGAGACAGAGTAGGAGCACTCCTGTTCTACACAGCACAGTTGACAAAGGAACTGTATAAAACAGGAAGTACTGGAAGACGTATCAGACTATGTCTATTCTAGTAGCCAGGGTGATAACCAGAATGCTTGTTGATACTCTTTTGTGATAGCTACATTAAGAAAAATACACAAGTACATACAACCAATATTTTTTTAAAAAACATTCATATAAAAAAAGTGATTTTCTTTTTTTTTTTATTATACATTACCTTTACCTCTTTGATGCTGCATTATCACCAACTCTGTAACTGTTACTAAGAGCTGTGGTGAGTGACAAACTCAACTGTATATATATATATATATATATATATATATATATATATATATACAGTCATGGCCAAAAGTTTTGAGAATGACACAAATATTCTATTTTCACATGATCTGCTGCCCTCTGGTTTTTATGTGTGTTTGTCAGATGTTTTTATCACATACAGAAATATAATTGCATTCATATTATGAGTAACAGAAGCTTATATTGACAGTTAGAATGAGTTAATGCAGCAAGTCAATATTTGCAGTGTTGACCCTTCTTCTTCAGGACCTCTGCAATTCTCCCTGGCATGCTCTCAATCAACTTCTGGACCAAATCCTGACTGATAGCAGTCCATTCTTGCAGAATCAATGCTTTAATTTTGTCTGAATTTGTTGGTTTTTGTTTGTCCACCCGTCTCTTGATGATTGACCACAAGTTCTCAATGGGATTAAGATCTGGGGAGTTTCCAGGCCATGGACCCAAAATCTCTATGTTTTGTTCCCTGAGCCATTTAGTTATCACCTTTGCTTTATGGCAAGGTGCTCCATCATGCTGGAAAAGGCATTGTTGAGCGCCAAACTGCTCTTGGACGGTTGGGAGAAGTTGCTCTTGGAGGACATTCTGGTACCATTCTTTATTCATGGCTGTGTTTTTAGGCAAGACTGTTAGAGAGCCGATTCCCTTGGCTGAGAAGCAACCCCACACATGAATGGTTTCAGGATGCTTTACAGTTGGCATGAGACAAGACTGGTGGTAGCGCTCACCTCTTCTTCTCCGAATAAGCTGTTTTCCAGATGTTCCAAACAATCGAAAAGGGGATTCATCAGAGAAAATGACTTTACCCCAGTCCTCAGCAGTCCACTCCCTGTACCTTTTGCAGAATATCAGTCTGTCCCTGATGTTTTTTCTGGAGAGAAGTGGCTTCTTTGCTGCCCTCCTTGAGACCAGGCCTTGCTCCAAGAGTCTCCGCCTCACAGTGCGTGCAGATGCACTCACACCTGCCTGCTGCCATTCCTCAGCAAGCTCTGCACTGCTGGTAGCCCGATCCCGCAGCTGAAACACTTTTAAGAGACGGTCCTGCTGCTTGCTGGTCTTTCTTGGGCGCCCTGGAGCCTTTTTGGCACCAATGGAACCTCTCTCCTTGAAGTTCTTGATGATGCGATAGATTGTTGACTGAGGTGCAATCTTTCTAGCTGCAATACTCTTCCCAGTTAGGCCATTTTTGTGCAGTGCAATGATGACTGTACGTGTTTCTTTAGAGATAACTATGGTTAACAGAAGAGAAACAATGATGGCAAGCACCAGCCTCCTTTTAAAGTGTCCAGTGGTGTCATTCTTACTTAATCATGACAGATTGATCTCCAGCCCTGTCCTCATCAACACCCACACCTGTGTTAATGGAGCAATCACTGAAACGATGTTAGGTGGTCCTTTTAAGGCAGGGCTGCAATGATGTTGAAATGTGTTTTGGGGGATAAAGTTCATTTTCTAGGCAAATATTGACTTTGCAAGTAATTGCTGTTAAGCTGATCACTCTTTATAACCTTCTGGAGCATATGCAAATTGCCATTAGAAAAACTGAAGCAGTGGACTTTGTAAAAATTAATATTTGTATCATTCTCAAAACTTTTGGCCATGACTGTACACACACATACAGTGGGGAAAAAAAAGTATTTAGTCAGCCACCAATTGTGCAAGTTCTTCCACTTAAAAAGATGAGAGAGGCCTGTAATTGTCATCATAGGTAGACCTCAACTATGAGAGACAAAACGAGAAAACAAATCCAGAAAATCACATTGTCTGATTTTTAAAGAGTTTATTTGCAAATTATGGTGGAAAATAAGTATTTGGTCAATAACAAAAGTTCATCTCAATACTTTGTTATATATCCTTTGATGGCAATGACAGAGGTCAAATGTTTTCTGTAAGTCTTCACAAGGTGAGATCAGATGTCTCAAAAGATCTATTATGACCTTATGGGGACACAATGTAAAAAAAAATTGAAAAAAAAATTTATAGAAAAGTTAAAAAAAATTTAAATAATTAAAAAAATAAATTAAATTAAATAATACGCCAATAACACGCCCTTATTAAAGGTTATAGCCCTACCCCCGACGACACCATAGAAAATAAAAATTACCGTAACGGAGAGTAAAAACAATTTTATAAAGTTTTTTAGTAGCACTTTGTGTTATTAAAATAAAAAAAAACAAATGAAAAGTGAAAAACGGACACCTTTTCCCTCTTCTTTTGTTTATATTTTCCCGGATGTAAAAAAAAAATTAAAACACATGCAAAAATAAAAACCACATAAAAATAAAGCCCAAGGTTCACCGAAAAAAGACACAGAAATTAGTTGAATAAAGCAATATATGATAAAAATGTTACAGCCCTCAAAACCACACATACAAAAAAAAAAAAAAAAAAATGTGTCTGGTCTTGGACCAGAAATTGGCCCGGTACTGAAGTGGTTATTAGACGATATTGTCAATATATGCTGCACACAAACAGCAATGTATATGCAATTTGTTATAAAGTAAAGGAAACCACATTTTCTTCAAAAATTGTATAGCAGTCCAATGCTGGAGACACACACAGCATCTCTAAATGCACAGAAAAAGTAGTAAACTTAAGGAAAAGGTCTTATTTTCCCCAAACATCTTATTAGTTCTCAGCCTGTCCTTTTATTGAAAGGCAGGCTACAGCAGGTAACCATTTCCTCCTCTCCAACTGTACAGTCCAGCAGGCTCTGTCCTGTGCTATTAGCACATTGCATTTCCATGTTGAGCTGTAGAAATGTCAATAGCATTTCACAGCCTGCCTCTTCCATATTTATTTCCTTTCCTGTACTTTGTCTGCTGGCCCCCATGGCTTTTAATTATAAGCAGCATCTTTTGAGGACACTGTACCTTTTTATATGTCTCTTACATATAATTTTTCGGCCCAATTTCGGAGATTTTGTCCATTGAATGCATCTCAGAAATAAAATAACTATCATGGGCCACAAATGATATAGTGTTTTTTTGGGAAAAAAAATTAATTATTCAAATTTTTTAAAGAAAAATGGAACATATAAACCCACCTATACAACTACATACATTGGTGCCATGGATTAAACACTCCAACAATGCTTTATGCTATTCTATAGCATAATGGAATGAAATAACATTTTTTGTTTTTCATCCATCTTTTAAAACTTTTCCCTACTAAACACTAAACTGCAGCACATGATATAATGAAGTACATAGATGTAAAATAGCTAAATGTATTTGTTACAGTTCAGTCATTTCAAATTGTGTTGTCTATGATTTTCCATAGTAAATCTACTAAGTGATTTATCAAAATACAAATATTTGGAAAAAATGTCACCATCTTTATTGTATTGTATTTTATTTTTATTTTATTTATAAGTTTTTTGTATACAGTCCCAGAAAATAAATTAAAACATGTGACATGAACAGCTGGTAACTCAATCACATGACCTTGATGTAAAGACAGAGCTGGTTATATACAGTCATATGAAAAAGTTTGGGCACCCCTATTAATCTTAATCATTTTTAGTTCTAAATATTTGGGTGTTTGCAACAGCCATTTCAATTTGATATATCTAATAACTGATGGACACAGTAATATTTCAGGATTGAAATGAGGTTTATTGTACTAACAGAAAATGTGCAGTATGCATTAAACCAAAATTTGACCGGTGCAAAAGTATGGGCACCTCAACAGAAAAGTGACATTAATATTCAGTAGATCCTCCTTTTGCAAAAATAACAGCCTCTAGTCGCTTCCTGTAGCTTTTAATCAGTTCCTGGCTCCTGGATGAAGGTATTTTTGACCATTCCTCTTTACAAAACAATTCCAGTTCAGTTAAGTTTGATGGTTGCCGAGCATGGACAGCCCGCTTCAAATTATCCCACAGATGTTCAATGATATTCAGGTCTGGGGACTGGGATGGCCATTCCAGAACATTGTAATTGTTCCTCTGCATGAATGCCTGAGTAGATTTGGAGCTGTGTTTTGGATCATTGTTTTGCTGAAATATCCATCCCCGGCGTAACTTCAAATTCGTCACTGATTCTTGTACATTATTCTCAAGAATCTGCTGATACTGAGTTGAATCCATGCGACCCTCAACTTTAACAAGATTCCCATTGCCGGCATTGGCCACACAGCCCCAAAGCATGATGGAACCTCCACCAAATTTTACAGTGGGTAGCAAGTGTTTTTCTTGGAATGCTGTGTTTTTTTGACGCCATGCATAACGCCTTTTTGTATGACCAAACAACTCAATCTTTGTTTCATCAGTCCACAGGACCTTCTTCCAAAATGAAGCTGGCTTGTCCAAATGTGCTTTTGCATACCTCAGGCGACTCTGTTTGTGGCGTGCTTTCAGAAACGGCTTCTTTCGCATCACTCTCCCATACAGCTTCTCCTTGTGCAAAGTGTGCTGTATTGTTGACCGATGCACAGTGACACCATCTGCAGCAAGATGATGCTGCAGCTCTTTGGAGGTGGTCTGTGGATTGTCCTTGACTGTTCTCTCCATTCTTCTTCTCTGCCTTTCTGATATTTTTCTTGGCCTGCCACTTCTGGGCTTAACAAGAACTGTCCCTGTGGTCTTCCATTTCCTTACTATGTTCCTCACAGTGGAAACTGACAGGTTAAATCTCTGAGACAACTTTTTGTATCCTTCCCCTGAACAACTATGTTGAACAATCTTTGTTTTCAGATCATTTGAGAGTTGTTTTGAGGAGCCCATGATGCCACTCTTCAGAGGAGATTCAAATAGGAGAAGAACTTGCAATTGGCCACCTTAAATACCTTTTCTCATGATTGGATACACCTGGCTATGAAGTTCAAAGCTCAGTGAGGTTACAAAACCAATTTTGTGCTTCAGTAAGTCAGTAAAAAGTAGTTAGGAGTATTCAAATCAATAAAATGATAAGGGTACCCAAATTTTTGCATCGGTCAAATTTTGGTTTCATGCATATTGCACATTTTCTGTTAGTACAATAAACCTCATTTCAATCCTGAAATATTACTGTGTCCATCAGTTATTAGATATATCAAATTGAAATGGCTGTTGCAAACACCCAAATATTTAGAACTAAAAATGATTAAGATTACTAGGGGTGCCCAAACTTTTTCATATGACTGTATTGTAGTGTACTGATATCAGGAAATAAGATATGATAAGATAATCCTTTAATAGTCCCACCATGGGGAAATTTAGCTTGTTACAGCAGCATAGATAATACAACCACAAAAAACAATATATACAGAAGCTCCAAGGTAGAGGCATTACAGTGACAGTAGGTACAGATAGAAAGGTACAGGTAAAAAAGTAGTAGAATGGATACCACAACTTAAAGATCTTTCAGTTCTCTGTATCGAATGATCTCCACTTAGCTCGGTGTTGGTTGTACTGCCTGACCGCAGCGGGGAGGAAAGACTTCCAATAGCACTCCTTCTCACACTTAGGGTGAAGCAGTCGGTCACTGACAGTACTGCCCAGTGCTATCACGGTCTCATACATCAGATGGGAGTTATTCTCCTGCATGGAGCTCACCACGGACAGTATCCTTCTGTCACTCACCACCTGCACTGGGTCAAGGGGGCTCCCAAGGACAGATCTGGCCCTTCTAATCGGCTTGTCGAGTTTATTCCTATCCCTTGTTGATATGCTACTCCCCCAGCAGGCCACTCCGAAGAAGAGGGCTGATTCCACTACAGAGTTGAAAAAGGCCCTAAGAAGTGCCCCCTGGACTCAAAAGGCTCTCAGCCTCCTAAGCTGGTAGAGCCTGCTGTGGCCCTTCCTGCACAGTGCAACCTGGTGATCTGCCCAGTCCAGCTTATTATTGAGGAGCACCCCTAGGTACTTATAGGTGTTGACAATCTCAATGCCTGTCCCCTGGATTTCCACTGGTTTAGGAGGGTATCTGCACTTACGAAAAACCACCACCATCTCCTTGGTTTTCTCAGCATTAATCCTAAGGTGGTTCCGCTGGCACCAGTCCACAAAATCCCGATTCAATTCTCTGTACTCCCTGTCATCTTCGTCTGTGATGATTCCTACTATTGCAGAGTCATCAGAATACTTCTGTAAGTAGCAGCTAGAGGAGTTGCACCTAAAATCTGCAGTGTACAGTCTGAAGAGTAAAGGGTCAAGAACTGTACCCTGAGGTGCCCCCGTATTACAGATCACGGTGTCTGACACACAGTCCCGGGCTCTCACATACTGAGGTTGGTTTGTGAGATAGTCTAGGATCCAGTTGGAGAGGTGGTGGTGTACTCCGGCAAGGTCCAGCTTGTCTCTCAGTAGTCCCGGCTGTATGGTGTTAAAAGCACTGGAGAAATCAAAGAACATTATTCTCACCGTGTTCCCTGGTTTCTCCAGGTGAGAAAGAGCTCTGTGCAGAAGATGGATGATGGCATCATCCACCCCAATGCCCGGCCTATAAGCAAAATGGAGAAGGTCCATAGCCAAGCTCACAAGAGGATGGAGATGTGTGAGAACCAATCTCTCTAAGATCTTCATCGGGTGGGATGTCAATGATACAGGTCTGTAATCGTTAATGTCCATCGGATGAGGTGTCTTTGGAATTGGTACTACACAAAATGATTTCCACAGTTGGGGTACCATTCCCAGCTTCAGGTTCATATTAAACATATATGTAATAATACCGCATAGCTGGTCCCTGCAGTTCTTAATTAGTCTTGCACTGTTGCCATCTGGTCCTGAGGCTTTCCCACCCTTGATCTTTTTCAGTTCCTTTGTCACCTGGGCACGTGTGAGGATCAGATTGTAGCTAGATGACTGATTACTAGGTTTACTGAAATGGAGGTGAGAATTAACAGCAGGAGGTAAGGTCAGTGTGGAAGAGAGGATTGAATGACATTCTGGGAAATAATTACTGTATTATAATGATAATAAGCTGATTCACTCTATTCTGTCCCTGGGTCACCCCTGCTCTATTACTTTCAATGGAAGCACCAGAGATGCCCAAAGTTCATTACTCAACTATCTCTGATGCTCGTATTGAAACTAATGGAGCAGGGGTGCATCTGTGACAGCATTGCTACATTTACAACAGGAGTAAAATACCCCGCATTTCAGGATCTGTGGGGATTTCAGTGGTGGGACCCCCATGATCAGCATTTTATCTGCTATGCTATGGATAAAGGTTTTATATTTGACATGGCATAACCCCTTTAACCTATTTTGGTGAATAATAAGGAGATGGTACTCACTTTGGCAGGGATGATGCTCCCTTCACATGTTCATATGATGAGGTGCACCATGATATAGGATACAGAACAAAGGGAAAAATAAAACAGTATGAAATTTATGAACCAGGATGGTGTCTCATATAGACTGCAGGGGTGAATAAAATTTACATGGAAAAAGTCTAAATTTTTCCACTGGAGTTATTTTCTAAATTAATTTATTTTCATTATGAGGAATCATATATGAAAGAGCTTCAGGGACCTTTTATGAAATAAAATCCTGTTATTATACATTATTTGGCACAGGATTGTGTGACCCTTAAGCAAGTATAGTCCATAGTCTCATATTCTGATTGAAGTGAAAAGGGACTGGGTGCCTCAACTCTCCCTTAATGGTAGATGTCAATGGAAAGAAGTATTATGCTTGTTGAATTTCAATATGTCTGATTTTTTTGTTCTCATGGGATTTAAGCCTCCTCCAACAGTGGCGTAATTACCCGGTGGGTTCCTGCTGCTTTTTTTTTTAAATAGGCCTTTACCTGCTGGAGTAAAGGCATCAGGTAGTGAACCCTATTTACTTACCAATCCTCATTTCCGCTCATGGCCGCCTCCGCTTCCCTTTCTGCCCTCCAGGGGGCCCCTTGCCTCGTAACGTGATATGAGATGTACTGGGTCTACTGGAGAGCAGAAGGGGAAATGGAGGTGGTCAATAGCAGGAACAAAGATTGGTAAGTAAGGCTTCGGGAAACTGAAACTGCTATTATTCTACTCAGGGGTCTCTTCAGACCCTAGAGAACAATGATCAGAGGTCCATGCGAGGTGAGGAAACATAAAAAAATACTGTTACTTACCTCTCCTGGGCTCCAGCAGCACTCCTTGCTGTCTTCGGGCCTTTGTAGTAATGTCACAGACAATATGTTAGCCATGCCGGAGTCATGACGCATAATGATGCCGGCATACCTGTGAAGGATCTCGCCTTGCCAAGCCTCTTAGCCTACCTGCGATCACCCTCCTTACCTTCCACTCACGCCCCGTAATATGAAACAAGCTTTATAAATGTTATATATTTATTAACCCAAGTGGGTCGGTACTAGCCTTTAACATATACAGAGTACACATCAGAGGATTGTCAAGCAAATACAGGTAAAAGCAAAATACAGTACAGAAAATAAAATGGGAATAAAAGATAGAAAAATACCAAAATGAGTTTGTAGTCTGGTTCTCTGAGCCTCCATGTGTTATGCCTCAGGGCACTTCCTTAAGCAAGTAACAAAGCATGTGTCTTCACATCTTCCCAGGATAGAACTCTAGCCTTTGTCTGGGGTGAGACCACATACCTATCCTAGTCTCCTCCCTTTGTGATGCCACCAGGGGAGGAAGTCCTGCCCTCCCTCCTGGAACCTAATAACTATAAATAAGTCATAATTCCTTGCCAGATGACCATAGTGTCAGGCGAGGTGTATGATGGGGTTCGTGGTGAGACCCCCATCGTGTAGACACCAAGAATGACCCCACAGAACCCTTTTGGTAATGAGTTCAGTGTTGTCTGGACCTTTTCCCTGTGCCCAACAATAATGTGTCTGGACTGGAAATGTGCGCCTTCATCTTGTGCACCTGAGGAATTTATCGGTGCGACTGTAGGATGCCCTCCTGGGGAAATATTGTAACAAAACCATATTTCCTTTGTTGTGTAGTCGGCGCCAGGGTGGCCGCTGTTGGTGTGCCCAGGCCTCCCACCACATCCTTGCAGGGACTCCCCCCTGCTGTGATAATGAGTGTAACACTGGTATGCAAATGGACTATAAATGGGACTACAAAGGGGTTTGTTTACAGGGGTTTGTTTACCATTTATGACTGTCACGAATGGTGACAGTCATAAACGCCACACTGTGTAGGAGTAATTTGAACAAGTGATAACACACCAAAGCAAATACATAACTGGGGGTCTCTCATCATCCCACCTCTGTGATGTTATTGAAGAGGATCAAAAACAGCAGGAAATCATGCCAGAGCCCAGGAGAGGTTAGTAACACTGTTTTTTTATTTTTATCATCTCCCCTGGGTCTCAGCTTATTATACTATACTATATTCTGTGTCAAGGGGCCACTGTGGGACATTTTACTGTGTGGAAGGGCCATTATGGAACTTTTTGCTGGGTGCAAGGGCCACTATGGTACATTATACTGTGTGGAGGGGTAGCTATGGGACATTATACTGTGTGCAGGGACCGCTATCAGATATTATACAGTCTGGAGGAAACTTTGGGACATTATAGTGTGTATAAATGCGGTGTTATACCATGTGGAGGTCAGGAAAGGGGTCGCTATGTCATGTGAGGAGGGGCTCCAAGTAAAAAGTTTGCTCTGGGGCCCAGTCTTTGCTAGTTACACCCCTGCCCACCAAAGGTATTCAGCAGTGTACTTTCCTGAGCAGGCATGCGTATAAGCTGAGGTGAGAAGGGATTGGGTGTCTTGACCATACCCTAATAGCACATGTCAATGACAGAAGTATTGGGCATGTTGGATTTCAATATGCCTGATCCTTTTGTTGTTATGGGATATAAGCTGCTTCCAGAGGAATCTATAAGTCTGTTCTCAGAGCAAGCATGTGTATGAGTGTTCGGCTGACTACTATCTAAGGTTAATGACTTATTTTAGTTTCAATAATTTTTATTCAATTTTTCAAAGTACAAAAGTAAAAAACAATATAGATAAACATTGCGACATACAGTTGATATGCATTGTAATACAGCTTCAAGATACATTCTTAGAACCGCATATCTTTAAAACAAAATATTAAGATTATTTATAGAATAAACAGTAATAACAACATTTAGGCACATTTATTAAACTGTTGAGATCTATATCTAGGGTGATTTCTCCATGTACTGCTGTCTCTTCTTCATGAGATGTTTAGCTGTGTACAAGGCATTAGACCTGTACCTGCAGTATTGACCCCTCCTCCTCAACTCCCCATTCGACGAGGCTGACAAGTTCCATATCCCTCCCCCTGTCTGTCACTACCACCTCAAATGAGTTCCAGATACCATTCTGGTTCTTTCTACGTGACAAATCTAGAGTATATCCACACGTCCCAAATTGTTTCAAATCTGTGAAAAGAGTTATTACCCATTGCGATTACCCGTTCATAGGAATATGTATTGTTAATGGCTAGTAACAGGGCCGATATAGGCGGGGAAGCTGCTGTCTTCCATCTCTGTACCAACATTAATTTAGCTATCGTTAAAATTTTACAAATAAGTTGTTTATGCTTATTCAGCTCACCGGGAATTCCAAGTAGCAAAATCGCCATATGTGCAGTAGGGGGGAGACCCACATCAAATAGCTCTGAGAGCATGTTAAAAACACTATCCCAGTAACCGCGAATTATAGGGCAGGTTCCCAGAATGTGAAGGAGGGTTCCTCTTTCTCCACATCCCCTCCAACAATTCCCAGATATGGAGGGATACGCTAACTGTAATGTAGACGGGGTTCTATACCACCGCAAAATGATTTTCATTGCCGTCTCTATATGAGTGCTACATTTTAAGGACAGATGGATCAGTTTAATCGTTTGTTGCCATTCATCCGAAGTAATGACCATTCCTAAGTCTCTCTCCCAACAACGGAACGGAGTAGATCTAGTAAAAGTCGAGATTTCATCCATTTTATCATATATAAATCGTAGTCCCCTCACATTAGTTGACAACCAGACGAAAAGTGAATTATTATGAGGCAAGGTCGCCACAGGGTGTTTAGATATGAAATGCCATATCTGAAAATATTTAAGGAAGTCTCTCACATGGATTCCATATTTTTGTCTTAGATCTACAAACGGTATTGGTTGTTTGGAGTCAGAATATAGTTGAGAAATCTGCGTGATCCCCCTCAATTCCCAACCCGAGACCCCTACGCCATCAATCTCCCAGGCCATCAATGACAAAGGCATTTGTGCAATATGAAAATGCTTCACTGGGTTTGCTTTCCCATGAAGTAGCTTCCATGCCATTAATGAGGCACACATTATTGGGGAGAAAGATCCCGGAGCAGGAATGTTCCAAAAGGGTACCCACAGCGCATCCTCCAGCTTTAGGGGAAGTATAAACGCCTGCTCTATATGTAGCCATGGAACGAGGTATCCATTGACTTCCATCTTGCACACTGAGTGACCAGGGATGCTATATAGTAATTCCTCACCACTGGTACTCCCAGTCCTCCTGCCTCTCGTTGCTTAAATAGAAAGCTTTTATTGATTCTAGGTCTCCTACCATTCCACACATACTTTGAAATAACCCTTTGTGCTGTCTCAAAAAAGGAAACAGGAATGAATATTGGAAGCGTGCGGAACAGGTATAATAATCTAGGCAATAGTAACATCTTGAAAGCAGCTACCCTTCCTATCCAGGAAACATCTGTTTTAGACATTCGCTCCGTCTCTTCTTGCAATATTTTTAACATTGGGATATAGTTACTTTTGTATAGGGTTCCTAGTGATGTTGTCACCTGTATCCCCAAATATTGAACGCTATCCTTCCTCCAATCAAAATCATAAGTCGATTGTAGATGTTGGAGCAAGGGTGGAGGGACATTGAAAGGCAATGCCTGCGATTTGGCCATGTTTAATTTGTAAAACGATAGTTGCCCAAAAGTACTAATAGTATCCATAAGATGAGGAATAGATAGTTGCGGATTGGACAAAGTGAGAATAATATCATCAGCATATAATGATATAAGATGAGACTTATCTCCTATGTCAATGCCTCCCACTCTCGGATCTAATCTAAGTATCTGGGCCAAGGGCTCTATAGAAAGAACGAATATCAGGGGCGATAGGGGGCACCCCTGTCTGGTCCCATTTGTAATGAGAAATGGATCCGATACTACTCCGTTGGTGAACACCTTCGCAGAAGGTGCAGAGTATAACGCTTCAATCGCTCTCAAGATAGCTCCGGAAAACACCATGCTTCTGAGCACCGAAAAGGCATACGACCAGCAAATGCGGTCGAACTCCTTCTCTGCGTCTAATGCAAGGATCACCGCTTTTTCTTTCCTAGAGTCAACGTGGTATATTACATTTAAAATACGTCTAGTATTGTCATACGATTGTCTTCCTTTAACAAACCCCACTTGATCGTAATTTATCAGGCTTGGAAGACAGACTGCCAGTCTGCTTGCTATTAATTTGGCGCAGATTTTTAAATCTGTGTTCAGTAGCGATATTGGTCTAAAGTTCTGGGGGCTAGTGGCGGGTTTGCCAGGCTTTGGCAACGTTACTATCAGGGCTTCTTGATTTTCCTTTGGGATGATACCAGAATCCACCACGGCCGTCAAAAACGACAGCAGTGGGCTCAGCAGGGCCGGGAAGAAACATTTATAATATTCGTTAGTAAGGCCGTCAGGGCTCGGAGACTTATGAGACGGCAGTGATTTGATGATGGATAGTAACTCGGCTGAGGTAATAGGCGCGTTCAAGGAGTCCAGCTGTGACTCCGTGAGTGCGGGTAGTTGAGCCGCCTTAAGGAATCGCTCAATATCCTGGGGGACCATTGAAGAATTGTCTGCTAGGTTGTAAAGGCCCTCATAGAAATGTTTAAAGGCGTTAGCGATGCCATTGGGGTCATAAATTTTGTATGTACCATCCTTGCTGTACATAAATGGGATCCTAGATTTTGCATGCTTTTGTTTAAGCTTTGATGCTAGAAGTTTGCCCGCTTTATTAGATTGAGAGTAATATGTAACCTTTTTCAGGTTTTTCTCGTATTTGTGTAATAAACAAGCGGTCAACTGTTGGCGTAACGCTATTAATTTCTTTGCATGTAGGGGAGACGGAAATTGTTTGTTGCTGGTGTCTATAGTTCTTATCTGACGGAGCAGATGATCTATTTCTGCCATCCTATTTTTCTTTTCAACATGCCCTAGGAGAATAAACGTTCCTCTAATAAAGGCCTTATGAGAATTCCACAGTATCTCAGGGCCAGGAGCAGAGGGGGTATTAATCTGAAAAAATTCCTTCAACTCATTCTCTAACGTTGCTTTTAGCTTTGGTTGTGACATTAAAAAGTCGTTACACCTCCACACATATGCTCTAGCAGATTCATATTTTTCGGCTATGGACAGGGTTATCGCTGCATGGTCCGACCATGTTATTTGAGATATCTCAGACTGCTTAGCAAGGGGAATGCTAGATTGCTCGATTAGGAACAAGTCTATTCGTGAATAGCTATTATGTACAGTGGAATGATACGTATAATCTCTTTCAGTATTATGCAAGATACGCCAGACATCAAATAGTTCATAACACCATATCGCCTGTGATAATGGGGGGTGACGTGTTAGTATGCCAGAAGTGGTATATACTAGCGGGTCCGGGGCCATATTAAAATCTCCCATTAATATTAAACATCCCTGCTTCCTCTTTTCCACCGCCCTCACAAGTCTCCCTAAGAACGCCACCTGTTTTCTATTCGGGGCGTAAACTGATACCAACGTGTAAGTGACATTGTTGATAATACACACTAATATAACAAATCGCCCTCCCGGGTCAGCGTATTGAGATAACAGCTGAAACGCCACCGAGTCTGTAATCCCAATCATTGTGCCCCTTCGTTTTGAGGAGTAGTGAGCATGAAACACATGTGGGTATGCTGGGTGATTAATGCGAAAAGCGTCTGCCCTTAAAAGATGCGTCTCTTGTAGTGCAAGAATGTCACAGTTATGACCTCGGGCCTCACGCCATAAATTGCCTCTTTTTTGAGGGGAGTTCAAACCCCTGACATTCATGGACACAATTTTAAGTACCATAATATACAGTTAGAAATGCTTCAAGAGTCTTACCGCAACCACGTATACCAGTAGATGTCAATGTTGGTATGAAGAAAAGCTGTTTCCACCCTTCATATTCACTACGCCCAATGTGCCAGAACCAATAAAGAAAAAAACAAACCATGCAAATTACATAACCAATGGATAAACCTTCATAGCAAAACAAAACAAAGAGAAAAAAAAAAGATTGTGGTACAGCGGACCAGCGGCTGTCGTAATCCTGGGGGGATAAGTTCAACGACAGTGGACATACGAAATCCAAGAAAAGGTGAGTCTCTAGCTTTGTAGCCCTTGGCGTGGACGTCTTTGGGCTCTCGCTTGGTGCCAACCATCCGACACAGGACCAGGTGGTTGTTTGGGTGGTATCTCAGCCATCGGAATGTTCCATTTTTGAAGCAGACGTTTTCCGTCTTCCAAAGTTTTGACGACATGCACCATGTTGTCTCGGGTAATGATCACGCGAACCGGAAATCCCCATTTGTATAAAATGTGGTGCTGGCGTAAGGCTGCAGTAATAGGGATGAATTGTCGCCTCAGTTGCAATGTTGTAGCTGATAAGTCCGAGTAAATGGATACTTTGTGGTATGGTTCAGGTAGGTGATCTACCTTTCTGGAAGTCATCAGAACTAGTTCCTTAGTGCGATAAAAGTGAATTTTAGCAAGAACGTCCCTGGGTATTGTTTCCTCTAGATGCGATGGCTTGGGGACTCTATGGGCTCTGTCAATAATTAAATCCATCTCCGTAAGATTCGGCAGGAGCGATCGAATCAGATCTTGGAGGAACTTCGTTAAGTTATTCGTGGAGACTGACTCCGGAATCCCTCTAAATTTCAGATTATTTCTTCTGGAGCGATCCTCCAAGTCTGCTACTTTAGCTTTCAAAAACGACACATCCGACTCCATCTCATAGTGAGCGTCTATCAGCGCATTGTGTGATGTCGCAAATTCCGCCATTTTGGATTCAACATGAACGGGACGACTTTTTAGTTCCTGAAGATCTCTATCCAGCGGCTTTACCATGAGAGACATGTCTGTTTTTAGGGATTTGCAGAAGGCCATAAGCATGTTTTTCATAGAGGCCTCAGTAAGTGGGTTCTCTGTCTCAGGGATATCCGCAAAAAAATCAGTGGGTGGAGGGGTAGGCTGCACAATGTTGCTCACCTCGCCATCCTGGGAGTCACCATCCTGGAGCCTGGGTCGCTGTTTAACTGGGCTAGCGGTGGGTGACTGGTGTCTCTCCAGGCTGGATAGACCCGTAGGCCCCAAAGCGCTACTTCGCGGAGGCCCGCTTCCAGTGCAGGCCCCGGCCTGCCGGGGAGAAGGCCCAGATACCTCTGCTCCCGCGCCGTCCAGCAGCTGCGGTAAAGATGGTGCTGAGAGCGCTCTCTTGTTAGCGGAGAGCGTGCTTGTCTCCTCCGGAGGATCGCGCGGTGGAGTCGAGGCCCTAGATTCCGCTTCCAGGCGCGGGCCGTCTCCATTTTGGTCCTCCCCTCCCCCGTGGGGGAAATAGAAGTCGGAGATCTTATGCGGTCTCACCGCCGACTTCTTTCTTCGAGGCATCCCCGAAGGTAAGATACCTTTTGCTGCTACAGTCGATGCCCAGAGGCCACGGGCTTGTCGCCTATGATGTCGCTAATTAGGACTCAGACCGGGAGCTCTGCTACTACACGGCCATTTCAGTCCACAGCTCGGCTCCCGTTAATGACTTATTTTAAGGTCCCCCAACTACATATCTAATTTCTATCCTTATCAAACAAAATGTTCTATGCTTTTGGCAAAAATGTGCTATTTTGCCATTTAATCAGAATTCCTAATTCATATGCTTTATTGAGTTGTGTACATACAGTGGGGAAAAAAAGTATTTAGTCAGCCACCAATTGTGCAAGTTCTCCCACATCATACATCATAGGTAGACCTCAACTATGAGAGACAAAATGAGAAAACATATCTAGAAAATCACATTGTCTGATTTATTAAGAATTTATTTGCAAATTATGGTGGAAAATAATTATTTTATTTGGTCACCTACAAACAAGCAAGATTTCTGGCTCTCACAGACCTGTAACTTCTTCTTTAAGAGGCTCCTCTGTCCTCCACTCATTACCTGTAGTAATGGCACCTGTTTGAAATTGTTATCAGTATAAAAGACACCTGTCAACAACCTCAAACAGTCACACTCCAAACTCCACTATGGTGAAGACCAAAGAGTTGTGGAAGGACACCAGAAACAAAATTGTAGACCTGCACCAGGCTGGGAAGACTGAATCTACAATAGGCAAGCAGCTTGGTGTGAAGAAATCAACTGTGGGAACAATAATTAGAAAATGGAAGACATAGAAGAACACTGCTAATCTCCCTCGATCAGGGGCTCCTTGCAAGATCTCACCCCGTGGGGTCAAAATGATCACAAGAACGGTGAACAAAAATCCCAGAACCACACGGGGGGACCTAGTGAATGACCTGCAGAAAGCTGGGACTAACGTAACAAAGGCTACCGTTAGTATCACACTACGCCACCAGGGACTCAGATCCTGCAGTGCCAGACGTGTCCCCCTGCTTAGGCCCGTCTGAAGTTTGCTAGAGAGCATTTGGATGTTCCAGAAGAGTATTGGGAGAATGTCATATGGTCAGATGAAACCAATTTAGAACTGTTTGGTAGAAACACAACTCGTCGTGTTTGGAGGAGAGTTAATACTGAGTTGCATCCAAAGAACACCATACCTACAGTACTGTGAAGCATGGGGGTGGCAACATCATGCTTTGGGGCTGTTTCTCTGCAAAGGAACCAGGACAACTGATCCATGTACATGAAAGAATGAATGTGGCCATGTATTGTGAGATTTTGAGTGCAAACTTGCTTCCATTAAGCAAGGGCATTGAAGATGAAATGTGGCTGGGTCTTTCAGCATGACAATGATCCCAAGCACACTGCCAGGGCAATGAAGGAGTGGCTTCGCAACAAGCATTTCAAGGTCCTGGAGTGGCCTAGCCAGTCTCCAGATCTCAACCCCATAGAAAACCTTTGGAGGGAGTTGAAAGTCCGTGCTGCCCAGCGACAGCCCCAAAACATCACTGCTCTAGAGGAGATCTGCATGGAGGAATGGGCCAACATACCAGCAACAGTGTGTGCCAACCTTGTGAAGACTTACAGAAAATGTTTGACCTCTGTCATTGCCAACAAATGATATATAACAAAGTATTGAGATGAACTTTTGTTATTGACCAAATACTTATTTTCCACCATAATTTGCAAATAAATTCTTTAAAAATCAGACAATGTGATTTTCTGAATTTGTTTTCTCATTTTGTCTCTCATAGTTGAGGTCTACCTATGATGTCAATTACAGGCCTCTCTTATCTTTTTAAGTGGGAGAACTTGCACAATTGGTGGCTGACTAAATACTTTTTTCCCCACTGTATGCTTAATTTAATTACAATTAATTTAATTGCAATTTAATTGTTTAGAGTTATTGTACTGTGTAAATCACATTCACATCCTCATTATGCCTACAGTTGATATAGACAAATTCAACAATTCAGCCAATTTGTAAATTAAATTAAATTATTTACAATTTCTTCTATAATCAATAGAATTTCCAAACTGCTTATAGTCACTCACAATCAACATCATTGCAAACGTTCAATAGGAATGCATACACACGTGGACAAAATTGTTGGTACCCCTCATTTAATGAAAGAAAAACCCACAATGGTCACACAAATAACTTGACAGACTGGAATTTGCTAAACTACATGTTGACGAGCCACAAAGCATCTCGGAGAATGTCCTATGGAAAGATGAGACAAAAATCGAAAGATTGCTAAGAATAGCTAAGAGGAAAACATTGGACTATTCTGAAGTGGCCTTCTATGAGCCCTGACCTCAATCCTATTGAGCATCTTTGGAAGGAGCTGAAACATGCCGTCTGGAAAAGGCACCCTTCAAACCCGAGACAACTGGAGCAGTTTGCTCATGAGGAGTGGGCCAAAATATCTGTTGAGAGGTGCAGAAGTCTCATTGATAGTTACATGAATTGTTTGATTGCAGTGATTGCCTCAAAAGGTTGTGCAACAAAATACTAAGTTAAGGGAACCATTATTTCTGTCCAGGCCTATTTCATGAGTTTTCTTTCTTTTAAAAATTTTGTTGAATCATAGTTGAAAAGCAATGTCTGACTTTCATTTGTTCATTTTCATAGAATTTTTATATATTATTACTTTTGTCAGATTCAAGTTATTTCTGTGATCATTGTGGGTTTTTCATTAAATGAGGGGTACCAACAATTTTGCCCACGTGTGTATGTAGGTATTTGGGGGTTAATCCTTTGGATATTCCAATTTCTCATTCAAAGAGATATAGTCTAGTTTAAAATAAATGGTAGTGCCCATGTAAAGACTGTGTTCTCCTCCGCCAATACATGTATTCTTAGCATGATCTCTTGAATAATGTGCAGCACTAGAAGCGTTAACATACTGGATGAAGGATAGTGTAGAAAAGCTAACCTATGTGTTCTCTATAATTAACCAATCTCCAATTTAATAATAATCTCAAAATAATGCAATTTCTCATACAACGAATTCAACACAAAATCACAGCATGCTAACAAAAGCCTTTAAGACTGTAATTCACACCTCCAGCCTCAAACACAGAGGGGTCACATACAGACACAAATAAAAATAGTTTAACATTATCCCTTTCTGTTAACTTATCTGGAAATCATGTTGCTTTTTTTTTTTTTTTAAAAAAGTATTTAACTTCCCACACACATATCTGGATAAGTCCAACCAAGAGAACACTCAACCCACATAACCACATAATTAAAGATGTGTTCTTTTTTACTTGTCCTCTTGGCTGGACAAGTCAAGTTTATCACAAGTAAAGTAACTTTTGTAAACACATGTTTTTATAATCTACTAAAATAAATCTATAAAAGCTAAGTTTGTCCTCTAGATTCCAAAAAATGAATAAGTAGACAAACAGATAAATATTTATTTATAATTATTTATTAACTCAATGCCAGTGATAAGTCAGTAGCAACAAGTACTGGTCTTCCAGAAGCTTCCTGGTGAGGCAGATGTTAGTTTCGGAACATCCACCTCAGCAAGAAACTCCTGGTAGAATGGAAGTTACAGGAGTGTGATACGTGGGTCACTGTTTACAGCCAGGGAAGGTGTTTTTGTGCTAGATATAGAGGAGACTTACATGGCCTACAGTGGTGAGAAGGCACAGAAGGGCCGTGCTTCCAATATCTCACAAGTACATTATTGGCATTTTATTCATAAACATTTTATAAGCCATTACTGTTGGTACTGAGTTATCACTGGCGTTGAGTTATAATTACCGATATTGAGCTTTAGAAACCGCCGACTGATAGAGAGGTTATAACAACTTATAAAAAGGCTCTCTTCTAGCAATATCTTAGGAAGTATTATCCCTCTGAATATTCTATGAACTGTTGGCAGCATTATATGGAATTATATCATTATTGAAATAAAGTTAAAAGGCCGAAGAAACTATCACTATCAACATCACATTAAATAAAGATATAAGGGAGTGATGATCGATTTAACTCATGTTTTATTGTGACTTTTATTATTTATGGCCTCTATTTTGGTCTCATTGAATGTCATTGTGGTCTTTATAGACTAATATATTGTTTCATTTTATTAGTATGATTTGTTGGATATATTTTTGAAGGGGGCAAAGACATTTTGTGGAATTTCCTGAAAACATGGGTCCTTTGTTTTAGAAAATATGTATTATTCCACATCTGTCTAAATATCACTCCTTGGATTTGGATATATCTGTATTTGTTTATTTATATTTATCTGTTTTTATCTGTTTTTATTTTGGATGAATTTTTGTTTTTTGATTGGATCATACATTTTTTTATTTTATAAATTTTTTTATTTGATGTATTAAATAAGTAGTATATTCTTTTGATATTCTCAATATTTTCCAATCTATTATTTATTTATGTATTTATTAATTTTTTGTAATCTACAGGGTGAACTTAGATTTTATATATTTATTATAATATTTTTCTTTTCCCTCTGGGAGTGGAATTAGTTGTGGCACCCGAATCTCTCCAGTAGGTTGTAGTGGTGTGTACTATTGTCATGATATGAGACTCAGATATGGATTTATTGTATTACTAGTCACTCACATATTATGGTTCCTGTCTGTTATCAGCAATTTGGTCACAGGCTGGGGGGATGTGGTTCCTGGGATCTGTAATCAACAACCCTTTGATCTCCAGAAAGTCACTGACATAAGCCTATATCTGCATAAGACTGCAACCCTCATTAACCCAGTGGGGTTTCATGCAGAAAGGATGTTCTGGGGAAACGATCCACATATCTTCTGTAGACAGACCGGAGCCACTTCTACTTCAAAGGGATTATGGTTTTATGACAATATCTGGCCTGGGGAACATCTTACAGTCGTCCTGATAAATTCCCAGATGTGTCAGGTTAAGGCGCATGCTCAGAATATACACCTGTCACAGTTCGAAGGTCCAGGCACTGATCTCCTTACCCAAAGGGAGCTGGGGTGCCAACCTTGGAGTCTACTTATTGGGGATCCCGTTACGAACCCCATCATACCACCGACCTGACTCTATAGTCATCGGGCAAAGAATTATACAGAAAAATAATTCTAAGAGATGTAGAGAGGGGGCAGGGCTCCTCCCCCTGGTGACCTCACTTAGGAAGGAGACCAGGGGAGGTAAAGGCTCCCAGTCCAGGTTGAAAGAGCCTCTTTTGTCTCCTGTCCTTTGTGATTTGCTATTCCTAGAGGAGAGGTATGGGGGAAGTCAAGTGGGAGACTTCAACTATGTGCTTTCCATGTGGGCTAAACAGCAAGGCCTGAGGCCATTTTGTTAACCTGGAAGAGGTGTAACCACATGTAGGCAACACATGCTTTGCTCAAGACTGTACCCTGAGCCTGCCACATGGGCTCAGAGAAATGGACTAACTACTTGTTCTGAAAATTGTGTCTTCTGCCCTTTGCTCTGCTAAGATTCATCTGCTACTGGACTTTATAAGATATGTGCCCTGAGCTCATCCTCATCATCTAGAACCAGAGAAACTATCACAATCTGGTGTTGGTAATATATATTCTTTTCTTTCTGTTATTCCCCTTTTTTATTTTATGTACCGTGTAATGTTGCTTTTTTTACTTGTATCTGCTTGCTAATTGCTACATGTATCCTCTGTATGTGTTAAGTGTCTAGTGCCGACCCGTATAGGGGTTAATAAATATATAAAATTTAGAAAGCTTGGTTTCTTATTATCCTCTGAGCCCCAAACACTCACTGGAAGTGGATCTGAGGTAACTGAAGCGATCTCAGGTGTGTCAGAAGCGGGTTCTCAGCGGACGAGATCCTTCACAACTATTATTGTTGTCTTTCTATGATTTTGTGATAAGTTCAAATAAAGTGATATGTTAAGTATCCTATTTGAGTCTACATGTCACCACCCAGTGGCTTTTCAAGTATCTTGTTAGCATGTAGTTATATTTCATCTTAAATTGCTTAATGAGAAATTTGAACCCTTAACCAAACCAAAGATCAGTTAAATGTGGGCACAATTATGCTTTAAAATGCTAGTATGTGAAGTCCTCTCTCTAAAATGTTGAATTATTTAAGATGTAATCTGCATTAAAAAGCTAAAGAATAACAAAAGCGCCGAAAAAAATCACTATGGAATTTCATATTATCAAAACCCAAATCAAAAATGTTCTGCCTTTAATCGGAAAAAAAAAATCAAGATTATATATTCAACCCAATAAACATAGGGAGGTCAACAAGACAGATAACCTTATACTTTACATTTCACAAACTTGATTTTTAATCATAGCTCTATTTTTAGACTTGCAGTACTTGTGTTAAATAGACCAGTCAGTTAAGTAACCACCCAAGGGAATTAACTCATTAATGACACAGATTCCAAAGGAAGTGTTGTACATTAGATTCATAGAAGCTAAAGAAAAGCCTGCTATTCTGAATAGGAGAGGTTCATCAGTCTCTTTAAAAAACGTATTTGAAAAAAAAAAAATGCATTATGTTATATAGTGCAGTATGTAGATGCTAAAGAGGAGCAAAACAAAGCATTGAAAGAGAGGCTGGTGTAACATTTCTGCTGCAACCAATCCTACTATCATGGAAATTTTTCATGAGCCACAACATATGAAAAATTCCTGAACAGATACAATCACTTACAAAGTCTGTCTTAGAGTGATGTCTAAAGGGCAAAGGTTGCTCACCCTATTAACACATGCATATACCAAGACCATTTCTCTATTTTCAAATAGTCATGACTCTAAAAAACAAATTCACACTTATAATTGCCTTGTAGTTTTCCAGAAAACACAAAGATGTCATAAATTGATTTCAGTTTTGTCTTTTGACGACAATCAATACATTCTTTACTTTTGTAATTGAAGAACTAAAGAATCAGCACTTCCTGATCTCTAAGATCATAAATGTATCTGGACTGAAGCAGTAAGGTGACATCGGTTTATTCAGAATTGCCAAATCACTTCTTATGATAGCAAGCATAGACTTGTCTAAGTTCCGCTGTATAAAATAGCCAAGACTTTATCCTCATTAAAGTAATAATGGCATTCTTAAAACTGTGTCTTATCGCCATATTTTTTGCTAGTTAAAATAATAAAAAAATAATAATCAGTCACCTTTTCTCAGCATCTACACTAGGGGATTCAGAAATTGTTGACAGTGTTATGAGCATGCTCTGTATCATATGCCATAGTCACTGTGCAGGGACAACACAGGAGCATGTGAGCTGTGACCATGACCTATTGTCGCTGTTGTGATCCTGTGCTATTAGCAAATTTTTTCATGCTTCAGGTTCTTCTTCCTCCAACAATTAGGGAAGAGTTTCTGAACAGCAGGATTAGTCTATTTCAAGCTGCTATCTCTGCATCTGCAAACAACAGCGTGGAAACATTTTTACAAATATGTCTTGAATCCAATTCAACACAATTTCACAATATTGAAAGGCTGCAATTCACTCTTAACCACTGGGTGGTGACTCAGATAGTTAGTATATCACTTTGTGATAACTTGTCACAAAACCATGTTGTATTTAGAAAAGCTGTGTAACTTGTTATACACATATCAGGATAAATCCAACTAAGGATAAGTGAGGGCACATCTGTATATACCATAATATATTGCAAAATATGCATGATGTCAAGGGTGGAACTTGGAGCAATTTCTGACCACTTTGTCTTGTGGTTGGTATATATTAAACTGTGTATTAAGCATTTGACTTAAAAGTAGTGACTGCATATTTTATTAGGCATATTTATCTGTAAGTAATGCAGAACAGTATCACTGAAGAATACAATGCTAATCAATTTTGTCAATGTTTTTAAAGGGGTATACACATTTCAGATTTTAACCAATTAAATGTTGAACATTTTTGCAAATTTTATAAAAATTTAAAATATAAAATTTTACAGAATGTTAAAGATTTTCTCCAATCATCTGGATGGCGAGAGTCTTTTGTCTTGTGACCATAAATGCAAGAACTTTCTCTCGTCTGGTATTTGTCAGAAACTAAAACATTATTTCCTTATTGGATAGGATATACATGCATGAAAGATAACCCTGACACAATAAAGAAATCATGACTGTTTATCTGAGAAGTGCCAGACCAAAGAAAATTTGGGCTTTCATAGTTGTTTTAATTGGCATCTCATCAAAACAACAGAATATCACCACTAAGGGCCGGTACACATCTGCGTTCGGTTTCCGTACAGGGGTGTCTGCTTGGGGACCCCCCGAATGGAAACCTATACGCAGAGAGAAGCGGTTTACATAAGGAAACCTGCAGACCCCATAGACTATAATAGGGTCCGTGTGGTTTCCGCATGTTTCGTGCGAAGAGGAAAGTGCTCTCCCCTGAACGGAAACCGAACGCAGATGTGAACCGGCCCTAAGATGGTTGGAGAAAATCTTTTAAATATCTTTTTATTGTTTTCATAGAAGCAAAAATAGAAGATGATACAGTGTAAAATGTATATAAACGGCAAAACAGAATTCGAAACAAAGGCGTAAAAACAATCATTAACTTAACAATTGTATGAAGAAACGATTAACAGACTAGCGAAGTGTTGCCTGGATGTTGGTCAGGCGACACAGCACCATTAACGGCTTAGAACAAAGAGTATTTCATAAAGGGTCTATAGCATAAATTAGTACATCCTATGATGTTAGGTCTGTCTATAGGTGATTCCAGTTAGCATTATTGGTAAAGGAATACCACAGTGCCCCTATGACACAAAACTTATGATAAGAGCGAAGCTTCAGGTGGGAGAGCACCTCTAGTTGAGCAATCTGGGAGACCTTCCTGAGGTAGCGGGTACTTGGGGGGGGGAATTCTGTTGCTCAATATAGGGGGTGCGAGGGCTTTAGCTACTGATAATGATTGAAGCCACAGATGCTTATGGGCTTTGGGGGGAGCAGGCCAGAGATTTAGGAAAATGCCCTTAGGGGACAAGGGGATGGAAAGGGCATAGACTTGGTTGAGGATCTGCTGGGCCTGTAACCAGTAGGGTCTGATGTTTTCACATTCCCACCATATTCTAAGGTGGGAACCTGTGACCTTATGGCAACGCTAACACAAGGGAGAGACATCAGGGAAGTATTTATGTATCTGTCTTATACCATCTTACCGTTAGCCTATACATAGACTCCTGCATACGAACACAGCGGAATGGGCCCATAGAATGCCTACATATTGGGGTGATATCATCTAATGATAAGACCATCTGAAGGTCCTGTAGGTAGTTTTCCCTAGTTCTCGCAGGAGGTTGGCATACAAAATAGATAAAGGCTTTTTAGGGGGTTCGCATTTAAGAAACCGTTTCTCCAACCAGGTGGTTGAGGGTGGTGCGGTTAAAGACTTTGGCGCTCCCAGGTAAGCAGCTCTAACAGATTGGTAGGTCAGGAAATGGATTGAGGCAAGGAATTGGTTCAGTTTGAATTCTGAGTAAGTCGGAAAAGCTCCATCAATGAGTATAGAGTCATATGATAGCTAACTAACCAGTTGCGGGAGCCTAGAGGCATTATATGTGAACTTCGAGGTTACAAGATCACTAGGTCTTGAATAGACACATGAGTAGAGATTGGTCAGGTGAGAACGGGAGAATACGGCTCACCTAATGCCACAAGCCACACACTGCCAGTGTCAAAATGTTATTAACTAGGACTTGCTTGGCACTGTTTGATTGTAACCAGAGTAAGAGGAAAGCCAGCAGTAGACTCCTCCACTACACTAAAATAATAGCAATAACGAGTATCACTAGAGATTATTGTATAAATTTCTACAATTTTTATAGCGGGATAGAAAATTATATTCTTATGTATGCATTTGTATTCACAAAATTGTTTGGCGCATTTCTACGATTTCTTTAACACCTGCACCTGTAAATATATGTATGTGTGGTATGTATGAATTTCTCACATTTTGCAATTTTTTGAAAAGTACATTTTGTTTGCAGAAAGGGATTTCTTGAGCAAGCACTTTTGTGGCAAATTTAAAATTTGTGTGCAATGTTTGCTTGTAATCTCTGTTTGTGGCATGAAGGTGGTTGTATATATGAAATATTAAGTCTTGTTTTTATATACGGTATTCTGTGCAATCTCAAACAAGTTAGATTTTGGTATCACAGTCACAATTTGCTATGTTTTCAGGTTTTCTACTTTCAAGAAATATATAGGTTTAGGGGTGCACTTGCTTTTCATGGTGTGTAATCCCTACATTTAATAGGATGATATTTTTTTTTAACATTTCCAGCTTCAAAGCAGATTTCTGTTCCTTCTAGTTCTGGTGATTATCTGAACATATGTGCATGACGGTGTAGGCCTTAGTGATATGAATGAACTCTGAACATATTGAACTCTTATTTTTAGGAGGCTTGGTGCATATAACTTTTTGTTTGGTTTCCATTTTTAGCAACTAATAAAAATTTATTTGCATTTTTTTTTTTTTATAAAACATACTCTTTAAATCAAAATTGCATGAAGGTGCCTGTTCGTATACAGTACCATGTAGCATTTTGACAATGCTGCAGGTGTCTACTTTCAGAAAATATATAGGTATGGCAGGTTTGTATAATTTTTTTAATGTTGCAATTTAGGTGTTATTTGTCTATCTCAAAACTGTGAAAATTGCCGTGGCTACTAGAGGTGCAAAATATACAGGGACCCCTGGCAATAAAAGGGTTAAAGTTTAATAGGACTGCTGAAGCGACCATAGACATAAACAAAACTTTACTCACCTCTCCTTGGCTCAGCAGTGGCAGTTCCTGTCTTCTTTATACACGTCCCCTGGTTGACATCATCAGGGACATCCCATTTGTGCGTGGTGACCCCTGCAGTCAATTACAAGCCTCAGCGGTGACCTCTTTACAAATAGCATGTGATGGATTTGATGGACCATTTGTGAAGAGGTGACCTGTGATTGGCTGCAGTAGTCACCTGGTACAAACAGCTTGAAGACCTGTAAAGTGAAGACTGTATCTGCCGCTGATGGAATTTGAGGCCCAGGGAGAGGTAAGTAATTTTTTTTTTTATGTTAATGGTTCCTTTAGTAGCCATCTTAAATAAGAGTTGAACAATCCCATTAAGTTCCTGTGATACCCAGAAAAATAACTAATACCTACAGTATAATTCAGGATTTGCATTTTCCACTGCTACAGTGTGGTTCAAGGTACTCAACTAGTTCTAGGACTACGGTGCCCTAGGCTACAGTAGTCTGGTGTCTAATTTCTGTATAACATCTATTATAGGTGAAACTAGAATACACACAGATATGTAGTATGAAGTGTCCAGAAGAAGTGGCAACTAAACATACCAGGTTAGGCAAAATTAAACTTCACTACTGTTGAGTAAGGAAGAATGTAGTCAAACAAACTACAAGTTAGTAACGTAGTTTAGGGAAAATTAGTATATGTAGTGTTATGAAGAAATCCGAAAAGAAGTCGGGCAAGCCAAGCCACAACAGGTGAAGTCAGTTCGTAAGCACAAAAATATCAAACTTTCAAACTTTTACAAAAGCTGAAATGGAATAGTTGGGAAGTTGTCCAGAATAGTGCTCCAATAGTTTGAATGACAATATACAGTTGTGGTACATGTGCCACTCGGCATCACAAGTCACTGACGTGTCCAGACGGGTTAGTTTATTACATTGCATACATTGTTTGTTCAGTCCTTGTATTACATTAATTTCTAGATGAAAATAAATAATATTGTAAAAGCTACATCAGTCAAATTCACTGACTCTTAACATATCACATGACAAGCATGAAACAAGTGAGTATTAATTATTTTATAGAACTTATCAATCATCTATATTTGGGGGCAAATGTAATTAGAAACAATTGTATATTACTGTAGATAATTCAGTGTGACGTCCCTTTAAGACATCACTCGGCAGTTTAAACTAGTTTTATTAGAAATAATCACTGTGTTCTGGCCTCTCGGCTCCACTACTCCCATTAAACTACACACCTCCATCATTCTGCCATTATGCAAACGTTTTGATAGGTGATAAAAATCATTAGTAACACAGGAGAGAGAACAGAAGACTCATTCATGTCAGTCTACAGTTATTAATACGTTGCAGCACTATTCCAATTGAAACTTCGCTTGTTAGGACAAAAAAATGAATGATGATCTATAATTAGAGACTAGTCCCATTGGGAACAGAACATCTATTGTTACAAGGTCTATAGTGGAAATTCTTCATTGAGGGCTTGCCAGGGCAATGAGAATGCATGGTAGAAATAACTCTGTAGTCCGGGGGGGGGGGGGGGCTGCTCCATTGTATTCTTTTCATGGACATTTCATTAATAGATAGCTTAAGGCTGCAAAAAATATTATTAGAAGACATGTATAAGAAAAGTCTCCTAACTAAGCATGCTATCATCAAGTATTTACACATATCAGTACTGCAATGGTGTATCTGCACAATTTATGAAAAAAAATAAAATCTCTGGTGAATGTTAGAAAAGCTTCAAAGAATGTGTGTGTTGTTGCGATGTCTTGTAAACTGTAGATATATGGATGCTAGAGGCTAGAATAGAAGACGGTACTGACTGCTGATTGGTCAACAAGACAGTACTGTCTACAACAGCTGTGTATTGAAGGAATATCCCTATCTTGTAAAATCATGGCATATCTCTAGTAGTTGCCATGACTTTATGACCAAGAGAGTCCAGTACTGCATTCCTTTCATTAGATTTCTCTGCACAGCAGTACCCTAATAACCCACTGTGCAAGGAACGTCTACTGGGCCCCTCTGAAGTTAATAGGTTCAGCTGCAGCTCCCTCTACAGCCTGTAGATATTACATAATCTAGCAGAATTGAATAAATAATGAGTTTGAATTTACGTCTGCAGGCCCTGAACATTACAGTTGTGTAAAAATTCTGGATGCTATAAATGTTATGCATCTATTAGGCTCATCTGCTGTCCTAAAATAGCAAACAACCTCTTTGCTCCTTTAACCCAGAATAAGGGTTATTGTGGCATGATGTAGCACTAAAATGATACTGATTCATGACATGAGTTCAGTAATATATGGTATTTATTTCACTCAGAAAAACATATACTGTAGATAGATAGATAGATATATCTACTGTGCATAAAAATGATTTAGAAAATAGAAGTGTTAAAGGGGTTGTCCAGGATTAAATAAAAATGAAATCTTAAACTAAGCCCCCTCCCCCCCGCCTGACTTCTAATTTACATAGTTTAAAAAAATCTATAATAACCTAGATAGCCAGGGCGGTCATGTGACCGCCCAAGGCACACTTTCTGATAATCCAGTGACGTTCCGTTTCCGGAAATGGAACATTCCCAAATCTTCCTTCCCCCGACCCCATCATACTTACCTGCCTTCAGTCTTCAGTCTTCTGGGCATGAAGCGTCACTTCCTTCATTTCTGCCAGCACCTGCGCAATAGAGCCAGTGATTCTAGCTCTATTGCACAATCACCGGCAGAAGTGAAGCGCTGAAAGATCCTGCCTACCACACATGCCCAAGAAGTTCTCAGAAGAAGGAGTTGGTGGGACAGAAGAAACTGATCTCCAGGACACAGGAGACAGGTAAGTAAGATGGGGTGGGGAGGTTTGAGTTAGTTAGTTAGTTAGATAGGTAGGTAGGGCTAGTAGTCCATGGGCTAGCTAGGGAAACAGGGAGAGGGTCTGAGAGAGGGAGGGGGAGGGAGTGAGAGGGGGATCTGAGGCTAAGACAGCAGGAAGCTACCCATGTAAACAAATGCAGAAGATGCCTGAGCTTCCAGAGAAACTCAGAAATCACTCAAAACACTGCTAAAGGTATTTTGGTGCACTTATTAATTAATAGAACTAAAATACCCTTTTTTAAAGTTTTTTTTAGTTTATTTTTGTAAATTAAAATTAAGTGAATGAATAAAAGAGAAATATAAATCAAATCAATATTTGGTGTGACTGCCCTTTGAAGTGATATTAATGTGAATGAAGTGATGGCCCCTGATATCAACTTAATCGAGTCTGTTTGAGATTACATGAAGAGACAGAAGGATTTAAGCAAGCTTACACCTACAGAGGATCTGTGCTTTGTTCTGTATGATGTTTGGAACATATGATGTTCTGTATGATGTTCCTTTCCATCAAAAACGGTGTGCAAGTGTACCTAGAAGAATTGATGCTATTTATGAAGACAAAGGTTGGCCACACTAAATATTGATTTGATTTAATTTCTCTTTTCTTCATTCACTTAATAATGCCTAATAGTTTTACACAGCACTGTATAGTAGAAACACTAAAATTTTGGTATGGGTTTTTGCGAATATTTTCTATTGCAGATAGACTATGAATATTACAAAGATACCATAATATAATGGTAGTTAAGTGATTATCTAACACATTAGTAACACAATTTAAATACAATATTTTTGTTGTATTTGTAACTGTGATGTGTCTTGTTACATTGTGTAGTATATTAAAGCATGTGTCTATTTATTCATATGGTAGAAACACCAAGCAAGACATTCTCTAACTCTTTTTATATAATCAAGTGCTTTAGCTTTTTCCCTAGGAAGACAAATCCCATCTATTTAAATGGGAATGTATCCACTTCACTACACTGGCTCAGAACCTCCTTTGGATCATTGGGCCCTGACAGTTGTTTATTTACACCATGCAAACTCTTACTGGCAAAGAGCGGTTAATAGCCTTTCATATTCCCATTCACATCATGAAGTGATACAGAGGGTAACCTCCCACCACATAATAGAGCTAGATAGCACATAGCGTATGGGGTGGTTAGATGACCTTTCCGATCTGTGCCAAATCATGATTTATACAAAGGCAACCGAGCAGAATCAAAGGACAAGGCTCTATTCATTATAGAAGCACCATGAAAAGAACAACAAAAATCATACCCCATTAAGTCCAAATGGAATGTTATATTACACCAAATGCAAGAATTAACTCCTTCTCTCCCTGAATGGAATTTACAGTGCATCATTTTACAATTGTATTATTACATTTTTCTTATGTTTCTAATATTCTCCGAACCATTTACTATATATTTAGGGAGAGAGAGAGAGGGTCCTTTCAGTATTACAGGTATTGAATGGTTTTGTGAATAATAAAAACATGAGAAAAATTGAGAAAAATGTAATACTACAATTGTAGGGCCCCTTCAGTATTTCAGGTAGATACATTTTTTATGTCAGATGTAGATTTTCCTTTTTGAATACAGGACAATGAATTTCATACATGTTTCGATATTTATGACAGGTTACATACTACCCTAATCTTATATTTAGTGGTTTAGGTATATTTAGGTTTACCACCATTTTAACAATTACGAACACTTCAAAGAAATCTGTGCACATGTAGTAAAAACAACAGTATTCTTATTGTACGCTAAGCAATATTTGTCTGTTAATCCCTAGGCGACATGCGGCATACTATTATGGCACAGTTGACTGGGTCTTATGGCAATTCGTCGTAATAGTATGGCTCAATGGTCGTGGGTCACTGTGTCCCCATACATGGAGATCCATAAAGAATTTCTGCTGTCTATGACAGCAGACAATCCTAGCACCATGTCTGGGGGGAAATCTTTCCCCCCTGGCTATGGGGATTGCTGCTAATGGATCTGTGCCGGCAGGTAAGCCAAAACCTGGCAGTGATTGATGCTGTACAGAAAGACAAATTTCAGAGAAGGTGAGCAATTTAAACTAACAGTCACTGTCCTGCTTGTGTCATTCCCTCTGGGATTGCAAGCAGGACAGTGACAATGCAGCCCCTGTGAGTGTTGCTGAGTGTGATTTCTCTGTAGTTCCTCCTGGCAGATCGATTTGCATCCTCCGCTTTTGTTACATTCCTGTGCCGCCAGAGAGCTCTGTTTAGTGACATAAGTTACTGATCAGGCTTCTGCTCAATTTTTTTTTGGCTGCAGGTTTTCTTTTTTTTTTCTAATAATCTAAATTTTAGTAGATTTGGTTAGAATTGCTATAAATATAGATAGTAGTCTCTATCTATATTTATAGAAAAATTTTAGATAACTTTTGGGAAAGGGTCTTCTTTTCTATCTCTCTTTTTTTCTGGTTATATTTTTTACATATATGCACGTGTTGAAGCATAATACACCCTACATTTTCAATAAAGGTTCAATAGATAAAATTTCTATACACATGTAAAAACACAACACGTATACAAAATGTCCCAAAACTCCCAAACGTCCCAATTGTCTCAAAGAAGATATTCAGCAGAAGAGGCGTATATCTTACTGGCCTTTGACACTGATACATTCAGCAAGGGAGAAGAGGAAAATGCCCCATTCCTCTATTTTTCCTCTTCTTTCTCCTCCTTATCATCCAGTGGAGGCACCCAGAACAATGACAGTACTGAGACTGCTGAACAAATGTGGACCCCACCCCCAGAAAATTATGGGCATCAGCTTCCTGACTTTGTGGATAGGTCAGGAATCCAAATTGAGACTGAAGGCTTTAGAGAAATTAACTTTTTCTCTGATGAGTTTAGAGATTTTATGTTGGCCCAAATAAATTTGTATGTCCAGCAATTTATAGAACAAAATGCCACCTCTTCATATGCTAGACCCAATAGGTGGACCCCAGTAAATGCAGCAGAGATGAAGATTTTCTGGGGTCTTGTTCTGTATATGGGCATAGTAAAAAAACAAACAAACAGACAGTATTGGAGAACAGACTCTCTATACAAAAGTGCAATATTTAGAATGGTGATAATCAGGACGCACTTTGAAGCGATCCTCAAATTTCTGCATTATAACGATAATGCACAGTGTCCTCCCCGAGATGCCCCTAACTTTGCTTACTCAAAATCAGACCACTCATTGTCCACTTTAGTGCCAAATTTGAAGTGTCATATATCCCAGATCAGAACATTTCTATAGATGAGTCTCAGATCACTTTCAAAGAGAGGCTGAAATTCCACTAATACGTGCCCAGTAAGAGGACACGGTACGGTATTAAAATGTACAAACTGTGTGAGAGCAGCTCAGGGTACACCCACAAGCCTCCCATTGTTTAGAAAAATAGGAGTAGGTAACCGTTGGTGGGTGGTGAGGAAGGATTGCCCGGACCCACCAACGGTTACCTACCCATGTTTTTTTAGACATCACGTCATTACTTTTCTCCTTCAAGTCTTATGCCTAGGGACAGATTTATGAAGATAAAAATAATTAAGTAAAAGTAAATAAAAACAAATAATTAAAAAAAATCTGAAAACTTTGTGATTAGTTCTTCCTGGTGTTCTTTCTTGCCTATGGCAGATTAACAAGAAATGGTACACGCTATAACTGGGGGAGAAACTTCCCATTGTGTATTATGAATTAAATTTTAATGTTTTTTTTTTTTATAGTTATCAAGTCCACCACACATCATTAAAAGCTACACAAATCTGTCAAGTTCTAACATTCTCAATCAAAATAATTGATCCACAAATCATAATTCTCAAATCACATCAAGTAGTTACTAAGGTAGTTATAAAATATTGAAAGACTTTTCCTGTGATCAAAGGTCTAATGAGTAAGGAATAAACTAAGAAATGACGCTATGTTATGTAATAACAGCATGGTTCTTATCACTGCCTATGGAATTCCACTAATGTACAGCACATATTCGGAGATAAGAAGAATTACGCAATTTATTTATTTATTTTTTTAACGAAAGTGTGTTAATAAAATCTGACTATACCATAAAAACGTTATCATGTTACAGATAAAATCATACAGAAAATGTTACTTGGTGCAAGGTGTCCTTCCTACCTCAAAGTCACTTCCATCCTACTTCCTCTGTGGTCACGTGCAGTGGGACTGCAGATTAATGGGAAGGTCTTATAGGGGTGAGGCTTCTCCTATTTCTAGGTCACACAAGACTAGAATCTAAATTACAATCTCATGTAAGTCATCCCATTCCCCACAGCCTGTTACTGAAACATGGCCAGTGCCTTCATTAATAGATTTTGGCTGTTATAATCACCAGAAGTTATAATATGTAATGCCCAGAGCTACTTTCTGTAGCAAGGAAAAAAACAGAGCACAAGGACAAACTTAATGCAGAACCTTTTAACTAGTTCTCAAGCTATTGTAAAATACAGTACAGTACAATACAGTTATTTTAAGTCAAAGTAAACTCAGTAAATGTTAAAGGGTACATAGACTGAGGTGTATAGAAATACATAAATTAGCCATTCAGAACAGCTGAACAAATGTGCATGAGTTTTAGCCCTTAACCCTATCATGACCCTCCATTACATCTCTAAGTTCTTAGGTCAGGGCTCCATGTGGCGTGGACGCAGAGTTTTACATTATTCTAGCGAGTCCCATCCACACATTGCTGAAAAATACACGCAGCGGACATGCTACAATTCGCAGCATGTCAATTATACCTACAGAAATGCCGGCGGTTTCCCTATAGGTATAATTGAAGCAGGAAACCTCTGCAGGCTTTCTGTGAAAAGTGCAGCGGGAAAAACCCTGATGCGTTGCTGCCACAGTTTTTCCTGCAGCGCTTTTTTTCCTGCAGCCTGCTACATTGGGGCCTCAGCCTTAAAAGGTATCTACATTTTTCACATTTCACATTATTTCTGGCATACTGTATTACAAGAAAGCTTAAGTTAAAGGTTCTCAGCATGCTGTAAACCACAGTCCTACTCCTTGAGTTCATAGGTGGGAGATCTCTGTATCTTCACACTATATTGATTAGATCTCCTTTTGGAGTACAATAACTTTTTATTGACAAAAATCATAAGCTAGGCAAGTATAATAAATACTGTTTAAGCTTCTTATAAATGTAAAATTGAAAAAATACAAAATGTGACTGCTGTAAAAGAAAGTAATTCATTACAAGATAAAATAAGTACTTATCACACACCAATGCATATAATAATAATAATAATAATAATAATAATAATAATAACTTTATTTATATAATGCCAACATATTCCTTAGCACTTTACAAATCAGAGGACACATGAACAGACAATATGAGACATTATAATGTGACAAAGAAATAAACATATCAAACAATAGGAGTGAGGGCCCTGCTCGCAAGAGCTTACATTCTATGTGGAGATAGGGTGACACAAGAGGTCCGAGGGCTTGTTTGTTACAATGGTCCAGCCATCTTTTAATATAAAAGGTATGCATATCACTATGACACTACTATAACACCTAAAGAAACCACACAGAGCACTCTAAAGGTCTCATTAGACTGGGCAATCCCATCCAGGGTGAGCACTGATTGACAAGAAACATTGCAATCTGCAGTAGTTTACAGTGACCTATTTACACAGGTCAATGCAATGCTAATGGATGAAATACAATCACTTCTGCAATGGTTCTTCCCCATCATCGGCAGCACATCCTGTTTAGACAGGGTGATATACTCGTGATAATCTTGAATATTTTTTTACAAAAAAAAAAAGATGAAATACAACCAATGAGCATTTATTGTGTTGGTTGTCTAATTGACTGCAAAATTGTACAGGCCATTTATCAGAACAAGCGTTCCTAGGAACAATGACAATTGCCCAAATTGTTGGCCCGTAAAAAGGCCCTTAAAGTGATTGATAAAATAAACTTGCTATTCCTATAGGGTACATCATTTTATGATAAAAGGAACCATAGAAAAAAGCAGAAAACAGCTAGGACTCGTGAGATTAACCTTCTTAAGGCTGAGGCCCCATGTAGCGGGCCACAGCAAAAAAGTGCTGCGGTGTGGATGGGATTTGCTACAATCCCATCCACTTTGCAGTGACTGTAAAATGCTGCGTTTTTTTCTGTGGCGTTTACGCCACGTGGGGCCCTGGCCTAACCTGGTCTGTTGCTATTTGTTCTTCCTCTAGAGAAGTAGTATGTAGGGGGGGGTAATAGGAGAAAAATACAAGAAAGAGCAAGAAGTAAAAACCTGACCTGTCCTTTCCATTCACTGCATCAGTCTATTAGTCACTGTATAGTGGGCAGGTTAATGGTAGGGGAAAGAGAGGGTGCGCTCTGCTTCTGAATACACCAGACTTATAAACTTTGGGTAAAGTGTATAGTTTGTTCAATCCTATTAGCCAAACAGCACAATTTTTATCTTTCTATTGTTTTGTCTAATAGGAGAATATATCTGTCCTCCCATTTCTTTCCTTGTCTATTAATAAATTCAAGTAAGATTTATTTGCTTTCAATACATATAGTAACCTTGTATCCAACTGTCATCAGCCTGTCCTTCAAAGCTCCTAGACTTCACAAACAGATCCTAGCTAAATACTGTATAGTCATTACAGTGTTCTAAAATTACAAACTTTATAAAAGTAAACTACTAAACAAGGGCAGACCATTGAAAAGCTGCTCTGCATTATAAAATCTAACTTATTCAATTGTTTATAATGTTGTTTGAGTGCCTTGTGTAGAACCTGTACAATCTGGATTTCCACATGTTGATGGTCAATGTGCTCTTAAGGTGATTGCATTTCATTGTACAATCTGTATTATCATAAAAATCTTTTCAGTGGGAATTTTTTTCAGAGCTCTTCACTGTTGTTAGAAGAGCATCTCCATTTAGATGGCTATATTATTACAACTGAACAGAAATGAAACTCTCATTTTGGAACCTTAGATTGTGTTGCATTGAGATCACTTATTGTGCCTAATAAACGTTTAAAAAAAATCTTTAATAATTTTTTATGGCCGGTTGTAAGGATAGTGAGAAAAACAGATACCACACGTTACTAACGTAAGTGATTTTTGATAGAAAAGATAATAAGCAAGATAATAAGCACAACTATAAGTAGCCACTTAAGTTCAGGTCAGGTCTTTCTCAGGGGAATTCTTTTGTCATGCACACGGACACACCAAGCTATGCAGGCAATTCAAAGATACTAGTGGACCCACAGACAGATCTGAGCTTACATGCCCCCTCTGTAATGCATATATAAGAGTAGACCCTTCCAGAAGTTAAAAGCAGTTTGTTTTGGTCCCATGTCTTCAGTCTGCTTGACAAGTTCAGATACAGGTGCATCTCAATAAATTAGAATATCTTTGAAACATTTATTTCTTTCAGTAATTAAATTTTAAAAAGTGACCTCCTATATTTTCTAGATTCTTTACACACAGAGTGTTCTATTTCAAGTGTTTTATTTCTGTAAATGTTAATTATGGATTACAGGTAATGAAAACCCAAATCTAAGAAAATTAGAATATTGTAAAAAAGTTCAGTATTGTAAATTCAGTGTGTCACCTGCCAAGGTTTCCTAAGCCTTTAAATGTTCCCTCAGTCAGGTTCAGTAGGACACACAATCATGGAAAACTGATGATTATGAATTGAATTACTGAATCACTGAAATGAATGAATGTTTTAAAAATATTCTAATTTATTGAGATGCACCTATATGTGTGTCTTCCTCTCCTCTTCCTGATAAATTAGCACAAAGGAAAATGCTAACTATCCCATTTATGTGTATGTGTGACCAACCTATGGGGTGGGGATAAATGTGTGAACTGTAGCCTTTACAGGCTTTTGCTACCATGTTGTAATTTGCATTACTTAACTAAACTGGAAATCAGTTAAGGGAATCAAGGGAATCTGTCCACATTAAATTGGTTATAAACCTAATCGCAGTGGAGGTGATTCTACAATTTCCAAATATGCCTCTATTATTCAGCTTTGGAGCCCTAATTTTAATGTAAATCAGTATTTCATTCATATGCAATTGAGATTTGCCCAAGAATCTAGAACTGAGCCCAACGTCCAGAGATAAGACAAGCCCCCAAAGCAGTTACCCCCTCATATAAAGAGATAAACGATTTACAAGAAAACGGGGCTCCAAAGCTGTATAACAGAGGCATATGGAAACTGTAGAATCACCTCTACCAGATACTAGGATTAGGTTTATAACCAATTTACTACTGACAGACTCCCTTTAGGAAGACCCATTACTGGAGTTTATTACAAGAAGTGTTGCATTTAGAGCTTTTTATATAAGTAAAACAAAGCTTTAAGCCCTTATACAGAAATATTTTTTATCCTTTCTGAAAGAAGGAAGCTTCAGTCAATGCATGGCCACCCAGTGGTTAGTCTGCAATTGATATCATGGATCATTATTGACTAAGGCTAGATTCACACAAAGGAGGTGCAAAACAGCCATGAAAAATGGATGTTTTTCACGGCCGTTTTGCACCTCCTTCATGTGAATCTAGCCTTAGTCTTGCAACCGAGGAGCACACATTTTCACAGATTCTCCATGTATTTCAGTGTATAGAGGGATCTGAGAAAACGGCCAAAAATAGGACAGTCCGTGACAACGAACCGTCAAAATAATAGTCATGTGAATAGCCCTTATTCACTGAAATTGAAATTAATTGAATTAACTGTGTGCCCGTAGCCTAAGAGAATTTGGAATCCCAGTGTGTAATTTTACTACTTAAATGAAGATCAGAAAAAAAAAAAATACATTTATCTTATACTATAAGCATCAATGTTTCATTTGTACACTTTATGTAACATCTGGTCAGGTTCCAGTGCACAGAAAAATAAACTGAAAAAATATTTTCTTTTCTTAGCACAAATTTGGTGTAGGAATCCAATTTGTCATGAAACTAATTCAATACACTATTATGACATGCTAATAAAACCCTTGGCGGTCTGCAATGAGTAGCCATGCATAGACAGAATATCATTTAGGATACAACATAATGAAATAGTATGGTCTTGACACATATATCTGGACATGTCCAGCCAAAGGGAAATGAAAGAGAGGACACAAGTGTACATACTAATGTTATGGAATATTTGATATTTAGAATTCCATTGTATAACCATACATTTCTGTTATACCATATTGCATGTTTTAAAATCCTGTAATTTTTACAGTACACAGATGTTGTAAATTATCTTTAAAAATGGAAAAATTGAAGAGACAGCAATAGCCTATGTGATCATTTTAGGAAATAGCTACAAGCTGCTTTTGCTAACAACAGAAACATCCTCAGTCTACCATGTAACTTAAGCAGTGATATTCGCCCACGCTAGCCCTTCATTTTTATACTCAGTAGGCATCAATCCCTCTCAGTTAGAGCTTGTTGTAGTATAACGCAGATTTGAAACAAAGAGCTGGTTGGGGGTGTGCAGGTACCACGGCCTTTTTACTTAACATGCTACTGGTGGCATGAGGTCTACTGTCAATGGTGAGAGAATAACACACAGCATTCAATTATGGTAGGGAAAATGTACTGCACTTCTTCTATACTTCTATCTATAATAATGTAGCAGAGCTGGACTAACTCAATCAGTTTTTTTTTTCACTGAACATTTTTACCTCCATTTCCTCTGGATAAAATATTTATATTGAAAGTTGATATCATTGTACACTCAATTGACTAATTCACCTCTGCTGCACTGACAACCTCAGCTAAGCTACATCAATAACTTAGCGTCAGAGTTTGTATGACATTTTCTAAGTCACACATAAATCCTACAATCACAGATTACACTGGTTCTCAAATCATTTGGATTCAGACCTTCTTTGTTCAATTCAATAAAGTTCACTGCAATGTCAACTCTCTAGGTTGTGTTTTGTTGCGTAGGCAGAAGCTGGTTACATGCAGACATGCTGTTCTATTGATTGCTGACTGCATAGGGTACCTATTTTAATGAAGCCCACAACCATGCAACACACTAGAGTTACGATCCTACTTCTTTCACAACCTATTGTGAGAGAGTAAATTGGCCCTTCTGTCATCAAGTGCACTGGGTGCACTATCGCCTATGCCAAGATCTTTGTCTGGGCTTGCCAAGCAGTGCATTTTGTCCTTCTGCTCTCCTCATTGAAATGACAGAGCAGAGTATGTGAGGGGCTGCAGAAGATCAGCAGATGCAGCTGGTAATCAGGTTCATGGTGCTTTATCTTCTGGGAGCTGAGGAACAGACTTTATACACACACACAGCATATTGTAATCAGACACTGCACTCAGTCACCGCCATTCTGCTTAGTAAAGGATTTTGGCCATAACTTGCCAACTTTTAAAAATATCACTTCTGGGAAACTTTCCTGGCTATGCAAAATGAAGTAGCCATGGGAACAAAAAGCAGGAACTGCACTAATATTGCAGTTTAACCACTTAATGCCGCAGGGTAGTTTGTACGTTAATGCTTGGCAACTTTTTTCATATTTTCTCTCCCTGTCTTCCAAAATTCATAACATTTTTATTTTTCTGTCCACATAGCTATGTGAGGGTTTTTTCTTTGCGTGACTAGTTGTACTTTCATTTGCCACTATTTTGGAGTACATATAATGTTTTGATTAGCTTTTATTTATGTTTTTTGGAGGTCTATGTGAAATAGCACACAATCCTATCAATTTTTTGACTCTGCATTAAAAGTGACATGGCATCTTTGTCCGGTGGATCTTTACGATTATGGCGATACTATATTTATATTGGTTTTTATTAGGTTTTACCGCTTTTACAAATGAAACGTCACTTTTTAAAAATGAACGATTTGTGGGGCAAGTAGTACTTTTTATTAGTACCAATGTTTGGTATGTATGACTTTCTGATCACTTTTTATTGTTTTTTTTTGGGGGGGAAAGCAAAGTGATAAAAATACATTAATTTGCACATTATTGCACAGTATTTTTTTTCTTTTTTTATGGCGTTCACTGTATGGGATAACGCTATTTTTGGATAGTGGGAACTTATACTCATGTGGGGATGCCTAACATGCTTGTTTATTTATTTTTGATTACATTATATATTTTTATATAAAGGTGCTTTTTTTAAACTTTCTATTATTTGTTTATTTATTTTTGTGTGTTTTTACTATGTATGCGTGTTTTTTTTGTTTTTTTTCTTCACTTTTTACATGTCTCACAAGGGAACTTAAAGCTGGGATCTCAGGTCCCCTGTGCAATGTACTGCAATACATAGTATTGCAGAACATTGCACATTAGTTCTTAATGGAACTATGCATAGGCAGTCAGGATGCCATGGCCCGGCCTTCTGGCTGCCATGGTGCCCCCTCAGAACTTGCGATCTTATCGTGGGGGGTCTGAAGGGCGACGTGGGGGGGGGCATCGATCTGGCAATATTTTTTGGATATAGAGGAGGTAGAGGTGGAAGACATGGGTGTTGTTGGAGGTAGTAGTGGAAGGGGGTGTGATAATTTTAGTAGTACTGCTAGGGGTACTAGGGGGAAATCAATCTATTAGGAATAGTGAGGGTATAGAAGAATCCCATTGCCATGATGAGTTACAAAATGTGAGGTAGATGATGACATTACTGATTTTAATGATGCGACAGTTAAGACCTGGCAACCTGGTCAGGGTGAAAGGGTGACATCAGTAGAGGTAGAGGGTGATGGCAGCTGCAATAGTAAGAATTCCACGTGATGTGAAGCCCAAATCATCCAAAAGACCTGCCTGACATAGTTCTAAGGCAAGCTCAGATGGTGGTGGCACTGGAATACCCATTTCCACTGCTGCTGGTTTTGGTGGCAAAAGCTACATGCGGTCATCTCCTGTATGAGTTTTTTTTTTTTTTTTTGTACATTACGAAATAACAAATCAATGGCAAGGTGCAAGATCTGCAAACTGATAATTAGCCATGGGCACATATATAGAAACTAGGTTTCTCCATACTCACATGAAATAGTGTTACCCGCTCATTTGGCAAAATGGAATTCGCAGTGGCACTGAGTGAGCAAGACCATTCTATTCCTTCTCTCCATGATCATTTTTGTAGGCAGGCTTTATCCATATCTAGCATATGGTCATTCTCATTCTCATTATCATCTCCATCGACTTCTCCTCCTCCTCGCCAGTGTCAGTCATCATGCATAAAGGAATGTGTCCAGCAAACAGTAATCTGTGACCAGTCATCCATCTGGTCTGCAACCATAACTCACACATGGCCATGTAACTGGTGGCGCAATCCTGCCTTGTAATTTAGTGGAATCCAACGCGCTTCGCCAGCTGATGTCCATGTGGGGAAAGGTGCACACCACCAGCGAAACATGCAGCAATTATGGGCAGGGACAAGAAATAGCTTTCATAGCCCACTGGGTCAATGCTTTGCACATCAAAAGCCACAATCTAGAAATTCAGCAAGGTCCAGTGATTTCTAGTACTGACATCACCTGATGAGTGCTGGGTAGGTACAGTTTCAACAACAGGTGGGACCTATCCACCTCAATCAGTTGCTCCATTCTGAACCATTTCCAGTCCCCAACTTCACCAAGGCAAGCCACTGCTCATACTCCTCCACCCTCATTTCATGGTTGTAAGGTGAAGCACACATTGAGTGGCACTGTAACATATGCTGGAGTATTAGTTTGAGCAACAGTATACAGTGAATGATAATTTACTGCATGCAGCAATCCACAGACAATGGAATGGATAACTGTCTGAGAGAGGAAGAAGAACAACTACCACCTCATGATCACTTTTTGGAAAATAGTCCAACTTTTTTCAGCTGGCAAGCTAGGTAGTATGCACACTGATAGTGTGCCCCAAATTTTTCTTGAAATCATGTAAATTGTTACTACTTGGTTCCACATGTGCACCCATAAAGGGGTCATATTTGGTGACTTTTTTCTACACATTCTTTATTACTTTTTAAAATGGCAGGCACATTATTCATGTGCTGAAAACTTTCCTTGAAATTCTGTAAATTTCCAGTCCGCCAACGCAATGTTAAAGTGGCAATTGGTTCCATTCAGGGATAGCCTGCATTATCCAGATTAATTTCTGGAGGAGTTATTTTGGCTTGGCTCAGCTCCTTCACTGAAATGTTGCATATGTGCTGACTATCCGGCATTACTGAAAATTTTCCTAGTATTTTTAGCCCCTATAGTACTATGCATGCCCCAGTATCTCTATGGCCAATTCAATATGTATGGGGATTGACATGGCCATGGAGCACCCCACGCATGCACAAGATTTTAGTGAGGGAGCTGTGATGCATGCATAGTAAACAGGGCTGTCATCAGGAATTTTGAGCCCCCTCCACAGTATAATGCTCCACATGGTATATAATGTTCAACAGTGGCACCACACAGCATACGAAGTTCTTCTGAGCCCCCTACTATGGCCCTACATGGTATATAATGCCCCACAGTGGCCCCACACAGCATAATATGCTCCCCAGCAGCTACAAAAAATGTAATATACTACCCAGAGCCCTCACACAGTATAATACTCCCCATTGCCTCCACAAAGTATAATGCTCCACTATGAACCCACACAGTAAAATAGCAGTGCCCCCCAGCATAAGGCTCTACAGTGACCCCTCAAAGTATAATGTGCTCCCCAGAAGTCCCACAAAGTATAATATACTTCCCAGAGCCCCCCCAGTATAATGCTCCTCAGAGCCCCCACACAGTAAAGTGGCCCCACACAGTATAATAGACTTCACTCAGAGCCCCCCAAAGTAAATGCACCACAGTAGCCCCACACAGTATAATATACAGTGGGGAAAAAAAATATTTAGTCAGCCACCAATTGTGCAAGCAGGTAAACCTCAACTATGAGAGACAAAATGAGAAAACAAATCCAGAAAATCACATTGTCTGATTTTTAAAGAATTTATTTGCAAATTATGGTGGAAAATAAGTATTTGGTCAATAACAAAAGTTCATCTCAATACTTTGTTATATATCCTTTGTTAGCAATGACAGAGGTCAAACGTTTTCTGCAACGCGGACTTTCAACTCCCTCCAAAGGTTTTCTATGGGGTTGAGATCTGGAGACTGGCTAGGCCACTCCAGGACCTTGAAATGCTTCTTACAAAGCCACTCCTTTGTTGCCCTGGTGGCGTGCTTGGGATCATTGTCATGCTGAAAGACAGCCACGTTTCATCTTCAATGCCCTTCCTGATGGAAGGAGGTTTGCACTCAAAATCTCTCGATACATGGCCCTATTCATTCTTTCATGTACAAGGATCAGTCGTCCTGGTCCCTTTGTAGAGAAACAGCCCCAAAGCATGATGTTGTCACCCCCATGCTTCACAGTAGGTATGTTGTTCTTTGGATGCAACTCAGCATTCACTCTCCTCCAAACACGACGAGTTGTGTTTCTACCAAACAGTTCTACTTTGGTTTCATCTGACCATATGACATTCTCCCAATACTCTTCTGGAACATCCAAATGCTCTCTAGCAAACTTCAGATGCACCCGGATATGTACTGGCTTAAAAAAAACCTTTCATGTCCTCAGGAACATGTGGTTTTACATACTGCTAGAAAGCCGACAGCGCGCTGAATTCAGCGCACTGCCGGCTTTCCCAGTACGTGCCCCGGGGCGGCAGAAGATATCGGCGGTGTAAGTTTCACGGTTTACTGTCAGAAAGGCGTTCCTGCACTGTGAGGAACGCCCTCCCTGACAGTTTTCGTTCATAGACTTGTACTGGGGGGGCGTTCCTCACAGCTGAGCGTCATCGCTAGGCTGTAAGGAACGCCCCTCTCTCTGTACTCGTCTATAGCGCTGTACTGTCAGAGGGGGCATTCCTTACTGCCCGGCGATGACGCTAGACTATGAGGAACTCCCACCCCAGTACAAGTCTATGAACGAGAACTGTCAGGGAGGGCGTTCCTCACAGCACAGCTAGACTGTCAGGAATGCCTTTCTGACAGTAAACCGTGAAACTTACACCGCCGATATCTCCAGCCCCGGGGCACATACCGGGAAAGCTGGCAGTGCACAGAATTCCGCGCGCTATCGGCTTTCTAGCGGTATGTAAAACCGCATGTGCCTGAACACATGAAAGATCCTCTTTAAGCAGGGGGACACGTCTGGCACTGCAAGATCTGAGTCCCTGGCGGCGTAGTGTGCTACTGACGGTAGCCTTTGTAGCCCAGCTTTCTGCAGGTCATTCACTAGGTCCCCCCGTATGGTTCTGGGATTTTTGCTCATGGTTCTTGTGATCATTTTGACCCCACGGGGTAAGATCTTGCGTGGAGCCCCTGATCGAGGGAGATTACCAGTGGTCTTGTATGTCTTCCATTTTCTAATTATTGCTCCCACAGTTGATTTCTTCACACCAAGCTGCTTGCAGATTTGGTCTTCCCAGCCTGATGCAGGTCTACAGTTTTGTTTCTGGTGTCCTTCCACAGCTCTTTGGTCTTGACCATAGTGGAGTTTGGAGTGTGACTGTTTGAGGTTGTGGACAGGTGTCTTTTATACTGATAACAATTTCAAACAGGTGCCATTACTACAGGTAATGAGTGGAGGACAGAGGAGCCTCTTAAAGAAGAAGTTACAGGTCTGTGAAAGCCAGAAATCTTGCTTGTTTGTAGGTGATCAAATACTTATTTTCCACCATAATTTGCAAATAACTTCTTAAAAAAATCAATGTGATTTTCTAGATATGTTTTCTCATTTTGTCTCTCATAGTTGAGGTCTACCTATGATGTCAATTCCAGGCCTCTCTCATCCTTTTAAGTGGGAGAACTTGCACAATTGGTGGCTGACTAAATACTTTTTTTCCCCAATGTACTAATATACAGTGGGTACAGAAAGTATTCAGATCCTTTTAAATTTTTCACGCTTTGTTTCATTGCAGCCATTTGTTAAAAGCAAAAAAGTTCATTTTATTTCTTATTAATGTACACTCAGCACCCCATCTTGACAGAAAAAAACAGAAATGTAGATATTTTTGCTAATTTATTAAAAAAGAAAAACTGAAATATCACATGGTCATAAGTATTCAGACCCTTTGCTGTGACACTCATATTTAACTCACATGCTGTCCATTTCCTTCTGATCCTCCTTGAGATGGTTCTATTCCTTCATTGGAGTCCAGCTGTGTTTAATTAAACTGATTGGACTTGATTAGGAAAGGCACACACCTGTCTATATAAGACCTCACAGCTCACAGTGCATGTCAGAGCAAATCAGAATCATGAGGTCAAAGGAACTGCCCAAGGAGCTAAGAGACAGAATTGTGGCAAGGCACAGATCTGGCCAAGGTTACAAAAGAATTTCTGCAGCACTCAAGGTTCCTAAGAGCACAGTGGCCTCCATAATCCTTAAATGGAAGAAGTTTGGGATGACCTGAACTCTTCCTATTTCCTGGCCGTCCAGCCAAACTGAGCAATCGTGGGAGAAGAGCCTTGGTGAGAGAGGTAAAGAAGAACCCAAAGATCACTGTGGTTGAGCTCCAGAGATGCAGTAGGGAGATGGGAGAAAATTCCACAAAGTCAACTATCACTGCAGCCCTCCACCAGTCTGGGCTTTATGGTAGAGTGGCTCAAAGGAAGCCTCTCCTCAGTGGAATACATATGAAAGCCCACAGAGAATTTGCCAAAAAACACATCAAGGACTGCCAGACTATGAGAAATAAGATTCTCTGGTCTGATGAGACAAAGATTGAACTTTTTGGCGTTAATTCTAAGCGGTATGTGTGGAGAAAATCAAGCACTGCTCATCACCTGCCCAATACAATCTCAACAGTGAAACAAGGTGGTGGCAGCATCATGCTATGGGGGTGTTTTTCAGCTGCAGGGATAGGATGACTGGTTGCAATTGAAGATGAATGCAGCCAAGTACAGAGATATTCTGGAAGAAAACCTCTTCCAGAGTGCTCTGGACCTCAGACTGGGCCGAAGGTTCACCTTCCAACAAGACAATGACCCTAAGCACACAGCTAAAATAATGAAGGAGTGGCTTCGGAACAACTCTGTGACCATTCTTGACTGGCCCAACCAGAGCCCTCAACCCAATTGAGCATCTGTGGAGAGACCTGAAAATGGCTGTCCACCAACGTTCACCATCCAACCTGACGGAACTGGAGACGATCTGCAAGGAAGGAAGGCAGAGGGTCCCCAAATCCAGATGTGAAAAACTTGTTGCATCATTCCCAAGAAGACTCATGGCTGTACTAGCTCAAAAGGGTGCTTCTACTCAATACTGAGCAAAGGGTCTGAATATTTATGACTGTGTGATATTTCAGTTTTTCTTTTAACAAATTTGCAAAAAAATTTACATTTCTGGTTTTTTTCTGTCAAGATGGGGTGCTGAGTGTACATTAATGAGAAATAAAATGAACTTTTTTGCTTTTAGCAAATGGCTGCAATGAAACAAAGAATGAAAAATTTAAAGGGGTCTGAATACTTTCCATACCCACTGTATTCCCCAGCATCCCCATGCAGTATTATAGGCTCCCCACAGTGCCCCCCCAGTAAATTTGTTTCCACGAATATTTGCATGGTTCGGCCCTCCGGTTCGTTTCAGTGTTATTATTATACTCTGGGATCTCTTCAGCCCCCAGAGTATAAGAAGTGGAGGACCTGGGAAGATGAGGGAAAATAATAGTTATACTCACCTTGCTTCACCTCACAAGGCGTCCTGGCGTTGTCCGGCTGTCTCCGACTTCCTCTTCAGGTCTGGGGTTGATGTCCTGGAGGGTACCAGTGAAGCCTGAGATTGGGCCTCAGCCGTCACTTGGGGCACACTAATGTTATGAAGCCGTTAGCGATGTGGCCTGGTCCTCTGGTTAGCCAGTCAGAGAAAAGGCAGAGACAATTTAATACCTTTCCTACTTTCCAAATCACTGTATACACAGCATTCAATGGTAGCAGCCATGACGCTGCTTCCTCCTGGCCTGGCAGTCATGGAATGGTGGGTTTCTAGAGGACCCATATCAGCTCTGTAGTACATATTAGGAGGCTGTATTCCTCCTGTAACTGGGGCTAATACATCAGACCCAGTTGCAGGAGAAATCATAAAAAAAGTGGGAATAATGAAATGTCCTCAACGCTCTATAATGTTAAACAAATAAATAAATAAATTTTAAAAAATGTGACCAACAGACATGTTTCCTCCCCTTTTTTCAATATTTTTCATGATAATAGAAAAAAATACTAATATAAAAAAATTACATAAAAATAAATAAGACTTAAAAACACGAATTAATAAATGTTATAGACTTCAAAATTGCATATATCAAAAAAAAGTATATACTATATATATATATATGGTCATGTCCCAGGCATGAAGTGTTTATTCACTGCATGGTAGTAACATTTGGTGCAAGAATGGTAGTAGATGGTAGTTGATAGCTACTTATTTACCTCTCTCCTTGGCTGAACTTGATCAGATATGTAGGTTAGGCACAAGATAGGCACTTTTTATAAAAGCAACATGTTCTCCTCATACATTTTCACACAGGAATATGCTAGCTATTCTACTTGTGTCTGTGTGTGGCCTGAGCTGCAGCCTTTCAGGGCTCCTGGTAGATTTAAAATAAATAAATAAATAGATTGTAAGCTCTTGCAGGCAAACCCCTCTATCCCACTGTTCCACTTGGTCACTGTCACTTATGGGCCATTCTAGCACATGACGTGGGTGTGGCCATCAGGGGTCAACTCACTCCACTTACTCAATCTTGCCCTCACTTTTCTCTGCAAATTGAGCATAAATAGCATCCAAATTCAGTCCATGCACCCCAAATACACATTTCCACCATCACTGACTGGCTCAGTGGAAACCCCACTCACATATACACACATCTTTCCAACAGTCAGACGTAAACACACTTCAAAAAGGTAATGAGTTCACAGAGCAACACAAAGTAACCTTAAAGTTAACAATTTAATACCCACAAGGTTCAGTGCTATATATAAAAAAAAGTAAAATAACAAATGACATACAAGCACAGTGTCTTAAAAATAAAAAGACAAAAACAATCTTATACCTAAAGTCCTTTTTGTTCCATGGAGCTTGGAGGATTTTTTTCTGGTGGCATTAACACACCCAGCTTTGTTTCCCAAAAGATGTGACATAGTGGTAAGGTAAAACAGTTTCTTATGGCTTGTGCTTAACCACAGCTCGCTGACAAAGTGCCCCCCCTTTCCACCTTCCTTCCATCAGCAAATCTAGATACCTTCCAGACTTTTGAAGCCAAGATGAAGTTCCTGATACAACCCCCTCCCTATGCTTGACTGGCCAAGATGTTGTACAGCAATAAACCTGAGTTTTAGCTGGACATCTGGCTCTGCACAAGCAGGAAGGCGCATTTTCACCTTTTACACACATACCACTGAGGTAGACTGATAACACATGCACAAACAATACATTCACTAAGGTTATACATATGATTAATATGATTCAGCAATAATACATATACAAATAGGCCCTCTTCATCACAGTCAATGTTAGTATTGTACTTGTTTTGTGTACTTTGTGTATTGCAAACCCTCAAATGAACAGCACCATATAATTAATGGTTTTCTAAAAATAGATAATAAAAATAGGACACTGTATTATTTAACTAAACTGGAGAACAGTTAAATTGGTGTAAGGGTTAAAATATAACTTGTATTATATTCTATACACTGTATATACAGAGAGTGAAATGTTCTGTAGATAGTCAGCATAATTTAGAGATAGAAAGCAGACACTAAGTCTGGGACGGCACCCAAAGGTTTTGCTGTTCTCAGGAGAAATAAGGGAAACATCCAGATAAGCAAAGGAAAGAAAATAAACAAATGTTGTTATGAGTAACTGAGCAAATCTGCCTAGTAGAGGAACCAGAAGGACCAAATATGTACATTGGTCACATGATTATTGTGTAACCAGCTTGCCTTTAAAACTTGTATGAACTATGCAATAAATGAAACCATTCTTACTAGATACCTGAGTGTGTCTGTACGTTTGTTTCCCGAGCTCGATACCTGTTATTTACCTAATCAGGATTACGGTGACATCCATCCCGTGGGGGACTTGCCCCCTGACAGAAATTGGCTAACCAATGTGGGGCGACGAGATCGTCTGATGTGCAGCCGATAGAGTGCCGACCCACTCACCGATCGACTTGAGGACGGGACCAGAGGACCTCAGATAGATGAAAACAGTACTGTGAGGTAAGCCCTTGTCTTGCCAAGTTAGTATATCTGAGCTCCTGTGTGTCTATACTCTGTATCGATGAGTGAGGTAAGCTGCTGCATGTTTATATGACATCTCGACGCCAATTAAATAGTACGGAAGAACCTAAAAAGGGACATGTCACCTGTAAATGATGTAGAAGTTGTTTTCTTTGCTTTTTGTCTTACCCTCCTACTGATATTTGTATCTTACCTGTGTTATAAGATATATAAGGCTGCAAGGAACGGGGAAGAGTTCTCTGTTTTAAACCCCTAGAGTTGCGGACAAGGTTCGGAACTAAAGAAGCACTGAGTGATTGAAAAGTCCTTGTTTTGGAACACTAGCCTCCAGCCGTGCCTGGACGGTCAAGGTCGAATGGGACCTGAGTAGTAGCAAGAAGGACTTAGTAGAATCCGCGCAAAGTGCGTGCAATAATTCAGGAGTGTTTTGGTAAGGGGACACAGACTGAAAGTTGAGTCTGTGGAAGCCAATTAGGCATTGCCCTGAGCACTACTCCAGAACTTGCACAAATAGTTCAAAGAAAACAGAAGTGTCTGTTGGGAGTTCTCGCTGAAGTAGTCATAAGTGACCCTCTATTGTCTCAAGGTAGCCCTAGAGGAGTGAGAGACTCACGGTTGGTTAGCTACCAGCCAAGATGGGGAAGGGACCCTCTAAGATATGGTACACCCCATTTGAACTAATAGAAATAGGGGAAGGGGAAGAAATAGCCGCACAGGTAAAAACAATCCTAAAAAGAGCAGGAATACACAAAACTGGGATGATAGACAGTCAATTTTGGGATCAGTGGAGATTAGACCATGCGGGATTGATTCAAGACAATAAGTTGCAAAGAGGCATATATGCCCTGATAGAAGGAAGCAGTAGTATAGAAAAAGGGGAATGGTCCCGAAAACAAGATCGTTCAGGTAGAATGCTGTATATGCCTCCTTCAGAGGAATATAAGGGAAAGAGTCCCAGTACAATGGGGCTCGCCTCAGCTCCTCCGCCTTATAACCCGGAGGGATGGACTTGCCCTACATGTGATACACAGCAACCATGCTGGAGGGATCCATGCTCTGTATGTAGTACCCCTCGCCCCAGGGGAGTCTGTGGCCCTATAGTAAGGGATGCAGATTTGCCTTTGCCACCTCCGCCACCCCCGACTCAGCAGCTATACCCAGTTGTCACTAGATCACAGACTAGAACAAAGACTGATCTTACCCCTACCACTAGCACTATTGAGAGTGACACAGAGGAAACCAAAGAATCGTCGCTAAGGAGGGGGGCATCAGGGGCCAGTTACTACCACTTCTGTAGAATGGAGACCTTGGTCTCCTGGGGATCAGATGTCTATGGCCCAACAATTACCAGACCCACAATTAGAACCAAGTGCCTTTCTCAGGAAAATGAGGATGATGCAGATGAACTATAAAGCCAGCTGGAAAGACTTAATGGCCCTAATTCAGGTGAAATGCACAGAGGGGCTGTTAGGTACTATAAATATCACTTCCAGGTTTGATCAACAGATACCCTTCAACACAGAATCCACTGCCAGTGGAGAAGAGTTTTTAGATAAATTACGGTTGGGGTGTGATAAACAAGCAGAAACCCGCCGTACAGCATTAACTGCATGTAAGAGGGAGAAAGGTGAATCAGTGGAGGCTTATTACGGGAGACTTCTCACTAAAGCAGTAGACGATGGGTGGGAGAATACACCACAAGCCATGAGAAACACTATGCTTTCTGAAGCCTTTATGCAGGGTATAGGGAGCACCCTGGCAGAAAAGATAAGAGCTTGTACCCCAGACTGGAGAAGTTCAAATCCTGACGATTTATTTGCTAAAGCAGTGGGGTTCTTTATAGATGAGAGGGAAAAGAAAGCAGCAGCACCAATTAAAGCTTATACAAACAGTGGTGCAAAGTATCAGGGAAAGACAGGTCCCCGCCCTAGACTACAACAAGGACAGAAGGAGACAAGGAAATGCTTTAATTGTGGGAGACAAGGACACTTAGCCAGGGATTGTTGGTGTCCCAAACAAGGGGACAACAATGGGCCCAGGCAGCCTCAGGGTGGTCTGCCCATGTCTGAAGCAGAGAAAGACCGTGAAGCATTCTACCAAGCGCAGAATGATACACAATGAAAGACAGGCCCTCCCGCCCCAGTATCCCTTTTGTCCTCACAGGATAGGGGAATTCAGATTTTTCAACCTGTATTGATTAATGGAAAGGAGGTGCCATTTTTGATAGACACTGGGGCAACAAAATCATGTGTGAGCAAACAGGTTGCCGACACACTCAAATTACCACTCTCAGGAGACAGCCAAGTGGTTCAAGGGGTATCGGGGCTACCAGTCACTCTGGACCAAACTGATCCTGTAGAAACTTCATTTCAGGGTAGCAGGATACTCACTAGGTATTTAGTCTCAGACACATCGGATAACATTCTTGGCACAGATGTGATGGGAGTATTAGGCTGTAACATTATGTTGCATTCATCAGGGGAAGCATATGTAAAAGTCACACATACCAATCATGAAATCTTATGCTTGTTATCCGCCGAATTAAATATACCAAATTGTGTTTTTGTTCTTACTGAGGAGGAGAATGTACTGTTGTCCCAAGTGCCAACAGCATTATGGACAACTGGGAAAACAGATTTAGGTAAATTGGATGTACCCCCTGTTATGGTAACCCTGAAACCAGGAGCTCAGCCACCTTGGATTAAACAATATTCTTTGACTCATGCCCAAAAGGATGCCATAGCAGTAACAATAGTAGAATTAGTGAAGGCAGAGGCATTGAAGGAATGTACTTCCATAGCAAATACTCCTCTTTTCGACGTTAAGAAGAAGGGCAAAAAGGGAGAACCGGACACGTACCGTATGGTTCACGATCTCAGGGAATTGAACAAAGTGACATTACTTGAAACACCTGTAGTGCCCAATCCACACACCCTGTTATCAGCTGTTCCCGCTGGAATCACATTCTACAGCGCTGTAGATCTCTGTAACGCCTTCTTTTCTGTGCCTCTGCACCCCGATTGCCAGTATTTGTTTGCATTCACATTTAGGGGAAAACAGTACACTTGGACAGTGCTACCACAAGGGGCGCAAAATAGCCCTAACCAATTCACAAGGTGCCTTACACTAATCATGAGTACTTGGTATCCACCACATGATGATGTTGTTTTGTTACAATATGTTGATGGTCTTCTTCTTTGTGCTCCAGACAAATCAACCTGTGAAGCATCGACCATCACCCTGTTGTGTTTCCTCTGCCAGAACGGCTGCAAGGCCAGCAAGGACAAGTTGCAATTTTGCAAACAAAAAGTGTTGTTTCTGGGACACTGTCTTGGCCAGGGTACCAAGCACCTGTCAGATGAGAGGACAAAGGTGGTAAGAGACATGCAGGTGCCAACCTCTCATGCTCAGTTACGTACCTTTTTGGGATTGGTATCCTACTGTAGGCCATGGATCAGATCTGCCTCTCTGACCATGCAACCTCTGTATGATTGCCTTTCCTCAAAACCATTCAGCCTTACATCTGAGGCCTTGGATGCGTTTTACCAGCTGAAGTTACAGATAGTCAGTGCTCCGGCCTTAGGCCTACCTGATTATCAGAAACCTTTTCAGCTCTACGTGACTGAGATGATGGGGCATGCAACTGCAGTTCTCACACAACAACATGGGGATAAGAAACGCCCCGTGGCCTATTACAGCTCACGGTTAGATGCTGTAGCCAGGGGGACACCCTCCTGCGTGCGGGTTGTCCTCTCAGTACAAGCGTTGCTTGATAAGAGCTCAGACATTGTCCTAGATCATTTATTGGTTGTGTATACACCTCATGACATCCATGCTATCCTCACACAAGTAGACAGACGTCACCTTTCTTTGGCACGGCAGAACAAAATGGAATTTGCCCTGCAGTTCTCCTCAAACATCTCTTTTCAACGCTGTTTAACTTTGAATCCTGCAACTCTTCTTCCTGTAGGAGTTCATGATTCAAGGGGAAGGAGTAGAAGATGAGTTATTTTTAAACTCTCTCTGAAGAAGAACTGTTTGACAGCCAGCATGAACATGACTGTGTGGCTCTTATGTCACAGGAAACAGTGGGATTTGACCATGTCACGGATGTGCCATTACAAAATCCTGATTATGAGATGTTTGTGGACGGCTCAAGGTATCTAACTGATGAAGGCAAATTTGTTACAGCGTATGCTGTAGTCACTGAACATGACATCATAGTCCAAGAAGCCCTTCCACCACACATGTCAGCCCAAGAAGCTGAGCTCAAGGCCCTTATGGAGGCTTGTAAGATAGCCAAAGGTAGAACAGCCAACATATACACTGACTCCAGGTATGCTTTTGGCATTGCACATGATTATGGTCCGATATGGAGGTCAAGGAACTTCCTAACGGCCCAGGGCAAGCCAATTAAGAATGGAGATGTGGTAAGTCGACTAATGGAGGCCATATTGCTCCCAAAGCAGTTGGCAATTGTAAAAGTCAGAGCTCACGCAAAAGGAAGGGACCCTGAAAGCCGTGGAAATGAGAGAGCTGACATAGCAGCCAAGGCAGCAGCACTACTGGCAAGAAGGGGTCCCAACCAGGTGAGTAAAATGGACGTTGACCTAGCAGACCCTAAAGGGCTGTATTCAAAGGTTACCAATGTGGAAACAGAAAGATGGAAGAAAGCAGGTGCTACAGAAGATGATGGTGTGTGGAAAATGGGGGATCGATTATGTCTGCCCGTAGCAGTCTACCCCCAGATGGCCGGCTTGGCCCACGGTAAGGTGCATGCCTCTCGAAATGCCATGGAGTCATTAGTGGGTAAACTGTGGTTCGCCCCAGGTTTTGGAAGGGCTGCTAGCAATCACGTAAAAGCATGTCACATATGTGCTCTACACAACCCAGGACAGGTAGTTAAAACCCCAGCGAAATGCACACCAAAATCCCTGTACCCATTTCAGAGGATACAAATAGATTACATACAGTTGCCTAAGTCTGGAGGATACGAGTATGTATTGGTCTGTGTGGATTTGTTTTCAGGATGGCCTGAGGCCTACCCTGTAGGCAAAGCAACTGCACAAGTAACTGCCAAGAAATTGATGTCTGAACTTGTGTGTAGGTTTGGAGTGCCCGAGGTGATTGAGTCTGACAGAGGTACACATTTCACAGGTGCAATAATGAAGGAAATCATGTCAGCCTTGGGGGTGAAGCAAGCTTTACATACACCCTACCATCCTCAGAGTTCTGGAAAAGTCGAAAGACTAAATGGTACCCTTAAGCTAAAAATTCAGAAAGCCATGGCAGAGACAGGAAAGCCCTGGCTCGAATGCCTGTCTTTAGCCTTATATTCAGTGAGGACTACTCCTAAGAGGAGAACAGGGCTATCACCATTTGAGATATTGTTTGGAAGTGTGCCTAGGTTGGGGTTGTATTTTCCTCAGACTTTACAACTCAATTATGATAACACTGCCAGCTATGTTCAGAACTTGTGTCAGAGACTGAAAGAAACACATAAACAAATGTTCTCTTCTATTCCAGACCCTTCTGATTTTTCAGGAACACATAGCCTGCAGCCTGGTGATTGGGTGGTCGTGAAAAGACACACCAGGAAGTCTCTTGAACCCAGATATGATGGTCCCTTCCAGGTATTGCTGACAACTGCCACTTCAGTTAAGTTGGAGGGAAAATCTACCTGGATACACGCTTCACATTGCAAGAAAGTTGAAGTGCCTCCAAAATGAGGGCGAGGGGTCTGATAACCCTTAATGGATGTCTTTTGGCAATATGGATCTGGCATGAACTTAGTCACCATGGGCCAGAGGATGATTCCAACTGAGGAGTGAGGGAATTGGAAAAACAAATATGGAGAACAAAAGAAAATATGTGGTTGTATCTAGCTAGAGTATTGAACATGACAGAATTTTATTTGAAAAATGCATACTCCAGCAATATTTTGGAAACTTGTCTGGTTGCTATACCAACTCCTGTTGCAGTATGGACTAAACTGTTAAGACTTCATTTAAATGATACAGTTTTGCAGGAAGATGATTTACATTCTCATGCAGATTGGATAAGTCCTTATTATGCTTGTATGAATTGCACCACTTACACACATTTAGAGGAAAATATGATTAAAATATCGACTGGGGCGGTAACAGAAGCAGAATTATGCTTTAAATTTTCATGTAACAACACCACAATACCCAATTGTAATTTTTTATTCAACAAGGGCCAGCCTCCAAAAATCTGCAATAGAACAGACAGTGATTGTCAAGTTCTAAGGGAGGAGCGGAGAATGCAATGTAATAGAACGATGATTGTGCCATCATTGGATTTACATGTACCCTTACCACCAGGATGGGTTCTGGCTTGTGGAAACAACAGCTACACGTATATACCTGCCAACTTAATGGGAGGCCTATGTGCCTTGTCCAGATTAACGCTGACTATGATTCCCAAGCCATCTGAACATACACTGCAAAAGAGAAGTACTATCTTACTTCCTGAGGATTGTGATTATGATGTAACGCTTTTGTCACGGGCAGAATACATAAGTATGGCTTTATCACTTGTAGGGGTACCAGGTTTAGCAGTATACAATCATAAAACTATATCACGTATGGCATGTTTTATGGTAAAGAATATGAATATAACCAGTGCTATAATAAAGGATGTTTTGTTAGACTTACAATCACACAAAAGGGCAATATTGCAAAATAGAGCTGCTATAGACTATTTACTACTCAAGCATGGCTATGGGTGTAACAGCTTTGCGGGGATGTGTTGTTTTAATTTATCCGATCATTCAGAAGATGTACATGATAGGTTAAAACAACTACAAGAAATGATTACGCACATTAAGCAAGATGTAAATCAAGGCTGGTGGGATTGGTTGTTAGCTTTTCTGCCTGACTTTGGGTACTTTCGACAGATTGTGGGCATAGCTCTTTGTGTAATTGCCTTTTATAATAACAGGTTGTTGTTGTATACAATGCATTCCTTCACTATGTAATCTCATGAGAGATACTAGCCAGTATGTAAGATAAGATGTTATTTTTAACCTCTTCAATGGAGAATCCATCAAAGATGGCACACAAGCAGTGTGAAGGTATTCATTGAAGTTGATTAAAAATAAAGTCCTAAAATGGGGGAATTGTAAGGGTTAAAATATAACTTGTATTATATTCTATACACTGTATATACAGAGAGTGAAATGTTCTGTAGATAGTCAGCATAATTTAGAGATAGAAAGCAGACACTAAGTCTGGGACGGCACCCAAAGGTTTTGCTGTTCTCAGGAGAAATAAGGGAAACATCCAGATAAGCAAAGGAAAGAAAGTAAACAAATGTTGTTATGAGTAACTGAGCAAATCTGCCTAGTAGCGGAACCGGAAGGACCAAATATGTACATTGGTCACATGATTATTGTGTAACCAGCTTGCCTTTAAAACGTGTATGAACTATGCAATAAATGAAACCATTCTTACTAGATACCTGAGTGTGTCTGTACGTTTGTTTCCCGAGCTCGATACCTGTTATTTACCAAATCAGGATTACGGTGACATCCATCCCGTGGGGGACTTGCCCCCTGACAATTGGTCACAACTGTATATAAATCTTTAGTGTGTATGTATGCATGGGACTTGGGTGGACATATGTCTAGGGTCTGCTGCCCCTGATCTTTGACACCCTAGTAATGCCCCTCGAAGCTGCAGATTAATGCCACAGCTTGCAGCACACTGCCTTCTGATTTGACTCAATGTGACTTTGCTTTGATGGTTCAATATTTCAACAAAAAATGTAAAAGTGTTTCCTACAGCATTAGGCAAAATTAATTCATCTTAATTCCATATGCTATCCTATACCCTAATGCAACATAGCAAGGCCCACATGCATTGTATGCTCACTATAAATATCTACAAGACAGCTGGAGGTATTTGAGAGGTTTGATTATTTTAATGTTTCATATCAAGTGGAGCCTCATTAACAATGTAGTATCCCCAGTGTTAGAAATCCTTGCTATGCCTTATCACTTAGCAACTTTGTCTCTTTTTTTTGTCAACTAAGGACATTTAGAAGTCAAATAACATTGTGACAAGGTGTGTAATATATAAGACAAGTACACCATAGAGCTGGAGAACATTTTTCATGCAAAACATTCCTATTTGATATTACTTGTTTTTAATATTTCTTATTAACATGGATGGTCTATCTTAAAGAGGACCTGTCACCTCTCCTTGTATCTGTTGTAACTTTCTTTACATAACTATATGGCAAAATCTTGTAAGATTCTTGCGGTAAGTTCACATGGTGGAAAATGAAGAGGAATTATTCTTTATTTACCACCGATGTTTTCTGCCCACGGGCTACTTGCGACAGGATGACGATCCAGAAGAATGGGCCTAATCAGTTTATGCTTATTTTTGTGTTATTTTTTTCAAAACAATGGGAGGCAGAATCTGGGTGGAATTTGTCACGGATTCAGGGGTGGAATCTGCCCCCAAATCCGCAGCAAATTCCTCCTTGTGAACTTACCCTTACAAGACTGTAATCATACGGCTTGACTTCCCAGCAATGTGAAATAAAATCAAAATAGAAACAGCAGGAAAGGTAAAAATCAACATACCATGACAATGTATATTCTTTTTACTGAATTTCTAATGCAAAAGTAAGCTTGTTGAATTCAATGGGTACAGTATGCTGCCAAGGAAGTTACTTTAACTGCCAATTTCTTATTTATCCCTGTATCATTTTAGAAAGTGGTTAGCACTGCATCACAGTGTTATCTCAATTTCCTTGTAGCACTTGGGTTTGAATCTGAATTAGGCAATATACACAAGAAGTTTTTATATGCCTCCTATTTTTTATGGCTTCACCATGAAAATTCTAGTTTTTTCCTAAAACCATTGATATGTGAAATTTCTGTGACCTTGGCCCTGTCAATACAGTATGTACGCCTGAAATAAGGAGTTTACATTGCAAGCCCAGTGGAGAAAGTGCCTAATGTGAGTAAGTACAGTATATTGTGAGTACAATATGATGACACAATGTAAAAGATTGGAAACAAAGGAAGCCAAAAGTCTAGATAAGAAATTACACTGCATATGTGTCATACTCTTTAAACTGGGGTTATACATCAGTTTTGACCACAACTCTTCCCTTGTGACCAAAGATCACGTCATCCTGCTACTCCTTTACTAATGTAAGTGACTGAAGTCACTTTGTGATCATGAGGATGCTGCAACTTCAATTTCTAGCCTCAAAAATTCAAGTGAAGGAGTTACAGGGTGACACATTAATCTTCAGTCATGCGACCAATAGCGACATGAAGCTCCGGCCAAAGAGGCAGCATGTTTAAATTCATGCATGACATGTGTATCAGGTTCTCCCATATCCCTGCTATAATTAATTCACATCAGCTATGAATTATGAGAGATAATCACTGCGTTCATTCCCAACAGGGAGTAATGGGAAATGTTAGAAGTTAGGTAAACAAACACACAAGCATAAGGATGAATAAAAGAACAGAGTGATCAATATTCAGTTGCTCTCCTGCAGGACAGCATGTGTCTGTATGATTTATTCATCTTGCAGGATGCTATATAAAGGAATCAGCAGGCCCAATAAACTGGAAATCAGGTTAAAATATAGCCATTTGTATACACTTCACTATGTGTAGCAAGCTTAACATCCTTTGTTCAGGTTTTGAACTGTGGAATGCCACATTTATTGCTATATTAAAACACATTCAATTGTGTATTTGCCAGTGTTTTTTTATTATTATTTAAAATCTACTGCATTATAAAGTAAAAGTAAGGTTAAAAAAAAAGTGTCCTACCTCACTGAAAATGCCCCCATTAATGTCACATGCCCCTTCAGACTTCATTTTATATTGCTGGTACAGCATACAAAGTACTTTGGCTTGCTTTTGTGATAGTTTTTCCTTTCAGAACACATCCAAGACACATGTATACCATGTTCTTTTGACATGGTATTTTGTCTAGATGATTCAGAGAATATCATGAAATACAAGATGGTGAAGCAAAGGGAAAGAACTGAACGCCCAAGGTTCAGCCAATAGTCTCACAGAATGACAGGAAAAGACATTTCCACATCATATAGTGACCTACATCAGCACCAAGAAATTTTTTTGTTGTTGTGTGTCCATTACCACATTTGACTGATTGTAGGATGAGATTTGAACTGCACTACGCTTCTAGGACCACAACATGAGGAATGGCTCACCATCACCATGCAATAAGCACAAATACTACCCCATTTACCAGTTGGTGCCATGTTACTCTGATAAAGCTAGCACAACCTTAAATGTCTCCTTTACTTATTGAGGATGAGAGGACGTAACCTAAGAGCCTTTACTGAGAGAGAAATGTTTTCAATATTTTTTATGGCACATTCAAATATAGTGCCTCTTTGGCACTGTTAATTGGGGTTCTTAGACATTGGTACTAAGAATGGGAGCATATGACAACTAAATTATCTCTGAGTTTTCTCAGTTCTTAAAATCTGTCAATTTTGGGTTAACTTTTCATTAAATGAATTCTAGTCTATTAGGTAAATGTAGCAATTCCCTAATGTACTCCCATTATCAAAATTACTCCCTTTACACACATGAGCAATTTGATAATAGAGCAGTACAGAGGTGGGAAAATTAAATCTCTTGCCACTGCTTCTGCAAGTCTGTCAGCAGAATACCATCATTTTATGAATTCTACACGTTGCATATGGCACAGCTGGCTCACTGTCATAAAACAGTCTGTGTCTGTTGAGAGGCTATGGGAAAGCCACAGGGATTTTAATTTCTGATTAAGAATCTTTCTTTTTGTATTATCAAACTACTCCTGCTCTTAAAGGGTTTGTCTGGGTCTATAATATTGATTGCTGTGGCTTCACTACTTTATACATTGTAGAGTGGCTGTGCAGCTCAGTTGAATGAAACTGAGCTGCAGCATGGTCATGGGACCGATGGATGTGATGTCACTGCCAGAAAAGAGGAAGTGGATCTCAATATGATAGTCCTGGAAAACCCCTTTAACAGAAGTTACATTTAAAAATGGGTAAAATTAAGTATCTGCAATTTATTCTACTGAATGTAAATTTGATATGCTGTTGAACCTATTGTTAATGTTTGTTAGCTACGATGGATGTAAGCAGTCTATACATGAACATTCCTACTAACACAGGAATACTAGGGGTTAAAGACATCTTGATTCTGCAAGCAGACTAAGATACTGAACAGATCAAATTCATTATCTCCTTACTGACTTTTGTGTTGTCCAGTTACTACTTTTTGTTCCAATCCCAGTTCTATTTTACAGGTAATGAGTACTGCGATAGGCTGCAATGTTGCACCAACCTTTGCAGTCCTTTTCATGAATGACTTTGAGAAATGGTTTGTACAGTCATATGAAAAAGTTTGGGCACCCCTATTAATCTTAATAATTTTTAGTTCTAAATATTTGGGTGTTTGCAACAGCCATTTCAATTTGATATATCTAATAACTGATGGACACAGTAATATTTCAGGATTGAAATGAGGTTTATTGTACTAACAGAAAAGGTGCAATATGCATTAAACCAAAATTTGACCGGTGCAAAAGTATGGGCACCTCAACAGAAAAGTGACATTAATATTTAGTAGATCCTCCTTTTGCAAAAATAACAGCCTCTAGTCGCTTCCTGTAGCTTTTAATCAGTTCCTGGATCCTAGATGAAGGTATTTTTGACCATTCCTCTTTACAAAACAATTCCAGTTCAGTTAAGTTTGATGGTCGCCGAGCATGGACAGCCCGCTTCAAATTATCCCACAGATGTACAATGATATTCAGGTCTGGGGACTGGGATGGCCATTTCAGAACATTGTAATTGTTCCTCTGCATGAATGCCTGAGTAGATTTGGAGCTGTGTTTTGGATCATTGTCTTGCTGAAATATCCATCCCCGGCGTAACTTCAAATTCGTCACTGATTCTTGTACATTATTCTCAAGAATCTGCTGATACTGAGTTGAATCCATGCGACCCTCAACTTTAACAAGATTCCCGGTGCCAGCATTGGCCACACAGCCCCAAAGCATGATGGAACCTCCACCAAATTTTACAGTGGGTAGCAAGTGTTTTTCTTGGAATGCTGTGTTTTTTTGACGCCATGCATAACGCCTTTTTGTATAACCAAACAACTCAATCTTTGTTTCATCAGTCCACAGGACCTTCTTCCAAAATGAAGCTGGCTTGTCCAAATGTGCTTTTGCATACCTCAGGCGACTCTGTTTGTGGCGTGCTTTCAGAAACGGCTTCTTTCGCATCACTCTCCCATACAGCTTCTCCTTGTGCAAAGTGTGCTGTATTGTTGACCGATGCACAGTGACACCATCTGCAGCAAGATGATGCTGCAGCTCTTTGGAGGTGGTCTGTGGATTGTCCTTGACTGTTCTCACCATTCTTCTTCTCTGTCTTTCTGATATTTTTCTTGGCCTGCCACTTCTGGGCTTAACAAGAACTGTCCCTGTGGTCTTCCATTTCCTTACTATGTTCCTCACAGTGGAAACTGACAGGTTAAATCTCTGAGACAACTTTTTGTATCCTTCCCCTGAACAACTATATTGAACAATCTTTGTTTTCAGATCATTTGAGAGTTGTTTTGAGGAGCCCATGATGCCACTCTTCAGAGGAGATTCAAATAGGAGAACAACTTGCAATTGGCCACCTTAAATACCTTTTCTCATGATTGGATACACCTGGCTATGAAGTTCAAAGCTTAGTGAGGTTACAAAACCAATTTTGTGCTTCAGTAAGTCAGTAAAAAGTAGTTAGGAGTATTCAAATCAATAAAATGATAAGGGTACCCAAATTTTTGCACCGGTCAAATTTTGGTTTAATGCATATTGCACATTTTCTGTTAGTACAATAAACCTCATTTCAATCCTGAAATATTACTGTGTCCATCAGTTATTAAATATATCAAATTGAAATGGCTGTTGCAAACACCCAAATATTTAGAACTAAAAATGATTAAGATTAATAGGGGTGCCCAAACTTTTTCATATGACTGTATATAATCATCTACTATTTTTACAATATCCCTCATAGGTTGTAAGCCCTTGCGGGCAGGGCCCTCTACCCCACTGCGCCAGTTGGTCACTGTTAAAATTATCTGTTTTATATATCTTGTGTACCGTATGTAAACCCTCAAATGTAAAGCACCATGGAATTAATGGTGCTACAGTGCCTTGCGAAAGTATTCGGCCCCCTTGAACTTTTCAACCTTTTGCCACATTTCAGGCTTCAAACATAAGGATGTAAAATTTTAATTTTTTTAGTGAAGAATCAACAACAAGTGGGACACAATCGTGAAGTGGAACGAAATTTTTGGGATATTTTAAACTTTTGTAAAAAATAAAAAACTGAAAAGTGGGGCGTGCCAAATTATTCGGCCCCCTTAAATTAATACTTTGTAGCGCCACCTTTTGCTCCGATTACAGCTGCAAGTCGCTTTGGGTATGTCTCTATCAGTTTTGCACATCGAGAGACTGAAATTCTTTCCCATTCTTCTTTGGAAAACAGTTGGAGCTCAGTGAGGTTGGATGGAGAGCGTTTGTGAACAGCAGTTTTCAGCTCTTTCCACAGATTCTCGATTGGATTCAGGTCTGGACTTTGACTTGGCCATTCTAACACCTGGATATGTTTATTTGTGAACCATTCCATTGTAGATTTTGCTTTATGTTTGGGATCATTGTCTTGTTGGAAGATAAATCTCCATCCCAGTCTCAGGTCTTTTGCAGACTCCAACAGGTTTTCTTCCAGAATGGTCCTGTATTTGGCTCTATCCATCTTCCCATCAATTTTAACCATCTTCCCTGTCCCTGATGAAGAAAAGCAGGCCCAAACCATGATGCTGCCACCACCATGTTTGACAGAGGGGATGGTGTGTTCAGGGTGATGAGCTGTGTTGCTTTTACGCCAAACATATCGTTTTGCATTGTGGCCAAAAAGTTTGATTTTGGTTTCATCTGACCAGAGCACCTTCTTCCACATGTTTGGTGTGTCTCCCAGGTGGCTAGCGGCAAACTTTAAACGAGACTTTTTATGGATATCTTTGAGAAATGGCTTTCTTCTTGCCACTCTTCCATAAAGGCCAGATTTGTGCAGTGTACGACTGATTGTTGTCCTATGGACAGACTCTCCCACCTCAGCTGTAGATCTCTGCAGTTCATCCAGAGTGATCATTGGCCTCTTGGCTGCATCTCTGATCAATCTTCTCCTTGTTTGAGATGAAAGTTTAGAGGGACGGTTGGGTCTTGGTAGATTTGCAGTGGTCTGATACTCCTTCCATTTCAATATGATCACTTGCACAGTGCTACTTGGGATGTTTAAAGTTTGGGAAATCTTTTTGTGTCCAAATCTGGCTTTAAACTTCTCCACAACAGTATCACGGACCTGCCTGGTGTGTTCCTTGGTCTTCATGATGCTCTCTGCGCTTTAAACAGAACCCTGAGACTATCGCAGAGCAGGTGCATTTATATGGAGACTTGATTACACACAGGTGGATTATATTTATCATCATCAGTCATTTAGGACAACATTGGATCATTCAGAGATCCTCACTGAACTTCTGGAGTGAGTTTGCTGCACTGAAAGTAAAGGGGCCGAATAATATTGCACACCCCACTTTTCAGTTTTTTATTTTTTACAAAAGTTTAAAATAACCAATAAATTTTGTTCCACTTCACAATTGTGTCCCACTTGTTGATTCTTCACCAAAAAAATTTAAATTTTATATCTTTATGTTTGAAGCCTGAAATGTGGCAAAAAGTTGAAAAGTTCAAGGGGGCCGAATACTTTTGCAAGGCACTGTATATGCTATTTTTCCCAAAATGCTGCATTTGCATTAAAGAATAACTGAATTGTACACTCTTCTATGATGTGACTATCTATAATAAATCATCCGCAGATTAATTTTTGGAGTGTCATTCTATACCTTTCCATGAGCATTGATTTAGGAGTCTGATCAGTTCTTATGATGATCATGCAACCACCAGTGAAGTTTTAGCTGAGTGCTGTCCTGCACCCCTCCTGTTTGTAAGGGGGACTATGTCGAAAAAAACTATTAGGGAACTCCAGTGGTGTATCAGGACCATTTTAGTGATATACAACATAATCTGGATATACTCATTGCCATTTAAGAGGACTATGATTCTTTAAATTTTTCACTGTGGCTTATGATGTTTGTGGTATCACTAAATTTCTCCTATTATTAATTTATGTACTTAGTTCTTTTGTAGTAGATGTATAACCCGTTTCTTTTGGGATCCTTCCCCTTAATAGGGGTATTTTCCTATTCAATATTCAATTTCCTCTATCACCTAGCCTTGGTGGTTGATTACATTCTGCTGGAGGTATGTTTGGAGGTGTGGCCACCTCCTCATTTATGTTCTACTCTGCTTTCGAGTTTAACATACCTGTATGCACACAACAGAAGCGTTTGACTGCTTCACACGGCTTTTGTCATAGGTCTCGGCGCTGTACTAATAGTTGTGCTTGCGCACATGAATTAATGCGTATGCACCCCTCAGGTGCTGCATGACCAGTTTGTTTGTAGTTCTATCAGATAAGGCAGCTCTGGCATACAACCATAGCTTACTTACCGGAACAGGTCCCTGCTCCCATTTTTTTAACTTTGTAATGGAATGTAGTCGGTGTCATTTGGGCTACCCTGGGATGTATCTTTCATTTATATTTTAGACTGGCTAGGTTGTATGACTGCCACTTGTGATTTTTCCTAGGGCCCCTGGATTGTCGTATATAGAGTTACAGGCAATACACGTGTCTATACCAGACATTAACATGTACAATAGTATTTTTGACTTTGTTTTCTGCTATCCTGTGATGAACTTACACATAGTAAGTGAAACATGCATGTCTGGATTTGGACCAATTTGTGATTATTAATAGGATTTTTACTTTATTTTGAGTACGATTGTCCTAGGCAAGGTTTTTGAGGACATTTTGAGTTACAGTGTCAGATTCCAGGGTCAGGTTTTGGGGTCATGTTCATTGAGGGCTGTGGCTCCAAGTTTAGGAATTGTGGGCACAGTGTCTAGATGTTTAGTGTATACTAGGGTGAGTAACCTTTCCCTCATCTACCACAGTTATCGGAATACTCCTGTTCTTGCTACCTCTTCCTGGACCATTGGATATCATTATTTAAGGGATCATTGTATTATCCTTACCATCACTAATGGGGACATGGTTTCATTTTATCTTTGGACCTTCTTGCCAGGGATTTATTACTGTTGATTACCTTTAGCGCCACAAGATTTTATTTCTCCTCATTAAAAGTTATGTTTCAATACGGGTTATAGTTTAATAGAGCTGCCATTTAAAATATGGTGCAGATGCTGCCATCCAGATCAGTGCCGTACAGTAAGTAGTAAGTGCCATTTGTATAGATGGTGCTTTCTACATCTGTATTCTGTTTCAAATGTATGCAAACCTAACCTCTAAACATACATTTTTCTGCCACTGACTTCCATAAACAATATAATATACATATACTGTATTTTATACTATTTTTGTGAACTGCTGTCCTCCCTTTTTAGCTATGTTAAAAAAACATAGGTGTCTAGCGGTACAGTGCCTTGCGAAAGTATTCAGCCCCCTTGAACTTTTCAACCTTTTGCCACATTTCAGGCTTCAAACATAAGGATATAAAATTTTAATTTTTTTTTTGTGAAGAATCAACAACAAGTGGGACACAATTGTGAAGTGGAACGAAATTTATTGGTTATTTTAAACTTTTGTAAAAAATAAAAAACTGAAAAGTGGGGCGTGCAATATTATTCGGCCCCTTTACTTTCAGTGCAGCAAACTCACTCCAGAAGTTCAGTGAGGATCTCTGAATGATCCAATGTTGTCCTAAATGACTGATGATGATAAATATAATCCACCTGTGTGTAATCAAGTCTCCGTATAAATGCACCTGCTCTGTGATAGTCTCAGGGTTCTGTTTAAAGCGCAGAGAGCATCATGAAGACCAAGGAACACACCAGGCAGGTCCGTGATACTGTTGTGGAGAAGTTTAAAGCCGGATTTGGATACAAAAAGATTTCCCAAACTTTAAACATCCCAAGGAGCACTGTGCAAGCGATCATATTGAAATGGAAGGAGTATCAGACCACTGCAAATCTACCAAGACCCGGCCGTCACTCTAAACTTTCATCTCAAACAAGGAGAAGACTGATCAGAGATGCAGCCAAGAGGCCCATGATCACTCTGGATGAACTGCAGAGATCTACAGCTGAGGTGGGAGAGTCTGTCCATAGGACAATAATCAGTCGTACACTGCACAAATCTAGCCTTTATGGAAGAGTGGCAAGAAGAAAGCCATTTCTTAAAGATATCCATAAAAAGTCTCATTTAAAGTTTGCCACAAGCCACCTGGGAGACACACCAAACATGTGAAAGAAGGTGCTCTGGTCAGAGGAAACCAAAATCGAACTTTTTGGCCACAATGCAAAACTATATGTTTGGCGTAAAAGCAACACAGCTCATCACCCTGAACACACCATCCCCACTGTCAAACATGGTGGTGGCAGCATCATGGTTTGGGCCTGCTTTTCTTCATCAGGGACAGGGAAGATGGTTAAAATTGATGGGAAGATGGATGGAGCCAAATACAGGACCATTCTGGAAGAAAACCTGTTGGAGTCTGCAAAAGACCTGAGACTGGGACGGAGATTTATCTTCCAACAAGACAATGATCCCAAACATAAAGCAAAATCTACAATGGAATGGTTCACAAATAAACATATCCAGGTGTTAGAATGGCCAAGTCAAAGTCCAGACCTGAATCCAATCGAGAATCTGTGGAAAGAGCTGAAAACTGCTGTTCACAAATGCTCTCCATCCAACCTCACTGAGCTCCAACTGTTTTCCAAGGAAGAATGGGCAAGAATTTCAGTCTCTCGATGTGAAAAACTGATAGAGACATACCCCAAGCGACTTGCAGCTGTAATCGCAGAAAAAGGTGGCGCTACAAAGTATTAACTTAAGGGGGCCGAATAATTTGGCACGCCTCACTTTTCAGTTTTTTATTTTTTACAAAAGTTTAAAATATCCAATAAATTTCGTTCCACTTCATGATTGTGTCCCACTTGTTGTTGATTCTTCACCAAAAAATTTAATTTTTAGATCCTTATGTTTGAAGCCTGAAATGTGGCAAAAGGTTGAAAAGTTCAAGGGGGCCGAATACTTTTGCAAGGCACTGTAAGTCTGCCAGATCTACTTTACCTAAAGTAAAGGGCACTGCTCTGTCATACATTTTCCCTATAAAAAAAAACTTCACTGTGAAGTACACTTTTTGGATGCTGTATGGCCAAAAATGGTAAGAATAGAACCTATACTGTACTTTCATAAGCTTGGTGCTCTGGTATAGTGTTTCTTTAAACTATGAGTGGCATGGTGCTGTCCTTGACAGCAGTGGTGCTGATATAATTGCAGACAACCTTGGCTCGCGATTCTGACACTTATTACTATGGGCCATATTGCATTTTTGCTGCCAGGTGGAATGAAATGCGCGGCATTATTTGTCTCAGTATGCAGCTCCATTTCTCACAATTAAATGGCCATGTTTTCAAAATGTTATTACTAAACATTCACAGCTGCCTTTAGAAAAGGCTACTTTGCCCTGAAATATTGGCAGTTCCACTCTGAATTTGCAAAGCCCTCTTGACTTTTTAAAAGGTAAATTTATTTGTTTTCCTTGTTTATTGCTGCTTTGTGCCAATTGCTATGATTAGGTTTGAAATCATGATGTAGGCTCCTTGACTCTGAAGAAGTAACTCCCTCTCCTGTTCCAAGTAGCAAAATGAGATTGTACTGTAGACTTAATTGAGATTAGAAGATTTTAAAAAATCCTTCTACAGTTTTTCATAAGACGATACTATCATACACTCTCAGACACCTACATGGAAGACACAAGCCATTTTCCTGTGTTATGAAGAGCACCAATAAACATCTATTAGGATTTTAACATAGCATTAACAAGTCTTTAAAGAGGACCTTTCATGTCCTCAGGCACATGCGATTTTATATACCGCTAGAAATCCCACAGTGAATTCAGCGCACTGTCGACTTTCCCGTTATGTGCCCCGGGACTGGAGATATCGGTGTCGTTACTTATATCAGCCCACTGTCCTGACGAGTACAGTCAGGGGGGGGCGTTCCTCACAGCCCAGCTAGACTGTCAGTAACTCCCTTCTGACTGTGGATGGTGAAACTAAGACCACCGATATCTCCAGCCCCGGGGCACATACCGGGAAAACCGAAAGTGCGCTGAATTCAGCACACTGTTGGCTTTTTAGCGGTATGTAAAACCGCATATACATGAGGACATGAAAGGTCCTCTTTAAGCTGTGAAAAACCACAGCAGTCATATTTTGGGGAATGAGATTGTGTTGTTTAGGGCTTGCTGTTTTGTTTTTCATTTTCTATGTCTCACATTTTTGTTTCCTGAAATAAACTGCATAGATTTTTCTATTACTTTTTGGTGGCTGCTGTCAATTTAAAGAGGTAATTGTAGAAAAATTGACAAGCACAACTATAGTACCATGTGAGAACTTTATGTTTTGACTTTGTTTTTGAAGTGTAGCTACAAAGTCAAAGACCTCTAGTGCAAATGTATTTCTGGGAAAACAATTTGGTTAGTCTAAAGTTAAAATACATTCTCTTAGGATTAAGCTCTTGCGAGAAGAGCCATCACTCCTATTGTTTGGTATGTTAATTATTCTGTTACACTGTGACATCTGATATTCTCTGCACATGAATCATCTAATTTGTATAGAGCTGCCGATTATGTTGTTGTTATATAAATAAAAATATAATTATTATTATATGATTATATTTCTAATAACATTATTATGTATTATTTATTTATTGATTTCACACACAAGAACTCTATATAGCTTGATTATTGCACTGCCATGTGGTTGACTTTTGGTTGTTTTCTTATTGTAGGTGCACTAGAATCTATGGAGTCCTCCTACTTTGATTATGTTTCATTTTTTATTTATGACAGCATTTTAATAAACATCTAAAGCTACATTTCATTTTAGTTTAATGTGTTTTTCCATCATTGTATATTATCTATATCACATGTTTGAGTCATCTCCTTAATTCCTTAAAATCACTTTAGTTATAAAAGCAAATGTAGCATAATACCAAAAACTGTCAGTTTGATAGTTTGTAGAAAAGAAAAAAACGTTGGAAACAGAGTAATTGCCTTCTACTGTGTATTGTGTTTGTCTTTAATGTACTTAAAAGGTTTTTATTTTTCTGTATTTTAAAGCCAGGAACACAATACCACTTTTTGACACAATTAATAACACAGTTGAGTAGGAACACTGGCTCTCCTATTAAATATGTATCTCATGTACAATACTTTGAAAGCTAAAGATACATCATATTCAATGTTTATATTTTGCAAGACCACCAAACACCAATTCAGATGGAACTATCCAAACGTATGGGCAGAAGTTTTCAACAGTCTATGTAGTGGTATACCTTTTTGTATATAAAGGTATTGAAAAATATGGTTAATTCTTGAAGCAATAATACACTATAACTGCCATTATCAAGAATATTGAGAGCAAGGAGCACAGTGCCCCGTATATAAGCAATGCTGAAAGCTGCATGCTTTGAGAGGCAACTGATCTGTGGGGGTAATCGGACCCCCATGATCTAAAATTGAGAGTCCAGTTCAGTAACCTCTACACAGGCAGCAGAGGTGAATGCTTATTTATGCTGCCAGTGATGTATTGTCTTTACAAGGGAGACTGCTGGCATAACTTGAAGTTACTGGGCCACAATGCAAAATATGTAATAAGGCCCCCACTTATCATGTGGTATCTATAATACTGTTGTAGAGAGGCCTTTTTTGTCCCCTGTGGCTCCATGCCTGTTAGTGATTGATTTTCTCTGCATTGCTCACATTTGGTTTTGTCTGGGAACATTTTTGACCTGACAAACTCCCTTTAATCTAAGGACATACTGCACAAGAACCCTACAGAAAAAAGCAGAGATAAAACTACTGTGGAAAAGCAGCAAAAACGCAAGCTAAAATTCCACCAAAAGGTAAGGACATACATGACTGACAGAGCTTCAAGTGGGGCAAGAAAATCACATAAAAAGTAGCTTTTTTGCAGACGTATTTAACATACTGTTTTTTTGAAAAACATATCAGTGTCTTTATTGCAGTGTTTCCTTTTTCAATGCATGGATAAAATTAAATCGAACAACATTAAATTTGCTAGGACTGTAAAAGTTTTGTTCTAGAAACCTCCATGTGTCTGATATTGCAGCTCCGCTATATTAAAATGAATGGGGATAAGATGCAATACCATATGCAACCTTTTGTAAGTAATAAGACATGTATTTTTATATGTTTAGACAATCCTACTCAAATATAGAATAAATGTAGGTTCATTATGTACTTTATTCAATGTTCAACATTTTTTTTTTTACATGTTTGGTATTCATGATAGCGAATGATACTGAGGTATGACGGACTGCAATCTGGACAATAGTTAAAAATATAATTGTGTAGCTGACCTGCAACTTGAAATTCAATGTAACTACATATTTTCAATGGAAAATGACAGCATTCCTATGAATGGCTCTCATTTGTAGGGCTGTATTTACCAGTCCTATACTTTGTCCCTCGCTTCCTGACATTTGACATTTTTTGCTGTGATTAATTCCTTTCCCTGCCAAGTTTTCCTGCCAAACTGACACATTGATAATCCCCTGCCTACACAACTAATGTGCAAAAATTGTGTTCTTTCCAGTCCCAGCAATCATCACATTTCTAAATTACCATCTGCATTGGTTCCCTCTTTGTTTTTCTATCCGCTATTTGCATCAGCACAGTTAACCCTCTCTGATGCCAGATGTTATAAACACCTGCAGTAAAATGAATAAAAAAATTGACAGGGATGACTTCTGGTTAATGAACAGTCAATTCTCTTAGGGTTTTTTAACTGCAACAAAAAAAATTAAAGAGGCTTTCATTTTTCTCAGTTATGTTTACTATAGTATTATTGCCACCATTGAGTAAGAGGGGACATAATAGCAAACATACACAATTTTTATAAAACAGCAACAATTCATTAGCTGACTATGCTATGGTTGATAATAAATATTAGTATATTTTCAAGAAATATACAAAGGCAGAAAGTAACAGTTACTAACTAACAAGGGTATATAAGGACAAGTTATATCAATATGTATTGTGATATCACGATTGGAATTGACTTAAAAGCTGTGATCAGTATATTGACACAGGTAAAATATGGTAATAGGAACCATGAAATCTGGCTGTTTGGCACTCCTGAAGAACAATTAGCTACATTGTTTGTTTGCACTGCCACAATAGTTTACAGTAATTGTACAGCAATACTTGGAGTCCACAGCAGTAGGACTTGTCTCGAGAGGCTAAATCAGTTTGACATGCATACATGGAAGCTTACAACAAAGGACATGATTGAATGTTGAATTCCTGCTTACACTTACAGTCATGGCCAAAAGTTTTGAGAATGATACAAATATTAATTTTTACAAAGTCTACTGCTTCAGTTTTTCTAATGGCAATTTGCATATACTCCAGAATGTTATAAAGAGTGATCAGCTTAACAGCAATTACTTGCAAAGTCAATATTTGCCTAGAAAATGAACTTTATCCCCCAAAACACATTTCAACATCATTGCAGCCCTGCCTTAAAAGGACCACCTAACATCGTTTCAGTGATTGCTCCATTAACACAGGTGTGGGTGTTGATGAGGACAGGGCTGGAGATCAATCTGTCATGATTAAGTAAGAATGACACCACTGGACACTTTAAAAGGAGGCTGGTGCTTGCCATCATTGTTTCTCTTCTGTTAACCATGGTTATCTCTAAAGAAACACGTGCAGTCATCATTGCACTGCACAAAAATGGCCTAACTGGGAAGAGTATTGCAGCTAGAAAGATTGCGCCTCAGTCAACAATCTATCGCATCATCAAGAACTTCAAGGAGAGAGGTTCCATTGGTGCCAAAAAGGCTCCAGGGCGCCCAAGAAAGACCAGCAAGCGGCAGGACCGTCTCTTAAAAGTGTTTCAGCTGCGGGATCGGGCTACCAGCAGTGCAGAGCTTGCTGAGGAATGGCAGCAGGCAGGTGTGAGTGCATCTGCACGCACTGTGAGGCGGAGACTCTTGGAGCAAGGCCTGGTCTCAAGGAGGGCAGCAAAGAAGCCACTTCTCTCCAGAAAAAACATCAGGGACAGACTGATATTCTGCAAAAGGTACAGGGAGTGGACTGCTGAGGACTGGGGTAAAGTCATTTTCTCTGATGAATCCCCTTTTCGATTGTTTGGAACATCTGGAAAACAGCTTATTCAGAGAAGAAGAGGTGAGCGCTACCACCAGTCTTGTCTCATGCCAACTGTAAAGCATCCTGAAACCATTCATGTGTGGGGTTGCTTCTCAGCCAAGGGAATCGGCTCTCTCACAGTCTTGCCTAAAAACACAGCCATGAATAAAGAATGGTACCAGAATGTCCTCCAAGAGCAACTTCTCCCAACCGTCCAAGAGCAGTTTGGCGCTCAACAATGCCTTTTCCAGCATGATGGAGCACCTTGCCATAAAGCAAAGGTGATAACTAAATGGCTCAGGGAACAAAACATAGAGATTTTGGGTCCATGGCCTGGAAACTCCCCAGATCTTAATCCCATTGAGAACTTGTGGTCAATCATCAAGCGATGGGTGGACAAACAAAAACCAACAAATTCAGACAAAATTAAAGCATTGATTCTGCAAGAATGGACTGCTATCAGTCAGGATTTGGTCCAGAAGTTGATTGAGAGCCTGCCAGGGAGAATTGCAGAGGTCCTGAAGAAGAAGGGTCAACACTGCAAATATTGACTTGCTGCATTAACTCATTCTAACTGTCAATATAAGCTTCTGTTACTCATAATATGAATGCAATTATATTTCTGTATGTGATAAAAACATCTGACAAACACACATAAAAACCAGAGGGCAGCAGATCATATGAAAATATAATATTTGTGTCATTCTCAAAACTTTTGGCCATGACTGTACATAGTACAACATATTCAGACTGATTTGAATTGTACCATGAAATATGGTGTGAATGAAAACAATATCAATATTTAGACAGAAGAACTGAATGGACTATACAAGTCTCCAATGCCATCAGCTCCTTGACAGTGTAAAGCTAGTTGTGTATGTTAGATGAAAGCCTGTTACGGAAAAAAAAGGCCAGACTTACCCAATACCAGATAAAACATGGCTCTGTGCAAAATGCAGCCAGACCCTTACAGTATATAATAGAAACAGAGCTAAAAGAGCAATTACTTACATATCTAAAATCCATGAGCATGGTGGATGCCTACATTTCATAAGCACACAGATAAAACTTATACAAGGGCAGCATGGTGGCTCAGTGGTTAGCACTGTAGACTTGCAGTGCTGGAGTCCTGGGCTCAAATCCTGCCAAGGACAACATCTGCAAGGAGTTTGTATGTTCTCCCCATGTTTGCGTGGGTTTCCTCCCACATTCCAAAGACATACTGGTAGGGAATGTAGATTTTGAACCCTATGTGGAACAGCGGCTGTGAATTGCTGCAGAATATGATGGCGCTATATAAGTAAGGTAAGTAAATAAATAAATAAATAAATAAATAATACAAGGTGCTCGTGCCAGAGAAGTCTGACAATGTATAAATGGGCACACCACAACAGTTCCCTGATGGCAGTTTCTACAGAAAGAAATATTGGACAAAGGTTCCGCTTGCAGATAAGTCACTGCCAGAAGTGTCTGTCAGTAGTTTAGTCCACTTCTCCTTATTCACAATGATATTAATATTTATGGGGAGATTCTGGTGTGTAGGGCTGACTGAGCAAGTTGAAGGGACCTAGCCTTCTAGATGTTGAAGGGAAAATCCAGTAAATATAACATTCTGATACATGTAATATATCTGAAATATGTAATAGTACGGGTGATGTCAGTGATTTTGGACCTCCACTAATTTACACATTTCCATGATAAAAATATTTGGAAAGCATGAAAGGGTTTTCCAGAAAGGCTTTCTCCTCTGAAGCTGTATCACATATGTGACATGGCTGCAACAGAAGACTCTCTATGTAAAGTATAGGTGGTCTATTCCTTGCACAGACTGGGGAATGTGGACAAGAATGTCTTAAAGCAAACCTGTCAGGTAATTTCTGATAGGGTATATGGGAGCCAGTTATTTCAGAAAGAGAGAGAAACTGAGCTCTGTGATATATTGGTTTATATGATTTGGAGAAGGATTTCTGAGTAAAAGAAATTAAATCCTGACAGGACTCCTAGGAGAGATAATGAGAGTTCTGCTTATTCCGCCCACACACAGTGATGGACAGCCTTCTCTGTACTCCCATTGATACAAGGAAAAAAACAGGGAATCGATGTTCTCAATGTTAACTGATACAAACACAAAGTGTTAGGCTAAGTTTACATTACCCTTATTAATGTAAGATAATGTCCATCATGTTGTTTACGTTAGAGTTAATGCGAACAGACACAGACGGAGAGGGCTCCATTGCTTGATACAGTTAATGTCTGTTGCTGTCATCCTATGACCAATGACAGCTAAAGACATTACCTGTAGCAAGGTAATGGACAAAGACAGAGCCCCCCCCCCCGCTGTGTCCGTTCCCATCGATTCTAATGCAAACAACATGATGGACATTGTCTTCCGTCATGTTTATTTGCTTTTGTAATGGAAGAAAAAATCCTGCATACATGGGCAGATCCTGGGGCCCATTGAGCTCAAGGGGACCCACTGCTCAGCTGAAAACTGAAATCATCAGTGTTATTAACAAAACCCTTTCTAAACTTGCTGTCATCCTTCTGCAACCCCCTGTATCCTAAAGTTTTCCCTCTCTGACCCCTCTGTAGCTGCTGTATTCTCCAAGTGATTCTGTAACAGTTGATATGTGAGTGACCACAGATAAGTGATAGATAAGCAGTGAAAGTTTTAATCCTGTTAATTTGCTAACGTTTATTAATCCGTTAACTGTACATTTGTTCTGCCCTGGGACTTGTAATACCTTACCCTTGTTACACAACTGTCGGTGATTGTGTATATCTGTAGTTGTAATGAAGAATCATTACAACAAATATCCAGTGTAAAAGCATGAAATGATATAACTCAACCGACCACACTGTAAATCAATGGGATTTGTAGGGTGGTGTCTGCCATGAGACAAAGCCAACACTACGTTGTGGTTTGCATTTATAACAGAATCCAAGATACAGAAGCAAACAGAGCCATAATTTGTGCTTTTTTGGGGGATACAAAGTATGTTAAAAAGTGTATTGAGACTACAATTGTGTATGTATGGTAATAGCATTGATGTATAGACCCAACCAATCATTACAGTACGGTATGAGTAAGGCTAGGTTCACACTTTTCAGTTTGTTGTTCTTACACAATAGCAGCATCAGTTTGCATCCACCACCATTCACTGTAATGTTAAAAAGATGAAAACTTTAATTGTCCACTCAGACAGAGCAGATATGATGTTCTTCATGAATTGCAGCGCTCACTGGATGTAACTGATTGTACTTCATGTACTTCATAATGATTCCATTTTATATGCCATATAATGTACTGGGAAGCTAGCAAAAATATCAGAATGGGGAGGTGGAATTAGAGAAAAACTGCACTTGTGCCATTTTCTGGCCTTCACTGTGTGATAAAACTGACATATTCCTTATAATGTTTGGTTTGGCATGATCACAGCAATACCAAATATATATAGCCTTTGTCTTTAAAACTTTAAAAAATATCAAAAAATATTTTAGGCTATGGCCCATGTAGCGAGCCGCAGCCAAAAAACGATGTGTAAAAGACTGTGGCTGAAACACATTCTATTTTTTTCCACATCGTTTTTCACGGAAAGTCCACAGAGTTTTCCTCTGTGGAGTTTCTGCCCCTATATATGTGAGCGTTTTTGAAATTGCAGCTGTTCCGCTGCTGATTTTTTTATGCAGTTTGTGGATGGAATTAGCCAGAATCCCATCCACTTTGCAGGTGCTATAAGACGCAGCTTTTTTGCACTTCGGACTTAGTTTTAGGTCCTAGCCTTAGCTGCGATATTCAGATGCCTGTAATTTTTTCCGTGTACGTAGGAGTGTAAGGTGTCTTTTTGCAGCGCAAGAGGCAGTTTTTATTCATAGTATTTGGGGGAATGCCTGACATTTTGATCACTCTATTTAATTTTTGAAATTGTGAAAAAAGTGATGAAGCAATATTAATCTTTGACTGCTATGGTGTTCACCGTAGAAAATAAATTTGTTTATATTTTTATAGTTCAGGCATTTAATGATGACGGGATGCCTAATTTGTTTATGTTTGTTTTTGTTTATTTATGATATGAATAAGTGAGCTGAATTTTTATGTTTTTTTTATATATTTTTTCAAAATATTTTTACAGTCTTTTTAGATTTTTATTTTCTCATTTGTTGCATGGCAGGAACAAATGCCTATGATCAGAAAGAACTGCTGCTCTGCTTCTGAGAAAGCGCCATATTTAATGTGCCTACACTCGCCATAATACTACAGCAGATAGTAGCAAGGATTTATTTTATATTTAACTCCAAAATAAAAATTTGAGAAAGTGATAACCATATCATTATAAATACCAGATTTGGTTATACTAATACTGTCTACAAGATGTCAGTTGACAAAATTATGCAGATGTGTACACAAAATTAAATTGTAAACTTAGTTGTCAGAAATTTTATGCATCACTTAGCAGTGAATCATTAATGAAATCTCTTTGTAATAAAGTCAAGCCATGGCCTTATTTTGTAGATTACACCTGACCTGGATTAAGCTGTCTTGTAGGAAAAAACATGACAACCGTATTAATAATGATTACTTTGTTTATGCTTGGGGAATACAGAATGAAGTTGTGCCTGTATTAAGATTCTGTCGCCCGTCACTTCCACAGCTCCTGAATTACAGGGTTTCACTCTAGCCCCCAGGCTTCAGCCTCCACAGCCTATCTGCTTTTCTGATACGCTTCACTTAAACTCCTGTCTGCCTCCATGTAGCAATAATTTATTACTTATCTGCCCTCTGGTTATGCAATATGCACATGTCAAGAGGAGCCCTATATAACCTCACGAAGTAGCTGGATGATACCACAAGCCAGATGGACATAGTTTTCATAGTACAGTATGCACTTGTCTGACAATTCCTAGCTAAACAGACACATAAATAAATATGGCTTTATGAGCCTGAGAGAGTTGCTCTCATAATTATTGTAAACTCTATCAAATAATACACAGCACATTACAGCATATTCAAATGACCACCTCTTTGAAAAGACTACCCCTGCTATCCAAATTGTCCTTCTATCCTATGACTCTCAGTCTTCTTCTTTAAGAGGACCACCCCTGCCAATGAACCAATGACTGCAAGAAATTAGATGACAGTTTACTGAGACAAATCTGTCATGGCTGCCAAACCTACAACTATTACAATTGTGAGTGATAATGAATCAGTGGTTACAAGCAGAATAATACACATTCATCAGAAATAGCATTGTATTACACATTTTTAGAAAAAGAATGGCTATGGCTTTAAAATGTTGCAGTAATAGTAGTAAGTTCTAGATTTTGTAGAAAAGACAATACTCTTAAATTATAAATTGACCTTTGACATGATGTGCTCCATGAAGTTTGTTTTTTATGACAACACAATGCTAATATTTAGACTAATTGTTAATATCTAATATTTAGACAATGTCAACTTAGACCAGGTAGTCACAAGATGTGACAAATGATCAAGGTGAAGCACATGGTAATGTATGATACATTTGGTAGCTTTTTAGACACTTTTGTCACCGCCAATAGGTTGGTCTACTTTGTACTAAAATTTTGCCACAAATTTTCCCTCTCATGTCATGCCTCCTCTGTATTAAGCCATGCCGTGTTGTTGAATAAGGTGCTACAAGTGTCTAAAACACATATTAAATGTACCAGTAATGCCTGAGGAAACTGGTGAAATTGATAGTATGAATTTTTGTAGCTCCACTCATAAAATATTAACATTTCAATGGTAAAAAGATTGGTCCTAACTACGTACAAATATATGAACTGACAATACAAATTGTCTTAGGCCTCATTTATATGGCAGACATTTTTTAATAGTCATCAACCATTTTAGAAACAAAGTGAAATAAAAGTGAATTGAGTGTATTCACAGGTCCCTTTTTTGATAGAAAAAAATGGCCAGTTGAAAAAATGGACATGCTCTATCTTTGTCTGTTTTGACAGAAAAACAGACCCAATGTAAAGCAATGGATCTGGTTTTAATGGATGTAAAACAGATTGACATCTGAGTTACATACTTTTAAATGGATCAGTGGGTTGGGTCAAAAATGAAAGACCAATGAAATTCAATGGAATATTAAAAACAGATGCAAAAGGGATGACAAAATGGATCGGAAGAGAATGCAAAATGGATGCAAAACAGCCAACAAAAACAGATGTACACGGTACTGTCATGTGAATAAGACTTTGATCTTTCTATTCCTAGGACTTGTGGAGGAAAGAACATCAAAAGTTCAGAAAGCACCTGGATGTGTTTCTTATTCTTGATATATTTATGTTATCTTATACATATTTATATTCATTTTTACAGTTTTATTGGCACAAGAATGCTAGAATGGTTGTTAATCCATGGATTTATTCTGATACATACCTAGAGACAGGATCCCCCCAGTATGAGGCAAATGGCACCTTCATAATAGGTTAATTTTGTAATTTCATCTACAGTGGGGAAAAAAAGTATTTAGACAGCCACCAATTGTGCAAGTTCTCCCACTTAAAAAGATGAGGCCGGCCTGTAATTGACATCATAGGTAGACCTCAACTATGAGAGACAAAATGAGAAAACAAATCCAGAAAATCACATTGTCTGATTTTAAAGAATTTATTTTCAAATTATGGTGGTGTAAGAGACAGCCAATGTTGTCCTAAGCTTTATTTGTCTGTATAAATTGTTAATGTTGAATGTATTTTTTTGATTCTGTTCCTTTAAGACAGCAGCCATTGTAATTGTGACATGATGCTGGAGTGAGACCCCCCCTTTTATGTCAGCCTGCCTGTTCTGCAGACAGAGTGTGAGCAGAGAAGCAGGAAGTGACGAGACAGAGAGCAGCAGCCATCTTGGCAAGAGAGAAGACAGGTGTCTGTGCTGTGTTGAACTGGTGTGGATATTTTTCTGTACAGCTAAGCTGTATCTTGGTCCAGAGACAAACAGAGTGTAAAGAGACAACAGGACTAGTGAGTCCACGTGAAAGGAACTGTGCTCAGTGGCTGATCAGTGAGACTGACATTGTGACTGTGTATATGGATACCACAGATAGAGAGAGACTCGCAGTGCTGTTGATGTACTGGACAGCACCTGCTAAATCCCAGCTTACATCCCAGCTCAGTGTATGGATTCGGCAGGACTGTCAGTGTGCTGAGTGGAATCTGCTGTTGGATTACAATGCATTCATTGGGTTTCCCTGTTAAAGAGGACTTCATTTCTCCTGAGATCCTGATAACAGTGAGGAGAGGACGCTTCACTATAAAAGAAAGGAACGACTTTGGGCCCCACCGCGCGCTTCTACGGACTGTAAGCGGTCCACCTGGACCACTGGGGAAAAGGGGGTGCACCCAAATGTGATGTCAGGGTCAGTTAGGGATAGTTTTGAGTATATTGTTCATTCAGTGTCCATACTGCAGAAGTGGACAGAGTAAAAGTAGAAACCATTGCAGAATTTGCCTTGAAATTGTTCATGCTATATTGTATATTTTGCTTGTCTTTATCCCTGTCATTTTACCTTCAAATAGCCTTTATTAACTTATAGTAAATATATATTCTTTTCTTGAACTACCGCGTGTGCGTTCATTTCTGGTTGCGGAGTCCAAACCACCTGCCTTGCTCTCGGTTCACAAATTGGCGTAGTCGGCAGGATCCGCTTACCAGAATGGACGGTGACGCACTCGTTATAGAGAATGGTGCTGGAGGAAGAATGCCAGCAGGGGCTATAATGAGTCAGTTAGCTAAATTTGATGGCAATAATATGTCAGTGAGTATGTGGGTGGAACAGATACGAATGATACAGCGAATGTACCAGACCACACCAGAAGTACTAGTAGAGCTAGCAATATTGACATTACAAGGGGATGCTAAGACCACGGTGATACTGAGGCCATTTGAACAAAGGCAGACATTTGAGCAAGTAGTCCAGATTCTAGAAACCATCTATGGAGAAACTGCATTGCTGGGGTCTCTGCAGGCTCGGTTCTTCCAGAGGGTACAACAGGAGAATGAAAGCCTTCCCCAATATGCAAATGCCCTACAAGAACTGCTCCGAGATATTCAAGGGAAGGAAAGAGGGGGCTCGCCAGCCTTCTGTAACCCTGATCGGACTCTCCGTGACCAGTTTGTCCTGGGGATATGTGACGGCAGTTTAACTGTGACTATGCAGGATTTTATACGACGAGAGACTGATGCTAAATTCCATGATGTACAGGTAGAGGCCATATCCCGTGCCAATAGTATGGTCCCGAGGCCCCAGACTGCAGTGGGAGTTACTTTGTCACAGGGGGCTAGTTCTGGCTCAGAGACAGTAGAAAAGGGGACGGTTAAAGAAATTCTGACAGTAATGCAGAAACTGCAAGAGCAAATGGAACACTTGCACACCCGTTGTGATGAACATTCTATGAAAATTGCAGACTTCCAGAAAACTGGAGGTGAAAGGGTGAGCCGTCCATACCCAGAAAATCAGAATCACCCACCACCCCGCTGGAGGGATGAGGATAGGACCTACCGAAGGGGTCCAAATCATTTAGTGCAGTGCTCAGGAGAAATCGAAGGGGCTTACCGAAGGGTCCCAAACAGATGGCCAGAACGACGGGAGATACGCTGCTGGGAGTGTGGACGGATGGGCCACGTTGCTGCTAGATGTCCAGAGCAGCGACAAACTTATGAGAGACCGCCGTTAAACTGAAGTCCCCTGCTGCTGTAGGGCGTGTAGTAGGGGAGACTGACAAGAAGACTATGTGGGGAGAATGCCCTAATGATGACCTGATCGCTGCAAGTCCTGTTATACAGGTGGAAATGGAGGGTATTCCGGTTACCGGGATGATTGACACGGGTTCCCAAGTAACGACCTTGAGTAGAGACTGTTATGAACGGTACTTCCAGCAACATGTGAAATATGATCCCCATACATTCGTACGAGTGGTCGCAGCTAACCAGTTACCAGTTCCAGTCGTGGGAGTGGCCTGGATGAATGTCCGGGTATGTGGCTAAGATCTAGGTAGGAAAGGCATTGTGGTGGTACAGGAGTCACATGAAGTAAAGGTCCCTGTCATTTTGGGGATGAATGTGTTAAAAGAATTAGATCAGATCCTCTTTGAAAAGAAAGGTCACAGTTATTGGAAAGAAACCACCACCCATCGGCCTACTCAAACAGCTTTCCAGCAGCTGATCCGGACATGTGGCTTACAGAAAAGTTCGGATGCACAACGTTCTCTGGCTCGAATTTCAGTTCCTTTGCATACAAAAGTTACACTGCCACCCAGTCGGGAGACAATAGTGTCCATGCCCGTAGGCACCTGTCAGAAACTAGAGGGCATAGCTGTGTTGGTAGAACCACTGCAGGCAGCCGAAGGAGGTGTTGATCCGCTAGTGGCCCGTTCCTTGGCAATAGTTCGCAATGGAAGAGTACCACTTCGATGTGTAAACACTCAGGACCAGAGTGTGGACCTGACCCCAGGGAGGCAGCTGGCTAACATCTATGTGACTCCGGAGGAAGTAAGGAAAGTAACTCCAATGCAGCTGAAGCCGACTGAAAGGGATGAGTGGACCGTAACTGTGTCCATGGGAGAAGATGAGGAACCCACCTCTGAATGGAATGGCCGTGCAATTCGAGAACAGATGAAGATGGATGCAAGTATGTTCTCTGGAATGGGTGCAGAAGGTAGATGAGCTGTTGTGGGAGAACCGAGCCGCCTTTGCACGGTATGCTGAAGATTTTGGATGTACCACAGGGATCTACCATGAGATTCCCACAGGAGACACCCCTCCAATTAGAGAGCGCTACCGACAAATTCCTCCACAGTTGTATCAGGAAGTGAAAGAACTGTTAGCTAAGATGCTACAGGGTGGGATCATCCAAGAAAGCCAAAGTCCCTGGGCGGCTCCTGTGGTGTTAGTAAGAAAGAAAGATGGGTCCATCCGATTTTGCGTAGACTATCGGAAGTTAAACGCTTGCACCGTACGAGATTCTTACCCCTTGCCACGGATTGAGGAGTCTCTCTCAGCGCTGGGGAGAGCCCGCTACTTCTCCTCACTAGATCTGGCTAGTGGGTATTGGCAGGTGCCGATGGCCACAAAAGACAAGGAGAAGACGGCATTCATCTTGCCCATGGGACTATACGAATTTAACCGGATGCCCTTCGGGTTGACAAATGCACCCGGAACGTTTCAGCGGTTGATGGAGATATGTCTCGGTGACTTCAACTTTGAGTTCACTCTCCTCTACTTGGATGACATTATAGTGTATTCTGCGACCTTTGAAGACCATCTCCACCAGTTGGGGCAAGTATTTCGAAGATTGCGGGAACATGGGCTCAAATTGAAACCCAGTAAATGTCGGTTGTTCAAATCTGAAATTGATTACTTGGGTCACCGCGTATCAGGAGAAGGGGTGAGACCATCAAGAGACAAGATAGCGGCTGTTCAAGATTGGCCAATACCGACTACCCTGCGAGAAGTGAGGGCGTTCCTTGGGGTAGCCAGTTACTATCGACGGTTTATTAAGGATTTCGCCAAGGTAGCAGCACCACTTAATGCTCTCCTACGAGGCACATCCGGTGGTCCAAAGAACCGGTCCGTGAAGTGGGGACCTGAACAGGAACAAGCCTTCCAGGCATTGAAGGATGCACTGACAACAGCCCCAATCTTGGCATATGCTGATTACCACTTGCCGTTCCAGCTGTATACAGATGCAAGCCTGTATGGTCTTGGAGCAGTGCTTTCCCAGCTTCAGGATGGCCAGGAGAGGGTCATAGCGTACGGCAGCCAGTCTTTGAGAGATTCTGAAAGAAACCCCGAGAATTATAGTTCATTTAAGTTGGAGCTATTGGCATTGGTATGGGCCATGACCGAGAAATTCTCTGAATATTTGACCGGTGCTGAAGTTTTAGTACTGACTGACAACAACCCACTAGCTCACCTGGAAAATGCCAAACTCGGGGCGTTAGAGCAGAGGTGGATAGCCCGAATGTCTAAGTTCAATTACCGCATTAAGTATCGGTCCAAGACAGAGAACCAGAATGCTGACAGACTTTCTAGGGTAACCGCCCAGACCTCCACAGTAGAGGTGGATCATGAGTTGGAGCATGTGGAGGTGCCCGACTTCAGCAGATTTTCACAGGCCTTGGCCGCCGCTAATCAGTTTGAGATGGAGGGGACTGAAACGGCTCCTTTCTTTGGTCCCTCACGACAGGAATGGGCACAGATACAACAGACCCATGAGGGGCTGGCGCAGATGATCAAGTGTGTTGAGAAAGGCCAGAAGCCCTGTAGAGAGGAAAGAGAACGACTGACACGTGAGATATTATCTGTTCTGAGTCAGTGGGAAAAGTTGGAGATGAAAAATGGAGTGCTATGCCGAAAGGTCTATTTACCTTCTGAGATCGACATTCAATACCAAATTGTGGTGCCTAGTGAACTGGCTCGCTCGTTGGCAGTTGAGGCTCATAATAAGAATGGACATTTTGGTCATGAGAAGACCTTTCGTTGGTTACAGCGACTGATTTACTGCCCTGGTCTTCGTCAAATGGTCGAAGAAGTATGCCGCAGCTGTCGAACTTGTGAGATCCATAAGGCAATAGAACAGAGAGCTCCCCTGCAAACCATTGTGACCCAGGAACCTTTAGAAATCGTCATGATAGACTATCTAATGGTTGGCCCATCCAATAGCGGACACCAGTATTGCCTCGTAATGGTGGATCACTTCACCAAATTTGCGGTGGTAACCGCCACCAAGGACCAGACAGCTGAGTCAGCAGCTCGTGCTCTGTGCCAAGATTTCATTCGAGTATATGGGTGTCCCCAACGCATCCACTCCGACCAGAGCGCCTGCTTTGAGGGACACGTAATGAAAGAAGTTCAACGTATCTACGGGATAAAGAAGTCGCACACGACTCCATACCACCCTCAGGGAAATGGGGCCTGTGAAAGATTCAACAGAACTCTGCTACAGATGCTGCGGACTCTGGAGGAAGACAAGAAGTTACAGTGGCCTCAGTTCTTGTCTGAAATGGTGTGGGCCTATAACAATCAGGTCCATTCTACAACGGGGTACTCTCCTTATACACTTCTCTTTGGGCGGTCTGGGCGAAGTATAGGAGAATTACAGTTGGATGATGTGGATGGGTTCCCTCCGAGGGATCCAACCTCTTGGGTGCGGGCGCACCGGCAGAGACTTGAGATGATCCATCGATTGGTGCTGCAGCGCCTGCAAGAACATCCCCATCCTGATAAGACCCCAGTGCAAGAAGCACCATTGCAACCAGGCGACCTGGTGCTAGTTCGTGTCAAGAAACCCCAAGGGAAATTGGAAAGCCGATGGGAGGCTTTGCCGTATCGTGTTGTTGGCCGCAAATATGCGAATGGGCCAGTGTACCAGGTCCAGAAAGAAGGAACTGATTGTGTTCGAGTACTTCACCGAAATATGTTGCGCCTGTGTCATTCTGAAGGGACAAATCATGATGGGCCTGCCAATGTGAATGAGCTCCCACAGTCAGAGAATGGAGGTGCGGAATGGGCCTCCGACGAGGAGGATGATTGTTGGCCGATCCCTGCTCCTGGGGATGTTCCACCTGTGACTACTGTATCTCCGGCCTGTGCCCCCTCTGGTGCGGAATCCACTGGTCCTTCTCAGCCCATAGTTGCAGCACCCCATAATATACCACCGGTCCTCAGACGGACCACTAGGCCAAATGCTGGTATTCCCCCTGTTCGGTATGCGCAGGATGAGTTTGTTTGGCCTGCCATACATCGGTATACTACCACCCTGTGCATAAAAGTACAACCCTCTGGATACTGGATATACAGTCATAGGCAGGGACTGCCAATCTTAAAGTGGGGGGGAATATGTAAGAGACAGCCAATGTTGTCCTAAGCTTTATTTGTCTGTATAAATTGTTAATGTTGAATGTATTTCTGTGATTCTGTTCCTTTAAGACAGCAGCCATTGTAATTGTGACATGATGCTGGAGTGAGACCCCCCTTTTATGTCAGCCTGCCTGTTCTGCAGACAGAGTGTGAGCAGAGAAGCAGGAAGTGACGAGACAGAGAGCAGCAGCCATCTTGGCAAGAGAGAAGACAGGTGTCTGTGCTGTGTTGAACTGGTGTGGATATTTTTCTGTACAAAAAAAAAAGTTTTTTTTTGGCCCGAGACAAACAGGGTGGAAAGAGACAACAGGGCTAGTGAGTCCACGTGAAAGGAACTGTGCTCAGTGGCTGATCAGTGAGACTGACATTGTGACTGTGTATATGGATACCACAGATAGAGACTCGCAGTGCTGTTGATGTACTGGACAGCACCTGCTAAATCCCGGCTTACATCCCAGCTCAGTGTATGGATTCGGCAGGACTGTCAGTGTGCTGAGTGGAATCTGCTGTTGGATTACATTGCATTCATTGGGTTTCCCTGTTAAAGAGGACTTCATTTCTCCTGAGATCCTGATAACAGTGAGGAGAGGACGCTTCACTATAAAAGAAAGGAACGACTTTGGGCCCCACCGCGCGCTTCTACGGACTGTAAGCGGTCCACCTGGACCACTGGGGAAAAGGGGGTGCACCCAAATGTGATGTCAGGGTCAGTTAGGGATAGTTTTGAGTATATTGTTCATTCAGTGTCCATACTGCAGAAGTGGACAGAGTAAAAGTAGAAACCATTGCAGAATTTGCCTTGAAATTGTTCATGCTATATTGTATATTTTGCTTGTCTTTATCCCTGTCATTTTACCTTCAAATAGCCTTTATTAACTTATAGTAAATATATATTCTTTTCTTGAACTACCGCGTGTGCGTTCATTTCTGGTTGCGGAGTCCAAACCACCTGCCTTGCTCTCGGTTCACAGTAAAAAATATATTTTTTTTTTATCAAAAATTCTTCTCTTTACTTTTTTTTTTTTTTTTTTTTTTTAAAAAAAAAAACCCAACCCCTTTTTTTTTTTTTCTCCCAAAGGGCGCACCCACCCTCTCCTATTTTGCCCCCCCCCCCCCCCCCCCACCCCCCCCCCCCCCCCCCATTTTTTGGGCCCCCCCCCCCCCCCACCACCTTCCACAACCCCCCCCCAAATTTTTTTAAGTTTGGTTTTAAGGAGGGGCCCCCCCCCCCCCCCCCCCCCCAAATCCCCTTCCCCCCCCCCCCCCCCCCCCCCCCCCCCGGTGTCCTTGGGATCATTGCCATCCTGAAAGCCCCCCCCACGTTTCATCTTCAATGCCCTTGCTGATGGAAGGAGGTTTTCACTCAAAATCTCACGATACATGGCCCCATTCATTCTTTCATGTACACGGATCAGTCGTCCTGGCCCCTTTGCAGAGAAACAGCCCCAAAGCATGATGTTGCCACCCCCATGCTTCACAGTAGGTATGGTGTTCTTTGGATGCAACTCAGCATTCACTCTCCTCCAAACACGACGAGTTGTGTTTCTACCAAACAGTTCTACTTTGGTTTCATCTGACCATATGACATTCTCCCAATACGCTTCTGGAACATCCAAATGCTCTCTAACAAACTTCAGACGGGCCCGGATATGTACTGGCTTAAGCAGGGGGACACGTCTGGCACTGCAGGATCTGAGTCCCTGGCAGCATATTGTGTTACTGACGGTAGCCTTTGTTATGTTAGTCCCAGCTTTCTGCAGGTCATTCACTAGGTCCCCCCGTGTGGTTCTGGGATTTTTGCTCACCATTCTTGTGATCATTTTGACCCCACGGGGTGAGATCTTGCGTGGAGCCTCTGATCGAGGGAGATTATCAGTGGTTTTGTATGTCTTCCATTTTCTAATTATTGCTCCCACAGTTGATTTCTTCACACCAAGCTGCTTTCCTATTGCAGATTCAGTCTTCCCAGCCTGGTGCAGGTCTATAATTTTGTTTCTGGTGTCCTTCCACAGCTCTTTGGTCTTCACCATAGTGGAGTTTGGAGTGTGACTGTTTGAGGTTGTGGACAGGTGTCTTTTATACTGATAACAATGTCAAACAGGTGCCATTACTACAGGTAATGAGTGGAGGACAGAGGAGCCTCTTAAAGAAGAAGTTACAGGTCTGTGAGAGCCAGAAATCTTGCTTGTTTGTAGGTGACCAAATGCTTATTTAGCACCATAATTTGCAAATAAATTCTTTAAAAAATCAGACAATGTGATTTTCTAGATATATTTTCTCATTTTGTCTCTCATAGTTGAGGTCTACCTATGATGACAATTACAGGCCTGTCTCATCTTTTTAAGTGGGAGAACTTGCACAATTGGTGGCTGACTAAATACTTTTTTCCCCACTATACACTTCAGGTTTAGCACTTGGACTTGGTGGTCTTTTATCCTTATTCTATGACTAGAGTAGGGTTACTACTATGCTTTGTCCATTTTCACACAGAAATATAATGTATTGTTTGAAACATCTTTTACGGACTATTTTTTTCAGTAAAACAATAAATAAATCATGATTATGGTCAGTTTCACACAATTATTATAGGATCTATAAAAACAATCTAGTGCATACAAAACATTTGTAGACACTCATATTTATAGATGATGCGTAAGGAGTAACAAGAACTTCTGACTAACAATATAACAGAAGAGAGGGAACGCAGGATGTTTGTGAGTTTGAGAATATCCAGGATATAATTAGTCAGACTCTTGGCTCTGATTAGAACAATCATCATATATGGAATAAATGAATCACTAATCCAGTCCACAAAATGTATTTGTTGTTTTACCATTTGTTAACTTTTCCCTGACAAAGCAAATTATTCCATTGTTACTATGGGTGTATATTAAGCTTTTATTCTTAGTATGATGCCAAATTCAAGCATGTTTTAGCTTGCACTAGTAAGTTATGGATTTCCACTTTGTACTTCTTTCTACTACAGAGAGAAAAATGTCTTGAAAAGGGACTGGTAACTTAGTAGGTTTCGAAATGTGTATATAATGAAAGGGAATCTACTACTGTCCTCATATATATTCAACTGCTATTATCGCATTATATGACAATGACATACATTTGCAATGTACTTTTCTCACACAAGGGACTAAAGGTGCAGGTAAAGTTGTGGAGCAGCAGCTGCCCTGCATGTGGTTATCCCCCACAATGGTCAGTATATTTTTGGTAAGTGGGAGGAAACCAGATTACCCAGAAGAAACCCACACAAATAAAGGGAGAACATATAAACTCCATTCGGATTGGTCAGATCTAAATGCAGGACCTAAGTGCTGCAAGGCAACAGTGGTAACCATTTAGCCACTATGATGCTGCATCTTACAATAATAAAGAACATACCTTTGTTATCTATGTCAATTTTGTAGATTTGGAGAAAAAAAAAACTTTAATGTCTTATATAGATGAGGCAGTTGGTGCACTGGGTTGCAGATCTCCAGCCTTGAGAGCACTGCTCCTGTTGCTCAGGCGAGATGGGTAATGTCATAGCAGAGGGAGGATCAACTCCCACTGTACGGGGTGGTACAGGCAGAAGAGAATAGGAGTCTGATTGGCAAGATCAGTGTTCCAAGGAGCTGAAGCCCAACTGCTTGATTTGCATAAGTCTTCAAAGTTACATAGTAACATTGTAGGTAAGGTTGAATAAAGACTCAAATCCATTAAGTCCTACCTATAAACTTACTAAAGTAATCCAGGGGAAGGCAAAAAAATCCTTCTCAACTCCAAATATAGCAATTGGACTAGGTCCCTGGATCAACATCTTATCCCTTAAATGATTTATTTACAAAAATTCCAGGCTTATCTTGAACTTGTGGAAGTTATCAGACATCACCAGAGGTAGTGCGGTAGTGAGTTCCATAGTCCTACCGCTCTTACTGTAAAGAATCTCTGCCTATGACTTTGGTAAAACCTTTTGCCTGTACACATAGAGGATGCCTCCGTGTCACAATTACAGGCTTCAGTTTAAAGAGTTCATTGGAAAGATCTCTGTACTGTCCATTCATATACAGTATTTGTACATTTTAATTAGCCATCTTTTTCCCAAACTGAACAAACCCAAATTCAATAATCTGTCTTTATAATCTGTTTTTCTCCAAATCTACAAAAGTGACATATAGTATATAACAAAAGTATGTCATTTATCACTGTAATTTGCCAACAGGGTAATTATTAATGTCAGCTGTGTTTGGGCCCTTATATACCTGGACACTGCCCTCCACCTCAGAGCCCCCAGATGAAGCAGGGGCGAAATGAACATTGGGGCTGGAGGTGGAGGCATGTCCTGGTATATACTCTATTTTGTCTGTTGCTATTCATTGTTATGTTAACTACTATATTTGCTGCTATGTGATGGATTTTTGATTGTGATTCATTTGGGATCTAACTATAAGAATTTTTTGTGTATGCACTCGACCTATATGCACTTTAGTTTAGTTATATTCACTCACATACTTTGCATTGGGACTAATGGTGGAGCTGTGGCTCTGTAGGAGTTTTTCTAACATGGATAGATACTGTATACTCTTATGCACTCTATTTGCCCAGCTATATGGATTGATACTATATCTAAATTGTGATACAGGGAATTGTGTTAGGTATTAATACATTATATCTACAACCCTAACCTATTTACTACCCTACTATTTTTTATTTATCTATTACTTGACTTTGGTCCCCCTTGTGCATTAAGTAACATACACTGTGTAAAAGTTTTTTATAATCATTACTATTCACGAGTTCCTTATTTATGCACAAGACACTTTTATTTTTTATTTTTATTAATAAATTTGCTTTGGGTATTACTTGCCCTTATCCATGTTGTTTTTATCCACCTATGGCTGCAGTTTATTATGTACATTTATTGATATTTGTGCAGTGACATGCCCTGGCCTCCACCTTTTTGCATGATTGTTTTTTAACTATATGTGTTTTTAATCATGTTTTGTGTGCACATGAAAAAAAAAATATTTATGTTTCATAAATTTTTGAAATGTTAATTTTTACATGGGTGTAGTATCACCCATGTGATTTCTGTTAGCTTTTGGGGGGTATGATATACTGTTATAAATAAGAAGTGTAGGTTTTTCATATTACTGTAGTTTGCTCTGTAACATAGTAGTGACATGTGAAAATGGTTTGGGGAGGTGAGAGATTCCCTTTAACATTAATTTTAAATTAACTCCTCATTTTGCATTGCCTCTCCTCACCTGGATGAAACAAGCAGTAGATGGAGGACCTTCCAATAGTATAATTCTGCTCAGACCAATAATTGCATTAAAAGATAATTGATTGTATTCAGAAACATAACGTTTTTAAAAAAAAACCCACCCCAAACAAAAATCCTTCTCTGCCCACCATTCCCTTCCAGGTTAAAATAATCTCTACCCCCTATTTTACCCACTATTGCATGAGACTCTGTACAACCCTAGTCTTCCATTCTCTGTTGCATTGCTGTTAGATGTTTGTATTACATGATTAACTAGTTTCTTGAGGACCTCAGCACTCCAACCCTCCTTATCTGGGTCTCTCTGGCCCACCTGTCCCACATTTTGTGTTTTATTTGAACTTTAATTTTGCAAGTTAACTATTTTCTGTTTCCTCAGATCACATTGCTCTTTATTTTTTCATGTTCTAATATCTATGTATCTAGTCTTGTTATATACCTGGCCCTGCAACCACCTCTACAGGTATTATCTTTTTGTCTGTATGAAAAAACTTAAAAAATGTAATAATAAATAGTTTAAAAAAAAAAAAAACCTTCAAAACAGTATAGCGATAAAAATAAGAGAAGAATAGGAGATGCACGTTTCCCGACTTGAGTAAGAAATTCTGTAAGAATTAAAACTACAAAAATGAGACAGGTGTGAATCTTCTATTCTCATCATTTTTCTCAATATCCTGTTTTAAGGAGGGTCTGTCACCAAGTAAAAAATGCTAAGTGCTAGACATCATATGATTCTCACTGAGCTCCTGAACTATTTGATATATTTATTTTTAAAATCTGTCCACTGGTTCAAAATATATGGCCCCTAGAAGATTCTCTGAGACAATAAAAGGTTCCCGCCCACATGAAAAATCAGCACTAGTTTACATATAACTTCCAGGGGCTGTATCTTTTGAATGGGTGGACGGATTTTAAAAAGAAAAAACACAAGATTGTTTAGGAGCACAGTGAGAAACAAATGATGTATGTTATTTAGCATTTTCTACTTGGTGACTGATCCTCTTTAAGAACTTGATGTTTGTGAGTATGTAGGATCCCAGTGGGATTGTGACTTTATGTGGAACCTTACATTAGTCTGGAAGATGCGAGATGGTATGACCCTCAACTTAGTACAGGCTAGTGAGGGGGAGGAGTGAGTGATTCTTCTCTTTCCCTGTTTAGAGGTGCTACACTTTTCCTCAGTTAGGGAGAAGGAGAGTGTGTGAGTTGAGACCTGTTTAGGTTAACCAAAGTTAACTACAAGTCAGTCAAAGTGTTGTTTTGCAGTGTTTTGGTGGATGAAAACTCTGCCCAACTTATAGACATGTTTGCAAAGAAAAGAGGGTAATTCTTGGACAGACCTCATAGCTACAACGCTACAAATAAAACTGTGAGTCATTACTTCCTGAAACCCTGTCTCCTATGTCCTTATTTTCCATTCATTATCAAGGGCAGTCCAACCACCAGCAGACTCAGTAATACTTACCACAAGGATGTACTCCTCTTCAATGCACCAGCCGTTGAGGAGCGCTGGAAGGTCTGCTAAAGGCCTTCTTCTACTGGGTTGCTGAAAGTACAATGAATGCAAACTCCCATGCCACATGATCTAAACTAGCCAATGGTTTAGTTCATGTGGTCAGGTAGGTTACACTAGGTGCCTAGATCAGTGAGTTACTAGTTGAACTAGTTTTTTGTAAATGTGGTATAATACCAAGTGTATGAAAAAAAATCCAATAAATGTCTTTTCAGGGCAATGAGGGAACTTTTGATTCAGACTGAATTTATTAAGTCAAAATCAAATCTGACTTTAGCAAATCTGACCTGAAATGAATATTGGGAGATTTGGTCACCACTCAGCTCAGCTCACCTCCAGGTGTGTGGTAAATCATAGATTAGTAAAAATAGTCCAGCACTTCAAAAGATCATTCAAATATGTTCAAGCCTTATTGAGAATGTACAGTAGACAAAAACGGAAACTCACTACAATCATCCTTCACGGTCTAAGTGAAAACTCTTAATTACAGCATATTGTACTGAAAAACTGCCATGTTAAATATTACCGTCCCAGCCGTGGGCTAATCAACAAGGCATTGTATACAAAATTAGAATTAATACTCACATTATAGAAACATATGACATATAAATCAGAGCATCTGGTAAGGGATTACTGAATGATACTTGTTACATGGATAAACAAAAGTTTTTTTTTTTCATCAAAACTATGGATAAGGAATCAACTGTGGTTTAACCTGCTGGATGCTGAACTCTCAAAACAAAAAATCAATAGGCCTTTCAGCTTAGCAACAACCTCTTGTGATCTCCATTACTACTAGCTGCATTAGCCTTTATAAAGCTGTGACATCTCCCATGTGGCATTCATGAAAATAGACAATTCAGACACATTCTTACACTAGTTTATACGTCTGATAAGTGCTTGCATATTCTAACACCTAAGGCGCAGAAGTTGTACCCAAAATACTGCACACTGTATTCTGTATAGATGATCAAATATATCACATGGAACTTTTTGTAATCAGGACGGCACCTGCCATAAGGCAGCCTCCGAAGGTGCCTAACAGGTGTAAACTGAGGGGCATAATTTTTTTAAACGGCCGCTACCTATGGGATTATTCCAACAGGTAGCAGCTGATATTTTACTTACTGATCCCTGCTCCTGTCCAGTCCGATCTCCGCTTTTTCCTCCAGAAGGCTCTGCAGAATTCCTCAGTGTCTTCACCTCCAGGGAAGGTGAATAAAAACAACAAACAGTTATACAGTCATGGCCAAAAGTTTTGAGAATGACACAAATATTATATTTTCACATGATCTGCTGCCCTCTGGTTTTTATGTGTGTTTGTCAGATGTTTTTATCACATACAGAAATATAATTGTATTCATATTATGAGTAACAGAAGCTTATATTGACAGTTAGAATGAGTTAATGCAGCAAGTCAATATTTGCAGTGTTGACCCTTCTTCTTCAGGACCTCTGCAATTCTCCCTGGCATGCTCTCAATCAACTTCTGGACCAAATCCTGACTGATAGCAGTCCATTCTTGCAGAATCAATGCTTTAATTTTGTCTGAATTTGTTGGTTTTTGTTTGTCCACCCGTCTCTTGATGATTGACCACAAGTTCTCAATGGGATTAAGATATAGGGAGTTTCCAGGCCATGGACCCAAAATCTCTATGTTTTGTTCCCTGAGCCATTTAGTTATCACCTTTGCTTTATGGCAAGGTGCTCCATCATGCTAGAAAAGGCATTGTTGAGCGCCAAACTGCTCTTGGACGGTTGGGAGAAGTTGCTCTTGGAGGACATTCTGGTACCATTCTTTATTCATGGCTGTGTTTTTAGGCAAGACTGTGAGAGAGCCGATTCCCTTGGCTGAGAAGCAACCCCACACATGAATGGTTTCAGGATGCTTTACAGTTGGCATGAGACAAGACTGGTGGTAGCGCTCACCTCTTCTTCTCCGAATAAGCTGTTTTCCAGATGTTCCAAACAATCGAAAAGGGGATTCATCAGAGAAAATGACTTTACCCCAGTCCTCAGCAGTCCACTCCCTGTACCTTTTGCAGAATATCAGTCTGTCCCTGATGTTTTTTCTGGAGAGAAGTGGCTTCTTTGCTGCCCTCCTTGAGACCAGGCCTTGCTCCAAGAGTCTCCGCCTCACAGTGCATGCAGATGCACTCACACCTGCCTGCTGCCATTCCTCAGCAAGCTCTGCACTGCTGGTAGCCCGATCCCGCAGCTGAAACACTTTTAAGAGACGGTCCTGCCGCTTGCTGGTCTTTCTTGGGCGCCCTGGAGCCTTTTTGGCACCAATGGAACCTCTCTCCTTGAAGTTCTTGATGATGCGATAGATTGTTGACTGAGGTGCAATCTTTCTAGCTGCAATACTCTTCCCAGTTAGGCCATTTTTGTGCAGTGCAATGATGACTGCACGTGTTTCTTTAGAGATAACCATGGTTAACAGAAGAGAAACAATGATGGCAAGCACCAGCCTCCTTTTAAAGTGTCCAGTGGTGTCATTCTTACTTAATCATGACAGATTGATCCCCAGCCCTGTCCTCATCAACACCCACACCTGTGTTAATGGAGTAATCACTGAAACGATGTTAGGTGGTCCTTTTAAGGCAGGGCTGCAATGATGTTGAAATGTGTTTTGGGGGATAAAGTTCATTTTCTAGGCAAATATTGACTTTGCAAGTAATTGCTGTTAAGCTGATCACTCTTTATAACATTCTGGAGTATATGCAAATTGCCATTAGAAAAACCGAAGCAGTAGACTTTGTAAAAATTAATATTTGTATCATTCTCAAAACTTTTGGCCATGACTGTACTCACCTCAGCTGGGTGTCTGTTGGCATCCTCTTCAGGGCTCTTCCAGTCTCTGTCTGATGTCACAAACCCCGCGGTCACTTCTGAGGCCTCTGAACTGCCACGTGGATTGTGCTGAGTGTCATGACATCATGATGATCAGTGCACCCACATGACCTCTGAAGACCAATCACAGGCTTCAGCAGTGATGTCAGATGAAGGCCAGAAGAATCAAGAGGAGGATGCCGGAAACAACCGGACATGGCAAAGATGCCAAGGAGAAGCAAGGTAAGTATAAGTGTTTGTTATTTTTACTCATCTCCCCAAGCCTCTCCTTATTATACTCTAGAGTTTGAGGAAACCCCAAACGATAATAGTGGTTTGCAGGTGATGAACCCCAAATGTTTCAGGTTCAGGAACCTAAGTCTAACATATCACTGTGTGTGGGCCAAAAAGAAGAGGGAGATATTATGTGTGTGGGGGGGGGGGGGTAAAAAGGGACCAGTAAAGGGGGCAATATGTTGTGTGAGACCCAGTAAAGGTGGCAGGCAATATGCTGTGTAGGGGTCAGTAAACGGTAAAGGAGCATTATGCAGCATCCCAGAGGCTGCTGCTTTAATCTGTTTGTCTTTTGTGCCTCTGGACTATGTTGGTTTGTTCCGTCTTCTGTGTTGTCACTGTTTGCAGCTTTTCCCTGTTGTTTCTCCTCTGCAATGTTCAAACCCTGCCTTGGTTTAGCCCTGGCCTATCACAGGCCACTGGGTGGGGTTGTGGGAGACTCCGTCTTCACGGTAACTGTTGGCCTGAGTTGAGTTTAGTCAGCTCAGTGTGAGCAGTGGAACAGTGAGGGTGTGCAGAGAGTTCCTGCCCCCACAAGGTGGACTGAGGCCAACCGTCAGCCATCATAGCCTCCAGGAGGAGTATTATCGGCCCCAGAGACAGCCAGGAGTACTGGTTCGGCTGTCCATCAATTTGGATCATTCCGGTGCCGTGCTAGGAGGAACAGGAGAGGACCCTGACAGGAGGATCATGTCGGGCCTAGTCTTCAGGTAACCAGATCCCTGTTAGGACTCCCTGTGACTCCATCCCCAGTATACCTGGCTGGGAGAGGCATGAGCGGAGGAGTAGTGGTGGATTATTTTGTGGAGCCTGCAACATCCCTGGGCACCACTCTCCCTATCATCCATCCCTGGGAGTAGTGGAGCCCAAGACTGTGACAGTTAACCCTGGGCACCGTCCTAGAACTAAGCTGGGGAATTGGACACTGTACTACTACCCCCATTCGGAAGCTGCCATTTTGCTAATACCAGTTGTTGTAATAAACTGTTTCCTGGTTCAACTGTTACCACTGGCTGCCTGAGTTGTGCCTGCATTAACATCAGGGCCCTTCCGTCTTCCATTACACCGACTCAGAGAGGAGAGTTCCCCTCTCCAACTGGAAGCTCCCCGGGAGAAAGAACTACTACCACCACCATCCGGTACTGCTGCAGGACCCCCCTTGACTTTGTCCGGCCCAGGAGTGGGACTGGAGTGGTTGGTGAGTGTGCTCGGCCTAGTAGGTGGCACATCCTCAGCCACTACAACTCCCATTCTCCGGTCTCCTCCATCTCGGTTGCGGCAATTATACTGTGTGTGGGCCAAATAAGGAGATTTTTTGAACTGAAAATGGGAGGGCGTGACCTACAATTTTAATTAGGGGGACGCCATCACAGAACTAAAGATCGCCAGGTTGGTTATTGATTTTTTTTTTTTTTTTTTTTGAGGGGGGCACTTTTCTATAGTTCGCCTCAGGCAGCAGAGAGGCTAGGTTCACCCCTGATTATCCACCTAATGACCAGGCCTGAAAAGCCTTTAAATTTGTTTTCCGGCCCCAACAACATTCTTATAATGATGTCCTATCCACAGGATCACCATTAGTTCTGGGCACTAGAAGTCTCCCTTTCTTCTGAATTGCTGTCCACTGGCTGTTGCTATGTCCTCTTTTTGAACAGAGAGATGAGACATATTGAAGGAAATAGAGGTTGATAAATCCTTATCAAAGTTCTGGGCAGCCTGCTGTCACCAGACCTACAGCACATTCACTACTGGGTTAATTAACTATCTGCTGGGTCAATTACAGCAGAATTATATATTTCTGTATGGGCTGTACTAATATCACTGAGCACATTCACATTGGCAGAGCTGATATGGGCTTTCTTAGACCCAGCAGCTCTGCTACTTCGGGAGGCACCTGGCAAACATGTGACAGTTGGGTCCAATAGAGATAGTGAATAGAGCAAGTGGCAGAGCTGCTAAGTACAGTTGCTCTATTTGCTACAGTCAGCGCTATGTAGTGTGTAAAAGACAAGACAAATATCAGTGACAAACAGCTCCAGTCTTCTCCCCAGGGACTCTGTCTCTGACAGCTGGAGATCCAACTTGCTCCTGCTCATTTGCTAAAGCAGGAGAGTCAACAGGCAGTCCTAAACAGGTTAAAAATATACAGAAAAAAAAATTCAACAAGGCGCTTATGGAACTTTTATTTCGTAAAATTGTCACAAATCAGTAAATTGAGACTATTTCATGCAACTTGAGAATAAAATAGTTCCAAGTGTCATTTTTGTGCTGGCCTCGCCACTTTTTGGAAAAATAGTGGTTTAGACTCAGGGTGTCGCATGGGTGCAGCCACTGCCCGCACCATATTCATTATCATTTACACCACAAGAGTACTGTAAATGGCAACAAAATCAACAGCAGTCCCAGGGGTATCAGAAATTTGTGCCTAGACGCAGCCTCATCATGAATTAAGCATGTAGGACTGATTTAGAATATGCCAGATGCCAACACAATACTTGAAAGACATGTAAACACAAAAAAGTGAATAAGGAATGTATGCGGTGTGTGGCAAACACTGTATATAAGATGATCTTCAGGACTAAGATTATTTCCTACTGTACCATGGAGAAACAGTTGTGCACTGGAGCTGCAGAAACAATATAACAGGAAATTTCCATTAAGTCTTTGAGCATAGTTGCTTTATTTATTATGTTAAATGCCTGAAGACAGTAATAAAATTAGTTGCAAAGGTGTACAAAGTCTTTAAATTGAAGAGGGTCCTGCACTATGTTCTTGCAAAAATAAATTTGCTGACATACTGAAAAATAAATGACTCATCCTGCTGGTCATGGTTAGGTGAATACTTCTGCAAATCAGGGACGAAATACTGAGCGTATTACTGTACTAGTATAGTAAAAGAAAACGGTAACTTCGCCATCACTGCAGGCACAACTTCCAAAAAGGGTCTTCATTTCTGTATGTTTGTACCTAGCAGATAAACTATTACAGTAACTAGAAATAATTGTAACAGAGTATCTCTTTAAGTTTTATCATCCTACCAATACATTCTGAAAACAGTTGTGACATTTGATATATGTAAAATAATTCAGACCCATCAAATAACCATAACAAAGCCTTTAAAAAGCAGTGGCATTCGACAGCAGTCACAATAAGAGCAGACAGTGCATTTTAAGAAGGTGATTAAAATAAAAGATGATTAAATATGTATTTGTCTATTTCTGCATGACAGTGATGTGAGGGTTCACTTCTCAGTAGCCCATGGATAAAGCATACATCTTTCCCATTAACTGTCACTAACAATCATTTTCTAAAACACATTTGCATAGCTGCACTTCTAAGATGTTTGCCCTTATTCTTTCCAAAAAAAATGGTTTTCTTTAACCACATCCAAACCCAAACCTCAGCGCCACAATGAATTGGGTTTTGGATGCAGTGAGTGAAAAAAAGCTTGAAACTGCTAAGAGGATGAAGAGCTTCCAGTAGGATTCACTCCACTGTTGCTACCAAATCCAGACTAGTATTACAATACTCAACATAACTATAGGCATCAAGGAAGGAATAACAGTTTCTGTGTTTGCAGGACCTGAGGATTACCTGAGGATTAGTCTGGTACTGCAAAAGGATTGCAGTGCTCTGTTTACCACATACTGAGCAGAATATTTAGAAAAGCAGATTTAGCAGGGCTCAAGTTCTCAGTGTAGTAGAGCTGAGTTTGTCATTTAAAATCTAAAAAAGTGTTTACCATAGGACTACAGGTAAACCTTCCTGAATTGTACACAACAAACAAATCCATGAGACAATCAGCTCTGCTCCATCGGCATATTAATAGAAAAAGATAATTTAACAACTAATATTTGAAAAATCAATATTTTTTGTCCATAAACAGTTTAATCATCCTATTAGTATCCTGAAAGTACAAAAAAAAAATTTATGGTTAGCTCTATATATAGAAAGAGAAGAATGAGATATTGCTCCATTATGCAACCATTAACTGAAAATCAAATTTAGGCTTAAACCCCACGTTGCGGAAACGCAGCTTTTTTGTTGCAGATTTTGCTGCGTTTTTTTGAGTCAAAATCAAGAATGGCTACAAAAGGAATGGATAATATATCTGCTTTCATTATACTTATACGGAAACTGCCAGCGTTTCCATAGGTATAATTAACATGCTGTGGTTTGCAAATGGCAGCATTTCCGCTGCAGATTATTTTCTGCAATGTGTGGATGGGATTAGCCATAATCCCATCCACCTGGCAGCTAATCTAAAATGCCACGGCATTCACGCTATGTGGGGTCCCGGCCTCAAACTGCTCCAGGAACTTTACACCACTTCTCAAAGAAGCAGGGTAAATTCACTATGCTATGCTTCCATGTCAGCTTGGTAAACCTACCCCAGACTAACTTATCCATCCGGATGGAAGCACCTTCCTCTCCAAGAGCCATTGTCTCAGTACAATACAATATATGTGTCCTTCCTTACCTTTCTTCTAGACTCAATACATTCCAAGAGCAAGATGTTTGGTTTAAAAAAACTAAACAAAATATAATTTCTTGATTTTCTGTTACAAGATGTCTACCCTATATATGTCTATGTGGAGTCACCAAGTGGTTGTATTGTGAATTTGAGCCTGTTAAGGGTTTTTGTCAGCATTTGAAGGTTTTTCTTAGTTGGTGATCCAGTGCACCAATACTATTATTGTTAAATTCTAAATACAATGCGGACAAGATGCAATGCCAAAATGTATCATTGAAAGTAAAGTTAAAATGTGATTTGATTGATGTTATTTTGATGCTTTTAGCGTAAATTCTCATCCCCTGTTCTTCCCTTCCCATATTGCTTTAATTTCATTTTTGTCCTCTGTCATATGACAAGTCTTAGTGCAGATAGCTGCTATTTTAGACAGAACACCTTGGGCTGTAATTATGATTTTTCTCTTCTAAAGGGAATGTCATTTTCTATTCTCTGGGGCTATAATTCCAAATCCCTTGTTTTTCAGCCATGTATTTCTCCAGGCTGAACATGCTTATCCTCCTCTTATTGCTGCTTGTCAATGGCTCAGTATTTTTACCTAAGGAAAATGAATTTTAGGAGTAATGAAATCTTCTATTCAACCCTGTTACAATGCATTTCTAGGCCCCAAGGCACCTCCAGGGTCACTCAGCTGTGTTATACAAAGAAACAGTGAATCTGACAGCATATAGGACCCGCCTGTCACACACTAGATTTCGTTTATGTACCTGTGCATACACGTGACACATTATACAGTTGAGTTTTTTACAACATGGGACTGTAGTTACTAATAGAGTACAGTTGCTAGGGACAACTACAACAGCCAAGCAACTTTCCCTGTAGCCAGCATTCATGATCATTGTGTGTTTGTGATGATTATGATTGACTGTGGACCTGTGTCCAGATGTAGAATAGAGGAGTTCATTATTTAGCACTAATAGGTGAAAAGAAAAATCATGTTTTCTATTATATAGGATCACTCTTAAGTATTGAAGAATGATGGAAAACAGTATCATAATGAAAAGATGAGCACGCTAACCTCCTAGTGGATGCTAGGATTGTACATACAATATAATATATTCCAGCGTTCTCGTAAACACTTATTAAGCCATACTTATGTCCTCAAGTACTATTAGGGCACCTGAAAGAGTCTTGGTAAGGTCCATAATCCATTTTTCTAGTTGCTAACTTCACTTGGTGGTTTAGATTGGAGTCGAATCTGAGGCCAGGACATAGCTTTGAATATCTGAAACATGTGCCTTGGGTGCTGGTTGACTCAAATGCACATGGCTCAGGTCCTGTATTTAGATATAAGAAGACGGCAATGAACTGTACGTTTGCCCTAGTTGAAGGAAAGCCTAGCTATGGCTATGGCCTATAGTGCATCCACTTGGTTATCCATTCCTTGTCTAGTAAAGAAAGTAAATGTAATGTATATCTACATCAGAAGTTTGAGAATCAAGGACATCATTATGTAGAGATGCATTATTTCTTACTATTCCTCTTGGCTGTTTATGTCCAAATACGTGTGTCATGAGATGATTAGCCTTTCAAGTCAATATTGTTTTGTGATATTGCGTCACAAAGCGATATTGTACTGCGTCTATGTTTGACCATTCATTAGTTATGTTAGCTTGTTTTTTTTAACATGTCACAATATTGTATTGAATTGTTTTAATTAGAAATTGGAGTGCTTTACCAAATCTACCCCCAAGTTAAAGGGGTATTCCAGTCAGAACAAGTTATCCCTTATACACTGGCTAATGCAAATCGTAGTCCATGGCAAGCAACAATCACTACTGTCTCTGTTCACTGTTACTTTTATTGTTTATTGGCAGAACATCCCTGTTTACACATATTACTAACACCTTAACTTTTCTGAATGTTGGAAACCTGCTGCAGATGGGTGTAGAAGAGACATATCTTTGGTTCAAGGCCCTATTTTGCATGCCACTTTCCACTTTCTGCAATACAGCTCAACACCTTTTACAAAAGTGGGTGGAGTGGGGCAGGGATCAAATTGGGTAGGATGGGAATACCTCAGCCCATCAAATTTACTATAACTCATGCTAAAAAACTGGCATGAGTCAAATGAGAAATCTACTCCATCCCTGACTAGCAAAGATTTTAATTCTGACACATGGGACCTCTTGCTCATACAGGAATTATTAAGATCCTAGAACCTCTTAATAATTCAAGTGCATCTAGTGTCAGCAGGGGGATATCTTAATAAATCCCCCTCAATGTGTGATGTAATATAAGAAGCTTCTTTCCCAGGTCTACTTACACTGTCTAAAAATTTGAGAGAATTAGTAAATTTGCCCCATTGGGGAAATTTTACTAATCATATCTTAGATTCAAAAAGTGCAGACATAGATTAGACAGTTTTAAAATACGACAAATTTAAATAAATAGATAAAATCGGGTGCATCTTGAGGCCAAGGCTACACGTAGCATCTTTTTTGCTGCGGTAAAAAATGCAGCGCTTTTCACAGAAAGTTCACAGAGGTTTCCTCTGCGGACTTTCTGCTTCAATTATACCTATGGAAACGCTAGCGGTTTCCCTATAAGTATAATTGACATGCTGCGATTTCCAAAACCGTGACAGTTTTGGAAATCGCAGTGTGTCTGCTGTGCATATCTTACCGCACTGTGGGGATGGGATTCACTAGAATCCCATCCACTACACAGTGCCTGTACGCCACATGGGGCCCCGGCCTTAGGCTGTTTTGTCTAAGTTTATATCAACCATTATGGTACAAAAAGGGGGAGATTAGCTAAGCAAAATGAAAAATCTAATATCTGCCTTAATTTGCACCAAAAAAAAAAAAAAAGTCTAACATGATTTGCACCACATTTATCAAGAGTTTTAGACACTTTTTAGACACATTTCCAACTTGTATGAAAAAGGGGCACGACTCATTATTTATATAAGTGAGCATTACTTAAGTTGCAACACCATGTGCCAAAAAATATATGAAAATTTAGATGCATACACCAGATTTATCAAACAGCATTGGACATTCTGAAAAATCCAGCACAGTCGAATGCTGTTTAGCCTAAGTTTGTACTTCCTAAAACCTATTAGACAGTATTAGTAAATGTCCCCCATTGTTTCAGCCATGTTGTATAATTTTTGAGGTATAAGATTCGTTCATATCACTCTTTGCAAACTCAAGCAAAACAGTCATATTATCAGAGAAATGAAACAACAAGTAATTGCAAAAAGAAAAGCATACACCTTACCTTACTTTCTAGTTTAATATTGTCTGCTACAGCTGAAAGTGTATCATGGGTTAACACGAGTAAGACCACTGAGAGAAGTGGAATTCCTTGTATGGAGCAATCTGTACTGTACCTGCAGAGCAAGGAGCTTTGAAGAACTACAGGTGGTTGAACTTTGAGCCTGTTCAATGTGTTCATCGTCTTGTTCTAGTCTTCTCTGAGTCAACCTGTCCTACTGCTAGACAGGAATTTTTCAATGGCTTCTTAAGAAATAAGTTTGTGTTCATGTGAATGAATTTTATATTATTTTTCTCTTGCCACTCTAAATAGAGATATAATGTAGCACTAATATACAAAGCAGTATATACCACAGACTATATCCATGTATCACTCATTGCACAACTGTATTGAGGGCATCCAAGTCATGTTTTATTGATCCACAGGACTAGAGGGCCAGGAGCTATGGCCTATTTATAGACTACATGCACATTTCTTCAGGTTACAGTATGTTGATAACCTGACAGGTCCATTCTACAGATAGTATTTCATATGCCTATAAATTAGAATTATACCAATTTTTGCATAACTATATTAGGCATAAAATGATTAAAATACCTCTGTTACTTAACATAGAAGAAGAGTGTTAATATTAAAAAGTTCCTCTACCTACTTTATATGAATTGAGTCCTTGTTTAAACAATATATAGACTTAATTCTTATATTTCCCATGAGGCAGACAAGCATTTACTAAAAACAATAGTTCCAGAGTGTCGAAGTAAAGAAGGAGTTACCCATATACAGTACCTTGCATATGTTGGCAATATATAAGAGGAAAACATATAGGCATGACAGCAGTCAAGTAGATGCCACTGCACATATAGTAGCCTATATGATAACCTGTGTATTCTGAATTTATTGCTTACAGCACATTCATGCACTTTGCTATATACAAACACAACTACAGCCTTCAGTATTAACTCCTGAGACGTAAATGGGTTATTATTTGCCTGTCCTTAGGATATCAGATGTTGAGGGTCCAACATCCAGCATACTCTACCAATCAGCTGATATATGTAGTGTTTTTGGAGCCGGAAGCTGACAGCTCCCACAATGTGTATTGGCAGAACCCTGCTGCTGCAGCTCAGACCCCATTCTAAAGAAAAATTAGTCAACATATAAATCACAAACGTGAAACATACATAGCGCTTAGTAAGATGAATGCTAATAAACAAAACTGAAAATCCTTTGAGATGCCTAATCTACTGACATTTTACCAACACAAAATAAAAAAGTAAGTACAAGATCATATTATCCATATGCTCCATGTGACATATGGTTCATAATTTTTCTGCTTGCCACATTTATTGTAGTGCACTTTACACATTTTCCAAATATGTCTTTGTTTTTCAGCATAGCAGATCCATTATGGAGAAAATTGGTGTTTATTCATATACAAATTAGGTGAAAATGGCTTTAGTTGAGTTTCTTATCTTCCTCGCTTCGCTCTGTGCTGTAGATTACCCCTCCTAACTGCTGCCCAGCTCAACCTAACATCCTTTGATTAACAGCTCTCCCACAGGGAAAGCTGGATGGCAGTTACGGAAGGTAATCTATAGCACAGAATGAAGAATGGGGCCACGGACAATGTATTTATCAGGAATGTGGAATTGATGGCAATGGATTTTATTATTAATGTTAGTTGTCTATATCTTTTTTTTTCCCTTTCTGAACCTGAGCACCATCTCAGCATATTATCTTATTAATAATATGCCTTGGGTTATACTTATTTCTATCATTTTAGGCATATTAAGAGTCACATATAAAATTGTAGCTTTACTGCCTTGTTAGCTCTATGCCATGGTTGAAAGAATTATACAAATATACGGGAGCAGATTTCTGCAAGACCGGAGCTGTCTAATATATTTTTGGGCTGCAGAGGATGTTCTATAATGTGACATGGCAGATCAAAGCCCCAAGTGTCTCTTATTCTAGGAGGCAGATTATAAACAGATTTAAAATGGATTATTGAAATTTGTTTTTTGTTTTAGAACACATTTTGTCTCTTTGTTGACACTTTACTATGTTGCACAGTTTTCCAGTAATACAGATATTACATCTAGATCCTTTAATTCTGTTTTTATCTAACAATTGTTGTAACATGTTACTTAGCTCTTAGGGCCCTTCATACTATGGAAAATGAAGAGGAATTTGAGATAGACATACGCCTTACATACCACTTCATCCCCCCCCACACCCCACCCAGCAGAGCATTGAATTTACGTCGCTAATTTCTCTTGAGTAACTTTTAGTTTTATTTGCTTGTATGGTTTGCAACTATTTCTTGCAACATCTCAAAACACATGCACACTTGGATAAGCTGAACTTCAATGTGTTTGCAATGGCAAGTGGGGGATAAGGAGCTGTCAGGCACCTCTGACAATAGTTTATCTTCCCTGAGAGCGAAAGGTTGAAATTCAACATCCAGATACATCTTTTCCCCAACATTATCTGTCAGAAGAGAGTTGGAAGACATTCATTTAATCCTTGTAAAAATATGGATTCAGACAGCATTCATTTAATACATTTAGTGGCCTTTACAGCTCTCATAAGAGTTTTCAACCACCTTTCCAAATTGTCATTTAGCTATTATGCCTATGCGTGCAGTGGTACTTTACATTTATATTCTCTTATTGCTGCTTAGTCAGATTTACTATTTAGGACAACTCTATAAAAAAACATATTATACATGTGCCCCAATGTGTCAACCACAATTAGAGTATTACAAGTGAACATTGTCAGTGTCAGAGAACATAAAGAAATACAAATACATTTACAGTCTTCATAATTTTCTCTGCTACCTTGTAGTTGGGCAGAGACTTACTTTCCTCTGCACATTGAAAACGCATTCAAGCCTTGCATGTGTGGGAGAGTCAGAAGTAATGCCTGTTAACTGAACAAGTATTTAGCTGAAAGGTAGATGACCAACTTTAGTGATTGTTTTAATTTTGTAATGTAGACAAAAAAGGATAGCGTGAATACAGCTTACAACTGATTAGAAATTAGAAGTTATTTTGGGCAATGTTTACTTGCTGGACAAAACTACTTTACAGAATCACACAACTCAGAGGAAATTGCTTGTGTAAAAATCTGCAGTAAAATGTAATAGATTTCTATGGAAATGCATTTGCTATGGTTTCTACTGACAGAATTACTGTAGTATAGCAGCCAGTCATATCATTATTCTTACATATTTATATAATAAAGCATTCCTAAGAGCTCTTTTTCTCCATTCCAAGACTCAATTTTCTTTTGTCTCATTTTCTTGCAATGTACTTTTTTCACAAGGAGGTTAGGAAATGAAATGGAGATTATAGACTAGTTGGGAAATACCCCTTAGCTTACACATCTGTAGCTTTGCTGTATTATTAATGCTAAATTGGGGGACTTGCTTTGCAAGACAAAAACACTTGTCTATTTAAGTGCATTGCTGCTGTGCTTGAAGTTGTGCTGTGATTAAAGTTGCACTTAAAAAAAAAAAAAGCAGCACATGTACATGTACAATAACTGTGGAGTCAACATATCGGAGAGGACAATTTGTTCCCACACTGCATACCTTCCCCCCAATAATCAGAAAGTTTAAGAATCCTCAGGAAGCAAACCCCCTAAATTAAATATCTTACGTCTTAACAATTCATTAGATGCCAAACCCAGGTAGTTTAACTGCCTTCCTCACTGTTTCTCATATTTCTGTAGCACCCTTCCTTTCGTTTACATCTTCTGTACCATACCAATAGTATTATTAATAGCCCAAGTCATTTCACCCGCCATAGGCGGGGTCAGATCTAACCAGTTCATTTCTATATTCTTCCAAAAATGATATAGTATTTTAGACATAGCCAGATGTAACATCTGATCACCATCAGAATCCCCCAAACCACCTAACACTCCTGCTTTCAGACTCTTGGGTAGCTGTACCTGGTATACTCCAGAAATAAGGTTACGGATCCTATGCTATAACTCTAACTCCTGACAAGCCCAAGCCATATTCAAAAGATCAGCTTGATCTTCCCAGCATCTCGGACAGCTCACATCATTCTTAATCCCCATTTTAAATAGCACAAGGGGCATCTGGTACATCTGGTGAACTAAATAATTGTGATCTATGCCGGGCTACATTAATAGACAATTTACTGGGTGAAGTCACAGCACCCTCTCCGACTGATAATGGACCCACATCCAATTCCGACTTAACTTTCACCCCTGCCATACAGTCTCCCAAGAAAGGAGACAGGTTTCCTTAAGCCAATGATAACAACCCCCTGGGGGCCTCTGCTTTCACTATGTGCTCCATTATCCCCAGTGAGCCAACTCTCATATCTATAGTAGACGCCTGGACGAGAAACCCCCAAAATCACTGATAAGAGGCATGACTAGAAGACTATATCCGCATATGGCCACAAACACCCAATCTTTCACCTCCCCCTTTTCCCTTTAATATTGACACTGACACCAGCATTGGAGGAAAGGTCACAGCGGCCATTTATTAACTTTACAAAAAAGTTATATAAAAACATTCCACAAATTAGTTCCCAATAAATAATAATAAAAAAGTTTAAATAACATGAACATAAAAGTAACACTGTTGTAAACATACAACAGAAAGGAGGGATCCCTGAAAGCACATATCCATAACTATATCCATAAAACCTCTGCACGCCCCACCCAGGAGCAACAGATCAAGCCCATTGGCATTCATAGGCATCCCATCCAGGTGCAAAAGGTCAGTCAAAGCATCTTCTAATTCCCTGTTGTGCACTACTATGCCACCATTACATGCTACAAATCGTCCCAACATGTTATTGATTTTCATCCACATCCTATTTAAACTCCTGACAGAGCACGCCTGTCTCCAGTGCAAGCTAGCCACTATATGTGACCAGACTAAAACCAGACCTGGAAATATTGCCCACAAATGCAGGAAATGCAACTTTATGTCTTGCATAATATCCTGTGAGTCTCGCAAACCCAAATCATTGGCCCCTGCATGCACAACAAGTACATCCTGGGGCTTATCCATAGCATCAAAAAATTGCACCTCCATTAACAACCTTGACCACAAACACACCTCGAATACCCAACCACCTAACCTTTACCAATGACCGGTCAAACCCCAGCTGTCTTCCCGCCAAATATCAGCTCTCACTGTACATATGTCTCGCGATCCAAACCAGGCAAGGGGCGCTACCTAGAAAAAAAAATCAACACACAACCATGGACCAACTAACCAACCACAAATGACAAAGTGAAAAAACCCCAGCACCCCCTAACTGCCCCGCCCCAGCCTCTAAGAGTTGAGGGCAAATGTAAATCTGGCAACGCTCTGATTCCCAACGCCCATTCCTCCTAATAGTCTCCATGAGAGTTATATTCCCTAGGAATGTGACCCAGCCTCGAGAGACACTGGTGAAAAACCTGAGTAAATTGGCATCGGGATAGGTTACTGCTGTCTTCATGTATCAAAAAGGCCTCCCACCCCCAAAGGGCATATCCACCTATGCTTCCCAAAGCACATCACTGAACATGCATCCCCTACCATAGTGATCTGTTTTAGATTGATGCACCCAGCACACCAATTCCCCACCATTCACCGAGCAGTCCACAGACAATAAACCCCTGGCCACCCTCATACCAGATTCCACAAATCCTCCGGAGAGGGAATGCCTTGGACATTTTTTATCCCTGGCAAATGTACAGCCACAAAATGTACATTTAATTCCAACCCCCACAGAACCAACCAACACAGCAATCCTCTGATTCCCCAGTGCCTCACCTCAAATCTCCATTGCAACCTTGATGGGAAAAAGCTCAGGGTTAGATTACTCACTAACCCAGCCAGCCGTCATGACTCCGGTCATTCCACAGCACTCCACTGACCCTGAAAAAAACCCTGAAACCATGCGACCCAAAGGCATCAGTAAACAACTCCAAGTCCACATTAGAAACCAGAGGACCTAACATCAACGATCTACCATTTTCCCCACCGCTACTTATGGTCACTTTGCTGACGTCACTGGGGGGGCTACTGTGAGCAGGTCCCGCCACGCTTCTGGCCCCTGCATGACCAAAGATAGCCACCTGCCCTGAACCTCCATTTTTCCCCAGAGATTTTTCATAAGACATAGCTCCCACTGTGGTTTGTAATTTCTGTAAAATAAACTGGGAAAGATGGCTCTTCCAAACACAGACTTGGCATATGAATATTATCCAAATACCTGTTCAATTGCTCCTCCGAATAAGTCACCCATAAAGTGTATAGGTTTAAATAAAGCTCCCTAAACACCTCCAATATCCTGTCAGTCTCCCTCACAACCTGAAACCCACGAACATAGGCATTGCCTAGCTGAGCCTGTACCTTATAGGCAAGTAATCTTCCAGTCATCTCTCCTTTATCATAAAATTGCTTTTTAGGAAACATACATTTATCTGCCTGATACAGCAAGTTTTTCTGCAGCATCCCTTGCACCTCCACCCAAATATCCAGAGATTCAGGGTTTAGCGTTCTAGGTGCAGACCTGACTGTACAGGGGCATAATCAGAGGAGGTACTTACTCGTCCTTATCTTTAAAGGTGGTAGATATGAATTTTATCTCACTCCCTCCTTGCAGAAAAATATTATGTTTCTGTTTTTACACAGCTACATTGTCTCAGCCTCTGCAATGTGAGAAATGTTCCCCCTCTGTTGTGAGACCATACATCAAATTCCAGTGAGCTCCCCTTCCCTCTGGATCACATCAGCAGTCATATAACCACAGATCCTGAATGCAGAAATGTAAATATGACCATTTGATGGAGAATCAGAGGGGAGCTCAGTGAAATGTGATGTGTTATCTCAGAAGGGAGGGGGAGCACTCCTGAAAGGGCAGAATCTACCAGAATCTCCCAGAGGGAGTGGGATAACATCTCACTGAAGAGTTCAATAAACAAACAGGAAGTACATTATTAATTTATTTATTTATCTTGCTACTTATATAGACGAAGAGTGAAGAAATCAGGCGATACCTTTTAGAGGCTGAGTATATTAGATAGTAAGCTTTCGAGAGTGCTAGCTCTCTTCTTCAGATATTCTCTTACACCATTTCCACTACTTTCTATGGCTAACATGGTACAACATTACATTACTTATATAGAGTCATCATATTCAACAACGCTTTACAGAGATATTGTCAAGACTGTCTCAAGAAGGGCTCACAATCTAAATTCCCTATCAGTATGTCTGTGAAGTGTGGGGGAAACTGGAGTACCCGGAGGAAACCCACTTTAGATGCAATGTACAGTATGTATTAGCAGAGATGAGTTTTCACTGCCTGTAACACCCTCTAAATAAATCCATGATATTTGCAAATGTAGCAAACTTTTACTTGACAATTAATGCAGCACTGCAGCAAGTTACTATATCAATGTGTCAAGATAAAGTGGAAATCTCATCTTTAGAATTATATTTAAAATTGTAGCCTGGCCTGGCTTACGCTAACAGAATATATCTTGTTCTGCTTGTCAGATACACAAACATGTGTCCTCACTGTTTACAGATCATTGCCTAGGTTTAAGACCACTATTTATCTAATTTCAGTGGTCAGCTGAATCAGTCCATTTTCACAGCCCCTTGTTGTATTCTCTTCCCTAATAGCACTGGAGCGTATACTTAGTTGCTGAACCATGAAATGGGCTAGAACAGGGGGCTTGATCAGTGCCTCTGTTATCTCTGTATGTAATTCCCACATAGACTGCTGGCCTGAGCTGTACAATAGGAAGGCTAAAACTGATACCAGGAAGTAGAGAGTAGAGGAGACAGGGGGGAGAATGAAACCTTGAGATGGGAAAACCTCTTTAAACTCTGCTACATCTATATAATATGCTGGAAGCTGGAGTGTCTCTTTTTTTCTTTGTGGTATGTGCTTAGTCTGACTGGGAAGAGATATTCTCCTGCACTCTGATAATTGTCACTTCTGGGGAAGTACATTGTGCTGAATTTTGGTGGGGAGCTATGTCTTTGACTGTATGTTTAAATATTTCTATTTACCTATTTTATTTTCCTTTTTGTGTCGATGGTGTCATTTACATATTTAAATAGGTTGTTCAGGAACAAACCCATGGAGCAGATGACGTCCTGTGACCCACATGAATGCTGAGACCAAGTGATCGCTGGCAAGGTACTGTTGATGTATGCACATGACATCACCGATACCTCAGCAGTGACCACTGAAGCCACTGAATGGTCTTAGCAGTCCTGGTGCAAGATTGATCGGCAGTGGATGGAGGAGCACCTGGGACTGGTGAGTTTGCTTTTTTTAATTTCATACTTCACTGGCTTTTACAGGGGTTGGTCCAATTTCTGGACTACCCCTTTAAGGAAGTGGTGAGGGTCATGACTAAATAGAGCTAAATTTGCCACAGCATACATTATGTGCCCTTTTATTTCAATGATATTGGAAGGGAGCAATGTCATGGAAATAATACCATAATACCAATCCAGCCCTGAAAAATAGCAGAAGCTCTAACAGGAAGCAAAAGAGTCATTTGTGAAAAAAGCCTTATAATTTCTATAAATCTATGTAGACTCAATCTGAAATTGAACTATCTATTTATACTGTTAAACATTTGTGATTGAGCTGTAGCTGTATGCTGGTTGCTTTACATGTCAGAGTGTTAAAAACTTAGTAGCTGCCGATAACATTAAACTAAAGCAATAATTTCTCATACTGTACTGCTAAATTTACCCCCTGCTTCATACTTTGGCAGAACAATAAAATGGAAAAAAAAAATAGACAATGATAGCACAGGAATAAAAAAAAAAAATCAGAAGATCCCTTAGAGCTGCTGTTTTTACCCACTTACATGCAATAAATTTGGTAAAAATAAGTTGCAAGAAATAAAATATGTAACTGTTAACTTGATAACACCTAATAAGAGCCACAACTAACACTTGAGATCCAGAGGCAACCGCATAAATATTTGTTTATGTAGTCCATAAGCGTAAAACCAAAAAAGTAACTTTAGATAGTTCTCAAAAATATGTGCAGGTTCCTGAATACAGATGAGCGAATTTCTCAAAAGATTGATTCTGCAGTTTGATTCGAAGTTCCAAAAAAATTTGCTTCGATCCGAATTAATTTGCGGCGAATATCGCTAAAAAACACCTATTTTCTGGCTTCCGAGAGTCTGTATAGTGGTGTAGAACATTATGCCTTGCAGTAACACGCATAGGGAGCCTACTGTGGTAGTGAAACAATACTGTGAGTCAGTATGACACACACATGACTGGTGTCGCTCTTAGAACCACTGCACACTTCATTTATTTGGCCAGTTACGGGGCCACAACTGACCAACTTAACTCAAGTGTGAACTCAGCCTTACAGGTCCATGTTAGTGCCAGGTAGAAAGAACCATGCAGAGGCCCAAGATCCTACTATAGCGTGAAAGAGCGCATTCTTTTTACACCCTCTTCTGCCGATTCCACATAGATGTCTACAGAGTGGCAAGGCGACATAATGTGGAGGTGGCAGCAGCATGAGGAGGCATACAGTGACCCAGTCGCAGCGGCATTAGGAGGACATACAGTGACCCAGCAGTGGCAGCGGCATGAGGAGGGCATTCATTGACCCAGTGGCAGAGGTGGAGGTAGTAGCAGCCTTAGGAAGGCATACAGTGACCCGGTGGCTGCAGCATGAGGAGGGCATACAGTGACCCAGTGGCAGTGGCATGAGAAGGCCATACAGTGATCCGGTGGCAGCGGCATGAGGAGGACATACAGTGACCCAGTTCTTCCCCTGTGTGACTTTGTTCATCCAGGCAAACGAGGTGTAGAACAGCATGACATCGCTGTGGTCTGCACATGTGGTATGCTGGAGGAGCATACACCTTACTTAAAGGTGTTTATTGGTGTGGAAACCCATAAGGAGGACCATATTCGCCATTTTGTTCCCAGTATAAAGTTGTAGGCCATTTATCAATACAGTATTGTAAATAATTCAATAATTTATCACACTTTTTTAAAGGTGTTCATTAGTGAGGAAAGAAATAAGGGGCATATTTGCCATTCTCTTTAAAGTAGAAAATAACAGGCCTTTGCAATTACGTTTTTTCATCGAACAGTATGTCAGACAGAGAAGCGAGAAGCCATGCACAGGGGAGGGACGCAGGCCTACATGTTTCTGGCGCAGGCACAGGTCGCAGCAGAGTAAGGGAGTGTGGCAGCAGGGGTCAGTTACAGAGGCCTGAGCTCTCAGTGTCAAGTAGCGGTCATGTCTTGACCAGCAACCCAACGGTTGTAGACTGGTTGACTTGGTCATCCAATTCATCCCAAGTCACATCAGATGCCCCCAGGCAAGTGTCGGTGGATTTATCAGACATAACCCTTAGTTGGCATGGCCCGGCAGCAGGCCCTGTGTCCTCACCTGTCCTCAACCTGCCTCTGTCCTTTTCTATTCCCTCAGCTAGAGAAGTACTCTATGCTGTGGACTCAGATCCACTGTACAGTGAGGAGGATGTATTATTATTATTTATTATTATTGTTTATTTATATAGCACCATTACTTCCATGGTGCTTTACATTTGAGGGTTAACATACGGTACACAAGATATAAAAAACAGATAATACTAACAGTGACCAACTGGCACAGTGGGATACAGGGCCCTACCCGTAAGGGCTTACAATCTATGAGGGAAGAGGGATAGAGACAGAAGGTGAGGGTAGAGGCTGTTCAGGTGGTGGTATGGAGACAGTAGTGTTATTGGAGGTTGTAAGCCTTCATGAATAGGTGAGTCTTCAGGGCCTTCTTGAAGCGCAGGGGATGCACCGGAGAAGTCTTGGAGATGGTTGTGTGAAGAGCGGATAAGAGCACAGCGGAGTAGGAGGTCTTTGGAGGATCGGAGGTTATGTGCGGGCAGGTAGCAGGAGATTAGGTCGGAGATATATGGATGGGACAGGTTGTGGATGGCTTTGTATGTCAACGATAGTAATTTGAACTCTATTCGCTGGGCAACGGGTAGCCAGTGAAGGGATTGGCAGAGGGGAGTGACCGATGAAGAAAGGGGGGAGAGGTGTATTAAGCGAGCGGCGCAATTTAAGGTGAACTGGAGGGGGGTGAGAGTATTTGCTGGGAGGCCATGGAGAAGGGTGTTACAGTAGTCTAAGCGGGAGATTATGAGGGCATGGACTAGCATCTTTGTAGTTTCAGGGGTGAGGAAGGAGCGGATTTGATGGATGTTCTTGAGTTGGAGGCGGCAGGAGGTGTTGAGGGTTTGGATGTGCGGCTTGAAGGATAGGTCAGAGTCTAAGGTTATCCCAAGGCAGCGGACCCATGGGACTGGGGTAAGTGTAGAGGACAGTCAGCAGCTACTACTCAGCCAAGACCTGGAGGAGACATCTGCCTCTTCCTCCGGTAGGCGGGCAAGTAGTGATGAGGAGAGTGGCGTGGGAGCTTGTGTTGAGGAGGACATCAGTGACCTGCAGACAGTAGTGGATGACGATGTAGCCGATCATAATTGGGAGCCGGGTGATGAAGGGGCTTCATCTTCATCAGGAGAAGCGGATTGCAGCTTGCGCATGAGGCAGCAAGGGAGTCAGCAGGGTGGTAGCAGTGGAAGGTCAGGAGCTAAATGTGCCCGGGGTAGACCACTCGCTTCACAGTAGCCTACCTGCCTGGAAAGCAGTGGTGCAGAGGTTCACGGAGGCAGTGGCAGTCAGTTAGTGCTGAGTGTTGGGGGTAAAATCACCTACTCGGCAGTGTGGCAGTTTTTTGTTAAGCCGCCGCAGTGTTCAATCTGGTTGTCAAGCGTTTCCTTAAGTGTTCCACCCATCTGCAAGGCATCCTAAAAATGTCAAGGAAACTTTGCATGCACTTCAGACACTCGAACACAAGCACACCCTCCTTGAGCTGCAGCTTCAGAAAGGCCTCCCACAACATAGGCTGATATGCGATGTTTCCATCCGTTGAAATTCAACCCTCCATATGTTGGATAGACTATATGAACAGAGAAAAGCCATAAACAATTTCTTGATGATCCAAGTGGACAGAGATACACCCCTGTGTAACTTTAACGTTAGCCAGTGGCAGCTCATGCGTGACACCTGCCGTTTTCTTGTTCTCTTTGAGGAGGCCATTTTGTTAATCAGTCGCCAGGACTACAGGATGAACAACATCATTCCACTGATTCACATCCTGGAAAATATGCTTTTCAATCTGGCTGGTCATGGGACTGGAGATGTGGCATCTACATCTCACGGCCACATGAGCCCTGTGGGGCTGAACTGGAGGAGAAGGAGGATGAGTAGGATGTTGGAGCACAAACAATGTGTAGCCAAATGGGTGGAGAGGAGCAGGAGCAACCAGAACAGCCAGAGGGAGATGAAGCAGATGACCCAAACACACCGTGGCAGTATACAGTGGAGATGGATGCAGGGAGTCCCTCGGAGTCACTTCCGCAAATGACCCGATGCATGTTGACTTCTTTGCGCAGTGACAGCCGAATTGTCACCATTCGGCAGAGGGATGACTACTGGCTCTCCACCATGTTAGACACTCGCTACCGGGGAAAAATGGGGGCCTTTTTTACACCCACTGAGAGGTAGGACAAAATGAACTACTATAGAGACATGCTATGTAGCAAGTTGGCCGCTGCCTATCTGCCCCATCATCCATCCTCTCGCTTGTCCAACTGGGGGGGCCCTGAGCGCCCAACTTGCACTGGCAGCTGTGGGGGGGGGGGGTGGCAGGAGGTGGGGGTCACAGAGCAGAAGTTGAACGAGCAGGTGGTGGCATACTTAGAGTGCACCCTGCCACCCATCATCGAAGATCCGCTGGACTACTGGGCAGCCAAACTGGATTTGTGGCCGCAAGTGGCCGAGTTTGCCCTGGAAAAGCTGTCCTGCCCGGTCAGTAGTGTGGCATCAGAGTGGCTGTTTAGTGCGGCGGGGGCCATACTTACCCCAAGGAGAACTCGCCTGTCCACCCAAAATTTGGAGAGACTGACCTTCGTGAAGATGAATCAGACATGGATCAGCCAGGATTTCCACCCACCAATGCCTGATGCAGCAGATTAAATGATCCATGCTGCCTCACCGCACTCTGCCACTGGGTGAATTTATGGCCTCCTCACGCTGCTGCCACCTCCTCACTCTGCCACTGGGTCACTGTATGGCCTCCTATGGCTGTTGCTACCTACACATTATATCACCTTGCCACTCTGTGGCTTACTCACTCTGCTGCCACCTCCACACACTACCACTGAGTCACTGTATGTCCTCCTCATGCTGCTTCCTCTGGGTCACGCTGATACATGGTCACTGTATGGCCTACTAAGGCTGCTGACACCTCCACACTCTCTTACCGAGTCACTGTATGGCCTACTAAGGCTGCTGACACCTACACCTCTGCCACTGGTTCACTGTATGGCCTACTAAGGCTGCTGACACCTCCACACTCTCTTACTGAGTCACTGTATGGCCTACTAAGGCTACTGACACCTCCACATTGTCACTGAGTCAATGTATGTCCTCCTCATGCTGCTGCCACTGGATCACTGTATGGCCTCCTCATGCCGTTTCCACTGGGTCACTGTATGGTCTCCTCATGCCGTTTCCACTGGGTCACTGTATGGCCTCCTCATGCCGTTTCCACTGGGTCACTGTATGGCCTCCTCATGCTGCTGCCACTGGATCACTGTATGGCATCCTCATGCCGTTTCCACTGGGTCACTGTATGGCATCCTTATGCCGTTTCCACTGGGTCGCTCTGTGACCTCCTCATGCTGCTGCCACCGGGTCACTGTATGGCCTCCTCATGTTGCTGCCAACTCCACATTGTCGCCTTGTCACCAGCAACTTGGCCAGGTGACGCCACTTACACCTCCACGTTCTCACGCCGTTGTTACTGCAACAATGTCCATCTCATCCTCCACTGTTTTCTCAGCCTCCACTGCAGGGACAATTCACAGTGCTCCTCCAGCATACCACATGTGCAGGGCACAGCAGTGTCACACTGTTCTATACCCCGTTTGCCTGGGCGAACAAAGTCACACAGGGGAGGAACTGAGTCACTATACAGTATGTCCTCCTCATGCCACTTCCACTGGGTCACTCTGTGTACTCCTCATGCCGCTGCCACTGGGTTACTGTATGCCCTCCTCATGCCGCAGCCACTGGGTCACTGTATGCCCTCCTAAGGCTGCTACTACCTCCACCTTTGCCACTGGGTCACTGTATGCCCTCCTCATGCCGCAGCCACTGGGTTACTGTATGCCCTCCTAAGGCTGCTACTGTATGCCCTCCTCATATCGTTGCCACTGCTGGGTCACTGTATGTTCTCCTAATGCCGCTTCCACTGGGTCACTGTATGCCTCCTCATGCTGCTGCCACCTCCACATTATGTCGCCTTGCCACTCTGTAGCCGCCTCATGCTGCTGCCAACTCCACATTATGTCGCCTTGCCACTCTGTGGCCTCCTCATGCTGCTGCCAACTCCACATTATGTCGCCTTACCACTCTGTAGACATCTATGTGGAATCGGCAGTACGATGTTGGGCCTCTGCACGGTTCTTTCTACCTGGCACTAACATGGACCTGTAAGGCTGAGTTCATACTTGAGTTAGTTGGTCAGTTTTGGCCCCATAACTGGCCAAATAAGTGAAGTGTGCAGTGGTTCTAAGAGCGATGACTGTCATGTGCGTGTCATACTGGCTCACAGTATTGTTTCACTACCACAGTAGGCTCCCTATGCGTGTTACTGCAAGCAACAGTGTTCTACACCACTATACAGGCTATCTGAACCAGGAAATAGGTCTTTTTTAGCGATATTCGCCGCAAATTAATTCGGATTGAAGCAAATTTTTTTTGGAACCTCGAATCGAACTGCAGAATCGAACTTTTGAGAAATTCGCTCATCTATAGTTGCTATCTTCTACTGTTATAGTGTTGATTATACTGGCTGATGATCAATTAATCAAGCACCTGGCTTTACCTCTTATGGAAACAGTAAGGTCTTATTCACACATACTTTTTGTCACATTTATGTTCCATCCATATTTTTAAGGATAGAATATGACACATTTTATAAATGTAATCGTTCACATGACCATTTTATTTATGGATCAGAAGATACTTGCTATATTTTGTTTTGTTTAACTGATCGTGGATACCAATTAAAGTCTATGGGTTAGTGGAAAAAACAGACAGCATACAGAATTCATGTGTTTTTGGTCTGTTTTTCACTGGTCAAACTTAATACAAAGTATAGTATTTTCTTTTAACTGGTTAATGCATTCTTCATGTACAAAAAAAACGGATGGACCACTGACAGTACATCCAAATACGCTTACGTGCAATCCATTGAAAACGCTGAAAGCACACATACGTAAGGATTTACATATTTTTTCACATACTGCTTCTGAATTTTGGCCTAGTTTTTGTTAAATAAATAATGACTAAGTTTTTTGTCATGTGTTGTTGTTCATCTCTGGTTCCATGTACCCATTTTTATGACCTTCCAAGGAATAGCTTTGTTTTTTTTTAAAAATGTACTGAAATTCACTGTGTTCACTGTGAGGTACAAATGACACATTACTTTATTTGGGAGTCAGTATAATTACAGCGATACCAAATTTATACAGTTTTTATGTCACCCATTGACTAAAAATGTTTCACCTAAGTAAGGCCCCTTCTGAATCAAACAGGGGATTACCAAATAATCATATATCAATTGATTTTTGTGATTTATATGTTGATTCCCTATTAATATTTGACCTAGTGAAATCCTTGAATTGATACTTTTGATCCTACAGCATTCATATTTGGACAATTGTTAAACAAGGTAGGGACTTGTAACTAATAACTTGTAACTTGTAACATGATAACTCTTTGATTCATAATATAAAATAGGATATATTAATAATGTGTGATAAACAATGACCAATGAAGTTTGTGTTTTTTTCAGTCAGAAATATTATATTACAAGAATGCCCAATAAAGTTTTTTTTTTTTTTATTGGCCACAAAAACATAGAAAAAAGAATTAAAAAAAGAAATATTGTTGCATATTCTAAAGTGAAATGAAATGAAATCACATCATAATCATTAATAGAGGGGAGTTTATAAAATTCTTATTGCATGATCCGGATACAGTAAGTATCTTATAGGGTGCTTTCACACACTGTGTTTTCTTTTAAATCACAGATTTTTCATCACATTTTAACGCAGTTATCTTTTAAAGGGGAGTTTTCAGTTCTCACATTTGTTTTAGTAAATTATTGTATTCTCCATGATATAGCAATACTAGGGCTTCTCATTTTTAAAACTCTACCTCATGTTTTTCTGATATTACTTGAAAAGTATGAATATATGGACAACTGGGTATTACCAGTTGGGGATTATGACCCTGTCCAATCCGTGGTGACAGTGCCATATTCTGTAGAGAAATGCGCACATTTGAATAGGGAATGGTGAGACCTAGTTAGCAATTTGTTGATTTCCAGAAGATACAGCATAACAAAAACAATACAAACACAGAATTATAACATTAAGTCTATTAAAACAGACATGATAGTATTTGTGAAGGGTTCTCTAGATATTTAAAGTAGCTCTTGTAAATCAGGGTAACAACACAATTCAATTTAAAGAATTCTAAACAGTCCAAAACAGAATAACTAGAGCTAGAACTTTAACTTTGCTTTTGTATTTCATTTTATATTATTTTATATTCCTTGTTGTTATTCTATTTAAACTTTATTTGACTTTCATCAAGGACAATCTTAGGTGAAGGACCCACATTGCAGTGTATATGGCCTTTGCAAATAATAATAATAATAATAATAATAATAATAATAACAATAATCATAATAATGCATTTAACAGTTGATGAGTGGCGCAGTTTCAATGGAAGAAAGCATATTCTAATATCAGCCAACCTATTAGTATGTAAATTCATGCACTCTGCGATTGTCTATCATTGTAACAAACCTAAACCTTACTTTAAAAAAAAAGCATATATGTATCTATATGTTTAATTTCAGAAATGAGTGGAAAAGGAACATAAAAGACAGTACATAGAAAATAGCTATACAAAATGTGTTTACGTACTTAGAGAATAAATGAAACATTGCTATCTAAACTCGTAGAATAGACAGGCTGATGTTCTGGACTTAAGATATGAATATGCTTCACATTCTGCAAACAGCCAAGAACACAACACAATATGAATCAGGTTTGGCTGAAGCTGTAGCCTCTCCGTAATCCAACTCTGTATTTGTTCAAGAGTTGGGAGAAATAAAAGCGAAAATGAGTTGGAGAACAATGAAGACTGCTGATAAACAGAGAACAAAATATCAGCAATTTCCATCGCCAGCATATTACTTTTAGCCTCCATATGTTTGTCAGTCTTGTAAAACACTATCTCTGGGCACTGAAATAGAAAGAGACAAACACACAGCTAATATTGGCCAGAGATAAGAGATGTGTGATATCAGCTAGGGACATGCTGATTCTTCTTGCCGTGTTGACCTCTTTAGAATGAAAGAGGCGAAAGTGGTAGGTGTATGACAGATTTCATCATTTCACCCATCTTCCTATTCAGAGGTTACATTCATGAGTGTCACATAGGCCTGTGAATTTACAAAATGCCATAAAAATACTCAAAATCTTGTTTAACAGGTAATTATTTGTGAAGAGATCCAGATTCATTTCATAAAAGAAACTGACCTTACTGCTACCATCTCCCAGCATTTCTTATCCCATATATTTTGACTTAACCATTTGTATTGACCACAACAGTATAGCAATATCTATCCTGTAGCTTGTCCTTATCATTTCTCTTTTAAACAATTTAATGTCAACACCTATAATTAAAGTCTGAATTTTGGAGAACCATAAAACCAATGAGACCGACCCATTATAAGTCTTATTCCTTAAGTCGCGTTTGGGATTACAATATTCATGGCCTATCATTAGGATAGGTCAAGAATATCAGATTGGTGGTGCTCCAACTCTTGGCACCCCCTCCCCCATCAGATGTTTGAAGGAACTACATTCTTTTCATTGTTTAAACACATAGTAGTGGCAGTGCAGAAAATTGCAACAGTAATTGTTGGTAGTTGGTAAGACAACATACTTTTTCAATATACTGTCACAAAGTGTTTCGCTACAGTGCCTTGCGAAAGTATTCGGCCCCCTTGAACTTTTCAACCTTTTGCCACATTTCAGGCTTCAAACATAAGGATTTAAAATTTTAATTTTTTGGTGAAGAATCAACAAGTGAGACACAATTATGAAGTGGAACGAAATTTATTGGTCATTTTAAACTTTTGTAAAAGATAAAAAACTGAAAAGTGGGGCATGCAATATTATTTGGCCCCTTTACTTTCAGTGCAGCAAACTCACTCCAGAAGTTCAGTGAGGATCTCTGAATGATCCAATGTTGTCCTAAATGACTGATGATGATAAATATAATCCACCTGTGTGTAATCAAGTCTCCGTATAAATGCATCTGCTCTGTGATAGTCTCAGAGTTCTGTTTAAAGCGCAGAGAGCATCATGAAGACCAAGGAACACACCAGGCAGGTACGTGATACTGTTGTGGAGAAGTTTAAAGCCGGATTTGGATACAAAACGATTTCCCAAACTTTAAACATCCCAAGGAGCACTGTGCAAGCGATCATATTGAAATGGAAGGAGTATCAGACCACTGCAAATCTACCAAGACCCAGCTGTCCCTCTAAACTTTCATCTCAAACAAGGAGAAGACTGATCAGAGATGCAGCCAAGAGGCCAATGATCACTCTGGATGAACTGCAGAGATCTATAGCTGAGATGGGAGAGTCTGTCCATAGGACAACAATCAGTCGTACACTGCACAAATCTGGCCTTTATGGAAGAGTGGCAAGAAGAAAGCCATTTCTCAAAGATATCCATTAAAAAGTCTCATTTAAAGTTTGCCACAAGCCACCTGGGAGACACACCAAACATGTGGAAGAAGGTGCTCTGGTCAGATGAAACCAAAATCGAACTTTTTGGCCACAATGCAAAACGATATGTTTGGCGTAAAAGCAACACAGCTCATTACCCTGAACACACCATCCCCTCTGTCAAACATGGTGGTGGCAGCATCATGGTTTGGGCCTGCTTTTCTTCAGCAGGGACAGGGAAGATGGTTAAAATTGATGGGAAGATGGATGGAGCCAAATACAGGACCATTCTGGAAGAAAACCTGTTGGAGTCTGCAAAAGACCTGAGACTGGGACGGAGATTTATCTTCCGACAAGACAATGATCCCAAACATAAAGCAAAATCTACAATGGAATGGTTCACAAATAAATATATCCAGGTGTTAGAATGGCCAAGTCAAAGTCCAGACCTGAATCCAATCGAGAATCTGTGGAAAGAGCTGAAAACTGCTGTTCACAAACGCTCTCCATCCAACTTTTCTGAGCTCGAGCTGTTTTCCAAGGAAGAATGGGCAAGAATTTCAGTCTCTCGATGTGCAAAACTGATAGAGTCATACCCCAAGCGACTTGCAGCTGTAATCACAGCAAAAGGTGGTGCTACAAAGTATTAACTTAAGGGGGCCGAATAATTTGGCACACCTCACTTTTCAGTTTTTTATTTTTTACAAAAGTTTAAAATAACCAATAAATTTCGTTCCACTTCACAATTGTGTCCCACTTGTTGTTGATTCTTCACCAAAAAATTAAAATTTTATATCCTTATGTTTGAAGCCTGAAATGTGGCAAAAGGTTGAAAAGTTCAAGGGGGCCGAATACTTTCGCAAGGCACTGTATATGTGCCTCAGTAGTAGTGTTATATGCAGCCTCTCAAGCATTTTAATAGCATGTTGTAATATTGTATTGCATTGGTTTAATGAGAAATTGGAGTCTTTAACAAAATTTTAGCTAAGATAGGAGTAGATACATCTGTATATGGGAAATTAAATTTTTTGAGAAAATGTTTTATGGAAGAGTAGATTAATTTGCTGTGTGCAGAATCAGTGGATGTGAGAATATTTAGAGGCAATTGTTAAATTATATTACTTTTCCAAATATGTTACTAAACAGGTGTTAAGATGCTTTGTTTGAATTTTGTAATAGTTCGACAAAATGTTCCTATTTTACAGCAAATTGCATTGTCCTTCAATCTTTAGGTTATAAATAGAGAAATAATAGTGGTATATGTGGTAGGAACAACCGAGAAAGACTTGAATATGACCTGCAGAGGACTTTTTAAGAGAAAAAAGCAATATGATGTTCACTTTCCTTGTCCATAGACCACAAAGGTGACTTTAAAGCTTTAAGCTTTCTTGAAAGGATTAAATGTATGGAATTCAGTTTTAAATCCAATACATGTATCTAATAACAGTTGAATAACAGTACTCCTGAATACAATCAATTCAAAGTAGCATTTAAGGCAGAGGGACAGGTAGTACAATTCTTCAAATGAAACCATATCTATCTATCTATCTATCTATCTATCTATCTATCTATCTATCTATCTATCTTATGTTTCCTTTCACATTAGCCATATCATTACACAAAGCAGAAACATTGCCATATGAAAATCAATGTAAAACAAAATGCATGGTACAATACAGCTAAATTGATGAACACTTTTTAAGCTTTTTTTTTTTTTTTTATTCTGAACTGTTATTTTTACATTGACGACTGAGCCTCAATATACTACTTTTCAGTAATGATCTCATTATTATCAAGGGCAGTATTACAATGAAGGATAACAACTTGTAAAGTTTGAAGTACATGACAATAGGTGATTACCACAGCTTCTCCTCTTACCTACATAGTGATTTCTGTAGGGACATAATGATCATGGTCACAGAGTACAGCACTGAATTCCATGGAGCCTGTGCATATAAGTCAATAGTTCACGGATTAGTTGCAGGACAGTATCATAGTAGACTTGTGTTCCTGCATGCCCCTGGCCTGCAGCTTTTACCCCAGCTGTGCAGTTTTATGTGCTGCTTCCCCACCTCCCTATGTGCTCTTCTTTTATCTCTTATCCTTTACTCCATAATGACACTTACCTTTGCATATTTTAAAAATGTTACAAAAAGAACCGTGAGCACTTATAAAGAGCCACAAAGAGTCATGCAATATTTTTAGCATTAAATATTTATGTATATATACTTAATCCATAAGATACAGTGCAAAGTACAGAAAGTGCTTAATAGGTACATGTCACATTAAACATGTATTTCAGTAGGAATTTTATGGGCAAAGATTCAGCAAGAGATTCAGCAAATCTCTTCAGATTCTGGGCTTTAGAGTTTAGTGGGTAGTCCAACTCAGTAGCTGACAGCTATCTCTGTATACAGTACATGTTCATATAGGGAAAGCTGTTCATTACTGTGTAGGACCACTGGACTTCTAAACCCAGAAAGCAGTTTAAGTTAAAGAGGTTGTCCAATTCTTTTTACAGTTTCCTATGTGCTACAAATAGTGGGAATTAAAAAAAAAAAGGGTTCAAAGGTTCACACACCGTACCCAGCTCTTTCGTTTTCAGCTTTTCAGCAAAGGATGCTCTGCTCTTCATCTTTTGCTTACAGGCCTTGGCTAGCGGTGAGGTCTCATTTCTTTTAGGAGACCTCTGCAGCCAATCACAGTCCTTAGCTCTGGCCAGTGAACAAACTGCACATAACCGCTCATTTTACTCCCGCTATTTTTAGCACATAGGAAACTTTTAAAAGGAATCTGGATAACCCCTTTAAAAATATACATCACAAAACAATATATTACTCTCCTCAGGTCATCCTACTGTATAATATGCTGCCCAAAGAAAGCAAAGCATTTCCAAGGTAATAGGTTCACTTTAACGTGGTTAGCAAATGGCAGCAAAAGCATTGTTGTGTGAGTGCCATTTTACAAATTTGGCACCAGATGTTCTCTGCTCATTTGCAGATGCTGCAGATGCATGTATGTATATGTAAGATTTTTCCTTTTTCTCAGCTGTCCAATCCATTTAGTCTGTGGGTGGCTTTCTTCCCTCTCACAGTTTAGTACACATGCGCCAATTGGCTGAGCATGTGTATGGAAAACTGATCTCCAGTTCCAATAAATAATACAATTTCTCATAAAACCAATTCAACACGATATCATGTCATGCTAACGTAAGGCTGCAATTCAGACCTTCCCCATCCCTTCCACCCAGAGTAGCCACACAAACACATAAATGGGATAGTTAGCTTATCCTTTTGTGTCATTTTATTAGGAGATCATGCTGCTTTTAGAAAAAGTTTCTTAACTTGTGATGTACATATTTGGGCATGTCCAGTCAAGAGGACAGGTATGGGAGGATACAGCTGTTGGATGAACGAGCGTTCATCTGACAACTATGTAAAATATATGTATGGCTTTAGTCAGCTTGCAATTTACAAGCATCTTCCAAAGACTGTATTACATTGAATTGTTTGGTGTCATCTGCAAAAATAGAATCTTTGCTACTAGTACAATAATATACATTATCAAATAGGTTGAACTACAATGGATTCCACACTGAAATTTGGGATACACCATTCCTTTCACATACAGTAATCTTGACCACTTTATACCTAATAGTTAAAACTGTAACTGTTGTGAACTGTAAACTATTGCTGAAACTGATTCCAAGGTTAGTTGCATCCTTGGGAATCAATCTGACAATGATCCTCCATTTCTTGCTTTTGTAGACTTCTTATATCCAACATCAGGATAATATTGCTGATCAGCTTCAGGCCATCTCTGGAAATAGCTCAGTGACACGTGCCTGCATTTGCCATCTGCATCTGTCACCAGAGATGTCCTATGTTGTTTTCTACCTGAGATGATTGGAGAGACAGTCAAGCAGAAATTCATGCTGTCCAACCAAATATAAAAATTTATTGTTTCTCTCTATGTAATACAGAATGCTCTGTTATTTATTTACCGTTTTAACCATTTTGTAGTTGTGCTGTGTTTATATGTTTAGAAATCTCTGGCTAGAAGCTTTTTATCTATTCTTATGCACTACAGAGTTTAGAGATGAGCAAAGTGGTTTGCAACAAATTGGATTTAGCCCAAATTTCACATACCAATTGGATGCAAACAAAGCCAAGCTTTTTGCAGTTTAATTCACACAAAAACAGCTAAAATGCTCCTGATGATTCACATGACCTTGGCAAACACTTAGGTTTCCCCATAATTGCTTGCAAGCAGCCCTCATGACAGGGAACAGACAATCAAAAGGGACTATAGGTCAGAGGTCACTGGTGGGGAGAAATTAGACAGATAAGAACACATCAGACAGTCAGACTGAAATAGATGGAGGATAATACACAGATAATACAGTGTAGGGAATCTTGGAAAGTGTAGTTTACTATGTGTGTCCAAGACCAAGAACAAATAATTTAGTTATGTCACATGGCACTCATCTGGCACAATTTGATTATTTATTTCTTGCCAAATGCCAAAGCTCAGTGGTCAGTTTATATACATTTTCTCTTTAATTGAGTGGTACAAAGTGGTACAGTATAATATACATAATAAAAATATTTTTAAAAATATTAAAAACGCCCCCAAACTGCCGCTGCTTATTTAGTTTTACTTTATTTCTTTAAAATATTAAAAAATAACAAAATACACACCAAAAGTGCCACTGCTTCTTTACTTTGCAAACACCTTGTTTATTACTGAGACTCCTCAAAAAGGGATGATTTTTGGATGGATTTTTATAATAAAAAGGCATTGTTTGTTATTACTTATTATTTTTTAAAAGCCTTTGCTTCTTCCAGTAGCACCATATGTGTCTGCCCACCTGCAAGCTATACATTTAGCAGTGGCTGGGCTGGGTATTACAGAACCATCTCTGTCTTAGCAAAAGGAAGTAAATGCATTCATGAGCAAAGTTAAGTTTTACATTGATATTGTAACTTTACCAGCTATATCAAGGAGTGGTTTATAGAGAAACTCCATCTGATTCATAAGCCCATACCCACTACCACTTAACCTAGGTCCTATTACAACAGTGTTCTCATTTTTCCCAGTAACAACCTCTAACTTTCTAGAGAGACTGCCTGCTTTTGCCTATTATCTTATGGTGGTAACAGCTATGATAAGTGCCTGGAAGAGTTAACTGATTTGTCAATATTAGCCAGTGAATAGTCAAAAATCTGACATTGTTTGCAGCTGACCTATGGCAGACTTCATGCTGGAAATTAACAACCAGCTGTTTGTCTAAAAGCGGCCGATTTTTGGCCATCATCAGCCATCTTGTGCAGATTCAGCTTTTTTTTCTTAACAACTAAACTGTCCCCTGATCGGGCAGTCTAGTTGTTAATGTTGATGGTGGGATCATTTGTATAAACAACCCCATCATCAATCCGATAGCTGCATAATGTGTATGGCCAACTGCAGGCATATGTAAAATATATAAAAGACATAGAAGTTGTTCAAGACTAAAGCTATGTGACGCAGACTGAGTGTCACAAGCAGATGAAGGAATGGAAGAGAAGTAGAAGAAGCAGAAAGTACAGTAGTTTGGAGGCGAGTCAATGACTACTGTATAATCCAGACTGTAACTAGGCAATGTATTCACAAAGTTTTTCTAGTAAATTAACTTGTTATGCACGATATATATAAACTCCAAATGTCGTCTAGGATGTACAGTGTATAATTCATTACAATTCAAAGGATATTTTTTTCTTTCCCATTATCTGTCACACATAATATATACATGAATTTACAATATTCGTAGGCCTCATGGTGATTTTCTGTAGGGAATACTAATTGTATTTGATTTGTCCACCATGAGTTATGGATTTGCCTATATCCATGACTTGTGACAGCGGGGGCCTGTCTGTGTAAAAAGGAACAGTTACACTTTTCTATCTAACTCAATTTCATTAACAGCAATGTTTCCCCAGGACAAGACGTATTCTGAAGGCTGAGTCATTCATCTCAGTTGTATCATTTTGACATTACTGAAGTAACAAAAAGGTCTATTTAATTACATATATGTCTCTTTAGCATGGAAAATGATTGGTCAGAAACAAAAACATGGCTCTTGTCACTTTACATTACTCCAAATAGCATCTGTAATTACATTATACAAACATGTCTAACTTTTCATTATGTAGGGAATAATTGTGGAAACATTTTAAATTCTTGGTTACTATCTGGGCAGCTGTACAGGGGCCCTGAGGGGAAGAGGCTCTCTCTATTGCAATAGGACAAGGAAAGAGGAGTTAGTTATAAAACTAGATCAGCCCTTATAGGATCTGTGCCTTAGTAATGAAGTGTATGTGTAGTATCAGAGTGATGTGCCTGGGACCCATGAAGGGAACTTGCTCTGGTAATAGCCTACATCACGGCTACTTCACTGAAATCTTACATATGTGCTGACTACCTGGCAACAGAGTATTTCGCTGTATCGTCATCCCCTGTGCATCCTACTGTGCATGTTCTAATAGCTCTATGGCCGGTTCATGCACAATACTGTATAGGGAATGGCACAGCCATGGGGCACTACGCACATGTGCAAAATTTTAGTGAAAGATCTGTGAAGCAGGCATTGCACACAGGGCTGCCATTGTAAATTGTGGGACCCCATACTGGTAAAATTTGTGGACCCCTTCCTCCCCGATGTATCTTACAGATTCCTATCCTGTGCCTCCACACAGTATATACAGTGGGGAAAAAAAAGTATTTAGTCAGCCACCAATTGTGCAAGTTCTCCCACTTAAAAAGATGAGAGAGGCCTGTAATTGACATCATAGGTAGACGTCAACTATGAGAGACAAAATGAGAAAACAAATCCAGAAAATCACATTCTGATTTTTTAAGAATTTATTTGCAAATTATGGTGGAAAATAAGTATTTGGTCACCTACAAAGAAGCCAGATTTCTGGCTCTCACAGACCTCTAACTTCTTCTTTAAGAGACTCCTCTGTCCTCCACTCATTACCTGTAGTAATGGCACCTGTTTGAGATTGTTATCAGTATAAAAGACACCTATCCACAACCTCAAACAGTCACACTCCAAACTCCACTATGGTGAAGACCAAAGAGCTGTGGAAGGACACCGGAAACAAAATTGTAGACCTGCACCAGGCTGGGAAGACTGAATCTGCAATAGGCAAGCACCTTGGTGTGAAGAAATCAACTGTGGGAGCAATAATTAGAAAATGGAAGACATACAAGACCACTGATAATCTCCATCGATCAGGGGCTCCACACGAGCAAAAATCCCAGAACCACATGGGGGGACCTAGTGAATGACCTGCAGAAAGCTGGGACTAACATAACAAAGGCTACCGTCAGTAACACACTACGCCGCCAGATACTCAGATCCTGCAGTGCCAGATGTGTCCCCCTATTTAAGCCAATACATATCCAGGCCCGTCTGAAGTTTGCTAGAGAGCATTTGGATGTTCCAGAAGAGTATTGGGAGAATGTTATATGGTCAGATGAAACCAAAGTAGAACAGTTTGGTAAGAAACATAACTCGTCGTGTTTGGAGGAGAGTGAATGCTGAGTTGCATCCAAAGAACACCATACCTACTGTGAAGCATGGGGGTAGCAACATCATGCTTTGGGGCTGTTTCTCTGCAAAGGGACCAGGATGACTGATCCGTGTACATGAAAGAATGAATGGGGCCATGTATCGTGAGATTTTCAGTGCAAACCTCCTTCCATCAGCAAGGGCATTGAAGATGAAATGTGGCTGGGTCTTTCTGCATGACAATGATCCCAAGCACACCGCCAGGGCAACGAAGGAGTGGTTTCGTAAGAAGCATTTCAAGGTCCTGTAGTGGCCTAGCCAGTCTCCAGATCTCAACCACATAGAAAACCTTTGGAGGGAGTTGAAAGTCCATGTTGCCCAGAAACAGCCCCAAAACATCACTGCTCTAGAGGAGATCTGCATGGAGGAATGGTCCAACATACCTGCAACAGTGTGTGCCAACCTTGTGAAGACTTACAGAAAACGTTTGACCTCTGTCATTGCCAACAAAGGATATATAACAAAGTATTGAGATGAACTTTTGTTATTGACCAAATACTTATTTTCCACCATAATTTGCAAATAAATTCTTTAAAAATCAGACAATGTGATTTTCTGGATTTGTTTTCTCATTTCGTCTCTCATAGTTGAGGTCTACCTATGATGTCAATTACAGGCCTCTCTCATCTTTTTAAGTGGGAGAACTTGCACAATTGGTGGCTGACTAAATACTTTTTTTCCCCACTGTATAACGTTCCCCAGTGCTCCCCACAATGTAAAGCTCCCCACCCCCCCCCCCTTCTATCTTTTCTTAGTGTTTCTTTTCTCTTTTTTTGGGTTTTGATTTGTTTTTTTTTTTACTTTCTCTTACCTTTGCCCGTTTGGCCCAGTTGCCCCTTCCCTCTATTTAATGTTCCACAGTGTTTTCTCCACCACATGGTATAAAGTGCTTTCTTAACGCCTCCTTTTGTTTCCATCCACAGTATCTTCATCCACAGCAGCTTCCCACACAGCTTTAGCTTATTGTTACCATCACGCTGTTCCTTGAGCTTTCCCCCTCCCCACTGTCTTCCATTGTTCCTCACAGTGGCCCCTCACAGTTTAAATCTCTACTTTTTTCCTCCCTAGACTGCTGCTTGTTCTTTGGTTGTTTTGCCCCTCCATGTCCACTGCTCCACAGTGGCCCTATACAGTATAACATGCCCCATCAGGCCCCCACCTTGTATAACGTTCCACAGTGGTTGGACACAATATAAAATGCTTCCCACAGTGGCCCCACACAGTATAAAGTGCTCCAAAGCCCCCCTCAGGGCTTCTCGTGGGGGGCTTCTTTGGTTTTACTTTCGTTGTGTCTTTTTTTTGGCTGTGCCTTTTGTTGTATAATAGGGTGCTCAAACTTGCGAATTTCCACTGCCCCTTTAAAAGCTTTCAAAAGCCCTGCTCCACAGTAAATGATCCACAGCAGCCCCACAGTATAAAAGCTTCCGGCCCCCCGTGTAAGTCCACAGTGGCCCCACACGTACACATATTCCAGAGCCCCCCCCCTCCCCCCATCCCCCACAGTGCCCCTATACAGTATAAAACCCCCCAGAGCCCCCACATTGTATAATGTTCCACAGTGGTTCGACACAATATAAAATGCTTCCCACAGTGGCCCCACACAGTATAAAAGCCCCAAGGGCCCCCCCCCTCTAATTTGCTCTGGGGTTTGGTTTCGGCCCCCCCCCCCCAAATTTGGTTTCGGCTCATATTCAGGGGGTTTGGTCCTCCGTTTTCTTTTGGTGCTATTATTGTACTATTTTTTTTATTTTTTACTCACATTCCCTAGACAGGTTTCTATTGGAAAGGTGGGACAGTCCTGTGTGTATGTATCTTAGTGGCATAGAGTGCATTTGTCTCAGCAAGAAAAAAGAAATGTGGACAATGTGATTGTCATGTAGTATGACAGATGTTTGCGTGGCATGTGTCAGTACTGTGTGCGTAAGATGGGTCCAACATGTAATTTAAACATGTGTGGTACTGGTATAGGTGTGCTTATCTGCAGCAAGGGCTAACATGTGAGTGGTATGTGGATGGCATGTGTCCACCATGTGTATGCCACTTCAGGAGCATGTGGTCACAGCGGGAAGTGAGACACATAGGGGGAGTTCACAAGGGTTGAATACCACACTTAAACCCTGGCAGCTACTCTCCTGAGCAGGGCATGATAAAATAATTAACCTAGTTACTCCGCTGCATCCTGGCAATGCCTGGTCGCTGCTGCTCTCTGTTTCCTGTTTGTGTGGACTACTCACAGGAAAGAGAAACACACCAATAATAACACAGAACATATAGGCTTCGTTCACATCTGTGTCGGAGTCTCATTGGTGTTTGCAGGCGGACCATTGCATAGAACCAAGTATTGTGTTTTTCAGTTTGCCCTGTATGCAGCAGGAAACACAGTGAAGCGCCAACAAAGCGACAGGATGGAGCAGCAGAGGTTTTCTGAATGTGAATAGCCATGTTAGCGGGAGAAGGCATAGTGGTTAACTTTTTGCTGAGGGGGGGCAGAGGGGAGGGATGGTGTTAACTTTCTCTTGGGGAGCTGGAAGGGGAATGGTTAAACTTTCTGTAAGGTGGTGGAGGGTTAACGCCATGACACTTCCTGGGTACATCCCTGCATCTGTATATTCAGAAAATTTTATAATATAATTTAATATATCACTTATATGCTTTTTATGGTTTAATTGAAATGGAAAAAATACACACATACAGTAGCACGTCTGCTGTCAGTAACTATTTTCTTTTTCAAATACTCTCACTCATAGCATTTTCAATCTCTCTGTCTAGACAATTTGGCATTTTTTAGTATAAGCTCTTCTAAGGGCTAAATCTCTTTTGATTTTTTTTTTTGTGCCACTTCTTTTCTGGGTTTCATAATTTTACAATCCTTGCATACTATACAATTTCAGACAGCTGGTCTATCTTTGTTATTACTATGTAAGACACCTACAACAGCCAGATGTTTATAGCATTCACCTTTTATTTAAATAAGAGGGAATTGTAGATTTTAGGCACCCTGACACAGGGTCATCTGCTTATCCCACACCATTGCATTTATAGCTAGATGTGCCATAATAGCCTTATTTATATGGCTAACAGTTCTTAAAGGAACACTAAACCTAGGAAAATAGACGTGAAATATAATTTTCTAAACATTCTCTTAAAGAGGACCTTTCATGTCCTCAGGCACATGGGGTTTTACATACCGCTAGAAAGCGCACTGCCGGCTTTCCCGGTATGTTCCCCGGGGCTGGAGATATCGGCGGTCTTAGTTTCACGGTTTACTGTCAGAAAGGCGTTCCTGACAGTCTAGCTGCGCTGTGAGGAATGCCCTCCCTGACAGTTCTCGTTCATAGACTTGTACTTGGGGGGGGGGCGTTGCTCACAGCTCAGCATCATCGCTAGGCAGTAAGGAACGCCCCCTCTCTCTTTACTCGTCTATAGCACTGTACTGTCAGAGGGGGCGTTCCTTACTGCCCGGCGATGACGCCGAGCTGTGAGGAATGCCCCCCTGCAGTACAAGTCTATGAATGAGAACTGTCAGGGAGGGCGTTCCTCACAGCGCAGCTAGACTGTTAGGAACACCTTTCTGACAGTAAACCGTGAAACTTACACCGCCGATATCTCCAGCCCCGGGGCACATACTGGGAAAGCTGGCAGTGCGCTGAATTCAGCACGCTGTCGGCTTTCTAGCGGTATGTAAAACCGCATGTGCCTGAGGACATGAAAGGTCCTCTTTAAATATCCTGAAAAAAACAAAGGAGTTAATTTCCCTCTCTATACCACTCTATATCCACTCTATTATTGGTCGACCATCTCAGAGGACAGGGCATAGCAAAAAGAATGGGAATTTGGGAATTAATGACCCCTGTCCACTACTGCAGACAGGGCACAGCAGGGAGGCTCCTGTTGCAGACATTTGTATTACAGTCTGTCATATGACTATGAGGAGCAGGAGGGGAGACACGGTTGAACTCCTGGAACACAGTACATTCCTTTATATATTTTGCAGTTTTAACTGTAATATGAGAAAAAGCAGAGTCAAAGGAAAGAGGAGATTTACAGGGGAAAGGATGTGCATTTTCCAGATTAAGTATTTCCTTTAATCTGATATAATCTTTCTATGAGATCTAAGAAAACAAATCCCAGATCTAATAAAACAAATCCCAATCAATGCTGCTTATTTTTACCAATGGAAATCTCTAAAATGATGTAACTGCAAATACAGTTAAGCAACAGAGCTCTATGTAGAGTATAATGTCAAAAATTCAGGAAGTGAAATCTCAGGAACAGGGCTACTGGGTTTGAGACACTCTCTATAGAGCTGCACTCCCTTCATTCTGAAATTCACAATTGATCACAGGTCTTAAATTTCTCCAATTTGATCTTTATCAAATACATATGACATGGCATGAGACCACAACAGAAGACTGAGCAATGCACTTTGAAAAAATTATGAAAAAATATATTTTATTAAACTCCCATCCCTCTTGGGGGGGGGGGGGAAATCGAAATTTTTTTAATTGACCATGAGCGTTCCATCTCTGAGTTAAAAGACTCAGGTTACACTCTAAAAATAAAAGTAAGGCTGGCCATTCACATTAGATAGCTGTCTGTCAAATGCTTATTCAGCCGACAGCAATCTCTTTCCCTCTTACCATATACATACATGCTTAACTCAGTCAGCAGGAAGCAGTCAGCAGGAAGCAGGGTGGGTCCGGCTGCCAGTCTCCTCATCCAGCAGCAGCTTACCTACCTGAAAATTAAAGTATCAGGCAGCTGAAATTTCACACGCCCAATCTTTCTCACCCAAAATATCTCCTGTGGTGGGAGACCTCAGTACACATGGATAGTCAGCGGGTCTTGCCAAAACCATCAAGCTCAGTTAATATATATGACAGTTAATACAAGAAAAAAATTCAAAGCAGCATAGACAAAATAAAGTTTGGGTGCAAGTCCAATCAGAGGATGGTAATGCCTCCCACACAACTAATAAATATGACAGTTAATATGTATTGCCAGTTTAAGATTCCATTATAATTAACAATTAAGCTTAGTATATTTTCTAACAGGAGTTACATTTTAACAGAAACCAAAAAAATCCAGAGATTATCGTAATTCCAATAAAGGAAACCATTTTGTTCTAGTTGACTGCAGGTACAGTGGAGACCATAATCTGTCTCTGCTGGTGGTAAACTAATTAAATGCAATTAGATAATAAAGCAACGTTGACATAATTAAAATAACAGGTGAATGATCAAATCTATTAGCAGTCCAAAGGCATTTAGAGCTGATTAATGCTAATACCTAATTGTGCTTGGTGTTAATAGGACACAAGGTAACCCCTTGAGTTAATTTAATGCCAGTACGACAACATTACACTAATAGAAGATGATCATTTCATTAAATCGCATTGTAACCCAATGTACTGCACAATTACTGGCTCACAGGAATATACTGTGTAGAGCTATGCTAATCCAGAGGTGATAATGTTCTGCAAAATTGTGGTAAAACAATTAACCTGTATCTCAGAAAAACCTAGCATAAAATCGCAAGCTCTTAATCATTACTATTCGCTGCTATGTCTTACAAAGCCTGATATTTAATTTATATACTAATACATTGAGTAAATATACTTCTGAGAAGTCATCCCATTAAAATATTGTAAGTAAACATGGTGATATCAGGACTTAAAATGTATACATATTACTTTTGAGTACTATAAATACAAATTCAGATATATAATGCCAGAAAATCTCCTGTGTCTCATAAGTCTGCAAATTTCTGCTGTGTATTGTTCTTAAAATACATGGCAAATTTGTCTAGAGAAAATACCTCTTTGGAAAGCAACCTGGAAACATAACAATATTCTGTAGGTGGTTATATACATAAGGTGAACCTTGGCTGAACCCTTCATTTTCAGCAGGACTAGCTGACCATCTAATGTATATGGAGAAGTCCTGAATTTTCCTAAACACCACACGTTGGGAAAAGGAAGTACTGGGCAGTTGATTTACAACATGCCCGGATCGTTTGGTTTTCAAGGGGAATAAGCTGCCATTAGATGTGTCTGGCAGCAGTTTATTCCCAACTCTCTATTGAGAAGACATATATGCTCAGACAAGCTTAGCCTGCATTTGTATGGGAATGGGGGGAGGAGTTAGGAAGGAATGACTACCTGAGTACTACTTATCTGTTCGGCTATATTGTCTTCATGTAGTCAAGTGTTTGAGGTGAGAACTAAGTAAGCAAATGTTATAGACAGTGGTGTAACAATAGAGGTAAAGAGGTTTAATACACATCTTGACCCTGAAGTAAATGTCTGAAGCAAGCAATGCACAAACTGCGCTACAGGTCCACATTATGAATCTGTACTGCACTCAGTTAGCATTGTATGATGTCACCCAATTCCCTCCTAGAAACAAAGCTTAAATAGCATGCAGGGACGCATATTACATAAAATTGAAGGCACACACTGCTAAAATACAGTAGGCTATGGATCGCAAAATAAGTCCAAGTGCATGAGGTTAAGAGAATTTATAGTGTACCTAACCTTTCAAACAACTTATTTTTTGGCAGCATTTGTATTATTAATACATTTTGTAATGCACATTATTCATGAATTATGGCTTCTTTTTGTGAAATCTTGCAGTTAAATCTGTACACCACTTCTCAATGGAGTATGAATTGGCTAGCTCCTGTATAATGCAGGAAAGTTGAAGCTGAGATGATCATTAAAATAGTTATATCTTGGGATTATAAAAGACTAGGTTCACACCTGTGCTGAGTCTCCACCTGGGGATTCCATTCCCCATTCCACTTTAAAAATGCGGAGAGAAAAGTTCTGCAAGCAGTGCTTTTCTCTCAGCATTTTTTGCCCTTTTCAGGGCGGAAACCCGGCAGACGCCATTATAAGCGGATTATGCTTGGGGACCCCCCCGAACGGAAACCGGAACACAGGTGTGAACCTAGCATAATAGTGTTTCTGGTGTTATATAAAATATTAGATTTAGCTTTTGTATGATTCCAGGATTGCAGATTAATTCTTCTAAACTTTATGATGCAGGATTTGAATGACACCCACAAGCCTCAGCTTCCCTGCATTATACATGAGCCTGTCCATCCATACACCAGAGAGAAGTGGTATACAGATTTCTGATGGCAATAGAGAAACAAATGAAAAATGGGTTTCAGCAAAAGATTTCACAGAAAGGAACAAAAATGTGTTAGAAAAGTATATTACAAAGATGACACAAATGCTGCACGTGTGTTGTACTTTCAGTTTTTCTATTCTATCGGAGTGCTGCTTAACATCAGAGTTTAACACCCTGAGTTTCTATATGTTATATATGATATTTGTTTTACAGAAATCTTTTATCCATATATTTTTTTTTAAATATATTTTCATAAAATATGGAAAACACTTTTTAACACTGATGTGAATGTGAAGTGACTATACTGTAAATGGTAGTTATTAAATTTGACCGGATATGCTATAAATTAAATCCAAACATAGATATGAACCTAACATAAAAAGGAAATAATGCATTTATTTTTATTGGGGTTATTTTTGTTTCAGGGGAATATCACTACAGTCTCCGATATTTACATATAAAGTAAAAATCAAATTGGTTTGGAAACTTCAAAATGTTAATCATATCCTAAATAAATCAGCAATACCACAACCCAAGCAAACTGAAGCAAAACTTGCAACAAACATTAATATCACTCACCATAAATTTCACATTTTCCAGTGTTGTCCATCTCCGCATCCCAGAAAATTAATCTTACTACTGCACTGTAATCCCTGCTATACCTACTCCTATGTCAATGGGAAAGAGTTTTTAAAACTTGCAGCAAGCTATCATTGTTTCCTGTGCTTTACCTTTATAGTTGTCTAGTTTAAATATCACTTTTAAAATGAGCAATATGTTTTTATACAATATGTATATTGATAATAGAAGATTATTTTGCATCTCAGGGATGTAAATGATGTCTTACTTTGTATCAAATGTGATTATTCATGTTCCCTTGATTCAAGCAGTGTGCATACAATCTTTTCAATGGTTTTGTACAATCATGCCGTAATCTCGTCTGCTCAGAGCACTTTAAGCCTTCATATCCATAATTATTGTTTTGTTATTCTTTTCCTCACTGTTTGAAAATACAATTATGCCGCCATCGCTGGTAGAGCAGATAATAGAGCGCTGATCAGTTTATAGTCCACGGACAATGAATTATACAAACAAATATCCTTTTCCCAAAATGTAACTCTTTGTGGCTAATATATTTTTCTCTAAACACTATATGCAGAGGAAAATATTCTAACATTCACTATGTTGCAAACATAAAATTTAAAGTGAAAGTCCACAGTAAATATGTATAAAATTCTGTGGTTATTAATTTCTTACTATATCTTTGGAGCTCTGTTTCTGCTAGAGAATTCCAAAGGCTTTTCATAAACTTGCATATAAAAAAAATAGCATACTGACCACCTGAATCTGACACTAGAGGAAGTTTATGAGCTTACTGCTTACTGGTATTCATTCATTATTCATTCATTGAATATTAACATAGTATGCAGCAGGCCCCTGAGCTACCCCTACTGATTGCTGCATGTACCCAGCAGGCTATATATCAAATCTATGCATTCAATATGGAGTTCTGCATCATGTGAACATGGGAAGCACTGTGGGGGATATCAAAGTGATAGAGGTGTGATATCATGAAGAACATTTGGCATAAGGCCCTTTCTTGCCTATTCAGCACCTTGCTCACCACACACAAATGTAAGTGGAACTGACCGGGGCAGGCAAGAGACACCTCGGCCCAACATATTTATTATGATTCACGCCAGTTTTTGGAGTGAGTTATAATGGAAATCTATGTCAGTTGCTAAGTGGTGTAGATCTCCATTCTGGTGTGGTCGGGCATACAATACACCAGTCTTCATAAATCTGTCTGAGGCCAGGGCCTCACATGGCGTACATGCAGTCACCAAACCGTGGTATTTTACAGTCTAGTGAATCCCATCCACACATTGCGGAAACATATGCACAGCAGACACAATGCGATTTCCAAAACCATCGCAGTTTTGGAAATCACAGCCTGTCAATTATACCTACGGAAACACCGGCAGTTTCCCTATAGGTATAATTGAAAAGCGCTGCGGGAAAAATCACGATGCATTGCCGCCAAATCTATTTTTTTGCTGTAAAAGTGAATTTTAAAATATGGAAATGACCTGGGTCTTTTGCCCTGCTGCTAGCACAAAATTTTTTTTTCTACCTCAGAGACACCCAAAAAGTCTGCTTCTTGTTCAAACTGCACGTATTAGAGCCTTTGGCTGAGGAGAAGAACAGCACTACACATGTGCATTGGATTGATCATTAGGGACATCCTCAAGACTTCAGGAGCTGAGCAGTGAAGATGGCTCCAAGCAGGGAGAGGGATTGTCTGAACACAGGGCATGCTTTGAGGGCGCTGGGCAACTCTCACATAGATAAAAAAAACAATTTATCAGCATGGGTGGGAGCGCCCTTGGTGTACCAAACCCTTATTTACATATTTCATTTAAAATTAACTTTTTTGGCAAAGCAATATATTCAGCTGTAGAAACAAAGGTATATCTGTAAAGCTGTTAGAGTGCCTAAATATCATTAGTGAGGTGGTAGACTCCTTTCAAGGAAACCAACCATTTGTCAGTTCAAAACCCAGCAGACAGCAGCCTAGATCGTACCTTCCTGTTCTTCTATAAATAAAAAATGTTATGGGAAATGGAACAAAGAGCTCAATTCTTTAGATTTTGAGTAGATCTAGGATTTAATTCATATTAGCTGTCAACTAAAAATTCTGCATAGAAGAAGTGAGTTTCTAATTATTTTGTGATCCAAGACAAAGTTGTCTCCAAAAGTGCCTCCTTCTATTTAAAGCTCGTCTCTTACCATACTCAGTTCAAATGTTTGCTATATATGACAGAAGATGTCCCTCACACAGCTTTTTAATGCATCCATATAAATCTGTCCAGCCTTGTTCAAATACACGAACACACACTTTAGTGTGTTTAGCTGCCATATTATACAAAAACAAACTGTACAACTGCACAGCACAACTTCTGTCCTATGACTAAATTAGGTCATGGCCTGGACACTAGAACATGACGTTTCAGTTTAAAAAACGTCAATTTATTAGTTTATCTCTAAAAACACACAAAAACTTAGCTGAGTAAGGTTAAAACACTATCAGGCTACCAAAGCATTAATAAGTGTGTAAGGAAAGCTTGGTGTAGGATTAAGCAAGACTAGAATCCCACAGCTACAGATTTCCCTTTTTTCTACATATTAAATAGCAAGGGTGTCAAATTCTAATGTTAAAGCTGTATATTTACTAGCTCTAAACTCCCCACTCAAAACTAACCTATTTACAGACATGTCAATTCAACCAGGATACCCAGAAGTTTCCTGGTTTTTACACCCTCACATCTGGTTACCAAATGAATAGTTCCTTTCACACAGCTACTGGCTTATTAGTATTTACCGTACTGTGACGTTGCCCTCACTTTAATCATTTGTTTTCATTAGATGTTTGCCAGGATATAAATTCAGAAAACATAGCATGCAAGGCTTTTAGTCTACTAACTGAGCCACAAGATCTATTAGTTTCAGTAGAGGATTTTTTTCTTATACCAAGCTGCAGTAGTATTGTATTGTCATTACATAATGTGTTGTATATAGAGATATCTCAATATACCAGTACATTGTATGTTTATTTCTAATGTACTGGCATATAGAGATATTTCTCTGTATATCATAAAGATGCAGGGAAAGAAAAAGCTTGGTAGGAGGAAAAACATACCTAAAGAAAAAATTATTAAAATAAGGTTTTAGCCACTAACAATCTAGGGTCTAATATTATATGAAGTCTGGATATATGTAACTGTGCTTTTTAAAAAGGCCACGCCTCTAAAAAGGTGACTTCTACTTTTGCCGCAACTTGCCATTCGAGAACCACTGGTGTCGGTAGGGTGTTCTTTTCCGCTGTCTAAAAAGTGCTTTCTCACTCTTACTTTTGAAGGACAAGTTGTGCAGCCCATGCATTGAAGCTTACAAATTCCAAATATTATAAAATAGGACACATATGGGGTATAGCAATTCATGGAATCTTTAGTTTTATATGCCATCCCTGTTACAGATTTAAAATCCTTCCTAGGTTGTATATGCCAGTTTACCTTATGATATTAATGTCCACAGCCATAACTACCTTTGGTACTAAGCCAGGTTTCACTTTTGATATTGCTACTATTGAGGACACTAGGTTACAAATATTGTCACAAAGTAAGGGCTTTTTTAGGGATGCATTTGACTCCCTGGTCCACAATTTTCCTCAATACCTGATCTTGCCTCAAAATAGGTATAGCAGCATTACAGATGTTTTACTTGGATAAACTGTTCTGAATAGGCTTTAGAACAGAGCAATTTATGTGAAGTTTTGCTAGCCCCACATAATCTATTACAAAAATGTAGTTCTTCCTGTTGCCACAAGAGGTCTGTCTCAGGTGAGGGAAAAAAACATACCTGGGATAGCATGACCTGATGTGAAAAATAGTGTTCCAAGACATCGGTGTGCAGTAGGTTTTTGTAACTATTGCCCCTAGATGTGCTTGTGCATTATAAATAACATTCCCTGCCCTGTTTTTCCTGAGCTCAGTGGTTTAGTGGTGAGTTTATAGAGACACAATATTAAATATCTGTCTATTGTGACTCATTGCTCGGTGCCCATTTCCTGTAAACTTTGTAATGCCTAGTTCTTGGTAATTGTTTAACTAAATATTTTTAATGTCAAATCCAATGATCCACAGGTTTTTGCCATTGGAATTGTGCTATGTCTACTCCATGATCTACTGGGATTCATTGCCTGATGAACAAGTAGACCATTCACATAAAAATCATACAGCTGACAACTATCTCACTGATATACATGCATGCTTGATACAGCAGATCAGTGTTCGTGCACAGAATGGGAGATAGGAGAAAGCTTTTGCCAGTCTCTTCTGGCAGTGGTTTATCTTCCTGAGAAAAATAGGATTTGGCAGTTGAAATCAAATTGCCTGGTCCTTAATTGACCCTACATCATCCGTTAGGGGAGTGTCAGTTGGTCGCCATACATATTAGATAATCGATTGGTCTAATCAAAACTAGCAGATATGCCTATAATCATGACATGCGTGTTGACATCTTATAGTGTGTTGACATCTTATAGTATTTTGTATCCTTAATCCACCTAACAGACATTTTGAACCTAGTGGTGGCTTGTACACTCAAGGTCAGTCTTTGCTGCCTCTGTGTGTAATTCCTAACTATGTTATGACTAATAAGTAACAATAATTTATTCATGGTTTATTATTTGACAATTGTGTGGCGTCAGAAAGGACATTTTCCCACATGACATTATAGTTGGTCCATGAGTTTTATTTTCCTTTCCTATTGATCAAACAGTGAAGTCTCTGAATGGCCGAATTTGATAAACATTTGTCTTATTGAACCTGAGTAACTATGTAAAAAAATATAAATGGAGGGAGGATTTAGGGTATGTAGCAGATGTAGGGTAAAGAAGAAAGTGAAGTTATTGTCTAATAAGAATACATTTTACTGTAAAACACTGTGATCACTGTACCATTCCCAGCATAGAGTAAAGATGCACACCTCCCATACAGTGACTCTGAAATGATGTGAATCCCTGAGTAATTAGAGTTGCTGCTATTATTTACAGCAAAGCGTTCTGCTAACTGCCCAGAGTTTTGACAACAGAGATTACCACGGTTGAAACAGATTTGCAAACATTCACGGCACAACTAATTGGGACGGAAAGTGATGTAGAAGGTTTATGCTATAGAATCTGGTGGTGCCGCATATTCTATATGCAAATTCCATTTTAATTTGAATCAATTTGGAGAGCAGATGTGAAGATAAAAAAATAAATAAATAACAGGTTCCGTCTCGAAAAGGAGAAATGTTTTGCTCCAGTTCTTAAGCACAATTCAAATCAGGCTAATTATGTGGATTTCCTTTTATCTGGGTGTAAATTATATTGTATGAGCAGCTGGCAATGCAAGTGTCTGTTTGACAACTATAAACAAAAGTCATAATTAACTATTTTATTCCAGCTCTGAACAACCAAAGGTTTCGTGCTGTGCAGTTGCTAGCAAGAAAATGTCAGTCTTCAAATCCAGAAGATATGTTTGCTTTTCTATCCTTTCTAAGCTTCACCTGGTATGACCTTTTTTGTTTCTTGTATACATGATCAAATAATCACAAAGCAGCATAATTATTACTTATCAGGACAAATCTGCATCCTTTTATACTAATTGTTGATAGTTATTGTTTTCTGTGTAGAACATCTTTTACGTTAAACAAAAAAATCAGTTTCTCGGTTAATATTTAAATTTTGTGGAAAGTGGCATAGTATGCATAGATCACATGGCTCCCCAAAGAGAAGAACTCATTTGGTGCAGGTAGTCCCCTGCATCCTATTCTGTTATAGGATCAGATGTTTAGTCCTTGTAGGTTAATCTTAGTCATATATGGGGTCTCCCATAGGAAATGGCAGTGGGACAAACTGCAATCACAGCAGCACTAATGGAACCACTTTGTGTGCTGTTATCAGGGGCCCAGGCAAATAGGAAACTCCTCTACCACTTCAATATCAACAGAAGTAGCTGCACTGAAAGAACAAAATGGTTCTGGCTGCTGACAGACACCATTAGAAGGATTTCTCTGCATTAATCAAGGATACCACTTATACCACTTAGTGCAGATCCGTCAGTTTATATGCCTAACGTATGGGGAGAAGATTGGGATGACAGATCTTAACAGATCTAGTCTTATTATGCCATTAAGTTGCATGTAGTGCTGAAAGAATACAGTCGACACATAACTTATGAGCCCAGTGTATTCATGAGGAGAACACTCCACCAGCTTTCATCCGAACTCTTGGCAGTAATTGAAAGTCTGTGGTTCATGTTTATAAACATCATCATGTCAATCACTACCCTTGGGAGAGGTGGTGGGGAGTGTCCTCCCCCCTCATGAATGCACTGGACTACAGTGTATTCTTTCAGCACTCCTGTCAACTAAATGACACAACATTTTAGTGCCTTTTTTGCTACTTGGAGAACAGACCAGCAGATGTAGTATGATTCCCATACATATGCCAGCATATTAAGCTGACAGATCTGCTTTAAGTCTGTGGCTGTGTGAAGAGCAAGGGATTGGAAGCTTTGTAACATACTGTATTTTAAAGCCAGCTAACCCTGCTTCTCAGAGGCAAAGTGTATGATTTAAAAGCAGTCCAAGGGATACATAGCTCAGCAAGATACACAGAGGACTGGAACATACAGTGGGTACGGAAAGTATTCAGATCTCTTTAAATTTTTCACTCTTTGTGTCATTGCAGCCATTTGCTAAAAGCAAAAAAAGTTCATTTTATTTCTCATTAAGGCACACTCAGCACCCCATCTTGACAGAAAAAAAAACAGAAATGTAGATATTTTTGCAAATTTATTAAAAAAGAAAAACTGAAATATCACATGGTCATAAGTATTCAGATCCCTTTGGTCATATTTAACTCACTTGCTGTCCATTTCCTTCTGATCTTCCTTGAGATGGTTCTACTCCTTCATTGGAGTCCAGCTGTGTTTAATTAAACTGATTGGACTTGATTAGGAAAGGCACACACATGTCTATATAAGACCTCACAGCTCACAGTGCATGTCAGAGCAAATGAGAATCATGAGGTCAAAGGAACTGCCCAAGGAGCTCAGAGACAGAATTGTGGTAAGGCACAGATCTGGCCAAGGTTACAAAAGAATTTCTGCAGCACTCAAGGTTCCTAAGAGCACAGTGGCCTCCATAATCCTAAAATGGAAGAAATTTGGGACGACCAGAACTCTTCCTAGACCTGGCTGTCCAGCCAAACTGAGCAATTTTTGAAGAAGAGCCTTGGTGAGAGAGGTAAAGAAGAACCCAAAGATCACTGTGGCTGAGCTCCAGAGATGCAGTAGGGAGATGGAAGAAAGTTCCACAAAGTCAACTATCATTGCTGCTCCACCAGTCGGGGCTTTATGGCAGAGTGGCCCAAAGGAAGCCTCTCCTCAGTGCAGGACATATGAAAGCCCGCATAGAGTTTGCCAAAAAACACATGAAAGACTCCCAGACTATGAGAAATAAGATTCTTTGGTCTGATGAGACGAAGATTGAACCTTTTGGCGTTAATTCTAAGCGGTATGTGTGGAGAAAACCAGGCACTGCTCATCACCTGCCCAATACAATCCCAACAGTGAAACATGGTGGTGGCAGCATCATGCTATGGGGTTGTTTTTCAGCTGCTGGGACAGGACGACTGGTTGCAATTGAAGGAAAGATGAATGCAGCCAAGTACAGAGATATCCTGGAATAAAACCTCTTCCAGAGTGCTCTGGACCTCAGACTGGGCCAAAGGTTCACCTTTCAACAAGACAATGACCCTAAGCACACAGCTAAAATAACAAAGGAGTGGCTTCAGAACAACTCTGTGACCATTCTTGACTGGCCCAGCCAGAACTCTGACCTCAAACCAATTGAGCATCTCTGGAGAGACCTGAAAATGGCTGTCCACCAATGTTCACCATCCAACCTGACGGAACTGGAGAGGATCTGCAAGGAAGAATGGCAGAGGATCCCCAAATCCAGATGTGAAAAACTTCATTCCCAAGAAGAATCATGGCTGTACTAGCTCAAAAGGATGCTTCTACTCAATACTGAGCAAAAGGTCTGAATACTTATGACCATGTGATATTTCAGTTTTTCTTTTTTAATAAATTTGCAAAAATATATACATTTCTGTTTTTTTCTGTCAAGATGGGGTGCTGAGTGTACATTAATGAGAAATAAAATGAACTTTTTTGCTTTTAGCAAATGGCTGCAATGAAACAAAGAGTGAAAAATTTAAAAGGGGTCTGAATACTTTCCGTACCCACTGTATAACTGTATAGAGAACTAGATTTTTTAATGGAAACTCTGGAGAAGAGGGTTAACATTGACCTGAATCTGTTTTCATGTTAGCTATAGAAGGTGCCTTTATGTTATGAGTTCCCCTTGGCAGACAGAGCTAGATAGCAACATTTTTCCTACCAAAATAAAAATGTTTTAATGTTTTATTAAATAAAATGTATTATCGTGACAATGTTTTTTAAAATGATTTCATGATTTCATTGTTTTTAAATTATAAAGTAGAAAACCAAGAAGGATAACTAGTCAGCACTACTTTCTCCTCATTCAGTTTAGTGAAGCATTTAAGACGTGTAAACACTATTGGAACAAACACGTGGTGCTCAACTTAAAGAAGCAAACAAACACATAAATCCATTTGTAAAACGAGAAAGGATCCAGTAACAAGCAGAACTCACAATTTGTGGAACTGTGAGTTTCTTTATTATGTGCTATTTTGTAGGGCAAACAAGCAGTATGCATTACACAATTCCTAAGGAAGGGCCAGAGGAAGCGAGAGGTTGTGAAACGGTCATTGCCTGGATTGTGTACTGCTTGTTGGCCCTGCAAAAGTGAACATAATAAAGTATATCATAATAAACATAACAAATCGTGAGTTCCACAAATCGTGAGTTCCGCTTATTACTGAATCCTTTCTTGTTTTACAAATGGTTTTTAAATTATATGTCACACCTTGACGTGTCTTATGATGTTTCAAAAATAAAAAAGAAAAAACCCATAGCCGTCTAGATCTTAAGCTTGTCTTTGTAAGTATGTTGAACAATATTTAGTTGACCCAAGGTCCTGAGAACTGTATGTAGCCTCAGATATTCTCTCATACAGCAGATAAGAAAGAAGGCAAACAAACAACTTACACTCAGCATCCAGCATCAGCAATAGTATGATCAGCAGTGTACAAAGTCATAGCACAAGGGAATGGATAAAGTGGAGGTCATGGGATGCGGCTATCCATCAAGGCATGAGGAAAAGCTGGAAATAGTACACAGAAAGAGCATTCAGGGCACATTCCAAGGCCTATCAATGACATGTCAGGAGCAAACTTTATACTTATAAATAGCTCTGCTGCTGCATGTTTAAATGAGTTCTCAAGTTAAGGTACATATATTACTCTAAAAATCTAGATCTATTGTCCCACAAGTATTATTTTACATTTATAGGCTCTAATGCATCAATGACTACCCTGCCTTCTTACAAACTGTTAGAGCTTTTACTTTAGTGATACTTATTTTGAGCAATAAGATGCCTACTTATATGCAAAGCAAAATGTAAAATTCTGGACTGGAAGAGCAATGCATTGTGGAATCATCAGCTGCCTTGCAATGAATACCAGGGCATTTCTTTGTTTACTTCACTATGCATCTAATAAAAAAATACATTAATAATATAGAGCCCAAAAGATCCACCCAAAGACAACGCCATCCACAAATAATAATTTATCAGCCCTTTTTAAAGATATGCCTTGTACATGTAATAATAACAACAAAGATTACAATTCAGTTAAAAGTTAATGTTCTGTATAGTTGTAAAGTGGGCTGCAGAACCATTTTCTCTGGTGTGCTCAAGAAGTCCCAGTCCTTTACTGTACAAGACCATGAGACTACTATTTTTCTCAATAGATCAATGAGTATCTTTCCTTCCTGACCACCATGGTTCTTGCACCATTTTTCTCAAATACAAACAAAAGTTATTATTGTATTTTATCGTATTTCCTAATAAAAGTTATATTTTAATTTGATTTTGGGAACCAAATATGTCTGTGAATTGTACAAACAAAAGTTAAAAAGAAAGCAAAATGCAGTTTTTGGCAAGTTTTATGAGATAGTATTGTTAGAAACAGATGTGTCCACCCTTAATTTAGTTTGGACAGCCACTAGTCACACAGAGAGATATATAGGATATCACTTTTGTGATACAATATCATGAAATAGTGACCCATGACACCTACTATATCTGGACATGTCCAGCGAGGAGGAAAGATAAGGAAGAACAGATCTGTACCAAATTGTGTAGTGATCTTACTGTACGTTGTTATTATTATTCTGCCCTTGTTATAACATAAATCAACTCTCCTCCACTGACATCCTGGTAAGCCTTAGCAATCTAAGGAGGCAGAGCTGCAGGGGAGGGAGAGCAGAAGCCTGAAGCAATGATGAGACAGGAGGTGTGTCTCAGACTACTCCAGGCTCCCTTTAGGCACTGTGGTTAAGCTGCAGTCACAGATCACAGCAGTTCTCTAGTGGAGTTGAGCTAAAAAGCTGCCAAGCAGCAAGTACTAAAAAGTAAATAGCAGGTATGAATAGGTATAGGTACTAACCTGATCTCACAGCTCTATATTCACTTTAAAGTCTATCAATGCTTGATCAAACATTATTTATGGCATCAAATATCAAGGATACAGAGGTAGTGTACATGAAGCATTTGCTGTTTTCACTTTCTTACAAAGTAAATACAAGAATACATTTACCTCCATTCTGTAGGTAATACAAAAATATTATGAGTCATTAAACAGCAACTATCATCCTAGCTGAATTGAAATGTTTTTTTTACAGTGGACTCCATGCGGGTGGGGTGAATTCTGACCCTTTCGTGCATGGCTCCTTTTAATGAACAACTGCAGGGCAGTGTCGCCTATTAAAGCCCAAATGAATGCATTATCTCTTTGTTATGCTAATGCCATACCCCAAGTGCGATTTAGAACAGCACTTCCAGGGAAATTAAGTATGTTCATTGACACCGTGAAATGTTTTCACCCTCGCTGTAACCTTCACAGGCTTGGAACATCTATCAGTCTTTAAACTATTCATCTGAAAAAATAAAAAGGTAAAGAAAGGGAAAGAAACAGCTTACCAATTATTATGCTAATGCATTTCAATACGTTTCACTGGATTCCCTAGGAGATGCAATAAGTTGAGTTTACAGCTTCCAAGCTGCAAAATTATCCATCAAAAATATAAGCAAACATATTCTAACCATGTAAACAGTATTATCCAAAATTATGTTAAAGAATAACTCCAATCATTTCATATTTGCAAAGTGATGAAATCCTTTGGACAATGTATTGGATAATGTAGATATCCTTTTCTATAGTAGTAACTGTACATCTGATGATGACTTGTTTCCAACTGCCACTTTATAAACCCTTACTATCCTGGGTGCAGCTTAGACACTGGTCAGATGTGGAACCTTATATCAGAGGTATATATCAGTCTCCCAGTGCATACCGTACCTCTAGAGGAAGGCTGCAAGTTATTTTAGACATAAAGTGGTATATATCCCCCATATAGCATCGCCACATCTATAGATCTCCAGCTAGAACCCAGACAGAAGTCATTTTTGGGAGACTCCTGGTGAGGATTCACTAATGTGACTTTTCATATATCAACATTTATCACTAGAATGTGTCCACAACCCCCTGGCTCTCGACCTTCCTTCTTACTATTGATGCTAATAAAGATGGATGTTCTGTAAGTGCGGAGGAACCCCAGTGCTGGGAGAGAGGATGCCTCATGCTCAGATCTATTCAGTCGGCCATAGGGGGTTGTTATTTGTAAACTTCATTTGCAGCTGCAGAGCACTAGGAGACAGCAGGCAGTCTATTTAAGTGTAGCCTCACAAACCCTAAAGGTAATGTATGTCATGTGCTCTCTACTACATGTGACAGGAGAAGGGAATGGGAAGGAGGTACAAAAACACTGCACAGATGGTTGGATAAAGCTTGCCACTCATCCACTCAGTATATGGCAATGGCTTATAAGAGGAGGAAATAATGCAGAAGGAGGAAACTTGATAGCAGGACATGGGATGGAACTGTCAGTGGCCTGTACTGTAAAAATTCCCTCACCTTAGTGATAACTATTCATCACTTTCTATGATGGTAACAGGAGCTTTTCCAGTTTCTGGAAAAGTATACACAGTGTACTCGAAAAATAACATTTTGCTGTTCTCACCTGGTGTCCAAAAGAAGCAACTCATCCTGGCACAGGTGAAGAAAAGTACAGAACATGTTGTACTGTGCTATACTATAGAGAGGCACTACTAGTCAGTTTAGCCTATCGGTGCATGCTCATCTCTAATTGTATATTTTTTTCGTATCATATCTGTTTTATTAGGTTTTAGAATATTTTGTATTCAACAGTACATATGGGCATTGTATGGCATTGCAAAAAGAATGTCTGAATAAAATAATAGAAAAAACAGCAATACAGTGCAACCACAGTTATTGGTTATAGGAGGGAGACACAGAACAAAAGATAAACAATGAATCATGTTAAATAGTTTCAGTTGATATGAACAGGGTTACTGCAAATACACACAGCGACAAGCAAGAATAAAACTATATATATGCAGTAAGGTGAACAAGTGAGATAGATTCAATAGCTGCAAGAAAATGTTAGGTTTAAGTGCAGGTTATGTAAAAAAGGACAATAACGTCAAGCTTAGGAAAAGAAGTAGGCCTGGGACCAAGGTTACCATGTTTTAAGGAATTGCTTTCTTGAACCTTGTTCCCAAGAGAGTTCCTCAAATCTATACAGTTGTTGAACTTTATTTCCCCACTGCTGGATTGTGGGAGTCTCTTCATATTGCCACTTAAGTGAGATGAGCAATTTAGCACCTTGGATAAACCATGTGGCTAGACAGTGTTTAAAGGGTTTGAAGTCATAAGTTGGCAGTCATAGCAGCAGCATCTTTGGCTGTAAGGCGATATCTCTGTTACAGATTCTCTTAATTTCTCTTTCAATTGTCTTACAAATAGGTTCAATTTTAGAGCCGTTGAACCAGATGTGGGAGAGAGAACTTTCAGAAAGCTCACCTCTCCAGCAGTGGTCTATACGGGGGGACCTGGACTAGCGTGTTAACAATTTGAATGAGTTTTCTTGGATTGTGACACATCTGGAGAAACCATACAATCATAATATCATGGTTTTTATTTCCAAGTTGGAGAATTTTATGCCTAGATCACTCTCCTATTCCCTTATGTAATATTATTTAGGGTAGATAAGGTCAGCTAACAAATTAGCGTATATATATTGTAAATCGAGAGTGTGCGAAAATTGGGGGATTGAATCAGCTTTAACCAATGTAACGCTCTTGGAGGTCATTTAATGGAGTGTAGGAAATTTCTGCTGACAAGGCGGAAGAACAACGAGTGCAAAAGTGTAAGACTGTGTCTATCTTACATTGGGATAAGGGGTAGTAAGTCGATTTCGCAGGAGTTTGTTGGTAAGTGGCTGTATTGGGATAACCAAGAAAAGTCAAGTTGGGAGAGTTTTACTGGCACGGGATTTAACCTAATGGCATAATGGGTGTTGGCCTATCTTGCTGACCCAGATTAGAACTAGATTCCTGCCAAATGTGAATTGTTCCTCAATTAATGTCACTTGAGATAGTGGATTGGCAGGGGATCTTATGAAAGATGTAGTGGCCATATGTGTGGGATTTTACACCTAGCGCACATTTTAGGTCTGTGCACTTTGGACATTTTTTGATTCATGTACTTTGTTATCATGCCATTACTATTATGTTATGTTATGGATATTTCTCACAGGTGTATATGTGTATATTTTGATGTAGGACTTTAATATATTTTTTTTTTTTTTTTTGGGGGGGGGGGAGTTTGTGCTCCCTGAATCACACTATGGTATCTGCTCTTGTAGGTGGGTCACGTTTCGTTTATTTCAGACCCAGTATTTGTGTGGTTTTAAATATCCCTTTCAGTCCCTATCTGTATGCTATTTGTGTCAATAAAGATATGTTATTCCATTAATGAAGTGTATACCTTTTGCTGCAATTGCTTGTCTTTTTGGGCTACAGTGGGGAAAAAAAGTATTTAGTCAGCCACCAATTGTGCAAGTTCTCCCACTTAAAAAGATGAGAGAGGCAGTAATTGACATCATAGGTAGACCTCAACTATGAGAAACAAAATGAGAAAACATATCTAGAAAATCACATTGTCTGATTTTTTAAGAATTTATTTGCAAATTATGGTGGAAAATAAGTATTTGGTCACCTACAAAGAAGATTTCTGGCTCTCACAGACCTGTAACTTCTTCTTTAAGAGGCTCCTCTGTCCTCCACTCATTACCTGTAGTAATGGCACCTGTTTGACATTGTTATCAGTATAAAAGACACCTGTCCACAACCTCAAACAGTCACACTCCAAACTCTACTATGGTGAAGACCAAAGAGCTGTGGAAGGACACCAGAAACAAAATTGTAGACCTGTATCAGGCTTGGAAGACTGAATCTGCAATAGGCAAGCAGCTTGGTGTGAAGAAATCAACCGTGGGATCAATAATTAGAAAATGGAAGACATACAAGACCACTGATAATCTCCCTCGATCGGGCTCCATGCAAGATCTCACCCCGTGGAGTCAAAATGATCACAAGAACGGTGAGCAAAAATCCCAGAACCACACGGGGGGACCTAGTGAATGACCTGTAGAAAGCTGGGACTAACGTAACAAAGGCTATTGTCAGTAACACACTACGCTGCCAGGGACTCAGATCCTGCAGTGCCAGACGTGTCCCCCTGCTTAAGCCAGTACATATCTGGGCACGTCTGAAGTTTGCTAGAGAGCATTTGGATGTTCCAGAAGACTATTGGGAGAATGCCATATGGTCAGATGAAACCAAAGTAGAACTGTTTGGTAGAAACATAACTCGTCGTGTTTGGAGGAGAGTGAATGCTGAGTTGCATCCAAAGAACACCATACCTACTGTGAAGCATGGGGGTGGCAACATCATGCTTTGGGGCTGTTTCTCTGCAAAGGGACCAGGACAACTGATCCGTGTACATGAAAGAATGAATGGGGCCATGTATCATGAAATTTTGAGTGCAAACCTCCTTCCATCAGCAAGGGCATTGAAGATGAAACGTGGCTGGGTTTCATGACAATGATCCCAAGCACACCGCCAGGGCAATGAAGGAGTGGCTTCGTAAGAAGCATTTCAAGGTCCTGGAGTGGCCTAGCCAGTCTCCAGATCTCAACCCCATAGAAAACCTTTGGAGGGAATTGAAAGTCCGTGTTGCTCAGCGACAGCGCCAAAACATCACTGCTCTAGAGGAGATCTACATGGAGGAATGGGCCAACATACCAGCAACAGTGTGTGACAACCTTGTGAAGACTTACAGAAAACGTTTGACCTCTGTCATTGCCAACAAAGGATATATAACAAAGTATTGAGATGAACTTTTGTTATTGACCAAATACTTATTTTCCACCATAATTTGCAAATAAATTCTTAAAAAAATCAGACAATGTGATTTTCTGGATTTGTTTTCTCATTTTGTCTCTCATAGTTGAGGTCTACCTATGATGACAATTACAGGACTCTCTTATCTTTTAAGTGGGAGAACTTGCACAATTGGTGGATGACTAAATACTTTTTTTCCCCACTGTATATATGTGTATTTTCTTCAGTGGCTGCACCCTCTGTTTTTGTAATTTTGTCTGCATTGCCCACTCATGAGTTTGGTGGGTGTTATGAGAGGACCATAGATTGTATTGTCACTTTTCTAATTGTATGTTGAAAATATTGTTTTCAGTATCTCTTACTTTAAAGCAGTATGCTGTTTAAGATGCTAATCTCAAAAGCTTTTTCTTTCAATGTGCAATAAGTACTTATAGAAAATGGTTAATATTCCACCAAAAGATTATTTTGCAGGACTTTTTACTATAACCATTTTTCTAAATCATTATGAAATTCTGTGATTAACTTGCAGCATGGACGAGCCAATGTCAGTACTGTCATCTAGACACCATGATGCTCTGCTTCTAATGGGTACCATCTTCAGCTTGGCATTCAGCACCATATAATTTCTATGGTACTGACTTTCACACTGAATACAGTAGCCTAGCAACTAAATCAGAATGCTTTAGAATTTAATGCAAGTGGCGGAACTGACATTGACCTGTCCATGGTGCAGGTTAGTGTCAGAACTGTCCAAGATAATAATTAAAAAAAAAAATAATTATAGTCCTGCGCTATAACCATTTTTTTACATTTTTCAGATGTCTTTTTAGGATAAACTGTCACGAGGAGTTACTCTATTTATTACCATTATTTTATTACATTCTGCATTTTTTAGCTGTTTTCTGTTCTGCATGCTCTATAGTTAAAGGTGTTTTTGGGACTATAATACTGATGCCCTATTCACTTGGTCAAGCTTCACAGGCCTGTGATGTCACATTCATAAGTCACATGACCAGTTTGCAGCTCAGTCCCATTCAAATGAATAGCACAGCTGCCATACCATGTGGAATGATGTGCTTGGTATGCAGTAAACATTGCAGCCTCTTCAAAAATTTGATTGGTGGAGATGCTGAGTGTTGAGCTCCCAACTATCTGATATTGATGATGTATCCTAAAAATAGGAAAGACTAGCTGCTATATCTTCCATATGCAGCACACTGATAAAAAAGAAGCCTCTGCCGCTTAACTCCATCTCTCAGTGACTCAGAAGAAGCAGCAGCACCATTTAGGACATTATACAGAAGTGCTGAACAGTATTGATATGAATAAAACATTTGCGGTGAGCTAGAAAACTTGCTATTAGCTGCAGCAACATCTTTCTGTGCGTCCCTGCTTCTTTCTTTCTTCTGTAAGCTGACAATTCATATGGGAAGGCCATGGTGGAATTCAGTAGAATTATCAAAGTAAATGCATCTTTAATAGGTTAGGGGGAGGAGGAAAGGAGTCTGATAAGTGTATAAAAATAAATTTTTGCTGATAAAAATATAATCCAAAATTGACTACATTTCCTTGTACTACTAATTTATGATAAGTTTTTGAAAGGTTAGTGACCTTAGTTATTTTTTTAAAGAAAACAAATAATAAATGTAAATGTACAATAATGTAATTTGTATAATGTATACAGTACTTATGGTAAAAAAAAAAAATAATAACTTGGGTTACCTTCAAAAAACACTATTGGAACCTAAGCAGAATATCTACAGGCTGTCCTGTCTCCTCTTTTAGATACAGATGAGAGCAACTACTAAAACACTTCTCTTTTTTGGGGGCCATTGACAGTCTTACATTATAGGAACCCTCTTTGATCTCAGTAGTCACTATTTAATGCTTTGATAGTCACAAGAAACATATCTGATGGACGAGAATTGTTCAAAGCAGACACATCCTATAAATGTATAAATTGCACTTGTTTTCTGCCTCTGGAGTTTCAAACTGTTGAATACTGGGTAACCTGCAAGTTATTTGCTCTTTAGGGTATTAGGGAAACATTATTTTTTGATCCTTAAAAGTTATTGTTGTCTCTGTGAGATGCAAGGTCACTGAATTTAAAAAGCAAGATGATTGTAAGTGGACATTGATGGATAAATTTGGGCTTCAGAAATGCTTCCACCACCCACCAGGCATTTATAGCATTTATCACTTTAAGGCTAAGGCCCCACATAGCGAGCTGCAGCCTAAAAGCGCTGTGGGAAAAACCGCGGCGGAAAAGCATTGTGATTTTTCCTGCAGCGCTTTTCACAGAAAGTCCAAAGAAGAAAATTCTACTTCAATTTCTGCTTCAACTATACCTATACGGAAAGTGCCAGCATTTCCGTAGGTCGAATTAACATGCGACACAATGGTTTTTGAAATCCCAGCATGTCTGCTGTGGATATTTTTCTGCAATGTGTGGATGGGATTAGCCAGTACCGTGGCAAAATCGAGGCGGTTACGCTAAGTGGGTCCCCGGCCTAAATGGGTTTTGCTCAAGTAGATATTGGTGAACTACTGTATCTATAGGATAAGCTTGAAGAGGCCACAGTACTTAGGTAAGTTCGGCTTCCTCTTTACAGGCCAAACGATGTTATGTCATCTGTCACATGGCCTGTTTGCTGCATAGTTCTATCTCAAAGAATGGCATTGAGCTGCAGTACTAAGCACAGCCACTATACAATGCTCTGTCTGTTATTTAATTAAGAGGGCTGCAGCATTCAACAGCTGATCAGTGGGGGTGCCAGATATCTGACCCTCACTGTTCTCAAATCGATGGGTAGGATAGGTCATCAATATTAAAGTTCTAGGAAACTCCTTTTATTTTAATTAAATTTAAATATGGTGGCCATTCAGTAGCTGAGCGGCCGCCAAGGCTACCGGGTCTCTATTGTGTTATACAGCAGAGACCCGGTGCTAATGCCCACGATCAGTTCCGGCACTGATGGCGGGCATTAACCCCACCCGCGTCTTGGTCAAAGTTGTACTGTGAACGCTGTAGCGGGATAAAAAATCAAAAGTGCCAAACTGCCGTTTTTCGCTGTTTTGCCTCTGATAAAAATTTGAATAAAAAGAGGTCAAAGAAATGGTATAACTAAAAAGTACACATGCCTCTTATGCATCCTCATACACAGAAATATAAAAAAAGATATGGATGTCAGAATATGGCGATTTTAAGAAAAAAAAATTTTTTTTGCAAAGTTTTAGATCTATGTAAAGGGGTTAAAATGTAAATAAAAGTATATCAATTTGGTATACATCCCTGGAATTGTACCGAAACATAGAATGCAGGTGACAGGTCATTTTGGCTGCAGAGTGAATGCTGTAAAAACGAAGCCCGTCAGAAAGTTGCACAAATGCAGTTTTTCTCCAATTCCAGCCCATTCTGAATTTTTTTCCAGCTTCCCAGGACATGTACAGAATAATAAATTGTACCATTATGAAGAACAATTTGTCCCGCAAATATTAAGCCCAAATATGGTTCTATGAACGGGAAAATAAAAAAAAGTGGGGAATCAAAAACGAAAATTTAAAAATGTCACAGGCAGGAAGGGGTTAATGTAATCAAAGCATTGCAGCCAAGGGGCTTCCGATGTATTATGGATACCATAATGTAGCTTTATTAAAGCCATCTGGTACCAGACTTAGGATGGAACTCGATAAGGTGAAAAATAAAATACTGGTAATGTTTGGTGGTTACAACAATATGCATTTACCCATTTCTATTTGCTGAATGTGAACCTGGCATTGTATCAAAGCTATTCTTCCTTTTAGCTGAACATATTAACATTTTTCCGTATCTTTACTGTTAACATTTTGAAACAAAATTAGAGGCATAAAGAATAGTTACTATTACTAACTGCCAGATTTATGCCTCAGGCACATAACTGTATTGCATCTCTGACATTAATACGTCTAGCTCTAAGCCAAGCAGAAGCATGAGCTTGCAGATCGGAACTGAGGCCAGTCAAACAGAAACCTATCCCAGCTCAGTAAATGGCTCCTCACGTCCCCTTGCCATTGCTTCAAAGGCATTCCTTGCATTGGCTGCCTCACAGAAGGAGATTTCAGACAAAGACGTCCTTGACAAATCTTCTTTTGTTTTTTCCCCTCTTCCTGCTGCACACAGAAAGACTTTCAGGGTGGCTCAATGGAGACTACACATGTTTACAACTGAACCTCTGTTCCAATTTTGCTTTGCTTTTATTTAGTTTTAATGTCATGCAAATACATGCATTGTAGGATTTCTTTTGTGATAGGATGGAATTTGTATCTTCATAATTCTCCAGTTTTTTTTCCCATTGTTCTCCCCAGCCAGCTTGTCATCACTATTTCAATGGGATTACACTTGCCAAAATCATACATAAGCATACTATGGTCTAGTTTATTCTGCTGCAAAAAATAGATTTGTATCACAAATTCTGCCAATTACAGCATGGCGTGCACCAAATACACCACATTTTTTTTAGGTAAATTTCCTTGTATATTCTATCTATAAGACACTACACTCCACATAATGAGGCAATAATTATGAAAAGTTGTTTAAAACTGGGGGTATGCTTTAAAGAGCTATGCAGTTCTTCTATGTGGACTGGAACTCAATTTGTCTATGCACTCCTATGAAACATGTTATGTGTGTTTCATAGGTATGCAAAAGCATTCTGGTCCATAAAGAATAGTCCAGTGAATAGGAGAATCTGAGTGCTGATCATGTGCAAGGGAAGGATCAAAACTGAGTTGATTGGAATTCCCGAGGAATGGAATAACTATAAGAAACTCCTGTGTAAAGTCTTGACTATAGCTAAATTATTGTTGGTACAACGTTGGAGATCGGTGACCCCTCCGTCTGATTCCACACTGTTGCAAGCTATTAACAATACATATGCTTACGAGAAGGAAATTGCATTGGGAAATGACTCATATCATAGCTTTGAAAAGGTATGGGATGCGTGGATAAACTCCCGATTTGCCGCATAATGGAAACAGTGGAGTTATGTGGAGTCCGCTCTTGTACATCGTAATGGGTGTGGAGATGTAGGAAATGGAGTAGGAAATGGAGAAGAGGTAGAAAAATATGAGAGATTGTCTATGAAAGACTGTCTATGAGGTGTCTCACGCTAACCCCAATAAAGTGCCTACATGTTCTTGTTACTGTCATTGTTATTGTTTAACACCTATACAATCTTTATCTTTTGTCTCATTGATGTACAATTCAAAAATTTACCACGGACAAATTCAAATCAGAATGTATAGTGCAATGTATATCAATATTGTTTCTTACATTTATTGTGAAAACCAAATAAAAATTATTGAAACTAAACTGAGTTGATATTTCAGGAATAAAGCTCTTTGTAAACTTTTTGTAACTGCAATTGTGGTTGCTTTGAAGGTTCAGGCGAGATCAGAGAGGAGAAACACCAAAAAAAAAAAAAGAAAAAAAAAATGGTCAAGAAAAACAAAATCTCAAAGCATATATAAAAATATATATTTATTAGTAAAAAAAAATAATAAATACATGAAAAAATAATTAATCTAATGATATAAATGGTACAAACAGACATAGATGAAACATAACACAAGACATATATGTCACATAAAGAGCCTCAACAATAATTTGCATACAAAATGTAAAGATGACAGTATATATGGCCCAGGATATAAACTAGTTTATATAGCACCAGGTCCACGGTCAAATGCAAACCATATATAGATATCAAAGCAGGGAATCACCCAAACCATGAATAATATTCTATACCAAATAGGTAAGAAAATGTATGGTAATGCAATATTAAGGCACTATCCACGTACCTCTAAATACTAATATGTACCATATATTAATTAAATCAATACAAGCAGCAGTAGGTGGAAATCATGTCAGATAAGCCAGCAAATAAGTGCATATTAAAAGTAATTATCTGTAGCCATAAAAATAGCAAAGTTGAGCCCCAGTGCACACAAGAAGGTATGTGTGGAAACGTACCTCAACGCGTTTCGCTTAAAAAAGCTTCCTCAGGAGGTGTCATGTACAGCAAACAGGGAAAAGTGTATATATAGAGACCCCCAAAGATGCGAAACCAGCTGTGGATAATAGCGCATGATGCCATGATGACCACGACGGGATCTGCCCAGCACATGTGCAGTAGTGAGCAATCGCGTCATATGACACGCAACTCCCATGCACGTAATATTGCCTAGCTAATCTCGTGAGATCAGCACACCAATGTCATGCGCACCATGCTGGAACGCATGAATAGGTAAGTATAACTACTTCTGTATGGAAAATAATTAAAAGGCAGCATTAATATGTTCAAAATTAGAACGCAGCCACAGGTAACATATAGATGATTGCCCCCATAGCTAGATAGATAATAAATACTAAAGATGACAGCAATGAAAATATGGCCAATATACAATATAGTATTCAAAATCACATATACCAAATATATGTGTATATATATATATATATATATATATATATATATATATAGTATATGTTGTTTTTATTTGGTATATGTATTAGTATTTAGAGGTATGTGAATAGTGCCTTAATATTGCATTACCATACATTTTCTTACCTATTTGGTATAGAATATTATTCATGGTTTGGGTGATTCCCTGCTTTGATATCTATATATGGTTTGCATTTGACCGTGGACCTGGTGCTATATAATCTAGTTTATATCCTGGGCCATATATACTGTCATCTTTACATTTTGTATGCAAATTACTGTTGAGCCTCTTTATGTGACATATATGTCTTGTGTTATGTTTCATCTATGTCTGTTTGTACCATTTATATCATTAGATTAATTATTTTTCATGTATTTATTATTTTTTTTTACTAATAAATATATATTTTTATATATGCTTTGAGATTTTGTTTTTGTTGACCATTTTTTTCTTTTTTTGGTGTTTAACATTTATCTTGTGGTCACGAATATATGGAGGGTCTTTGAGATCAGAGAGGAGGCCAAAGTCAAGCCTGGGACACAGACACAAAGTCAGGTATCCAGGTACAGGACCAGAATCAGGTAACACAAGTTCAGAGTCCAGTACCCAGGCACAGATCAGGGCAGGCAGAACAGGTTCAGAGTCTGGTATCCAGGCACAGGTCAGGGCATGAGGTTAAGAGCCCAGTAAAAAGAAAGAGGTTAAAACACAAGAAATCAGGAAACATAGTATACAGGAACTAGCAAACTCAGAACCTGTGGAGGAAGTGTCTTAAATAGCCCACAGGTAAAGGAGATTGGCTGGGATCAGAAGCAAGGTTTACAGGTTCTTAAAGGGCCAGCAAACAACAGGAATCTAGGTCTAGCTGCTGGAGTCGGAAAATAGAGATAGGGATTCTATGTGCTATGTACTGCGGTACAGAAATATTGCAATAAATTGCACTGGGGATAAAGAGATAACAGGGTCGACTTCCCTTGTGGGACAGGAAAAGAAAGTAATAATAAAAATAAAAAAAGTTATAAATAGGATAAAAGAAAGTTTTTTAAAATAAATAAAAAGTTTTTAAAAACCCTTTATAATTTAAAAAATGCATAATGTAAACAAAATAAAATAAAACAAAGGTATTATGTATCCCCATGTGTACACTATCTAAAAACAATGTTATTTATCCCATATGGAGAATGTCGTAAATATATATATATATATATATATATATATATATATATACACAATTCGCAAATTAGTGTGTTTTAGTCATCTCATCTTCCTCAAAAATAGTAATAAGAAGTAATCAAAAAGTTGCACATATTAAAAGTAAAAAAACTACAACTTGCCCCATAAAAAAGAGCACTCATATAGCTCTGTCGACAAAACAGTAAAAAAGTTAGACATCAAAATACAGTTACCACAGACAAATAGTTTATTTTCGAAAAATGTCATTTTATTTAGTAAAAGTGGTAAAACATAATAAAACCAATATAAATATGGTATCACTGTGATCGTTATGACCTCCAGGACAGAGTGAATGCTGTAAAAACAAAATATTAAAAAATAATGATAGAATTGTAAGTTTTTTCACACTGACCTCTCAAAAACGTTAATAAAAGATAATCAAAACATTTAATGTACCCCAAAATGATGCCAAATGAAATTAAAAGTTGTCACACAAATAAGCCGTCACATAGCTAGGCTGACAGAAAAATAAAAAAAAGTTATGTATTTTGCAGATGGAAAATATGAAAAAAGTTACTGAGCATTAACTACCATGCATCTTTAAAGGGTTAATATAATGTTCTTTCTAAATCTTTGTAAGAGTATATTGATTACATTGGTAACATTAAGGAGGTTGCCCAAAATTTTTAAAAAAACATAGCGTATTTCTCTATAAACAGTGCTACCTTTGTCCACAGGCTGCGTGTGGTTATTGAAGCACAACTTCATTCATGTAACTGGAGCTGAACTACAATACAAGATACTAACCATATTCTCCTGGCTAACCCCTTTAATTCACATACCTCAGTGGCTCAGAGTGCACATAAAGTGGCTTACAGGGCAATGTTTAGTAACTGGTAAATAATAAGAGCATACACTGCTACACACATATATCAAATGGTTTTCCACTCATTGTACCTTTTAGATTTTCTATATAGTTATGGTATAGAATGTTCAGGGTCTGAAAATGCATCTCACACAAGTATAATGTGTCCATTAATATTCTACATTGAAAGTACTTTACTTGAAGAGTTATTTTTGGCCAATGACCACCAGAATAGTAACAACAGTTTAAAAGTAGACGCTTTTATTGAAACCAACAGAGAGGCATGGTGGGGGTAGCGGAAAGGAGCCAGTAGGAGACATTTTGTGAAAAGAGCAGCAATTCTGCATTTTCCAAAGAAGACATCAGCGATAAGAAAACATTTCAGCAGAGTCTGAAAAGGCTGATTAATGAAGGTGATTCTTGAAAACACTTGCCTTTTATCAAGCGCCAATGAAAAGACCCCCACATGACTCTTGCATTGTGTCAAGCACAGGAGTACGCATGCATGTAAATCAAATGTGCTTCCTTTTGGTTTAAGGAATTTGTTATGGGTGAAGTGTAGCTGATCAAACGTGCCTGTGAAAAAAGCCTTAAATTCTTTTTACTTTTGAAAGCGATTTTTATAGTTTATTTGGGACAGAAATCATGTCCTTTGACCTTTTCAGGAGATTTCATGTTAACAATAAACCATTTTAAACCAATAAACCATCAATTTGCTCGTGTCTCTTTTCCTTCCTTTTACCAAACAACACATCTGTATTTGTGAGTCAAAACCATGCATGGAGCCAAGAAAATGTATGACAGACAGATTTGCACCTCTTCATGTTTTGCAACCACTACTAGTACTAGTATTAGCTTAGAGATACTGAGGATATTGACTAAAAGCAGACATATGAAAGGTCCAAACAAATAAATGCTGTTTATAGAAATTGTGTTAGTCTGGCACAAGTGTGTTATAACTGTAGTAGTTGGGCCTGGGTCTATTATTGCACACTGATTCTGACATATTTCAGTCATGTCTTAAGTAAGGGATTAGGCAGGGATGTTCTTTATTCTTCGTATAGGCCATAGATATTAGATCAGTGGATGTCTGATGAATAAACACCCCAAGCTCTTATTTTTTTTAATGCAAAGCTTATACTGCATACTTTTTGCAGGACCTTGGCTTTGTCTCATTCAAGTGGCATTGTTTCCTAAAAACGGTAAAAATAAAGGTGAATCAAAACACATAAGATTTGTTTAAAGAAATTTCTATAACTGTGTCACTCATCTGAATGGGGCTTGAAGAAATCTATGTGCTTACTGCAGAAAAACTGCATTCTGATGTATGGAACTTATTTTAAGTTGCACACATTTTTGCAAGAAATCTACTGCATGTGAATGTACCTTAAGGGAACCTAGTAAAATGGTTCTTTTACATCAACATAAATTCTTCCTGTACAGATACTATACATATCTATAGTATTTATCTAATATTTATCACAGTGAATTTGTTTTATATTCCTTTTTATTTTTATATTTTATACTTTTTCTTTTTCTACAGGATTGTGCATAGACTATGGGACATATTTGCTAATATTGTCTACAAATTAGTGCCAAGTTAGACTAGGTAGTCTTAAAGGGAATATGTCACCAGAAAATGAACTATTTTTAAACATATTTTTAAAGAATTTTAGTGAGATTTTTAAAAAAGTTACATGTTATTAACTATATCTTAGAAAATTCCTAAAAAAATCATGCAGTTCTGACTCTGGATAGTCAACATCTGTTTTTTCTTTTTTTTAACGGACGTCATATGGAAGCATTAAATTCAATGTCATATCCTATTTTTGTCCGTTTTCAAAGACCCTTCCATACGCTCAAATGTATGGGGGATCCACAAAATCGGATGCCCATGTAGGAGAATTCTTTACAGCAGCTAATTCATTTATCAGCACACTAATGATCACAACTATCATTTATATCTAGATAAGACACAGAATCCATCGGTCACAACTTATTTCACAGCTTATCTTATACCATGTGCAATGGCCTCTGCACAGGTAACAGAAAACTCTTCCATAGAAGTCAATAGGTTCTGCTCCAGCCCATTGTTTCTATGGTCCATGGTCCATCTCCAGGAGACAGGAAGTCACAAACTATTTTAGACATAGTAGCAGTGAGCTGAAAATGCAAAATTTTTAATAAAATTAAAAAACAATATCACCAAAAATTCATTAAAAATATGTTTAACATGAAAATGTGTTTTAAACAATAGATCATTTTCTGGCTGAAACTCTCCTTTTAAACTGCACCAGATTTATCAGTGTCTCATTCTTAATGATAAATGTGTCACATTATTAGACTACTTTGCCTAACTTTACACCTTCGTTTAGTTGGCTTAGTTTAGGTCAGGAAACTGTAAAAATCTTGGCGCATGCGACGGCAATGTTTTTAAAATGGCCTTCACATGGCCATTATAGAACGAATGATTTTCAATGGGTCTATACACATGCCACTGTCTATATCCATTTTCACAGACAAAGGTAGGTGCAAAAACGGTCCATCAAAAAAATGAACATGTGAATATACACATTGAATTAACTGAAGGTCATGTGAATAAGCCATTGCATTTATCTAAGGCTCCTTTCATGTGGTTGTGGTACACTGCATTTTAACATTCTTCTGACCCAAATGTAGTATCCCACTACCATAGCAGTCTGTTGTTCTTTTTTGTCAGAGGATCAGAACAGATTGGCGGTCTTCATTTCTTTTTGTCAGTTTGGCAGTTTTATTGTCTGTTGTTCTGATCCTTTGATAACCATGGACATCTCAACATGCAGTGTGAAATTAGCCTAATACTTTGTACAAGAGAAAAATGCTTCTTTAGCCACTGTAGATTTTAGATACTGTACTTCCTGCAAAATATAAATCATACAATGGGTAGAAACATTGTCACACATAGAACTATTGACCTATGCAAAATACATTGAAAGTAAAGGTACATTATAAGTCAACATAGGTTTCTATGATGAACTGAGCTCAGTCAGGAAAAACATATGTGGTCTGGAAATTGTAACACAAACTCTAAAAAGTGGAGACAATTCCCTTCTGGGTCATGGATAGCCTGGTCACAGGTGAGAAATGCAAATGCAAAAAATATCAGGTTATAAAATAAATAAATATACTATTTTTCTCTGGCTTTCATAACTCCAATAGCGGAGGAAAGTTCTAATGTATTGCCCCTATTCGCAAAGAAAACATATTTGAGTAAAATACAAATGCTTAGGTCTAACTTGGAAAGGCTCAGGAACTTTTCTCATGAGTAATGCAGGATGACTTGTTGTCATGGTAATGAATCATTTATAAATCACTTAACCTTTCCCTGTTAGATCAGGTTTCTCTAGCAAGGGACTGGTTAAGATCTCATTTGGCAAAGTAATTTAAAGAAACAATTTGTCACCTCTAATAAATATCATTAGACATTCTATAGATAGTTATGGCTTTTACAAATGTGTGCTGTATAGACGTTTGGGCAGATTTATCATGCCTTGTATGGCAGTTTTGTGTACAAGGCATAAAAAGTCACAAATTCTTTGCGCAAATTGGGTTTCTGCTCAAAATGAGCTGAAATGGCTCTCTGTCCAGGCGCACATCCCAGAGGAGGGGTTATGAAGACTGGCGATAGTAACACCTATGTTTATATAACTCACCATTGTACTTTGTAAATTTGATACACCAACTCTTGAATTGCTCAGCAAAGCCTATGGAGACTAATATCAATGGTAAGTACATACAGTAATTGAATACTACAATTTTATTACATTTATTGTTTAAATTGAGTCCCTCAACCTCAGAGACTGGGATTGTATGCAGGTGTTCTTTATATTTAGATGGAGTATAGGAACAGTAGTCTCTCAATCAGGTGTTAAAATAGTAATTACCTAAAGTACCAAAATGGCTGCAAGGAATCGGCGGTTATAAACAATGGCTTTATTGGATGGGATGGCTGTACATGTCATTGCAAGAAATTGTATTTTAATGAAAGAATGTCCTAGATACACTTATTGCAATGAATAATAGTACAAGTAATTATACGCAGGGCTAATTGTACTGATACATTTACTAACTAGTAAATTGTGCCGTGTGCCATGTTTAGCAACTAGGCTACCTACAATACACATCATTACTTTATGTCACTGATTCATATTATGTGAAGCATCTTCAAAAGAAACACAGCAGTCTTTTTAACATGCTTTTAACATTACAAAGTGAGACCTCAGCTGACCCCAATATATTAAGCTTTTAATGTACTCTCCACTTAATTAACTTTGTGGAGAAGAGTCATCACAGAAATCTCTCCGTTGGAAAATCTGCAGCCAACCAAATCATTGAAAAATATGTTTTCCCTGCTGCATTAAAAAGAGAAAAATCAACATTTTTATACAGTGCACTAAAGCTGCCAGAGGTTTAATTCACAGCGGGGTCCGGCTGGGAATGAGCAATGAGTACACAACATATCGAGTGTGGAAGCTGTAGGGAAATACATGTGCTCAAACACTGTCTCTCACAGCTGCATTTATAAGATACAAACTGCCCGTTTTATTACTAAACCTATAATAATCTAACATAGCATACCTTAAAACTATCTCCATTTATACATGCTCCTCTTTTTATTATCAAAATCCCATATGCCCATTTTCTTCCTAACCGCAGACATGTTTTATCCTATAGACCAGATAATAACAACCTCCTTCAGTTGTGTCAATTCCCTATTGGAGCATATGAATATCATAGAAGGGAGATCTCTTTATGTGGAACAATGAAGAAACACTCACAAAAGGCAACTCTCAACCTGACAGACTGGTTGCAACCATGTACTACAACATCAACTGCATGGATAACATATGAAAATGAAATATATGTATACATGGTTTACCTCTACCATAGAAACTGGTTTCTTGGGGGTATGTGAAGTAGTACACACAGCATTTAGCTAGTCATTGACCTTGACATATGATAGAATTATTCATCTTTTGATCAAGTGAAATTAGTCAGCACACCACCGTGATATCAGACACTGGATGTTTACATTTGTTCCTAAAATATAAAGTTAAATATAAAGGTGTGTCTTTTTGGATAAGAGAAGATTCTTTGAATATAATTCTTTGCTTGGCTTTATTTTACTTACTGATCCTTGTATTACTGTTATTTACATTCAGTGAATCTATGGACAAACTACATTTACCATGATTCTTCTGCCTGCTCTCACTCTCGGTGTTTGCTGCTCATGGGAGGGGAGTGGGCTGTGAACTTTCAAATGAAACATCACAGCATCATGTGACCTCTGATGATTTCTGGTGATTTAATTGAAGGGGAGAGTGGATAAGGGAGGGGTACACGGAGAGTGAGAGAAGGTAGATGAATCATGGGAAATGTAGTTTGTCCACAGATTCACTGCATGTAAATAACAAGGAGCAGCAAGTAAAAAAAAACAACAAAGGGTGTGCAAGGGAAAAGTGAGTATGTAGCACTGCTATGGATGTCTTTGCAGATCATTTTTGGAAGCTGGTTAACCCCTTTAAAAGGCGAATCTATCTAGTAATGCAGCAGTACTGCAATAGGGGGATATCTCTACATTACTAGGCTTATTTGTCTGGAAAGCTGTATGAGAACCCCTAAGGAGTCACTCAATTTTAGTTGTATGCATGTGCCAGAATCCAAGGTGTAGAAATCTCAGTAGGAACACGAAGACTTTGTACACTACAGACTTCTGAATGGACAAAACAACAATGGCTGAAAACCAGTTTATTGAAAAGTCTCAAAACACAAAATGTTTCAAGTTTCTGAATGTAGTGGGGTAGATTTACACACGTGGACAAAATTGTTGGTACCCCTTATTTAATGAAAGAAAAACCCACAATGGTCACAGAAATAACTTGAATCTGACACAAGTAATAATATATAAAAATTATATGACAAGCCACAAAGCTTCTGGGAGAATGTCCTATGGACAGATGAGACAAAAATCTAAATTTTTGGCAAGACACATCAGCTCTATGTTCACAGACGGAAAAATGAAGCATATCTTGAAAAGAACACTGTCTCTACTGTGAAACATGGAGGAGGCTCTGTTATGTTCTGGGGCTGCTTTGCTGCATCTGGCACAGGGTGTCTTGAATCTGTGCAGAGTAAAATGAAATCTCAAGATTATCAAGGAATTCTAGAGAGAAATGTGCTGCCCAGTGTCAGAAAGCTTGGTCTCAGTCGCAGATCATGGGTCTTGCAACAGGATAAGGACCCAAAACACACAGCTAAAAACACCCAAGAATGGCTAAGAGGAAAACATTGGACTATTCTGAAGTGGCCTTCTATGAGCCCTGACCTAAATCCTATTGACCATCTTTGGAAGGAGCTGAAACATGCCGTCTGGAAAAGGCACCCTTCAAACCCGAGACAACTGGAGCAGTTTGCTCATGAGGAGTGGGCCAAAATACCTGTTGAGAGGTGCAGAAGTCTCATTGACAGTTGCAGGAATCGTTTGATTGTAGCGATTGCCTCAAAAGGTTGTGCAACAAAATATTAAGTTAAGGGTACCATCATTTCTGTCCAGGCCTGTTTCATGAGTTTTCTTTTTAAAAAAAAATTCTGTTGAAGCATGGTTGAAAAGCAATGTCTGACTTTTATTTGTTCATTTTCATAGAATTTTTATATAATATTAGTTTTGTCAGATTCAAGTAATTTCTATGACCATTGTGGGTTTTTCTTTCATTAAACGAGGGGTACCAACAATTTTGTCCACATGTGTATGAAGACTGGCATTTTGAACATCCTAATAAAGGGCCTGAAAAGAACAAGGCACACCTGATTTATTAAGAGGCTCCCAAAAAGTTATAACAAATGTGTCGATGGGGTACAGTATGTAGAATAGGTCACACATTTGGTGCAAGAAAGGGTTTGTGCCAAATGTGCACCACATTAGAAAACTGATGGAAATGGGATAATGAATTTCCCCCAATGTATTTTGAGACATGTATGAATTCTTTGAATTCTTGAAGCATTTTTTGATGATTACCTGTGGTCTATTTGGAAGTGCATACCCTACAATTTCCTGATTCCTCTTGCTGAGTATTCTTCATTTTATTTCCAGTATTTTCTTGGATTTTGTCTCAACTTTGTCTTCGACTTAGTCATATACAGTATGATATCATATGATGTCATATACAGTCATATGATGTCAGTATGATGTCATATACAGTATATAAGCAGTTGCGTAAGTATTGTGTAGCTGCTGTAGCGGCAGCAGGTAACAGGCCCTATTTACTTACTGATTACCACTCCTACTCACGGCCACCTCTGCTTTCCCTTCTGTCCTCCTGGGGGCCCCAGAAACGTGATATGGGATGAATGGGGCCCCTGGGAGCGCAGAAGGGGAAGTGGAGGCAGCTGTGAGCAGGACCGGAGATCAATAGGTAAGGCCGCGGGCCCATGGCAAGAGTATTTGTTGGGTAAACTCCAACAAATACTGCTATTATCATACTGTGGGGTCCCAATTATAATGATCATAGTCCCAGGAGAGGTGTCAAACATAAAAACCAGTGTTACTCACCTCTCCTGGGCTCTGGCACACTCCCTGCCGTCTTCGGGCCGCTTTAGCGACATCACAGACGTCACAGGGGCCAGGCCACCATCGTGACGCATAATGGAGCTGGGGTAACCCACATCTGTGCAGACATTGAGGTGGGCCGAAAACAGAAGGGACTGCACCAGACCCATGGAGAGGTAAGTAACACTGGTTTTTATGTTTGTCACCTCCCCTAGGCCTCCGATCATTATACTCTGGGGTCTGAAAAGATTAGAATAATAGTTCATGGGTGGTCCACTATGGGACATTACACTTTCAGGAGGGGCCACTTTGGGAAATAATACTGTATGGAGGGGTCACTATGTGACATTATACTGTGTAGAGGGGCCATTATGGGCACACTATACTGTGTGGAGGAGTGCTATAGGACATAATACTGTGTGGAGGAGCCGCCATGGGACTTTATACTGTGTGGAGGGGACGCTATGGGACATTATAGTGTGTGTAAATGGGGAGTTATATGGTGTGGGGGCAAGTCAAAAGTTTGCTATGGAGCACAGTCTTTTCTAGTTACTCCCTTGTTATATTAAGGTTGTGTGGGCTAGAACACTGCATGATACAGAGAAGTGAGTGCTGTAAAGCTTGCAATAGAGCTAGAAAATATTAGTAGGAGAACTACAACACAGCTTGGTCAGATTTAATCAACTACAGGCAGATTAGTTATAGAAATCATACATATGAATGAAGGAGAATATCTGTGCTGTGTTAGCCTGACTGCAGCAGTAAACCAGGCAGACAAAGAACACTTAACCATTTCATTGACAAAAATCTAAATTTCTAAGTCCATCACATTAATCTATACTTTACTACCTGTACTGGTGAAATGCCACTCATGTTGCCACAGTTACCACCACTCAGCCAGACATGTCATGTGGGCTGGTTCATCATATTATTCCATGCCATACTGCCACAGCTACCACCACTTGGCCAGACATGTCCTTGGGCCAAAATATTATTCAATGCTGTACTGCCACTCATGCTGCCACAACTACCACCACTGCCACTACTCAGCCATAGTGCATAGTTTTGGCATAAAAAACAAAAAAACAAAAACCAAAACCATTTGGATTTCACATCTGTTCCCTTATAGGGATAATTTTTAGAATTTTTGATGGCTTTTTTAAAGCCAATTTTTTATCACTTTTCAACTAGGTTTATAGCCACATATTTGTCATATTTGAAATGACAACAAGCCTTTAGCACTTCCAAGTCATCAAAACAGGCTAATGTTTCTATGAAACTATTGCTTTATGCAAAATAACTGCCATGTTTGTTTAAAAAACCATGGGCAAGCAGCTTTCCTCAAAAAAATGGCAGTGTTAGACACTATGTTTTAAGCCAAATTAAGCTGTGTTTCATACTGAACTTGTTTGTCCCAAAGCAAACCTTAGTCCTGAACCATCTGAACCTGAAACAAAATGAAAGGTTCACCAGTTTTAGATGTGAAAGGTTAATAAGTGCAAATACATTTTTTGATAAATGCTAGTGGAGAACATTGTATTCCAGCCAGGTATTACTTGTTTCATTATATTGCTTCTTCCTCCTTAGATTATAATCTATTTTTTTGTTTTGTCATTAAACCATGACTTTTATAGTACAGTACAAGTCTGACTATCCATACTGGAAGTTGTTGGTGCAAACACTGCTCTAGTGTATAGGGCTGATTCAATGCTCATACAGTAGTATTGTCTTTTTAGACAATACTCATCAAATTTAGGCACAAGCTACTAAAGTGAAGACATGTAAATGACATTATGTCCTCTGTACTAGTACATGTTCCCAAAGCCCCAGTGTACTATTTGGCATTGTATTGCATCCTTAACTTACCAGCTATTATCTTATTTTCTGTTGTTAGATAGAGAGCCATTTATTGCAGTATGTAAGATCCTCAATATTTTAGTACAGGTTTTCCATTCTGGTTTGGGAAATCATTTTTCAAACACCTTATTAGGAAGGTCTGAATTAATAGAGATGAGTTACCTGGACCCTCATCATTAATCAATTACTCTAGAAGGCCTAATATGTTTGTGTTTTGCATGGGTAGCTGAATGATTACAATAAGAACTGTGTATTACTTCATTTCCCCTATGGTGGATTTCTTATTCTGGAGGAACCAATGTGTCTATGCATTGTACAGACAGCCTTTGACTTCAATGAAAACTATGTAGCACTTCACCTAGAAAGAAAAAGCATATATTTTCCTTCAGCTTGCCATGCACAGAGAAAACCAAAGTAGGTATTGATGAAACTCCTAAGTAAAAAAGAAGAAAAAAAATCAAGAAGTAAAAATATATTTATTCCAAAATGGTTAAAATCAAGCAGTAAAAAAACAACGCGTTTCAAACTGAGTCACCGGTTCTTAGTCATGATCTAAACACTCTCCAATACTACAATATTAAATATGACTACCTGCCAGGTGTGGAATATCTAATTAATCGTCAACCCAAGACAATGAAGCCTATAATAAAACATATCACACACACAATGGAGGTCTCACTATAAATACATAAAATCATTCTATTATTTAAGACCTTAGGTATTCAAGTATTAAGACACAGAATCCAAAAGGCTTCCCTCACACAGTCAGCCTATTCCCAATCTCCCTCGTGTCTTGAAACCCTATCCCTTTCAATAGCCATAACTTCTAGCATAGTAGTATTGCCTTGATGGCACATTACATAATAGTGTGCTATCTTACATTTGCAGCAGTTATCTGATGTTTATTATGAGGTGTTCAAGGTGGAAGAAAATAGCATTCTTTGACACTGTGTGAGAAATCCCAGTTATCCTTTGGGATCTAGATCACCTGCTATGGATGACTTCCAGCCCTTGCACAAACTATAGTTAAAATTATTATGGGACAGTCAACAACTTAATTTCTTTCAACGAGAAAGTGTAGCATTATGGTGTTTGTGTAATAACTCATATATTGTGACTCCGAGGGAGGGATCAATTAGCATGTTAGATAGTGGACTGTATCAGAGAGAGATTTTTAAAATGTTGGAACCTGTATATCTTTCTCTAGAAGGTGACCATAGTGAAATGATTTGAAAATCCCTGATAGATTTACTGCAGTGGGGCATTGGGTACAGTTTCTGCGCAGCAGGTTGTTCCTTGGCCATTATGTCTGGTATTCCATACTTTTCCCAAGACACACAAAGGTGTCTTTCCCCCACCCTTTAGACCCATTATCTCATATGGTTGGATTCATATTTGTAATCTATAGTTAAGAGAGCTCCACATTTCTTACAAATATACCACTTCAAATCCATATGCTGCCCATATCTGTAGGCTCAGAACAAGAAACCATCACTTCATTATGTGTTTAATGATAATCAAAATAATCTGAGATTTACTTTTCAGCTGGAGCGCATTGTTATATACTTTTTGGATTTAACATTGGAAGTTGATGTTTTATTAGGGTGTGTTACTACTAAAACATATAGAAAACCTATTAGTGGTATTGATATCTTACATGTCAAAAGTTCTCACCCTTATTTCATTAATAATCCGACTGACTGAAGAATATATTCAGTGCAGTGATTATGCGGATATTCAAAAAGAATGCACATCTATTTTAATTGTTATAGAATAAAGAAGATATTGTTAGGATTTTCAGCATGGACTCTCCTCATTGCAGTACTGCTCACTACTTCACAACATGTGAAGCTTTTGCTGGCTCTGTAGCTATAGCTCTAAGACTCTGAGCCAATCAGATCTCTGCATCATTTCCAATCAACAGCTGAGCAGGGATATTTAAAGTCTGTTTAGAACTTCCCAGATGCCTGCTATTGATTAACCCCTTCCCAGCACAGGCATTTTTCAATTTTAGTTTTTGACTCCCAGCCTTCCAAAAACTAAAACATTTTCACTTTTCTGCTCACAAAGCCATATTAGGGCTTAATTTTTGCGAGACAAATTGTACTTTGTGATGTTACCAATTAATATTCCCTACGATGTACTGGGAAGCAAATTTCTCATGGCTTTGTTTTTAGGGCATTCACTGTGCAGCCAAAATGACATGTCACCTGGGTCAGTAAAATTCCAAAGATACCAAATTGTTTTTTGTATTGTTTAACCCCTTAAAAAAAACTTGAAAACATTTTCTTGAAGTTGCCATTTTCTGACTTCTGTAACTATTTTATATTTCCATGTATGGGGATGCATAAGGCGTCTTTTTTGGGGGGGCTATATGTGCTTTTTTATTTCTACCAATTTGGGGAATGCCTATTGCTTTGATCACTTTTTATCCAAATTTTTATGGGTGGTAAAACAAAGAAAAAATTGCGGTTCAGCTCTTTATTCTTTTTCCCCCGCTACGTTGTTTACCACATTGGAAAAATATGTTTATAAGTTTATAGAGTGGGCAATTTCAGACACAGGGATACCTAATGTGTACGTGTTTCACTTTATTTTATTTTTTTACTTTTATATGTTTTCTAAGGAAAGGAGGGTGATTTGAATTTTTAATTCTTTATATATATTTTTTTACTGTAATTATTAGACCCCCTAGGGATCTTGAACCCCAGGGTTCTGATCACTAATACAATGCATTGCAATGCATTGTAAAATTGCAGCACTGTATTAAAGGCTGTATAGAGCCTTCAATAAGCTCCCCTGGCTGTATGGAATTGGAATCTTCCCCAAAATGGCAGTGCTGATTGTGAGCATTGCCGCAAGTTCTCCACTGTACATATAATACAGTGGAAACCTGGCGACTATGGTGGCCACTCAGCTCCTGAGCAGTCGCCATATTTAAATACCCAACATCTGTATTACTACTATGGAGGATGTTGGGAAAGGGTTAATTGTTGTGTTCACTACATATCTGGTTGTTTTCTGTATTCTTGGCGACTGACCTTGACTTATTCACTGCATATCCGCTTGCTTACTGATTTGACTTTTACTGTGAACTCTCAGATTTGACCTCAACTTTGGATATTCTGTACTCTCCTGGTTTGACCTTATTTTGTGTTTCCATTTCTGTTTTTAGTTTTCAGTTGCATCTATTTTTTTACATTAGCTACTGGTCTGATAAACTGGGTCCTGATCCAGCCAAGTCCATACGGCCTTGCGGCAGGCTCTTGTGAATATGGCAGTGTAGCATTAAACTTTATCAGCCAGAGCAGTATGAAATTTAGGTAGCTTGTTCTACTGCTGTTATCTTCTAGTTCCTGCAGTTTCAAAATTGCTTTAAAGGAAATTTCATAACAGACATTTTTTAAGCAAAGTGCTGGATTTTTATGTACATTCTTCTTAGAAGTCTTTCACCTCCCCTGTAATGGTGATGTAGAGAAACTGATTGCTTGGGATCCTAGCAGCATAGTACCCAGCATTTAGATTTTTTTAATCTACACCTTCAGTTTTCTTTTCTGGTTTAAACTCTAGGTTCTACCAAAAAAGGCAGTCTGCTTAGCAAATTTAGTTTGCCACGAGTGAATGTAAATTGGAGGATTGTTGAATATCTAGCTTTCTTTTTCTAGATTTGTATGTTTAGTATCTTACTCCCATGCTTTTATGATGTGTGCGCTTTCTATAATGAGGAAGTACGATATGGTACAGTGTTGCTTCTCTATGCTTGGACTCTGCACATCTTTTCTACAGTTCTTTCTGCTTAAAATACTATGACAATGACAATAACCAAAGACACTAACAGGTCTATTCATCAAAGTCATAAAACCATGAGATAAAATTTGCATGTTGATTCCCAGTCAGCTCACATGTATTTTTCATCAAAGTGAGCTGTGAATATTTACGCGCATGGGTAAGTGTGATAATTTTCTTAACAAATGTGTAACTATTTATGTATGAGGTTTGTGTTTAAGCCAACTTAAAGCAAAATAATGAATTCAAAAATATATACACATATGATAAACACTAAAGGAAGCTCAAAAATAACATTATTATGCAATGCAGTGCATACTTTTTATGTAAGGCACTGGAAATCTTCTTTGGTCAGATTTATAAAATTATACTGTACATTTGTGGTGGCTAGTGTACCTCTAACTGCATTGTCCAGGCACTAATTCAAGTGACTGATAGGTCCCTCACTGTCTCTATCCAAGCGGTATCCTATTTAACTACTGGCCAAATCTCCCACAGGTACAGTACAGTGCATGGATGCTGCATTGTGCCTGAGGGAGATTTGTCCAGCAGTTAGATAGGGTACCGCTCAAACAGAGGCAGTGTTGGACCTGTCAATCAAGACTCACAAGATGTCATTTAACACCTAGACAGTATGACTGGAGGCAGCTGCTCATCACCCCCTAGGACTAGGTAAAGATGCCCCCCCCCCTCCTCATGGCTAGATAAGCTTAATTTGCATAGGATTATAGGGGGCATTAAAAAAAAAAAAGTCTTAAAAATTTAGTTTTCAGTAAAAGGACACTCAAAAAAAAGTGATGTCAGTTTACGGTCCCTTTAAGGCATGTTATAAAAACAGGGTATCATATGCACTTTGCATTAGAGGAAATACTTTATTCCAGTACATTTAATTATTGACATCTTTTTAATCTCCAGAAGGAAATATTTTCGAATACTTTGTTATGCCATATATATATCTTGCATTAGCTCAGTCATTAAATGTTTCTCTCTCAAGATTTAAAGGGAACCCTCACCCAAAACACATTTTGCATTTAAAAATCCATTAAAATTATTTTTATCATGAGGAAAATTTTTAAACTCATTTTTCTGGAGTCTGCATTGCTGTAATATGCTGCAAATTTATCAAATGTTACATGAAGTTTGATACTACATCTAGGGCATTTATAAGTCTAACATGTTTGTCCTAAGACATTACTCCACTTTTTAAGTTACTCCTTTGCTGGACATTTTTTTATGACTTTTTAAAAAAAATGCAATTGATCAATTTAGTGTACAGACAACTAGATGGGGTAACTATATCCATTTTCCCAGCCAAGTAGAAAATGTCACAACATTTTTGCACAAATAAGTACAAAAAAATTGCACGTCCTAGGGCTTGATATATAAACCCATAAGTGGCAAACCTTTATTTATTCTTCTTGCCGTTTGAATCAATATGTCTGTATATAACATAGTGAGCTATTGTAGCAGCAATGTGAATCATTCTTTAGTGACACACCTTCTTTACTTGAGCTTATGGAGATGGACATGAACAGAAACTCTTTTCATAGTTACTGTGGATGATTAGACGTCTCCTGTCGCACAGAAGATGATGATGAAAAAGATGGCTGCTTATCCTCCCTGACTGTATACTTATGGACTGTTAGCTTATTTAGGAGACTATAGAGGGGAGGATAATCAAAGAGAGAGAGACAGAGCGAGAGAGAGAGAGAGAGAGAGAGAGAGAGAGACTGACTGAAATGTAAAATTCAAGAAGTTTGCTCATTTGGTATTAGGAGTGCTAGATTGCAGGAAAAACAGTGAATAGAAGAAGTACAGGATATTACTGACAATCAATCTATGCACAGTTAAATATAGTACAACTACCATTGGATTAAATATTGAATTGCATGTTTGGGTTAGCATAATCAACCATATCAAATCTATCTGGAATTGAAGATCAGCTTTCTAACATATTTCTTGCATCCTAAATAAGAGTTTATAATAATACATTTGCAGAATCCACTACAGAATCTCCATGTGTTCTTTGGGATTTTGGAATTGACTGTGCTCTTGATTCACCATTAATTTTACCATTTCTGCAACATTATGAGTATGCTGCAGATTTGGAATTGACATTCTCAAAATCCCATCCCTGTGCAATACACTGGAATTTGTGTATTTCCTCTGTAGAATCTGCAAATTGCCATATCTGATCTCACTCTAAGGATTATCTATAAGAGCATAGCCCTTCCCCAAGACAGCTGATAACCTGCCTTCAATACCTGGATCTGTCTGAAATTTATAATATGGGCCTGAGTTCTGAGTAATAAAATATATTATATACTTTCAAATAATATTTGCAACATTATACTAATATATTCTTGTTGCTTACAAGAATATGTTGACTGCTGTTCCCAATGTAAAGTGCTGCTCTCCATGGTCCTGAAATCAACCTGGTTGTTAGCGAAGAGTGTCTGTATTCCGTGTTGTGACAACATACACTATACAGCAATTGTAGCTGAAATGATTTCTTTATTGTGTGTGCTATCATAAGTTAAAGGGTACATTCTACCAAAAATGTCAAAGTTACAGTTCAGAAATTCATATACAGATATATATATATATATATATATATCTTGTGAGAATGTGACAGGCAGAGTGCTGGAATCACGGTATATCTCCCCCAGGTTTCTGACATATGTCTGGTCCAGGGCCGGTCTTGTATAGGTCTCAGCTCCAGGTGTAGGTCCTAAGGCTCGTTACTGGGCCATAAACGGCCTCAGAGCCTGCACTTCAGGGCAGATCCTGGCAGTGAGAGGTGGTATCTGGGTCTGTCCTGCTACCCTAAGTCTGGTGAGACTATTTTGCGCTATGCTGTTTGTTCGTGTGGCTGGTAGTAAGCTACACATATAGATAGTTTTTGTACTGTTTAGTTTAGAGCTCGGACGAGCAGGAATTTAGTTTGTTTCCTTTTGCCTGAAGTTAAGGCTGTATTTTATTTTGCTCTTTTTGTGCCTGTTTTTGCTGTTTTTTTTAAATAAAACTGTTTTGCTACAGTTTTGTGTCCCTGTCTCTGACTGGTTGGGTCTGCCCCACGGCTGCTACCGAGCTACCTTCCCCACTATATATATATATTTACACACGTATTCATAAGTGCATATATTTACACATTAAAAATGTCCAAGTAGTCAAGCACATTGGAAGATCCTTAGTAGTGACCATTACTGCATATGCTGAAGTACTCTTAAGTGGACCTTAAGTACGATCTCTGCTATATTATATACCATATGTTTTGAGGTTCACAGGAGTATTGCAGCATGCACAGTTAGGATTAGTGTACACAAAGGCATTTTATAACGTAAAATGGTTCAGGTTTCTGGATAACTGGATCATAGACAAGGTTTGACTGATCAACCAGAGTGCCAGGTGGTTACATGCTCTGTGATAAAAAATGGGCCTCAAAAATCCTGCAGTGGGCAACACCACTTGGATCTACTTTTGGCTTTTACTGGAGTATACTGTATGTATACTTATACACTTATATCAACATTTCATGTCCTGTTTCCCAAAAAGTCTTAGTGACAATCAGTACAACTATCTTGAAGATTGTGAACAAATGTCTTAGGTGAAACAATGATTTGAAAGAGACTGAACACAACATATTTGGTTTGAGTGTCACTACCCTGAAAAGTGTCATTTTTTTTGAAAACGCCAGTGATTTTAATGAGGTGGGAGACTACTGGAGAAAGAAGGAAGAGGTAATGACATGCAAATTGGAACGGCTAGAAGATGGATCACTGCTATCCAATGACATTTTCTATTTTGATGTGAAACGGCTGGTAGTTGTAAGCGATTTATCTCTAGAAGTCAGCACCTAGAGAGTTACTTACATAGGCTTCTCTGTGTAAAACATGGGAAGATTAGATTCTCGGATCACAGTCAAGAATTGTATAATCTGATCTCGAAGCACTGTTAATTTACTATTGCTAAGCAACAAGTAACTAGTGATATGTGTGCTCCATGTAGATTAAACAGATTTACTGATTTATAAAACTGAAGAACCCAGCATTACATGGACAGGCCATTCATTTCAATGGGCACCATGTGATGCTTCATTTCTTCTGTAATGGCACTGCAGAAAAATTGCTGTCAGGTTTCCTTCAATAATACAACTGATCACTAAAGATCCTATCAATACTACTTGTGATCATCTTATGTTAAGGGGTTTTATCTAACAATAAAGACTTGTCAAAAGTGGACAAACCCCTTTAACCCTACTGTACATGAAAGTGTTTTATTTGCACTGCTTTAACTCTAGAGTCATCACAAAGTAAGGGCCCAATATTCAGGGAAAATACAGGTAACAAACATTTCTAGGAGTGCTCATTCCTGATCATTTCCCTGTGTAATTGTGCTGCAGATCAGCTGACCAGCAAGCTATCATAGCGATCATTCTTTCTCCATTAACTTGGCATAGGCCTGTGTAATATAGCAATGCAAAGGAGTGCTAATTGAATTGTAAATTGTTGATTGGTGCTCATCCTTCCTAGCACTCAGGCAATGTAATAAAGGACTAAATCAACATTTCAGGCCAGGATGGTTGTTCTTTATGAAGTCCCTCTTGCACTTGACAATAACACTGAAGCTGAAACAAATAAGTGCATTATCTTTACATATTCTCGAATCTGTGCTGTTCAGCTTTTGACCTCTTGGACTATTCCTGGGTTTGTGACACTGTGACCTGTTCGAGACATGCACTAGAAAAAAGCTAACTGTAACTTATTAGGATGCAGCGATAGTCCTTAATTTATTCATCTCTAATATAAAGAAGTAAATCCAGTAATCCATAGTGGTGCGAGAAATAGGGGGTCTACCGTCTTTGATTGGATTGATTGATTGATTGGAAGACTTTAGCAGTGTTCTTTTTTATTCTATTTTTTATAACAATGGCTTGTATGAAATACATGTATAGGAAAGATTTGTGAGCTCTAATAAACTTGATTATGTAATGAGACATTGTATTAATTAAACCTAAACCTAAATTAATTCACCAGACTATAGGTAAGCATAAGATACTTCAGAGTTCTAATTCTACTATAATACATGCCCAATAGCTTCATGACGCATTAAGCTCTAGTAGCTTGCATTATTTATTTATCAGATAAATTGGAAAAGATGATAATAATACATTAAAATATATTTAATTACTTGCTGAAATTTTGAAAAGGCACAAAATAATTAACTTAAAATATGCACAAATTTAATACATTAAATAAACAAAAACGAGAACTAAAAAAGTAATTGCAGTACATCAAAACCTAGAGAATAGTTGTTAGTGTGAAAAGAAATGTCATATAAATAAAAGTAGATAGATAGATAGATAGATAGATAGATAGATAGATAGATAGACAGAGTAGATTTCATGTGAGACGCAGTCAACCAGCAAAATATGAATCTGGCTTCATTTATGACTTACTGTATGTCAGAATATCATTGCCTTCAGTATACCTTTCTAAAATCATGCTGCTTCTGAACAAGTGATGCTATCAATATGATATGGATAAACTGAGATTATACCAAAGGTTTTTGAATATCATCAATTTTATGGTTCTAGGAGGTCCCAGGACAGACCTGTCACTATAGTTTAAGTTAAAATGGAGAATATCTGCCCAGAAAAATAGATCTATGTTCCAGTGCAGTAACAGCTGCACTGGGCCACAATCCAGACCAGACAGGTGGGCACCACTGTCCTGACCAATGCCAAGATTTGCTAATGCCTGATGCTGGCCACGTCTTCCCTGCCGCAATCAATTATCACAGTATGATATAAGCTTCCAATAATAATAACTCAAACACAGTATTGTAGCCACTTGCAGATATTCTATGTGTAGAAACACTTTAAAGTCATAGGTATATAAGCTAAAATATACTTTACAAATGATCTACAATTTAATTGTTTTTGCCTTTGTTTTTTGTGATTCACAAATTAATGCTGAAATATGACCTTTAACTTCATCGTCATTTATTACTGGCATGTAACATTGTCAAAGATTGGAGAAAGACAATGACATTGGAAATATAATACAAAAAGCATCCTTATGTTTGTTTTTGTGCAAACCTTACAAAGGCTGGAACATTGAATGTCAAACATAGAAAAAGGTAATTTATTTTACGCATAAATACATGCTTTATCATAGTCTCAAGGCTATAATGATAAATGTAGGGCTACTTTTACAACTAGGTAGATTATTTAGGCAATGTATTTTAGTGCATGTAAGCAACAGCATTCCAGATTAATTCTCTCTTATGTATTTGGTATGATTTTACTTTTTAAAACATTGATGGCAAAAAAAGTGTTAAGTGTGTTTAAGAAAAACCTATATTCTAAGGATATGGTTATAATAAAAGAATGAAGTGAAATTGTCTTCAGCACTTACCACTTCTCTTCTCCTTTTATCACTTTCCATACAAGACTTGGGCGTTTTAAATGTGTTTGCATATGTAAAAAAAAGAGGTCCACTGTTTAGAGATCTGATATCATATGGTAATTGGTAATTTAAGGAAATCCATTGAGCAAGAGTACATGTTTCTTGCAATAGAAATCAAGGGATTGGTAACTGCTATACACCTCTGGGAGCATTGTCTTATGGTTATTCAAAAGTTGTCATCTAATATATGGTACCTCAAGTGCTACAAACACATACTGTTGTAACCAATGAGCAATGGGGATGGATAACACTAGGAATCTGGTAAGCAGACTACAAAGTTAGTCACAATTTTATGAACAGGAGAGACTATTAATTTGGCTAGTAATTCTAATGTTAGCACTGTCCAACGTTGAAGTACATGGGCTATGCTAGCTGCAGAGACCTCTGGGGGTTACATTCCTTTCAGCTAAAAATAAGACAGAAAACGCAGGCTGATTGATAACTGGAAAAATATGGGCTGGGCTTACAGGTCTCAACTCTTTCTATACCATGCAAATGAGTTGTTCGTGAGGGTCTTTTCCCAGCAGACATGGCTTATGGATATGGATGGACCCCCACTCACTAGCAAAGTGACCTAAACAGTAAACTTATGATCTAAATAAAGACACATTTTTGGGTGTTAAATGGCCACAGCTTTATTTAAAGCCACATGATTACAACAATCACAGTAGGAATCACGTGAGATGCTAGGGAAGTATCTAATGGGATTCACAGATACCATGAGATTCCCCACCTACCTGACATACAGCAATCAGTCAAACAGCAATCAAGGAGAAGTAAGCTCTGGCTTGCCATTCTGGCAAAGTCAGTCCACAAGGGCACCAATGACCAAACTTAACATCCTCACTCCTGTGCTGAACAGCCAAATAACATTACCTTTACCACAGTTATGCTGGGCACCAACACTCACCTTGTTCACCACCATTAATTTTATCAACTTCTATTAATTAAAATTAGCTAGAAGTTACCTGCAACTTCCACCTGACTCCCCAACCACAACATTATAACTTTGACCATTTGACCATCAATAGGCCCAAGAGGATTTTATAAATGATAAAGAACCATGTCTAAAGGTCTGTCCATCCTCTCGGCTGTTTGTTTAATGTAATCATTTAACCATCTTTATTATTTTTTTTAATATACTATAGAGAAAAACTACAGATAAGTTAAATATATAATACATAAAGCAATGCAATCAGAGTAATCAGTTTAAGAAAATATTGAATAAACATTGTACAGTAAAAGCAAGGTATAGGACGGAAGGGCAGGAAACGTTTCTGCCAATTCTTCTGGTGAGATAAAGAGGAAAAGACAGTGAGACAGGAAGTTACATCTCTTTATAAAGCCCATCCTCTACACTTTAACCACCATTCTCACGGACTCCTTCTTCTAGGGAAACCACCTCATACTAAATCCATGAAATTAAATATAGCGAACAATTATTCCAGGAGTTGTTAGAATTGTTTCTGCTTATGTGCATTTCCTTGCAACCACAATCTTCTAAACCCCCACATCACTAAATAATGTCATCTAAAGCTGGTTCCACAAGTATGACAATGATTTTGGAATAAATTCAAAGCAAGGTTCGTGAAACATTATTTGTAAAATACACTGTATATTCAGTGTATTCTGAGGACAAAGCAGTTTGCAGCTTTAAAATGTCAATGTAATGACCGATGGATTCTAAAACTGGAGTAAAGTTTCTGTTTATTTTCTTATTTTTATTGCCAGATTCTACATTATTCTTGACATAATATTGGACAATGTTTACGTATAAAGTTATTACTAAGTTTTTTTTGTTTTGCATTTATGGTCACATAATATTCATATTATGTTTTCTATTTCATTAAAAACATAAATTATACTTTTAGATGACTGGAACTATATAAGTCATTTATTTGGCCTTATTATTATTAAGCTTACTTATATAGCACCATCATATTCCGCAGCGCTTTTACAGGCATGGTCATTTATCTAATTTCTTGTTATAATAGAATTAGTGGAAGAGTGAAGAAATCAGGCGATACCTTTTAGAGGCTAACTGAGTATATTTATAAGTAAGCTTTCAGGAGTACTCGCTCCCTTCATCAGACATGGTGTGATACAAGAACTGAAAATTAACAGATTTTTATACACATGGTTTTCAAAGCATTTTAGAGTCCTTAAAAAAAATTGCAATCTAAGTAGAGAAGTTATTTACAACAGGTCAAAAAAACAGTCTGGAAACTTGTGGTGCGTGACGGAGGAATCAGTAATTCTTGCTGTTATCTGTTTGCTATCAGGTGGTGATTTGTGTCCCTCACAAGTCATACATAGTGTGATTTGAAGCTGGCATGAATATTGAGTTCAGTTCATGGTTCAAACATAGTGTGACATGAAGCTGGCATGAATATTAAGTCCAAATTGCAGAGTTTGAAATTTTTGCATAAATTTGTACTCCATTTCTTTCCTTTTCTCCTGTGTCTTAAAATGTCCCATTAAAACCACAACCCGCAAATCTTCAACAGAGTGGTTTTCTCCGGAGAAATGTGCGGCCGGAGAAAACCACTCTATTGAAGATTTGCGGGTTGTGGTTTTAATGGGACATTTTAAGACACAGGAGAAAAGGAAAGAAATGGAGTACAAATTTATGCAAAAATTTCAAACTCTGCAATTTGGACTTAATATTCATGCCAGCTTCATGTCACACTATGTTTGAACCATGAACTGAACTCAATATTCATGCCAGCTTCAAATCACACTATGTATGACTTGTGAGGGACACAAATCACCACCTGATAGCAAACAGATAACAGCAAGAATTACTGATTCCTCCGTCACGCACCACAAGTTTCCAGACTGTTTTTTTGACCTGTTGTAAATAACTTCTCTACTTAGATTGCAATTTTTTTTAAGGACTCTAAAATGCTTTGAAAACCATGTGTATAAAAATCTGTTAATTTTCAGTTCTTGTATCACACCATGTCTGATGAAGGGAGCGAGTACTCCTGAAAGCTTACTTATAAATATACTCAGTTAGCCTCTAAAAGGTATTGCCTGATTTCTTCACTCTTCCACTACTTTCAATGGCTAACACGGTACAACATTATACTACTATAATAGAATTATTCATTCTAATTATATGTCAATACAATAATTTATTTTGTCAATTATAAAGATCTTTGCTCCTGCTGTAATGGAGGTAAAAAAAATATAAATGAAACAATAAAACACACAGGGCAAAGTTTATATACAACCTCAGACATGTATGAATGTGTATGAAAAGCTAAGTAACCCTCTGTGTTAGCAGCTTCTAAAATGCGACACATAAAGACCATCTGTTAAATTACAAAAAAGGACTCCTATGACCCCATGTGACCCTGTCCATGGGAGATCATAAATCACACCCAGATCACATTATTTGTGCACAAACACAGGTCACAACACTCTGTGTAATAGAAAACTGAAACATGGCATTCTAGTGATACAGTGTACAGTATGAATAACATTACAACTAAGTCATAGTATGTTTTTGAAGCACAATCTGGTTATATTTTAGACAATTTTCTAATTTTACTTTAACACATTCTTTAAAAGGATTGTGCTGTTAAGGACACTTGTTTACTAACCACAGGTGCGGATAAGTATTCGATTGCTGGCCGTCCGACCACTGCGTTCCCTAGCAATCAAGAGAATGGGGGACTAAAAGGCCCTCGAACTTAGCCCTCTTTGGGAAGAGCACCAGTGCTCTTGCATGACCGATACTTAATTCACTTCTAAGGGGCTGCTGGGACTGTAATCTGCAAAACTCACAGACCTAGGCCAGTAAATGGAACTCTGGTCACACAAGCACACTGGCTCTCCATTCTTAAGGAAGCTTTAGGGGGACGAACCACCAGATAGGGTATAAGTGTCTTTAACAGCACAACCCCTTTAAGTTACACTTTGGTAATATTGGGGTTTGAATACAAAATGTCTATATCAGCAATAGCTTTTTCACAAATACTATGATATTAGCATATTAGATCCTGTATGTTCCAATATAGAGAAGAAACTTAACTTTATACTACACATTTGCATTATACTAGTGAAGAACTGAAATATACAGCTTGCACAGTATGTCCTTGTGAAATGCTGAGGAGATACAGAACTGCATACAAGTCAGGTGTGGAAAATCTGCTGCAAAGTAAGAATTTTTTCAAAAATAGAAAAGTTAATGTTGTAAGTGTTTATTTTTGTCAATGAAGAAAAGAGAAAACTAAATCAAATCAATATTTCGTGTGACCATCCTTTGCCTTCAAAAAATAGCATCAATTCTTCTAGGTACACTTTCACACAATTTTTGAAGTATCTTAGCAGGAAGGTTGTTCAAAACATCTTGGAGAACTAACCACACATTTTCTGTGGATGTAGGCTTGTTCAGACTCATAGCTGTTGATGTCAGGGCTTGGTGGGGGCCATATCTCTACTTCCAGGACTCCTCCTCCAAATGGTGGCCATTCCAAATATTCATTTGATTTAGATTTCTTTTGAGCACATCCTTAGCTTCACAGGTCAGTGATATTATGTTCATTCATCATATGGTCTGTGTGCTGCTCAGTCCCATTCAAGTTAACGAGCTTCAATAACATTCACGGTCCCTATGCAATGTGCACCACCATGCTTGGTAGTCAATGAAGAGGCTGCAGCATTCACCAAAACACCCCTCCCTGCAGACTATCAAATACATGTTTTCGCCTGCACACTGGCTGAAGTAAAGCTGCGAGTATATGCAGCTGTGCTTTAACCAGTGATAGATCCAGGTGGGCTACAGACATGGTCTTGGTCTTATTTTAAAACAAGGCCATAAGAAACATATTTTGAATAATCTCTTATATGTATAAAAATGAGTTTCTGTCTGTCTGTCTGTCTGTTCTTTATGCACGACCAAACGACTGGACCGATCCTCACCAAATTTGACACACATGTACATCAGATGTCCGGGAATATTTTAGACTGGGTCTCAGCTCTAAAGGATGTACTGTTCCTGAGATATAGTATTCCCAAAAAATGACCAGCATTAGCTAATACAAGCCTGCAAGTCTTTCACTCATATTCCAACTGCCATACACACGGTCACATGTTCCTTATCAGCCAATAGAAGCTCGCAGGAGCTTAGTCGCCTCAGGCACACAGGTTTCCATAGCAACCAAGCTATTTAATGACCTGTATTAGTCAATAGCAGTTCGCAGGTCCTTAAATATTCAGTCATATCACATGTATCAGCCAATATAAGTTCACATTTAATTTACCAGGTTTCCATAACAACACACCCTTAAATAGACTGTACCTATACTGGACTCAGTGGCGTAACTAGGAATGGCTGGGCCCCAAGGCAAACATTTGACATGGGACCCCCCCAGCAAACGCCCCCCCACGCACAAACTGCATTCCTACACACACTATTATGCCACATAGTGGCCCCTGCACACACTACTATGCCCCATAGTTGTCCTTGCACACACTATTCTGCCCCATAGTGGCCCCTGCACACAGTATTATGCCCCATAGTGGCCCCTTCATATAGTATTATGCACACTCCCCGCTACCTCTTCAATGTTGGACCAGATGTCACATGAGCCAGGCATGCATCGCAACGCATAATGATATTGGACTGGCCCACCGACATCTGGGACGTCACCAAGGAGGCCCGAAGCCTGCTGGAGCGCAGGAGAGGTAAGTAACAGTGTTTTATGTTCCCTCAATTCCTCGGGGCCTCCGATCATTATACTCTGGGGTCTGAAAAGACCCCAGAATATAATGATACCAGTGTTTGTGGGGTTCACGGCCCACAGGCCTTACTTACCGATCCCCGCTCCTGCTCACAGGTGCCTCCGCAGAAGGTGAAGCACAGGCGGCCGTGAGCAGGAGCGGGGATCGGTTAGTAAATAGGGCCCGTTACCTGCTGGTGTTACACCAACAGGTAACAGCCTATTAAAAAAAAAAAAAAAAAACATCAGGGGCCTGCCGGGACCCCTAATGTCCCGGGCCCTGTGGCAGCTGCATACCACTTCTACCCCAGTATTTACGCCACTGACTGGACTGCCATACTGGATTTCAGCATTCTTATAAATTGAAACGTTTTTAAACTACTCATGCCCCCTGCAGCAAAATGCATGGCTGCTGCTCAAGGTAATGAAAACTCTCAGCAGACTCAAGCCCATCTACAATCTGACAAGGTATGTCACAGACAACAGCGAGCTGGTGAAACAACCCAGCAGACCCAAGCCCGTCTCCAATCTGACAAGGCATTATCAGCCACATGCACACAGCTGCACTCCATGTTTCCATAACAACCCAGCCATTTTTCTTCAATGCTGTGGGTCAGCATTAAAGGGGCAGGGCGCTGTGGATGATACTGTTACACAAGGTCACATACACACAGCTTTACTCCAGGTTTTCCATAACAACCGATCGCAGGTCTTTCACTGATATCCAAACTGAGATGCACATGATCACATGACGCTTATGGACCAATGGAAAACTCACAGGTTTTTCAGGCTTGACATACACACAGCTTTATACCAGGTTTCCATAGCAACCAAGCTATTTATGACCTGTATGAGTCAATAGCAGTTCGCAGGTCCTTAAATATTCAGTCATATGAAGTGCATCAGCCAATATAAGTTCACATTTCATTTACCAGGTTTTCATAGCAACACAGCCATAAATAGACTATACCTATACTGGACTGCCATACTGGATGTCAAGTATAAAACTGGCTAATTCTTATGGGGCCACTACACAAACAAAAAATGAAATGTACCCGTGCGAAGCCAGGTCTTTCTGTTAGTATATTATAAAACAATACCAAGATTGCAGCTTTAGCCCCACTGTTCTGGAGTTAGAGCCATTTCAAGTGGCTATCTCTGCAGTTTCTCTGAATATATCCTGCTCTGGGTAAACTGAAATGTACCTAACTCAAAGCACAAGTAAGCTTCATTCAGAACTGTGGGAAGGTTAAATTGCTGACTCTGGGTGTAAGAGTCCAGTATGTGGTCATATTAATATATACTATATATATATATATATATATATATATATATATATATATATATTAGTAATTAAAAGATGGGGCATGTGCTATATTGTCTGTGCAGCATCAAGCCTTTGATGGCAGCAAAACTATAAATATTATATACTGTTTATATATATTATGTAGTAAAATGATAGAACATTACAGCAAAACATATAAGAAAAAATGAAGGTGCAAGCCTAAAAACCCTAGTTCTGGGTCCATCAAACCAGCTTTAAAGCCCATAAACCACCAGCATGTCCTTATTCTCCTGGGGTATAAGATCCCAAAACTGGCAGGCTTAGTCGCATTTGTCTGTATTTAATAAATTTAAATTTGGCGAAGTTGAGTTTCAGACGCATCTCTGGCAGTTCTGAGCACATGCTTATTGGGCCAGTTAGAGAAAGATAAACCTTGCTGAACTGCACCTGCTCATTGAAGAGAGGTGTAATGTCCTCTGCTTCAACTGCGCATTGCTCATCAATAAGAGATCAGTGGGGGTCCAATACTCAGGACCCACTGAGACCAGATGTTTGAAGGAGCATCACTTGAATGAGCCCTATGACCTCTTCATACATCAGTGCTTCTCAAATTGTGAGGTGGGCCTCATTGGTGAGGTGTGGCTCACTGACTGGTAACGCACAGGACCCTGCCATTGTCAGGTTTGGCACAAAGCAGGGACTCTAAAGTAGAAACTGCACTGATAATGCCAGCTTTGTATTATTAGTGAAGTCTCTATAGCTAGGACCTGTAATGGCATCATCATCAAGAGTCCACACTTTATTTATCCAGGAGCATTTCAGCCAGAGTCTGCAGGCTGAAATATCTAATCTGAAGAAAAAGTCATCTTAGACTAGTACTGGAATTAGGAGGTTCTTCTCTTATCACCTTTGTTTGTTGTGGGGATGCTCCAGACAGGAAGGGAGGGGTGGAATTGGGTAAAGATGAATTGCAAGTGTGGAAATAATCCTGTTCTTTGCTGTTTGGCAAAGTATTTTGTGCTGCATGGTTTAGGTACTGGTGCTAATAGGGTGAAATTCTGTGCTGCACTATGATGTTTGACATGTCTGGGGAGATATTTTCTGCTTTGTTCTGATATTTGGCACTGCTGGGGACTTATTTTGTGCTGCAGTTTAAGATTTGGTGTTGCTAGGGTATTGTGTGTACTGCACTATGGTATTTAGTTGCCACTGGTGAAGATATCATGTTGGCTGCACAGTGGCTTGTATTTGCTGATCTGTAGTAGTATTTATTTACTGGTGAGGCCTCGACAAGATGGCAGATTGGAGAGGCCCAAGTCAAAAAAGTTTGAGAAGCCCTGGTTGACATAGCACACCGTTTCATAGCAGCCATGTGATGTAACTATAGCCTTGCCCTGTTCCCTTCTGTGGGAGGAGGCTGTAATCACATTGCACAGTGGCTATGAAACAGACAGCGTACAATGTAAACATAGAGGAGGTCATGGTATTTCCAATTCCCCTTCAAATAGGCATTCACCTGCGTTCCCTGGTGTCAGACCCCCACTCACTTCTTATATCCTGAGGTCATCAATAAAAAAAGAACTGGACAGCCCCTTTAAATAATGTACTTGACATAAAGCAGTGTACACAGACTTTGAACTCATTCAGCATGCCTATACAGATCACCTATGCAGTGTCCCATTTTTCTCTTCCTGTAAACAGTGCTGCAGTTCACATTAGAAGTTTCCTTTGTACTCAGATTATTCCTTCCAGCACCTTTCCTACCTGTGCAAGGAGAGGATAGAAGTGCAGCACACAATTCTCTTCCTGCTCACCCTTTTTCTCCTTATTCCTTGAGCTAGAGGATTCAAGACTCCACCTCCTATGGGATTGTAAACCAGTAGGAGGCAACATCACTGCTTAATGCTGCCACCTACTGAACAAAGTAAAATTTAGAGGAGACATAGTTGTTATAACTTTTCCACAGCAGCTCCTTCTTCTAGGCCCCTGCACAACGGGATGCATAGATGGTTTGTCTACCCTGTCTATATTGAATTCAACATATCCATAGCACTATTCTTCTTAAACTTCTCTCCATGTCACTCCATGCTGGATGTCTGTGCACTAAGAACTGCTGCTTTTACCTCTTGTCTTCTTTACCTGTACTCCCTCTCTGCTCTTTTTGTATAGAAGGCACCAACCACACAACGGAGGCGCCCCCCCCCCCCCCCCCCCCCCCCCCCCCCCCCAAAACAAACACCCCCCTCTTATTATTTTTCCCCCCCCAAAAAACTCTCTCTTTTATTTCAGGATTTTTTTTTTTTTTAAAAAAAAAATATTCATATTTATAAAACAAAAAAAAAAAAATTATTTTTTTAAAACATAACACAAAACATACCCACCCAACACACAAAACCACCCACACAAAACAACTATCAAAAAAAACTACCTCCCCCCCCCAACCACCCCCCCCCAGGCGGGGGGCTCGCCCCCCCCCACCAAAAAAAAACCCCACCCCCCAACACCAAAAAAAAAAATTTTTTTTTTTATAAATTTTTAAAGGCTTATTTAAGGTAAAAAACACCGGCCTAAAGACAAGCAAAATATACAATATAGCATGAACAATTTCAAGGCAAATGCTGCAATGGTTTCTACTTTTACTCTGTCCACTTCTGCAGTATGGACACTGAATGACAATATACTCAAAACTATCCCTAACTGACCCTGACTTCACATTTGGGTGCACCCCCTTTTCCCCAGTGGTCCAGGTGGACCGCTTACAGTCTGTAGAGCGCGCGGTGGGGCCCAAAGTCGTTCCTTTCTTTTATAGCGAAACGTCCTCTCCTCACGGTTATCAGGATCTTGGGAGAAATGAAGTCCTCTTTAACAGGGAAACCCAATGAATGCAATGTAATCCAACAGCAGATTCCACTCAGCACACTGACAGTCCTGCCGAATCCATACACTGAGCTGGGATGTAAAGCGGGATTTAGCAGGTGCCGTCCAGTACATCAACAGCACTGCGAGTCTCTATCTGTGGTATCCATATACACAGTCACAATGTCAGTCTCACTGATCAGCCACTGAGCACAGTTCCTTTCACGTGGACTCACTAGTCCTGTTGTCTCTTTACACTCTGTTTGTCTCTGGACCAAGATACAGCTTAGCTGTACAGAAAAATCTCCACACCAGTTCAATACAACACTTGCTAAGATGGCTGCTGCTCTCTCTCTCGTCACTTCCTGCTTCTCTGCTCACACTCTGTCTGCAGAACAGGCAGGCTGACATAAAAGGGGGGGGGTCTCACTCCAGCATCATGTCACAATTACAATGGCTGCTGTCTTAAAGGAACAGAATCACAGAAATACATTCAACATTAACAGTTTATACAGACAAATGAAGCTTAAGACAACATTGGCTGTCTCTTACATATTCCCCCCCACTTTAAGATTGGCAGTCCCTGCCTATGACTGTATATCCAGAGGGTTGTACTTTTATGCACAGGGTGGTAGTATACCGATGTATGGCAGGCCAAACAAACTCATCCTGCGCATACCGAACAGGGGGAATACCAGCATTTGGCCTAGTGGTCCGTCTGAGGACCGGTGGTATATTATGGGGTGCTGCAGCTATGGGCTGAGAAGGACCAGCGGATTCCGCACCAGAGGGGGCACAGGCCGGAGATACAGTAGTCACAGGTGGAACATCCCCAGGAGCAGGGATCGGCCAACAATCATCCTCCTCGTCGGAGGCCCATTCCGCACCTCCATTCTCTGACTGTGGGAGCTCATTCACATTGGCAGGTCCATCGTGATTTGTCCCTTCAGAATGACACAGGCGCAACATATTTCGGTGAAGTACTCGAACACAATCAGTTCCTTCTTTCTGGACCTGGTACACTGGCCCATTCGCATACTTGCGGCCAACAACACGATACGGCAAAGCCTCCCATCTGCTTTCCAATTTCCCTTGAGGTTTCTTGACACGAACTAGCACCAGGTCGCCTGGTTGCAATGGTGCTTCTTGCACTGGGGTCTTATCAGGATGGGGATGTTCTTGCAGGCGCTGCCGCACCAATCGATGGATCGTCTCAAGTCTCTGCCGATGCGCCCGCACCCAAGAGGTTGGATCCCTCGGAGGGAACCCATCCACATCATTCAACTGTAATTCTCCTATACTTCGCCCAGACCGCCCAAAGAGAAGTGTATAAGGAGGTACCCCGTTGTAGAATGGACCTGATTGTTATAGGCCCACACCATTTCAGACAAGAACTGAGGCCACTGTAACTTCTTGTCTTCCTCCAGAGTCCGCAGCATCTGTAGCAGAGTTCTGTTGAATCTTTCACAGGCCCCATTTCCCTGAGGGTGGTATGGAGTCGTGTGCGACTTCTTTATCCCGTAGATACGTTGAACTTCTTTCATTACGTGTCCCTCAAAGCAGGCGCCCTGGTCGGAGTGGATGCGTTGGGGGCACCCATATACTCGAATGAAATCTTGGCACAGAGCACGAGCTGCTGACTCAGCTGTCTGGTCCTTGGTGGCGGTTACCACCGCAAATTTGGTGAAGTGATCCACCATTACGAGGCAATACTGGTGTCCGCTATTGGATGGGCCCACCATTAGATAGTCTATCATGACGATTTCTAAAGGTTCCTGGGTCACGATGGTTTGCAGGGGAGCTCTCTGTTCTATTGCCTTATGGATCTCACAAGTTCGACAGCTGCGGCATACTTCTTCGACCATTTGACGAAGACCAGGGCAGTAAATCAGTCGCTGTAACCAACGAAAGGTCTTCTCATGACCAAAATGTCCATTCTTATTATGAGCCTCAACTGCCAAGGAGCGAGCCAGTTCACTAGGCACCACAATTTGGTATCGAATGTCGATCTCAGAAGGTAAATAGACCTTTCGGCATAGCACTCCATTTTTCATCTCCAACTTTTCCCACTGACTCAAAACAGATAATATCTCACGTGTCAGTCGTTCTCTTTCCTCTCTACAGGGCTTCTGGCCTTTCTCAACACACTTAAATCATCTGCGCCAGCCCCTCATGGGTCTGTTGTATCTGTGCCCATTCCTGTCGTGAGGGACCAAAGAAAGGAGCCATTTCAGTCCCCTCCATCTCAAACTGATTAGTGGCGGTCAAGGCCTGTGAAAATCTGCTGAAATCGGGCACCTCCACATGCTCCAACTCATGATCCACGTCTTCTGTGGGGGTCTGGGCAGTTACCCTAGAAAGTCCGTCAGCATTCTGGTTCTCTGTCTTGGACCGATACTTAATGCGGTAATTGAATGTAGACATTCGGGCTATCCACCTCTGCTCTAACGCCCCGAGCTTGGCATTTTCCAGGTGAGCTAGTGGGTTGTTGTCAGTCAGTACTAAAACTTCAGCACCGGTCAAATATTCAGAGAATTTCTCGGTCATGGCCCATACCAGTGCCAACAGCTCCAATTTAAATGAACTATAATTCTCGGGGTTTCTTTCAGAATCTCTCAAAGACCGGCTGCCGTACGCTATGACCCTCTCCTGGCCATCCTGAAGCTGGGAAAGCACTGCTCCAAGACCATACAGGCTTGCATCTGTATATAGCTGGAACGGCAAGTGGTAATCAGCATATGCCAAGATTGGGGCTGTTGTCAGTGCACCCTTCAATGCCTGGAAGGCTTGTTCCTGTTCAGGTCCCCACTTCACGGACCGGTTCTTTGGACCACCGGATGTGCCTCGTAGGAGAGCATTAAGTGGTGCTGCTACCTTGGCGAAATCCTTAATAAACCGTCGATAGTAACCGGCTACTCCAAGGAACACCCTCACTTCTCGCAGGGTAGTCGGTATCGGCCAATCTTGAACAGCCGCTATCTTGTCTCTTGATGGTCTCACCCCTTCTCCTGATACGCGGTGACCCAAGTAATCAATTTCAGATTGGAACAACCGACATTTACTGGGTTTCAATTTGAGCCCATGTTCCCGCAATCTTCGAAATACTTGCCCCAACTGGTGGAGATGGTCTTCAAAGGTCGCAGAATACACTATAATGTCATCCAAGTAGATGAGAGTGAACTCAAAGTTGAAGTCACCGAGACATTTCTCCATCAACCGCTGAAACGTTCCGGTGCATTTGTCAACCCGAAGGGCATCCGGTTAAATTCGTATAGTCCCATGGGCAAGATGAATGCCGTCTTCTCCTTGTCTTTTGTGGCCATCGGCACCTGCCAATACCCACTAGCCAGATCTAGTGAGGAGAAGTACCGGGCTCTCCCTAGCGCTGAGAGGGACCCTCAATCCGTGGCGGTAGGAATCTCGTCGTGCAAGCGTTTAACTTCCGATAGTCTACGCAAAATCGGATGGACCCATCTTTTTTTCTTACTAACACCACAGGAGCCGCCCAGGGACTCTGGCTTTCTTGGATGATCCCACCCTGTAGCATCTTAGCTAACAGTTCTTTCACTTCCTGATACAACTGTGGAGGAATTTGTCGGTAGCGCTCTCTAATTGGAGGGGTGTCTCCTGTGGGAATCTCATGGTAGATCCCTGTGGTACATCCAAAATCTTCAGCATACCGTGCAAAGGTGGCTTGGTTCTCCCACAACAGCTCATCTACCTTCTCACCCATTCCAGAGAACATGAACTTACATCCATCTTCATCTGTTCTCGAATTGCACAGCCATTCCATCAGAGGTGGGTTCCTCATCTTCTCCCATGGACACAGTTACGGTCCACTCATCCCTTTCAGTCGGCTTCAGCTGCATTGGAGTTACTTTCCTTACTTCCTCCGGAGTCACATAGATGTTAGCCAGCAGCCTCCCTGGGGTCAGGTCCACACTCTGGTCCTGAGTGTTTACACATCGAAGTGGTACTCTTCCATTGCGAACTATTGCCAGGAACGGGCCACTAGCGGATCAACACCTCCTTCGGCTGCCTGCAGTGGTTCTACCAACACAGCTATGCCCTCTAGTTTCCGACAGGTGCCTACGGGCATGGACACTATTGTCTCCCGACTGGGTGGCAGTGTAACTTTTGTATGCAAAGGAACTGAAATTCGAGCCAGAGGCGCTGTGCATCTGAACTTTTCTGTAAGCCACATGTCCGGATCAGCCGCTGGAAAGCTGTTTGAGTGGCCGATGGGTGGTGGTTTCTTTCCAATAACCGTGACCTTTCTTTTCAAAGAGGATCTGATCTAATTCTTTTAACACATTCATCCCCAAAATGACAGGGACCTTTACTTCATGTGACTCCTGTACCACCACAATGCCTTTCCTACCTAGATCTTGGCCACATACCCGGACATTCATCCAGGCCCTCCCACGACCGGAACTGGTAACTGGTTAGCTGCGACCACTCGTACGAATGTATGGGGATCATATTTCACATGTTGCCGGAAGTACCGTTCATAACAGTCTCTACTCAAGGTCGTTACTTGGGAACCCGTGTCAATCATCCCGGTAACCGGAATACCCTCCATTTCCACCTGTATGACAGGACTTGCAGCGATCAGGTCATCATCAGGGCATTCTCCCCACATAGTCTCCTTGTCGTCTCCCCTACTACACGCCCTTCAGCAGCAGGGGACTTCAGTTTAACGGCGGTCTCTCATAAGTTTGTCGCTGCTCTGGACATCTAGCAGCAACGTGGCCCATCCGTCCACACTCCCAGCAGCGTATCCCCCGTCGTTCTGGCCATCTGTTTGGGCCCCTTCGGTAAGCCCCTTCGATTTCTCCTGAGCCTGCACTAAATGATTTGGACCCCTTCGGTAGGTCCTATCCTCACCCCTCCAGCGGGGTGGTGGGTGATTCTGACTTGCTGGGTGTGGATGGCTCACCCTTTCATCTCCAGTCTTCTGGAAGTCTGCAATTTTCATAGACTGCTCATCACAACGAGTGTGCAAGTGTTCCATTTGTTCTTGCAGTTTCTGCATTACTGTGAGAATTTCTTTAACCGTCCCTTTTTCTACTGTCTCTGAGCCAGAACTAGCCCCCTGTGACAAAGTAACTCCAACTGCGGTCTGCGGCCTCGGACCATACTATTGGCACGGGAGATGGCCTCTACCTGTACATCATGGAATTTAGCATCAGTCTCTCGTCGTATAAAATCCTGCATAGTCACAGTTAAACTGCCGTCACGTATCCCCAGGACAAACTGGTCACGGAGAGTCCGATCAGGGTTACAGAAGGCTGGCGAGCCCCCTCTTTCCTTCCTTTGAATATCTCGGAGCAGTTCTTGTGGGGCATTTGCATATTGGGGAAGGCTTTCATTCTCCTGTTGTACCCTCTGGAAGAACCGAGCCTGCAGAGACCCCAGCAATGCAGTTTCTCCATAGATGGTTTCTAGAATCTGGACTACTTGCTCAAATGTCTGCCTTTGTTCAAATGGCCTCAGTATCACCGTGGTCTTAGCATCCCCTTGTAATGTCAATATTGCTAGCTCTACTAGTACTTCTGGTGCGGTCTGGTACATTCGCTGTATCATTCGTATCTGTTCCACCCACATACTCACTGACATATTATTGCCATCAAATTTAGCTAACTGACTCATTATAGCCCCTGCTGGCATTCTTCCTCCAGCACCATTCTCCCGAACGGGTGCGTCACCGTCCATTCTGGTAGCGGATCCTGCCGACTACGCCAATTTGTGAACCGAGAGCAAGGCAGGTGGTTTGGACTCCGCAACCAGAAATGACGCACACGCGGTAGTTCAAGAAAAAATATATATTTACTATAAGTTAATAAAGGCTAGTTAAAGGTAAAATGACAGGGCTAAAGACAAGCAAAATATACAATATAGCATGAACAATTTCAAGGCAAATGCTGCAATGGTTTCTACTTTTACTCTGTCCACTTCTGCAGTATGGACACTGAATGAACAATATACTCAAAACTATCCCTAACTGACCCTGACTTCACATTTGGGTGCACCCCCTTTCCCCAGTGGTCCAGGTGGACCGCTTACAGTCTGTAGAAGCGCGCGGTGGGGCCCAAAGTCGTTCCTTTCTTTTATAGCGAAACGTCCTCTCCTCACGGTTATCAGGATCTTGGGAGAAATGAAGTCCTCTTTAACAGGGAAACCCAATGAATGCAATGTAATCCAACAGCAGATTCCACTCAGCACACTGACAGTCCTGCCGAATCCATACACTGAGCTGGGATGTAAGCGGGTTTAGCAGGTGCCGTCCAGTACATCAACAGCACTGCGAGTCTCTATCTGTGGTATCCATATACACAGTCACAATGTCAGTCTCACTGATCAGCCACTGAGCACAGTTCCTTTCACGTGGACTCACTAGTCCTGTTGTCTCTTTACACTCTGTTTGTCTCTGGACCAAGATACAGCTTAGCTGTACAGAAAAATCTCCACACCAGTTCAATACAACACTTGCTAAGATGGCTGCTGCTCTCTCTCTCGTCACTTCCTGCTTCTCTGCTCCACTCTGTCTGCAGAACAGGCAGGCTGACATAAAGGGGGGTCTCACTCCAGCATCATGTCACAATTACAATGGCTGCTGTCTTAAAGGACAGAATCACAGAAATACATTCAACATTAACAGTTTATACAGACAAATGAAGCTTAAGACAACATTGGCTGTCTCTTACCCTTTTTTTTTTTTTCTTCCTTACTCCCCCACACAGTTCCCCCCTTTGCCCCCCCCCCCCTTATTCCCCCCTTTTCCCCCCCCCCCCCCTATTCCTCCCCCTCGCCCCCCCCCCCCCCCCTTCCCCCCTTGTTGCCCCTCCGTTCTTCCCCTAGTGGCCCCTGCACACAGTATCATTCCCCATAGTGGCCCCTGCACACAGTATCATTCCCCATAGTCAGGGCCGGCGTTAGGGGGGGGCAAACTGGGCAATTGCCCAGGGCCCCGTCCCCAAAGGGGCCCCCGGGATCCGGAACCTGAGGTGAGTAAAAATAACAAACATTTTTACTCACCTGTCCTGGCGTCCGACATCATCTTCTGGCGTCCCGGACATCACCGCTGAGGCCAGGTCTCAGCCTTAGAGATCACGTGGGGCGTGCTGACAGCGTGCCTCACGTAATCTCAGCGGTGACGTCCACAACGCGTGACGTCAGCCGCAGAGAAGAAGAAGCCGGCGCCGGTGGGGATAGCGGAGCAGCGCGAGGAGGCCCAGGAGAGGTAAGACAAGGTGAGTATAACTGTTTGTTATTTTACCTTACCTACCCCGGGCCTTCGATTATTATACTCTGGGGTCTGAAGAGACCCCAGAATATAATATAATAGCACTGTAGGATCCCTGTGGAGCATTATACTGGGGGGCCCCTCTGGATAACATATTATACTGTGTGGGGCCACTGTGGAGTATTATACTGGGGAAGGGGCCCTCTGGATAGCATGTTAAATTCTGTGGGGCCTCTGTGGAAAATTATAATGTGGGGGGGGGCTCTGGAGATAATGTTATATTATGTGGGGCCACTTTGGAGCATTATGCTCTCCAGAGGTGCCCCCCAGTATAATGCTCCACAGTGGCCCCACACAGTATAATATGCTCTCCAGAGGGGCCCCCCAGTATAATGCTCCAAAGTGGCCCCACAGAATATAACATGCTCTCCAGAGCCCCCCCACTTTATAATACTCCATAGAGGCCCCACAGAATATAACATGTTCTCCAGAGGGCCCCCTCCCCAGTATAATGCTCCACAGTGGCCCCACACAGTATAATATGCTCTCCAGAGGGGCCCCCCAGTATATTATACTGTGCGGGGCCACTGTGGAGCATTATACTGGGGGGGGCTCTGGAGAGCATATTATACTGTTTTGGGCCGCTGTGGAGTATTATACTGTGGAAACCTCTCTGGGCAGTGTATTATACTGTGTGGAGGCCATTTCTGGAGCATGTTATACTGAGTGGGGTCACTGTGGAGCATTATTCTGGGGGGGCCATCAGCAGAGCATATTATATTGCGTGGCGCCACTGTGGGGACTAATGAGCATTATACTAGGGGGCCCTCTGGGGAGCATATTATACTGCGTGGGTCTACTGTGGAACATTATACTGGGGGGACGCTCTGGGGAGCATAATAAATTGCATGGGGCCACTGTAGAGCAAAATACTGGAGGGGGCACTGTAGAGCATTATACTAGCGGGGGCCCTCTGGGGAGCATATTATACTATGGGCCACTGTGGAGCTTTATACTGGGGGAAGGGACAGTGTGGGGAGCCTGTTATACTGTGTGGGGCCACTGTGGAGTGTATTATATTGTGTGGGGCTTTTTGGGAGCATATGATACTCTGTGGGGCCATTGTAGAGCATTATACTTGGGGGCATTGTGGGTTACATATTATACTGTATGGAGCATATTATATTGTGTGGGGCTGCTGGGGAGCATATAGCACTGTCTGGGGCTACTAAGGGGTAGTATACTGTGTGGGCCACTGTGGAGTATTATACTGTGTGGAGCCTTACATACCACGTGGGGCCACTATGGGGGGCTCAGGGGAGTATTTTATACTGTGTGGGGTCACTGTGGAGCATTATATACCATGTGGGGAAACTGGAGGGCTCAGGAGAGGATTTTATACTGTGGAGCATTATATACCATGTGGAGCATTATACTGTGGGGGGGGGGGGGCTCACAATTCCTGCCAGCAGCCCTGTGTGCTATGTCTGCATCACAGCTCCCTCACTATAATCTTGCACATACGTGTAGTGCTCCATGGCCATGTCATTCCCCATACAGTACTGAGCATGAATTGGCCATGGAGTTATTGGGGCCTGCACAGTATTATAGGGGCTGACTATACTGGGAACATACTCAGTAACGCCAGATAGTCAGCACATATGTAAGACTTCAGTGAAGGAGCCGTGGTGTAGGATATTAGCAGGAAGCTGTTGTGGGGCCCCAGAACAAGATCCTCTGGTGGGCCTAAGGCCCTTCAGTCCGACACTGTATAACAGAGAACTATTATATACAAGGATTGGTTACTATATATAATTGGGAAACTTAAGTATGAGGGGGCTATTATAAGGGGGAACTATTATTTATAAGATGGGCTATTATTTATAAGGGGGGAACTATTATATATAAGGCATCCATTATAAGGGGGGAGCTATTATTTATAAGAGGGGAACTTTTTATAAGGGGGGTATAATTGTTAAGTGGGCTTATTTATAAAGGGGGCTATTAGTGATAATGGGGACTATTATTTATAAGGGTAACTTATTTATGAGGGGGCTGTTATTTATAAGGGAGCAGTATTATTTTTACGGGGTGACTGTTACTGATAAGGGGAATATTACTGATACAGGGCACTATTTATCATTTATAAGGGCGCTATTACTGATAAAGGTGTAATATTATTTATAAGCAGAGACTATTATTTATAAGGAGGCGCTATAATAACTGATGACTGGGTGCAAAAATCTATTAGGGGGTACAAAGGTGCTCATTTGAATTGTGTGTGGTAAAATGGGGCTTGTTATTACTTTTTTGTTGGCAGAAAGGAGGCGTTATTATAGGGGTTGCCACTGGAAGACGATGGTGTTGTTTGCATATCAGCATTTTGGGCCCCGCTTTTAATTTTGCCCAGGGCCCCACTTTGTCTAAAACCGGCCCTGCCCATAGTGGCCCCTGCACACATTATCATTCCCCATAGTGGACCCTGCACACACTATTATATGTCCCATTGTGGACCACCCATGAACAATTATTATACTCTGGGGTCTTTTCAGACCCCAGAGTATAATGATCGGAGACCCAAGGGAGGATAGAAACATAAAAAAACAACGTTGCTTACCTGTTCCTTGCTCCGGTCCACTCCATGCTACTTCGGCCTTCTTCAATGTTGGACCAGGCCGGCCCGCGTCGCCAACGTCGCGACGCAAAATGACGTCCGCTGACGTCTGAGACGTCACCAAACAGGCCCTAAGAGGCCCTGGAGAAGCATAGGAGAGGTAAATACATTGTTTTTTATGTTCCCTCACCAAGTCTGGGCCTCCGATTATTATACTCCGGGGTCTTTTCAAAGACCCCGAAGTATAATGATGGCAGTGATTGTGGCGTTCGGCCCGCGGCCTCACATACCATATGTTCTGTTCTGGAACATACGTCTTACTTTCGGGGGATGCCTTATATTGGGCAATTCTACGAAACCTCTCCTGTGTCTTACTTTTGGGGATGTCTTATTTTCGGGGAAAAACGGTAGTCTGTGAGGGTTAAATGTCACAGAATGAAGAAACTCTTTGCAGTGCTTTCTAACCTGTGTACCCCTGACACGACATCCATGTCTGTAGCTTCTTTGGTTTCAGTCCAAAACCATATACTAATGACCTGGGATTGGGGAAGTGTGAGAGTATACCTGAGAAGACTACCTGCCTGACAAATCCAGCACAGATGGTAACTGTATGTGTGAGTGAGCATATGCAAATATGTGTGTGTACATGTTTGAGCACACAGTATATAGTCTTTATTGGGTAAAAATTAGTGCCTACATGCATGTGTACGGTATATGTATATAGGTTTGTGTGTATTTAAATGTGTGATAGTTTTAGAATATATCTAGTATTTTTGTGTGCAGCTGATTGTAATTAGTAGGTTACATTTGTATTGAATTTATCTGTTTATTTGAGTGTAAAACATAGCTACATTATGTATAGCAGATTTGGTTGTGTGGGTGCAACTGATTGTTTATGTTTTGTTTCATTTTTAACATATTTTACAGATTTTCCTTCATCTGCAATAACCTCTGTATCAGTAATTTGGGCCACCCAATGGACTATTGGAAACAATTATTCGTTATGCTCAATATATATATATAAATCAGCACCCCAAAGCATGTTCACTGTTTCCATTTACCCTTTCCTACATTCACCATACATGTACGGTCAGTGGCGTAACTAGGAATGGCTGGGCCCCAAGGCGAACATTTGACATGGGCCCCCCCCCCGAACCGCTGCCCCCTCCCCCTCCCCCCGGACCGCCCCCTCCACCCCCCCCCCCCCCAAAAAAAAAAAAAACGCATTCCTGAGCACACTATTATGTGCCATAGTGGCCCCTGCACACAGTATCATGCCCCATAGTGGCCCCTGCACACAGTATCATGTCCCATAGTGACCTCTGCACACAGTATCATGCCCCATAGTGGCCCCTGCACACAGTATCATGCCCCATAGTGGCCCCTGCACACAGTATCATGCCCCATAGTGGCCCCTGCACACAGTATCATGTCCCATAGGGGCCCCTGCACACAGTATCATGTCCCATAGTGGCCCCTGCACACAGTATTCTGCCCCATAGTGGCCCCTGCACACAGTATCATGTCCCATAGGGGCCCCTGCACACAGTATCATGTCCCATAGTGGCCCCTGCACACAGTATTTTGCCCCATAGTGGCCCCTGCACACAGTATCATGTCCCATAGGGGCCCCTGCACACAGTATTTCCCCCATAGTGGCCCCTGCACACAGTATCATTCCCCATAGTGGTCCCTGCACACACTATTATTCCCCATAGTGGCCCCTGCACTGAGTATTTTGCCCCATAGTGGCCCCTGCACACACTATTATTCCCCATAGTGGCCCCTGCACACAGTATTACATCCCATAGTGGCCCCTGCACACACTATTATTCCCCATAGAGGCCCCTGCACACACTATTATATGTCCCATTGTGGACCACCTATGAACAATTATTATACTTTGGGGTCTTTTCAGACCCCAGAGTATAATGATCGGAGACCCAGGGGAGGATAGAAACATAAAAAAACAACGTTTCTTACCTGTTCCTCGCTCCGGTGCACGCCCGTGCGCTACTCCGGCCTTCTTCAATGTTGGACCAGGCCGGCGTCACGTGATGCGGGCCTGCGTCGCGACGCAAAATGACATCAGCTGACGTCTAGGACATCACCAAACAGGCCTGAAGCCTGGAGAAGCGTAGGACAGGTAAGTACATTGTTTTTTATGTTCCCTCACCAACTCTGCGCCTCCGATTATTATACTCCGGGGTCTGAAAAGACCCCGAAGTATAAGGATAGCAGATATTGTGGTGTTCGGGCCGCGGCCTCACATACCGATCCCCGCTCCTGCTCACAGCAGCCTCCGCAGAATCGGTAGCGCAGGCGGCCGTGAGCGGGACCTCGGGGAACGGTAAGTATATAGGGCCCGTTACCTGCTGGGGTTACTCCAGCAGATAACGGACTATAAAAAAAAAAAAAAAACGCATCGGGGGCCCGCCGGGCCCCGTAATGTCCCGGGCCCTGTGGCAGCTGCTACCGCTGCTACCCCGGTAGTTACGCCCCGGTGTACGGTGGATGCTGGGTCTTCAAAAATAACACAGATTCAGGAACTGCCATAGTTGGCACGTCTCTGTTCTTTCACCCAGCAGAGATTAATCAGTAGTGTCCATGATTGGAGGCTTTTTTTCACGCCTTGGTCTTTTCCACAGTATTTTTTGGATGCAGCTCTTAAGGTTCCCAGGTCAGACAATAAAAATTACTCTCTCAGGGTTTAATAAAGCTTTGATTTTGTAAGTTGTAAATTTGGTTGCACTATAATTGTACTAACCCACAGAATAAAGGTATTAATGCACAGTGAATGCTGTAAAAACAATGGGGGATTTATTATTAACTGTAGTCCAGAAAGCTGCATCTGCCCCATTCTGCAAATGTGGGTGGTGATCGGGATGGGCTGAGGTTGGGGACATCTCGACCTGAATGATTTATTAAAAAACTAACACTGGATTTCCAATTCTGGTGCTGCGATGTCATAAACTTCTCAGTACCTGCTTCATTCGGAATGTTTATTAAGACTGGCATATGATACATTAGTCTTAATAAATTTGCCCCAATATCCATTAAAAAAGGGCTTGACTATATTTTTTCCCAGAATTACATCAGTCATAAGTTTTTGTCAGCTTCTCAGTGCACTATGTGGAAAATAAAAACTACAAAATTCTAAGTAAATCATCTTATTCCTGAAAAATACATTTTTGGACAAGTAGTTTTATATCTGAATTGTGTTTTTATATTGGTAGTATGTATCACAAATTCCACAAATTCAGTACATTGTTTTCTGTCTCTCCACATTATGTCAGTATTCACTCATGTTGATGTGGCAGACACTGGTTAACATAGATAATTAAATAGTGACTTTAATGTCATATGTTTATTATCTATAAAGTGCCATGTTGTGATGCTCTGAACATTTTCATGACCTTCAAAATATAAACTATTTTCAAAACAGATATAACAGATAGAATCTTGGAAAACACAGCCACGGGTACATTTTCCCTTCCCTGCCATTTTACACATCTGACAATTTGCCTAAAGTAATTTCCTAGATAAGCTAATAGCATTACCATGTGCATGAGATTAATAAACATTTGTCAGTCATCTTTTATTACACACTTTTTTTTAAAATCCCATAGCTGGTTTGTATGAATAATTATTTTATCTTGTAGAATGATTTCGCTGACACAAAAATATGCTTTCTGTGGAGAATTAAACGTGACTATCACCCATGTTACATAAAAACACATAAAACAGCAAGAAAAAAAAACATGGATTTATAGGAAAAGTTTAAAAAATTTAAGAATGCCATTCAAGTTTTGTTCTATATGGGCAGAGTAAAAACAAAAAAAAAATGAAAGCTATGTATGGACTCTTGAATGCTGTATGGCAGTTTCTGAACACACTGAATGGCACTGTTACTGGAAGAGTGAAGAAGTCAGGCGATAACTTTTAGAGGCTAACTGAGTATATTTGATAGTAAGCTTTCAAGAGTACTAGCTCTCTTCTTCAGACTTACAAGAAACTGAAAATTCACACACTCTTTATACACACACAAGACCTGGATCTTCAAAGGGTCTTAGAATCTTTAAAGAAAATCAAAATGCAATATAAGTAGAGAAGTTATTTACAACAGGTCAGAAATAAACAAACAATCTGGAAACTTGTGGGGTGTGACAGAGGGATCAGTAATTCTTGCTGTTATCTGTTTGCAATCAGGTGGTGATTTGTGACCCTCACAGTTCATACATAGTGTGACATGAAACTGGCATGAATATTAAGTCCAATTTGCAGAGTTTGAAATTTTTGCATTAACTTATATTCCCATTCCTTTCTCTCTCACTACATCTTAAAATGTCCCACAGGTGCACAGAATTAGGGGGACATTTTCCTGCAGGTCTTCCAATGTGGTGTATCTCATAATGTGTTTGCAATGTCTCACCACAGGCCTCTTTGTGGGGGAAACAGGGCAGAGACTAAGTCAGCACATGAACTCACACAGATTCACCATTAATAACAGCAGAACAGATCTCCCAGTGGCCGCACATTTCTCCGGAGAAGACCACTCTATTGAAGATTTGCGGGTTGTGGTTTTAATGGAACATTTTAAGATGCAGAGGGAGAGAAAGGAATGGGAATATAAGTTAATGCAAAAATTTCAAACTCTGCAGTTTGGACTTAATATTCATGCCAGTTTCATGTCACATTATGTATGAACTGTGAGGGTCACAAATCAACACCTGATTGCAAACAGATAACAGCAAGAATTAATGATCCCTCCGTCGCGCCCCACAAGTTTTCCAGATTGTTTATTTCTGACCTGTTGTAAATAACTTCTCTACTTATACTGCATTTTGATTTTCTTTACAGATTCTAAGACCCTTTGAAGATCCAGGTCTTGTGTGTGTATAAAGAGTGTGAATTTTCAGTTTCTTGTATGTCTGAAGAAGAAAGCTAGTACTCTCAAAAGCTTACTATCAAATATACTCAGTTAGCCTCTAAAAGGTATCGCCTGATTTCTTCACTCCTCCATTACTTTCTATGGCTAACACGGTGCAACATTATACTACTGGCACTGTTAGTGTAATATACAGTATGGTGCTATAATTTAGGCACTTTATTGTGATATTACTTTGACTCTTTATGGTTTTATTATTTGTGTTCTGTGCTGTATCTTTTATAAGACAATTCTAAAGTATTTTACTTTTTTACCTTTTTATAAAAATGAAAAGCAGACCCTCTACACAAGGATATGCCCAGGGACCAACTGTGCAAATTGTGTTTGATACAGCAATGTCATTAACAACCTCTTACAGCAAGAACACTAATTCATTACTCATCCAGGTTGACAGGGCACAATATAGCTACAGCCTGTTTTAATGATCAGCTAATACACAGTATATTTATATTATGGTATTGAGTGATTTTCTATTTTAAGTGAAGAGGATTTTTCTTTACTTCTTTAATTTTGAAAACAATGTTTCCGTAGTCAAATATGTTTAGTGCTTTTGGTTTGGGTTTTAAGAAGAAAGCATTTTACATGTTTAGTGCAAAGGATTTGGAAATCAGCATACTGTACTTTTATAAGACAATTATGGTATTGAGTGATTTTCTATTGTAAGTGAAGAGGATTTTTCTTTACTTCTTTAATTTTGAAAACAATGTTTCCGTAGTCAAATATGTTTAGTGCTTTTGGTTTGGGTTTTAAGAAGAAAGCATTTTATGAACAAATACACATGTTTAGTGCAAAGGATTTGGAAATCAGCATACTGTACTTCTTGTGCACATCCCACTGATACTAGTGGATTATATAGAAACCAATGAATTACAGAAAAAAGCAGAATGAAATGAAAAATGATGCACGCCCTTACCATCTCTCCCAGGACATGGCACAGAAACTGTGCTCTGCATTCCAAGCAAGATTGACTGTGTGTCACTGATGGATCACTTGAAAGTATTAGACAGATACAAGAATTGATTATCCAATAAATCAGCTTGTGCAGTTTAAAAGAATCCATAGAACACATCTTATAAATCAGGATCTGAAGGAGGTTGAGGGGTATTGCTCCATTTTAATGATGTCTTTTATACTTTCACTTGTACAGTAAACCTTTTAGTTTTGCAAAGTGTTTGAAAAGGGTAAAGAGGTAAATTGGTCTTGGAAATAAAAACTAAGTTCACCAATTCATGACCTGGTTCATGGACACATTTTGGTACCTGCGCTTCGAAGGCTTTATTTTGTTTACTTGGGTTTTTCTAATTTTTTAATCTTATTTTCAGTGATACAGGTGCATCTCAATAAATTAGAATATCTTTGAAACATTTCTTTCTTTCAGTAATTACATTAAAAAAGCGACCTCCTATATTTTCTAGATTCTTTACACACAGAGTGTTCTATTTCTAGTGTTTTATTTCTGTAAATGTTGATTATGGATTACAGGTAATGAAAGCCAAAATCAAAGAGAATCTGAATATTGTAAAAAAGTTCAGTATTGTAAATTCAATGTGTCACCTGCCAAGGTTTCCTAAGCCTTTAAATGGTCCCTCAGTCTGGTTCAGTAGGACACACAATCATGGAAAACTGATGATTATGAATTGAGTTACTGAAATGAATGAAAGATATTCTAATTTATTGAGATGCACCAGTACATATGGCTTTATTTTTATGTAATTTTTTTTTCTCTTCTTCTTTTCTCTTCTTTCTCACACATTGCACACCCAATTAAGTATTAATAGGTCTTTGGGTGACATTGTAACATTACATTTTATTTTATTTTTTTGCTAATTTTCCTTGTAACTGGGGCTGATATATTAGGCCCATTTCACATCTGTGTTCGGGTTTCCGTTTGGGGAGTCCGCTTGGGGACCTCCCGAACGGAAACCTATACGCATAAAAAAGCGGTTTACCCGGGAAACCCACAGGCACCATAGACTATAATGGGGTCCATGTGGTTTCCGCTCAGTTTCCACATGAAGCAAGCGGAGAGGAAAGTGCTGCAAGCTCATTATAGCCTATGGGGTCCGTGGGTTTCCCAGGTAAACCACTTTCTTATGCATATAGGTTTCCGTTCTGGAGGTCCCCAAGCGGACTCCCCAAACGGAAACCCGAACACAGATGTGAACCGGGCCTTAGATAGGGGTATTCCTCCTAAAACTTGATTTGGCCATGGCGTAAGCGGAAGGTACTGTAAAAGCGTTATACAGTACCTACAAAGTGGATGGAATTCTGGCTAATCCCATCCACACTTTGCAGAAAAATATCTGCAGCGGAAATGCTGAAATTTCAAACACACTCACGTTTTTGTAAATTGCAGAATGTTAATTACTGTAATGGAAATGCTGGCATTTTCCGTATAGGTATAATAGAAGCAGAAAGTCCACAGAGGATAACCCTGCGGACTTTCTGTGAAAAGCGCTGCAGAAAAAAATGTGATGTGTTTCCGCAGCGCTTTTTGGCTGTGGCTCACTAATTTTTCTTTCCCTACAGTGTGGTACCCTGATCGCTTGGCTCTGCAAGAAACTGCAGCCAGTCCCATTCCAGTGAAGTGACATACCATAACTTTATGAAATTGGGTGTTTTCTGCTGTGGCTCACATACAGAGACTCCTGTAGCTTTCATCTTTTGTACTGCAAACCCTGAAAGCCACAGGAGAAACCTGCTGCAATAATTGCCATACTGCAAATTGAAAACGCTCATCTCAAGTCACTTTGCATTGAGGGTTTTAGCCAGATCATATGGACAAGTTGTGTTTTTTTTTATCATAGTAAAGATTAAGATAAAAAAAAAATGGCATCCACAATTGTTCACTACTGTAGAACACAGCCAAGTTCATGGTGGCTAACCAGCTGCTTCTCATGTGTCCCCAGCCTTAATCATATGTTTAATTATACATTTTCTAAATTTTTCCATTAATTGAAAAAACATATGGGTATTATATGTGAATACGTCTATTTATGCCTAGCTGTGTTGACCCTGCCCTTTATTATATGAGATTGTTTTTGCAAGTCCAATTAACTTAAGCTTTATTTGAAAGTGTCCAACCTTTCTCCATTGACAACCTGCTTCAATAAACACTTTTTCTTCCTGAATTATACTGTAGTTAATTGATTGATTGCCTGTCAACTAAACAGAACCTCGATGTCTGGCGGCCAAGAGGCCGCTGCAAATTAAGTTGGGCAGCCTTAGGTATAGATTTGAAAGAGACAACAAGTATTTGCACTTTCATTTAAATTTTGTCAACTCATCTCTATGTATTGCAAATGGCTTTTAGGCAAACACAGTGAAAAGATGAAGATGTAGCCCAGATCAGATACAAATCCAGAAGCATGGGGCAGCAAGGCAATAATGTTATCCGCCATGCCACCATAACACAACAGTAATTTGCTTTCCTGTCTAATCTAGCTATAGTGTGAGCCTACGGTACCTTACCTACTACATGGAGCTGAATAACAAAATGCTATCTGTGTTCACATTCATACAGATTTTTTTGCTACAATACAAACATATAAATAGGTTGTTATAGTTAATGAAACCACATAAATATTTAGCCTATCTTTCATTGTACATCCCTGTGGACATTGACCAGGCCTCAGAAATGCTTAGTAAACTTGAACCAGACTTCTAAATAATTATAACATATTTTGAGCATATGAAGTTTTAGACTACTCAAAATGATATTTCCATCTTCCATTAGTATTTGGTACTGTGCCAAACTCACGTCTCTAGAAAGTGAGAATATTGCCATACTCTGATCAGATTCTGTGTCCATCATTCTCTACACAGATTTACACAGAAGAGCGCCCTAGCTTATTCTTCTTCTTGCTGACAACTCAAGCCTCTGGTCTCTTTTTCATTACTGGTGCATGAGGCAGGGATAAAATACTGAACAGGTTATAACCAACTTGGTTACATAGAAGTATGACTGAAAGTCCTAAAGCCTAAAGTCCTAAAATATTATTTCTGATAAACTTATGATGATATTCCCAGACGATATGTAAAGTAAAGGATTTTTTTCCATGTGTTTTTTAATAACAGGACAAGCTGCCTAGACTGTGACAGTTCTAGGACATGTTTTGATGACACAGCTGGACAGTCCCCAGCTGGCACCCTGCACACCACTGCAGGCTTGTCATTTGCTGCTCTGTAGGGTAAGTGCTTAATTGCAGGCTACAAAATGTCTCTCATGGACTGCAACAGGATGGGTTACCTACGGCAGTCGTTCTACCCTATAATAATGTCAGACAGATGAAGGGAAATGACAGCTGCCCAGTTTGCTCATTTTATATTTACTCAAAGGGGGCTGTAACAGAAGCCTTCATCTATTAACATCAAGAGGCTGATTCATTTTCCCTGGAAGTGATAAAGGCTGATTGTAACACATCCCTTAGAATGAGAAATTCATTGCTTGTCATAGACATGATTGGAATAAATATCCATTTGGCCTCCTAAATTATATTTATAGGGCTAGTAGGATTAAGGGGAAAATATAGCAGCTCTTCTAGTCAAAGCAGCATCTGTCTCAGAAAAATCCTATGTAGAAATAATACCTGAAACATTCATTTTTATAGAATTTATACCCCAGAATCTGTCTTTTTAATAAATTTTCATCTTTTTTTGTTTATGTATGTTGACCTTTTCACGCCTTTTTGTTCCTGGCTTAGCTAGCAAGCATTGTTTGGATAGCCTGTAGTACAACTAGACCTCAACCACATTTCCAGTCTATTGTCCACTGGCACATGTTACTTCTATATATCTCCCACCAGCAATTGCTGCTAATTTTACTTTAAATAAATAACGGATTTTTAAAGATTGTTGTAAAATAGGCAACAGGCTTTTAAAGCCATTAAAATGTACAATAGATTTAGAACTTTAAACAAATCCCTCTGGCAGCGAAGGAGGTTAACGCACTTTGCTTGCTAGGCTGAAAAATAAATTGCCGGCTCTTGCAGTAAAGCTTCAGGAAAAGAATAAGTGAACACAATCAGGACTCCATAGAGTGCCAGTCTCCATATGTGTGACTGATGGCATAGATTTCTGTGTACACTATTCCAATCGCGGCTCGATCAGCGATAATAACTCTAGGCATAAAAAGCATGTGCGTTAGTGCTGACGTGAATTGTACCAAACACAGCTATGTTTAATCCGCACGTCGTCCCAGCTTGTTTAAGAGAAATACAATATAAACAATTAGGAAAACAAATTGTAGGATAATTTAGTATTGTGAGAATTAAAGAAGAAAAGGTTTAGTTCATTATGTACATATACTGAACTACAATAACAGCCATCAGCACAAATAGTCAACAAGGTACAGTGCTCATTTTGTCCAGTATAATGGGCTTTATAATGGTGAACTTGGTCTCTGGAGTTTTACTATTCTAATAAAGGTTTCTAATAGAAATCAAGCATAACTACATCATGCTTGCCACGTTCCACCCACACATCTATTTTAAAGGGTAACCATCATCTCTCCCGACATGCCCGTTTTAATAACGGCTTGCATTCCACACAAAATAATTCTGAAGCATCTTTTCTTAAAATGTGGCATTGATAGGGTGTTACCATTCAGCTTGTGAAAAGCAATATCACTAGACCATACAGTTCCAGACAAAAAAAATAAAATCTAGATAGTTACACAAACCTAGAAGGTGCAAAAAACTAAAATGGGATAATATAAATGAATGACATGTTAAGGCAGGGAATGGGGGGGGGGGGGCAAGGATGTAAAACTAATTGTGAGAAAAGGACCTCATCCTGTCCATATATCTTGCCCTGTCAAACCTTTTAACTCAGGTCCCTCTTACAGCAGGGAAATAGATGATACTAGGAATATTTTTTCGTGATCACTGCTCCTTTACATGCAGTATGCATCACTGCTGCATGGGGATGAACAATTGTATATTTGTCAGCAGCACATTCCTGTTTACACAGGGCCAAATTTTACAACTCACCAGTTCAGTGCTCTTGTTTGTATCCTCAGTACAGACCCTGGCATACTTTTGCGATTGCCAGTTCAATCACAGTTGTGTTCCTAATCCTAGAACCTCTGACACCATGAGCACTGAGTGGGCAAAGCATGAACTCACATGTCCTATTGACTTTAATGGCAATGCCCAGTTGTCAATTTATTCGTATAATTTCAGAAGGAAAAACTTTGTCTTTAAGTGGTTTGGGCTTTTTATTAAACCTTGGTGGCAAATTTGGAGAAAGTTTGAATATTCCTGGGGTTTACATTTTTGAAATGTTGTAAAGTCAGTCTAAGAAACTACAGTCACTGCCAACCTCCCCCATGTACAGTATAACAGCCTTTTATATCTACATTATGAACCTCTAATAAACAGCCATGCTCTTCATTTAGATGAAAGGTAGACCAAAGTTTCAAGGCAGCAGTGCATATACTGTACTTCAGAGTCTTCTAAATTCTGTTCTATTCATTACCTTGCATTTACTTAACAAAATGGATGTAATTTTGTACGACTTTAGGTGGAAATCCATTTCAAATTAGTTTCTGAGTTTTCTAGCCCAGCACAATTTCAAAGGGATTTGTAGTAGAGAAAGAAAAATATCATCTCTCGATTATTTTTCTTTTACACAATTGCATGTATGAATGAAAGATTCACAACATATTCTTAAGAAAAAACTACTCAGGCCTAATTTAATTCATGGCATAAAAGAGCTACAGCACATGTAAAAGAAAGTTAGACTAGACTAATACAAAGGTTGTGCAAATCGGCTGTGAAAAATGTCAGTTTTTCACTGCTGTTTTGCACCCAAGGAGTGTCCATTTGCATGGATCTCTCATACACTTGAGTATAATGAGGAATCCATGAAAATGGAATAGCCCCCATTCACTGCAATATTAGAACATGGAGATTTGCTGCTATCATCCCAATCCCAGAGGGAGCCAGTTCCCAGCTAGGAATAATGGAGTTATCTGGGGAAGAAAAAGCTGGGGACACAGGAAGTCTGAGTCTCACAGGTCCTGGAGTAAGAGTACAGTGTTGGAGATCAGAAGCAGTGTCTGTTAGAGTACAAGGGTGGTGTGACAGAGTGACCCAAGCCAAGCAGAGCAGTCCAGCCCAGTCTGGTCCAGCCCAGCCCAGCCCACCCCGGTCCAGCCCAGCCCAGCCCAGCCCACCCCGGTCCATCCCAGCCCAGCCCACCCCGGTCCATCCCAGCCCGGTCCAGCCCGGTCCAGAAGTGCTGCAGCAATCAGAGCACAAGGCTGTACTGAAGGAGGAGAGCAACACAGACCAGTGCAAGTAAGTAAAATGCAAAGCACCTGTGATAGAAAAGCAAGGACACAGGAGTGTTCAGCCAGCTTCTCCACTGCAATAAGGAGGAAGACTACTGCCTTGGAAAGACAGAGCATGAGCCCCAAGGGAGTTCACTGCCCGCCAGCAGAATCAGTAAGAGAGGCCCACTGAGAGACTGCATAAAGTGATACAGTGCCATAAAGGCTGTAGTTATATCCCTCCTGTTCCTTACCCAAGTTCTTATAGAGACAACGTCCCTGCTGTGTATGATCTACCTGTTGCAATAGTTCAAGAGTTTGTTGCTGTGCTCCAGAATCATAACCAGTAAAGCCATTCTTGTTTTACTCAGTTGTCTGCGCGAGTTTGTCGCCATTCACCTGCACCCCTTACAAGTCTGTCACACATCATCTGAATGTAGGCTTAGAGATTACAATACTTATCAAATAAATTAGATTATATAAGCAATACATTTTGAGGCTAAGGCCCCACGTAGCGGGCCACAGCAAAACAGCAATGTGGGATAAACTGCAGCAGCAACGCATCACAGTTTTTCCCACAGCGCTTTTCACAGAAAGTCCACAGAGTGCTTCCATTATACCTATAGGGAAACCACAGGCTTTTTCGTAGGTATAATTAACATGCTGCACGTATTTTTTCCTAATATGTGGATGGGATTCTAGCGAATCCCATCCACTTTGGAGAGACTGTATAACGCCGTTTATTTTTTCACTCCTATTAAAGAGAATGGGAGTGTGTGTTCATTCATCTGCCAAGCGACATGCCTATATTCAGCATGGCTGCAGGCTGAATTCCCAGTGGGGGAAAAAAGACCCAATTCCCAGGCTCAGTGGGAGTCTCAGCAGACACCCAGTCTACAAACTTATAAAAATATTTTTCCTGTATGGTGAATGCCGTAGCGGGAAAAAAAAAAAAAAAAAATCAAAAGTGCCGAACCGCCGTTTTTTCGCTGTTTTGCCTCTGATAAAAATTTTAATAAAAAGTGATCAAAGTAATAGACATGTCCCAAAATGGTATAACTAAGAAGTACACCTGACTCTGCTAAAAAAGACGCCCTATGCATCCCTGTACACAGAAATATAAAAAAGTTACGAGTGTCAGAATGTTTCGACTTTAAGAAAATTTTTTATTTTTTTTGCAGAGTTTTAGATCTTTGTTAAAGGATTAAAATGTAAATAAAGCTATATAAATTTGATATCCCCAGAATTGTATCCAAACATAGAATACAGGTGACATGTCTTTTTGGCTGCAGAGTGAATGCCGTAAAAACAAAGCCCGTAAGAAAGTCGCACAAATTCACTTTTTCTTCAACTCCACCCCATTCTGCGGAAGCCAAGGCTGCTGTGAGCAGGAGCGAGGATCGGTAAGTAAGGTCGCAGGTCCGCGATCCCCACAAACACTGCTATCATTATGCTCTGGGGTCTTTTCAGACCCCAGAGTATAATGATCGGAGGCCCAGGGGAGGCGAGGGAACATAAAAAACAACGTTACTTACCTCTCCTGCGCTACGGCAGTCTTCAGGCCTGTTTGGTGATGTCCCAGCCTGGCTCATGTGACATCTGGTCCAAGATTGAAGAGAGCCGAAAGTAGCAGGGATTGTGCCGGAGCCAGGGAGAGGTAAGTAACATTGTTTTTTTATGTTTGTATCCTCCCCTGGGCCTCCGACCATTATACTCTGGGGTCTGAAATGACCCCAGAGTATAATAATTGTTCATGGGTGGTCCACAATGGGGCAAATACTGTATTCAGGGGCCACTATGGGGCACAATACTGTGTGCAGGGGCCACTATGGGGCATAATAGTGTGTGCAGAAATGCGGTTTGTGCGAGGGGGAAGCCATGTCAAATGTTCGCCTTGGGGGGCAGCCATTCCTAGTTACGCCACTGGCCATATTGTTGATCTGATACTGAAGTAATACAGTAAAAAGAATTCTTAAAAACTGTTTTATGACTTTGTGTATTGTGAATGTTTATCGTGTGACTATAGCAATGTGTGAAGCTAGTCGCATGTAAACTCAATTTTATTTTATATTTTTTGGGGGGGGGGGGGGCGCCTTTCTATAGTCTACCTCAGGCAGCAAAGAGGCTAGGTTCACCCCGGGTGAACCCATATTCTTCTGACATAAAAATGACATAAAAAATCCAACAGGAGAACCTGGACCCCATTGGACCTGTTTTTGGAGCTAAAGACTTGCCACTATGGTCAGTTTATTATGATAACAAAACTGCTGTAAGCACAACTCAAAGTATACTTCATGGAAACTGAGATGCTGACTGTAGCCAAATAATTCTAGTATTTCTTTCTTAGGCAGATGTTAAGTTGAAGGTCATTGATTATGTGGACATTATAGATAGATAGATAAACATAAGATTGAGTTAGGATTTTTTGTTTCCAAAACCCAAGTAAAATCTTTTTTTCTCATTCAACTGATGTTTAATATGGCATTTTATTTGAGCTATGAAAGAAGTTCCACAGGGTGTTGGAATAAAAGAACCAGGTTTTACGTTAGATTGTTAAGATAAAAAAAACTCATCTTGATTGGAAACAGCAGTTAGGGGAACAGAAGAAAGAATTTAACAGGTGTGCTATGGGAAATGATAGATGAGAGCCTTAATAGTTATTAATAGTGAATTGTGTGATCTCAACATGCTTTATTTGACTAAAAATAGTTAGATGTCATAGTTGGTGTTGTAATTATTATGACAATGGCTTGGCATATGCTACAGTATACAGACATCATAAAATGGGATCTTAGGAAGGGCACAAATGGTTTACAGCAATGTATGCTGGAAAGAACTTAAAGAACAACTAACAAATACAATTATTATGGTTTCACCCACATGGCCCACCCACTGTGCAATGCTGCATTTCTGCTAATACTTCCAGTTAGTGGGCATTTCAGCATTCAGTGTTGAGTTCTGAATTACAATTCTCGCAATCAATTGCACGTTCTCTCCAGGGATACCTATATGGTGAGCTGGACATCAATGTATTGTAATGCTTTACTGTAATTTCCAGAGTTCACACATGTGCAATAGAGATGCAACACTAGTCCTGGACAGTAAAACACATTACAGGTGGTGACCAGCCTGGACATATGTCACATGATCTACAAGGACAGCAATAGAAGTATTGATTTGTATTGGAACACAGTCCTTAGTCATTGAATTCAGGTGTTCCATGCAGTGCCATTGCAACAGGTGTATAAAATCCAGTATCTAGACATGTAGTCTGCCTTTACAAACAATTGTGAAGAAATGTTTGCAAGGCTGAGGGTCCACGTTGCTATTAGTGCAAACTTAGTGGCTACAGAAGGAATGGGAAATATCTAGGAAGGTATTATACTTCTCCCTTCTGCGCAATCCCCTCCTGGCTATGGATCAAAAAGCTGCAGAAAAATCTGCAACAAAAAAAGCAGCTTTTCGGCAATGTGGGGCCTTATCCTAAAGAGCTCACTGAAATGTAGCATGGCACTGTAATAAGATGTCTACAGTTGTAAAATTTCTTACCTCCTAGGTATGCCATTATCAAATGTACCAATTTTAGTCACAAGAATTCTGACTTGTGACTAACATTTTTCATGGCTTGTAAAAGCTACTTTTCGGGTGCAAAAGCCATCATAAGTCAGCCTTGTAATGCATAAAAGTAGGCTTTACAAAAGGTGCTATAGTACTGCTCGTCTTGATAATCCCTTTTCTGATGTAGGATGTACCTTATTTATGACAAGACAAAGGTTTCAGGCCCCTCTGGCGGGGCTGTGCGTGCACTAAGATCTACACCAGCTCAAAGTAAAGTGGCGTAAATTATCATAAATTTAAAGCAGTCAATGTCCCAACCACACCATAAAAGTTGCCATGCCTCTTCGGGAAAGTGAAAGGGCATAGTAAAAGGAAGATAGGTAAAATTTTTCGCTGAAAACCCAACTTGTACAAGAAAGTACAACTTTTTATATGCCAGAAAACTGGCATACAAGGCATGATACATTTCCCCTAATGACTAGTTCCAAACCTCCTCTGGCATTACAAAAAATGTGTGCCAGGAGACTTATGGCATTTGTTTCCAATGCCGAGCAGATGCATGAAACTTTACTTCACCAGGCACAATCCAAGCATCAGAGTGATGTAAAGCACTCCATCATTGGACTCCAGAGCAGTTGAAATGTGTTTACTGGAGGGATGAATCACATTTCTCCATCTGGCAGTGTAGTGGGATATGGGATTGCCGAATTTCAGGAATTCATTACCTGTCTCATTGCATTGTGCCAATAGTAAAGTTTGGTGAAGGAGGGATAATGCTAAGGGCTTGTTTGTCAGGGGTTGGCCTAGGCTCCTTAGCACCAGTGAAGGGAAATCTTAATGATTCAGTAAGATATGATTGTGCCCCAGTGCACAACACAAGGGTCAAACGCATTGATGGGTGAGCTTGGTGTGGCACAACTTGACCTCAGAGCCTTAACATCAACCTTTCTGAAGACCTTAGGATGAACAAGGATGGAGATTGTGTGCTAGACCCTCTTTTCTGACATCATTGTCTGACCTCATAAATGAACTTCTGGTGGAATGAACAAACATTTCCACAGAAACACTCCAAAATCTTGAAGTAAGCCTTTGTAGAAAAGTGGAAGCTGTTTTAGCTGCAAAGAGGAGACCAGCTCTTTATTAATGCGCATGGATTTAGAATGCAATGTCAAAAAATCCTGTAGTTATGTGTAGGTATCACAATACTATTGTTCATATAGTGTACTTTGCATTTTGGGCACATTTGTAACAAAAAAATTCTGAAAATATAGGGTCTAAATATTATAAGTTTGTAAAATCTACCTTCGTTTTCATCTCTAAATTCATAGTATCACTTAGTTACAGGATACCAAAATAAGATTTGTCATCTGCGGATAAGTGACAGCTCCACTTGATTAAATTGTGTAACATGTCTCCGTCATTGTGCAGAACCCGAGAACATTCTGCTGACGTGCACAATTGCTTCTACTGTGTAAGAATCTTACAAGCACTCATCCAGTTTCCTTTATCTTGTGTTGTATGATTGATTAGTTGGTTACAACTAACACTCCTATTTATTGACATATCTACAACTTCTATTAACAAAGTAACCACATCACTAAAAACCATCCAGACAGCCAATAACAAAAACAGAAAGATACAAAAGATGACTTTGACCTGATATGAACTATGGAAACCTATCACTGTCATAGAATGTGGAGGATTTACAGTAGAACTGCATCTTCAAGTGATACAAACAAGAAAGACCTTATAACATGTTAACTGTCACCTGTAAGCAGAAATGCTGAAGAAATAACCTTTATAGTGAAAATGAGAGAAGTTTTATCAGAGACGCTCTGCTGTCAGCTACCTGCCTCATAAAACTCTTTTAGCAGAAGCTACTGTCATCTTCTTAAAGAAAAGAGAGAGAAGGAGATGTTCAGGCAGACTATAGACTAGAGTGAACAAATAGCAGTCATGGTATTAAATTGGTTATGGATGACAGAACAGGTTAGTGGTAATTTTATTGCAAGTAACCTAGGTTCACATCTTAACCCAACCTCCTGTGACCTTGAAAATTTCATTTTTCCTGGATGAATGTCGCAGACAAAAAATAGAAGTTTAACAACTCAGGCTATTATTTTACTTTTAGTAAATTGTAATACTCCTTGAGCTGTGTTGCAACAAGATGTGTGATGGCTCAAATACAGGAAAAGAAAATACAGTTCTGACTTTGCAGTTAAAATAGACTTTGATATAATTTGATATGTGGTATTATGTTTCACAATTGTCTAGGGTTCTATAATCTGAATAACTAAATTGATATGAGACACAGCCACATCCTGCATTCACTTGGGGTTCATTTACCATACCACATACAGTCCATAACTCAATAGTACAGTGGATTTGGGGGGGAAAGGAGCCTTAAACTTTTAATCTCAAACAACCATATTAATGTAATAATTGTAGTAAAAGGGAAGCATTATATCATGCCCATTGATTCCAATAGATGTTCATGTAATGGAAGGATCCTGGCAGTCCTCCAGTGTGAGAGACGCTCTTTGCTGTGCCAGTCTACTCCAGCTAATAAAAGAGGACCAACAGAAAGGATTTCAGCAAACGCATTTGTCTGCATGATAAATCCTTAAAGCTAAATGAATCTGATTACCTCATGTCAAAGTGCATTCTAAGAGGTGTTTTAGCTGGCCTCTTCTGCCAAGGTGGTAAAATGGCCCTAAAATGTGTACTATTCATTAGAATACGGAATGAACAAGTCGAATCACTATTGAGACCATTAGGCAAAAATTATAAAGTGAAAGTCAACTTAAACAAACAAAATCAGTAACCATTTGTTACTATTACCATCCCTGGATGGCTCTGTGGCTTAACAATTGCCTGTTAGAGTTTATGTCCATATGCAAAGCTATTATAAGTACAAAGATGATATAATAATACTCGCAAATAGAAAATGAATATGCTTTCTTCATATTACATGGTGTTTTACTGGGTCCTGTCTTTTCTGCGTGCAGCTGTAACTATACTTCCTTTATGTCCAGTTTTGTGAGTGTTCTCCCCTGCCTCCCTCTTCACAGTTTACAGCTATGTAGTAAGAAGAGCAGTGCAGCTGAGGACACTCTGTCCATTCAAAGCTATAAAGCAAATATTTCTTATCACGAGCATAGATACTACCACTGGAATCTTCCCTAAAATATCCAAACGCCAGACTACAACTTTGCAGCCTTTAAAAGAAGTAAAAGACACATGTGTTTGACTCTCTATATTTTACTTTTATACTGTATAGGAAAACTCTTTCCCTGTATAATATTAAACTTTAGAAAAAAAATGACAACAGCACTGAAAATAAATTTTACATTGCCATGTTCTCTCTCTGTGTTTATCACCTTTTTTCTATTTTATCATCTCTATGTATCCCGTTTTTTTTTACCCAGTCCAGATCCCTTGAATGGTTTTCAAAGCATAGCTTATTTATTATAAGGCAATACAATGGGGATATTCACAATACTGTAATATCATGCTCCTGCAGTCTTGGTATGATATACTGCCCTCTACTGACGGTTTGCTATCACTATGACCATATAAACCAGCAGAGCTAAAGCATATTTACAGAACCATGAAGTTGAAAACTATTTATACAGCATCTCTTTAATAATAAATTGTAGAAATCATTCCTGGAATGATTGCAAGTCTTTAACTTGTCTTTGTACAAATGCACAGTTTCAAATACATTGTACAGATGTACAAAAGCTGTGTTGGTCAATGGACCAAAAGCAGTTAATCACAGCCGTACATACATAAAATGCCACATAAATGTCAGAAAATCCAAATTATGGATATATCATTTGATTTCTGAGGCATTGATCACATGCAATGTGGTCAACCTCTGAATTAAGATAATACCGTTCAATCACTTCCAGTCATATGTATATCAAGATAATGATCAGCCCAACTTTTATACATCTGTATGGCGATACTGTTGTTAACTGTAGTAGTGTCTACAGTTAATGTCTGAAAATAACAATTAGGGTAACAAAGAATCTTCCACATGTATGGTATATCTATAGGTACATCCAGTTTCAGAAAGAATTGAGGAATCTGTAAGAGTTTCAAAAATAAGCCAAGCAAGCTGCAAGGGTGCATGAAAGAATTTCTATAGACTAAAGCTAGACATACATGTCAAGCTTTCTTCAGTGCAGACTCATTTTCCTTTTTTAACAATGAAACTGCCACCCCCCCCCCCCCCAACATAGGGCAGTTTCACTTTTAGGCTAAGGCCCCATGTTACGGAAACGCTGCGTTTTTCCTGCTGCGGAAGGAAATGCAGCAGAGAAAACACAGCATTTTACAGCAAAGTGAATGAGATTCTTACTAATCCCATACACACATTGCAGGAAAAAGAACCACTGTGTTTTTAAATACGCACGTTTTTGAAAAATGCAGCATGTCAATTTTACCTGCGAAAACGCTTGCATCTTCCATATTAATTTAATACTGGAAGAAAATCCACAAAGAAAAGCACAGCAAAAACACAATGAAAAACCCTGCAAAAAAATGTGGTGTGTTTCTGAAGCGTTTCTTTCCACAGCCTTTTTTAGTTGTGTTCCGCAGCTTTAGCTTTTATGTTGATGGATGGGGCATTTGTATGAAAGATCACATCATTTATTAGAAGGCCAGAAGGCCTCATCATAGCTGTCCAAAATCTATTGTGTATGGCTAACATGACATAAGTTTGCAATGTTGCACTGCTATATCGCATCTAATGATAACAAATACGTACGTAGAGAACCAGCTGTCACCCGCACAGTGAGGATATGGTCCGAGGAGAGTGATGAGGCTCTGAGGGATTGTTTTGACACAACCGCATGGGAAGTTCTGCAGGATTCTTATGGGGAAGATATAGAAGGACTCACACACTGCATAACGGACTACATTAATTTTTGTGTGGACAACACAGTACCCACAAAAGTGGTGAGGTGCTTCTCCAATAACAAACCATGGATTAACTCTGATATAAAAACACTACTTAAGGAGAAAAAGATGGCATTCAGGACAAGAGATAAGGAGGGGTTGAGGGAAGTACAAAAGGAGCTGAGGCATCAAATCAGGCAGGGAAAATCCAGTTATAAAGAAAAAATGGAAAAGCAAATGGAAAGAAAAGACATAAGGGGGGTCTGGGAGGGGCTTAAGTCAATTTCGGGTCATAAACAGTCTGTCTGCCAGATTGAGGCAGATGTTAACTGGCTTAATGAACTAAACCTATTCTTCAACAGATTTGATCACACACCAGCTCCTCCCACCCCAGTATGTCCTTCAGCTCCCCCCACCACAATGACTTCTCCCCATGCGGCCACTTCCCAACAGACCAGTAAATCCAGAAATCCATCTTTATCTGGCCACAGTCTGACCTTCACACGGGCCCAGGTGAGGAAGGAGATGAAAAAGATCAAGGCGAGGAAAGCCGGAGGGCCAGATGACATCAGTGCAAGGCTAATTAAGACTTGTGGGGACCAGCTGTGTGGTATAATTACATATATGTATAATATGAGCCTGAGGCAGGAAATAGTCCCTGAATTATGGAAATCTTCTTGTGTGGTACCAGTTCCAAAGAAACCCCACCCTATGGACCTCAACGACTACAGACCTGTAGCACTGACATCCCACCTGATGAAGATCTTGGAGAGATTGGTTCTCACACATCTCCGCCCTCTAGTGAGCCCCGCTATGGACCCACTCCAGTTTGCTTATCGGCCGGGCATTGGGGTAGATGATGCCATCATCCATCTTCTGCACAGGGCTCTGTCTCACCTGGAGAAACCAGGGAACACAGTGAGAATAATGTTCTTTGACTTCTCCAGTGCTTTTAACACCATACAGCCCAGGTTATTGAGGGACAAGCTGGGCCTTGCTGGAGTGGACCACCACCTCTCCAACTGGATCCTAGACTACCTCACAAATCGACCTCAATACGTGAGAGCCCGAGACTGTGTGTCAGGTACAGTGATCTGTAATACGGGGGCACCTCAGGGTACGGTTCTCGCCCCTTTCCTCTTCACACTGTACACTGCAGATTTTAGGTGCAACTCATCCAGCTGCTACCTACAGAAGTATTCTGACGACTCTGCAATAGTGGGTCTCATCACAGATGATGATGACAGGGAGTACAGAGAACTGAACCGGGATTTTGTGGACTGGTGCCACCGGAACCACCTGAAGATTAACGCGGGGAAGACCAAGGAGATGGTGGTGGACTTCCGCAAAGGCAGAAGCCCTCCTAAACCAGTGGACATACTGGGGACAGGCATCGAGATTGTGAACACCTATAAGTACCTGGGTTTGCTCCTTAATAATAAGCTGGACTGGGCAGATCATATGGAGGCCCTGTACAGGAAGGGCCACAGCAGGCTCTACCTGCTTAGGAAGCTGAGAGCCTTTGGAATCCGGGGGGCACTTCTTAGAACTTTCTTCAACTCGGTAGTGGCATCAGCCATCTTCTTTGGAGTGGCCTGCTGGGGGAGCAGTATATCAACCAGGGACAGAAATAAACTTGACAAGCTGATTAGAAGGGCCAGCTCTGTCCTGGGGAGCCCACTGGACCCAGTGCAGGTGGTGGGTGACAGAAGGATACTGTCCGTGGTGAGCTCCATGCAGAAGAAGAAGTCCCATCCCATGCATGAGACTGTGATCGCGCTGAGCAGTACTGTCAGTGACCGACTGCTCCACCCTAGGTGTGAGAAGGAGCGCTATCGGAAGTCTTTCCTCCCCACCGCGGTTAGGCTGTACAACCAACACCGACCTAAGCGGAGATCATTACACACAGAGAACTGAAAATATCTCTCTGCCTGTTAAATCCCCCCCCCCCTGCCTACGCCCTATCTGTCTGTCTGCTATCAATGTAATGCCTCTCACCTTGGAATATTCCTGTACATGTTGTATTTGTACTTGTATCTGCTTATCTTTGCTGCTGTAACACACTGAATTTCCCCATTGTGGGACTATTAAAGGACTATTATTATTATTATTATTAAATGTGGTCATGTTACAACATGCAAGAAAAACCATAACATTCAACAGAAATAGCAATCTTCTGGATTTCTGAAGGACAACATTCAGTATCATAATTTTCAACATTAGCAGCACAACGTTGCGCTCTTATGTTGCATGGTCACAAGTCGACCCCAAAAGCTGTAGATTGAAGAGGTTTCACATATGCATGCCCATCATACCATTAATTCCCTGCTGGGATGTAGCTATGGTCGATTATCTTACTTGATAGTGCTAGGGTCACAGGAACCATCACCTGTCAGATGTTTTTGGCATATACTGTGGACAAATGTCATGATTCCTGAACTTAATCAATATGAGAAATGATAACATCTACCTGTTAAGACAGATAAAAACATGCAATTTGATTCCGAGGTGTCAACTGGAAAGTGATTTTGAGAGGATTTGAATGACACGTAGAAAAATGAAACAAATGCAAGTTAGATAATAGAGTCAGAAGGTCAGAATGAGGTTAAGAGAAGCGCAGAGATGTCAGAATGATCACCGCAACATTAACAGTGGCTGTTAATTAGAGAGAAGTAAACTATTAATGTAATGCCTAACCTTGGTGAACTAATTGAAAAATATCGTGGATTTCCCTATATGTTTGTATAGCCACCTACTATGTGTGTGTGTGTATAACTACCTACTATTCATCATCAATAATACATAGTTCTCCTTGTTACTGATTGTAGTCCCCATATTCAGCTTCTTCAAACCTCAGAAATATAAAATACCATAAGGAACTCTCCAATTAAAATCAATTCACATTGAAGGAAAAAAAAATCTATACGTGAATCTCTTGCATAAGCCAATATTACATCTAAAGGTTAACGTTGTCTTGTGATTACATCCACAGTGGAGAGCAATGGATAAATAGGAGCTGCATTGTATACAGTCATACAGCTACTTAAGGATTCTATAGATGCAGGCTATTGATCCATACAGTAATGTACAATCACAAAGTAATCACTATACCATTTTCTTGACACTTTCCAGAATGAACTAGAACATTTTTTTTCCCTTGTGACACATGCTGTTGAGGTGTGATACTTGGATTTATATTTATTTTGTATGTTAAAAGGTCAGCAGGAAAGTATTTTTCTGCATATTCTAGTCTAAAGCTTCATATAATGAAAGCAGGGCTATTTTCACATCTCTGTGACAGATTGTGACAAAAATTATGGATGAAAAAGTGTATCATGCTGCGCTATTTCGTCCAGCAAAATAAAGGACACCATAGCTGCCTTTATAGTCAAAGGGATATTTGGGACTCCATTGATGCCCCTAGTTTGCAATCCATTTTTCTGCTCCCTTGATAATATAAAGAAAAAAAAAATGCCCAGATGGGGACTTGAATCTAGTCTATGTAACTTTTATATATGCTTTGTGCTTCAATTTTCAAGATCTCTGCTTGTACTCATTGAACAGAAACATATTTTCTTACATCCTGAGGATAACATCTCAAACATACCTAATGTTACTCACAGACGCCTTCAGTGTAGACACAGCTTTGTAAGCTAAATATATTAGCTCCACAAATCTCTCCTCTCCTGATAGTTTGCTACAATGTTTCAGTGCAGGTAAAATAAATCAGTCCGGTGTCCAGGTAATTTAAAGGGGTTGTCCCATAATTCACATATGGATTCACTGCTGGGACCCCACTGAAGAACAGGGATCACAAGCCACCACAGCACAATTCAAAGTTTATGTTGAAACACAGTTAAAAAAAACAAAACAAAACAAAAAAAAAAAAAAAAACAGCAGAAAAAAATGCAGCAAAAACAAAGGTCATTTTTGTTGCAGCAGTTTTTTCTGGGTTTTTCCTCTGTGTTTTCTTCCCCTAATAAATATATAGGGAAAATGCTTGCAATTCCGCAGCTAAAATTAACATTTTCCGCAATGTGTGGATGAGATTAAACTAAATCTCAGTTTCTTTGCTGGTACTGTAAAACGCTGTGTTTTTTATTCTGCTGCATTTCTTTGACCCCTTACCGCTCAGCACCATAATAGTATGGCGCTGTAATGCCACAGGCACAGGAGCTGTGCCTGCAGCACAACTTCCGGCACAGCCGAGGGCAGGGACCAGCCGAAGATACTCCGACTCCGGCAGATTAACCCCCTGGATGCCATGATCAATAGCAATAACGGCATCCAGGGGGTCCGGGGCAAGTTGGTCCCCTCTGTCGCTTCTCGAACTCCACCCCCATGAAAAGATCACGGTTCCAAGGAGTTGTCATGGCAGCCAGGAGGCCAAGCCAAGGCCTTCTGACTGCCTGTGCATAGTTCCAATAGGAACTAATGTGCGATGTTCTGCAATACTATGCAGGATATTGCACAGGGGATCTGAAATCCCATCTTCAATTCCCCTTGTAGGACATGTAAAAAGTACAAAAAAAAAAAAAAGTATATGTAAAAATAAACAGACATGTTTATACCGCAATGCGCAAATTCATATATTTTGGTCACTCTACTTTCCCCAAAAAATAGCAATAAAAAGTGATCAGGAAGTCATAAATACTAATCATTGGTGCCAATAGAAAGTACAGCGTATAAAGAGCCCTGACATGTCTCCATCAACAGTACAGTAAAAAAGTTATAGGCATCAGAATACAGTGACCCCAGGAAAATTGTTCATTTTTAAAAAGTGATATTTTATTTGTAAAAGTGGTAAAACATAATAATATTGTGTTCGTAATGACCCGCCGGACAAAGCTGACAGATGTCATTTTAAATGCAGAGCGAACGCCATAAAAACAAAATGCAAAAAAAAATTAAAGAATTGTGTGTTATTTTACATGGAGCCCAAAAAAACAAATAAAAGCTAATCAAAACATTATATGTACCCCAAAATGGTGGTGTCACATAAAGAATAAGCCCTCACATAGCTATATCGACAGAAAATCTTAAAAGTTATGAATTTTTGAAGAAGGGGAGAGAAAATATGAAAAAAGTCACCGAGCATTAATGTACAAACTACCCTGCACCATTAAGGGGTTAACGTGGGGCCTTAACCTAAGGCCTCATACATACAACCAAGTGGGTGCAAATTTTTTAAAGGAAGTCACTTAGATCACATTCAGATGACATTCAAATGTCATCTGAGTGCATTCTGTGCTACATTCATTTCTTTGGGGGTTCTGTCAAAGTTTCATGGAGAAGGATAAGACCTGCTCTATAATTATTGGATTGGAATGGCGCATCAGAGCCCCCCTCAGATGGCACACTTGGTCTAGGATTGTAGTATTGATCCGATACTGAACTACCTAACACAGATATATTCATCATGAGCGAGGGGCAGTTAATGCTCAGTGATGGGTAAATTTGTCATGGTTATTGATGGATATATTTGTCATGGTGATCACGCAGGCACTGCCAATGTACTTGTGAGATGAGCCGCAGTAGTTGGGCTCTTAGCTGAGTTCCTTCTGCAACGGAGGGGAACAGATAACTCCAGTATTTACATGCCACTATTAATAGCAACCAACAGAGGGAATTGGTTTTGTATGTGATTGCAGGGTGTCAGGGGGTTGCCATAACAGCTCTTGACCTGACCATGGCCCCTGGCTTTGTCGTGAATGAAAGCCTATTAGACCCAGCAAGTGGCTGGGTCTAATATACTGGATTTAAGTGTAAAACTGACATGTAAAATACCATGCAATACAGTAGTATAACAATCAAGTGATTGCATGTCCACGTCCGCTAGCTGAACTTAAAATATGTAAAAAAAAAAAAAAAAAAAAAATCAAATTTTTAAAAATTCTCTAAAACATAGGTTTTATTATGTTAACAGTAAAATAATAAGCCTATATAAAATTGGTGTTGTGAACTTTGAAAGGACCCAGTGAACAAAAAAATTATTTTAAAACTTGCTGTGTTTGTTAATCTCACCTCCAAAAAATGGAATAAAAGTGATCATAAAGTTGAATGCACTCCAAAACAGTACAGAGGAAAATTAGAGATTGACCCATAAAAATATGCCCTTACACAACCCGATCAATTGAAGAATTAAAAAGTTATGGAATTTCGAATATGGCAATTCAAAAACAAAGTATTTATTTAAAAAAGTGTTTTTATTGTAAAACATAGTGGTAAAATATTAAGAAAAACCTGGGATAAATTAGGGATCATTGTAATCATACTGATCCACAGATAATATGTCAATTATACAAGCTGTGAACAATGTAAAATATGAAAATCTCAAGAACCTCCTTCACCATCATTCTGCTACAGGCATCAGAGAAAAGCTCCTGATTGCCGTCTGATTCTGTTTGGATGTGTTACATGTTTTGTCAACACCTAAGGGAGTCATTGACCCTGTAAAACCATCTACTGAATGCCATTACAGTGATAGCCCTTGTTGTCAAAAAATTTTCATTGCTACCATGAACATGTTAGTTTTTTTGTGCACAGAGATACATGTTAAGTATGTTATACTTAGGGTTAATATATATCTAATTATATTTTTTCCTGTGTAATAAACGTTTCTCTCTAACTATGGGCCTACAGGAGCACACACATTTTTATAATTTTTGGATTCATAACTAGCTATAAGTAACAATCAAAGTGTCACTTTTTTCAATTTACTTTATTAATTGTAAAATTATCCCATCAAAAAATATTATAATATTATTCATTTTATTTTATAGTGAGGTTAACAACGTGGCAGACTATATTATATAATAGTAATTCTATAATTCCACTATCGCATGTAATTAAAGATGGCATTTAACCATTTCACATGACACAAGACTACTAATAAATGTTAAAAAAAAACACCATAGCAATTAGTATGGTCCTCCTTGAGGTAAAAAGCCTATCTCTGCTTTTACACAGGCTAATTTTAACCTTCGACTGCCCTCTAAACTGACATTCTTACTGATTCTGCCACTGCGGGTAGCTTGCAGTCACTGTGTCTCTAGGAGATTCCTGTATACATGTGCTAGTGTAGAGGCAGACAGATCCTGAATGAAAATCAATATGTTTGGGGTTTTTCCAGCTAAAAGCAAATGGTTTTAGACAAGTGGTTTAGTGAACGTCGGGGATACATCGCATTTGGGAAATGGATTTTGTACAGAGTAGAGTCACAGTATTGAAGTTAATGCAGTAAGTATGTGGTTGGTACTAGGCTTTACAGACCAATGCATATTAATATGGAATGAGGACAGTGAAATTAATATGTTGTACTATTGTGTGCAAATGGTTACATTGCATTTGTTCTTCTGTTTATGTTACTCTGCTCCACCAACATCATTGGCCTGTTACAATAGGTCATAAAATACTATTGCTATATGACTTTATGTTTGATGCTTTTTTTTTTTTTTTTTTGGAAGTGACCTCTTTAGTCCTCACTGCTGTGATCTGAAGATGGTACAGAATGGCCTTGGAAAAGGTCACTATTGAAAGTTGCAGAGGCATTGGTAAGCTTAGATCTACAGCATTTTTTCCCACCAGTTTTTTCTATACTGATTAATTCTATGTTTTCTATTTCTGTGTTTTCTCACCATAGTCTCCTTTCCTGACCTCTTGCATCCATCACATGTCATTTGACCTTTTAGGCTATTTATTTGCTGTTCAGTGCTATGCCTTTGTTGGTCGCATGCCAAATGGACCTATGCCAAGATGCAAAGCTCTAAAACATTCTAACTTGGCACTAAGATCAAATATGTCAGTAGCGTGCATTTAAATGTTCACTCTATAACCACATGCTACATTAATTTCCAACCACAGAAATAGTGCATGAAGGAATGAAACATAATGAGGACTACTAGAGCTGAATACATTGAGAATACATTATAAACAATGTTTCATATGTAAAATTAAGGGATTTTGCATGAACCAACCAACATATAGTATGTGAATTTTTAGTAGCATACAGTTTGCAGAAAATAGCTCTCCTGCAAAGGGAAGAAAAGGGTAACTCCAAAATCTCTAAATTCTGGAGTCTTAGCCAACCAGGCATAGAAAATTATGTGCAATAATAAATAAAAAGCTAATACGAGATATCTTCCCATACAACCTTGCATTATACAGAATCAGGAAAAGGATTTTTTTTTTCGCTTTGCGGCCCCTAGATGGTGGCACTGATAATAAGGAATCCATATTTTTTTTGCCATTCCTTCAAACATTGTCTTGAGTTTATGTCATTCTTTAGGCCTGTCTAAGTCTTAATTTATCAAACCACATCTTATATACCCAAACTATGTAGATGCAGTGATAAGAAAAGCAATGCTTTACTAAGCTCTGTTGAATGCTTAAGCAGCAATACACTTTTAACTTGACCTGATGTGTGAATCAGTGATTCTGAGGCTTTACTGTGTTGTCTGATTCTTTACCTTACTTCTCTCTTTGTAGTCAACGACAAAACGCTGGTCATTTTGCAACTTTTAATTGGTTGCCAGAGCTAATGATCACACTAGGTGAAGAAGGTGAACATGAAAAGCTCAGCTGCTGTGTATCCTGACACCGGTCTTTAATACGTTAGGTGATCTGATAGCCGTGTATAGGCCACCTGGTGTTCCCCGTTTTATCCTGAGAAGCTGACTTCATTTTATTTATAATCCTGCAGCTCCCATGTAGAGACGGTGGTCAAAATGTTCAAGACATAATAAAGCTGATGTGTAACAACTAATGATAAGATAAGGTATATACTTCTATGATGAGAACTGAACAATTTGAAAAATAATATATGGAAATAATAGAGATTATACCAATGTATAACAATGTATATAAAATGGAATTTTTAATAAATATGAAAAAAATGTATTGCATACAGTTTGTTCCAGATTCCAATGATGAAGAAGAAACTACAGTAGATTATTTCACAGTTTTAAAATTTTGTAGAAATTTAAAAAGATAGATAGATAGATTTCCCCTCTAACTCATCTCTATCATGACCACTTCATTTTTTTTGTCATTTACTAAGCATTAACCCTTTATCAACTAATAACTCCAATATTATCACCAGTATGGTACTTAAGCTCATCTATGAACATAATAAAGAACAAGAGAATTGCCAGAGGAGCAAAAGTCTTGGTTGTAAAGATAATGTTTATGGTGGGTATTAAAGAAAAAGCAATATAGTAGATAATATTGTCTGGATAGAGAGAGCCAGATTGGAGAAATGAGCCCTGAAATCTCAAAAGCAGGAATTAATGGTCATTAAATGTAAGGAATGATAAGGAGCAAATAATATCAAAGTGCAAGGAAGTCTGATATCTTTCTCCATGAAATGGGAACCTGTATACCCTTTATCATAGATTCAATTTAATATACACAAATAAGGAAAATCATGTTAATAGAAAGCATTACTTGAAAGGTTCAGGCTCCAGATTATGTAGACACACTAAACGTGTTCTTGGTGTGACTGCTAAGCTCCACAGGTTGATATGTCACAATGTACCACATCCATCAGGAATCTTTGCTACAGCTTTGCTTTGATGTATCACAGCTTGTAGGAGTCCAAAGACAAAACAGTAATGAACACAATCTCACTCAGTCTTATTTTTCATAATTTCTTATAACTGAAGGATAACACAGTTTACTGTAGTGACAGTATAGCTATAGAGATACTAGAGAGGCACTATAGATGAGGAGATACTGTGGATGTAGTACACATATGGAAATATTGTCTATTACGGCTATAGGTCAGTGTTACTATCACTATTAATTATAGTTACTGTTTTAATGCCCATTCCGCAATGCCATACATAATGGCTCTAAATGTCTGCATGTTATTTTAAGGTTGTTGCAGTCTAAGTATCTTTTGTGACCTTTCATCACCAAAACTAAGATTGCAGTGACATGTAAGGCTATTGAATATACACTTTAATGGAAGCAAGTTGCCTGGCAATGTTCCAACTTTCACTACAATAACCTATATTATTCTAACATACAATGTTTATTATTTTATACTTTATGTAAACTATTAAGTGTTTCATTGTATTTATGGATTACTGTATAGTAATATATAAATAATATTGGGAAAAATATTGTAGAAGGATCAACTTCCCCACTATATTTATAGAGCAGGCTACAACTTCAACCCTACTTGATCTCTGACCTATTTGGAGAATTTTTAGTTTACTATAATCCTGACACATTTCATTTTCCTTCTTGGCCTGAGCTGATGATCTGTCAGTCATTTTATTTCATGACCATCATGGCAGATTTTTAACTACATACTTCCTAATGTTGTACCTTATTGTGATCAGAGAAATAATGAATCTTGTCCCTGAATGAATATACTGCCAGACAAGTCACTAGTGAATTAAAAGAATCAGCCCAAAATGTAGGAATTAACAACTATATATGTTTAGAATTCTTATAGAGCCTACACTTCATTTCTTATTAGGAGGAAATCTTAGACAATATACCCTATTCTAGTATTGTCCTGCGGCAGAGAGAGCCTTGAACATAAATCCAATGCATCCCATTTCGCTGTGGGCTTTGTCCTTAATCCTGATAGGGGTAGGAGTTGGAATTATTATTAGGTGAATATTTCCCTTTATTATATACTGATATGATGACAGGTGCCCTGAAATTCGCACTGGTCAATGACTCTTGTATGGATTATCTATATTAAAAGCCAGCCCATAGCTGCAGACTAAACACATTATTGCTTCATTAAAAATAAGAAGTGTGTTATGTTCTTTTATTTCTAGGTTACGTTATAGGTCGCTGTGAGTGCTCTTCAGCTTTGTACTGCAATATGTTCATTGTAGTAAACTCTCAACAAAGTGTCAAAGGCATTTACTTTACAATCTCTGTTAATAATTTTCCTTGCAAAGCATACTCTTTCCAACACCTGCTCCTTGGATTCACTGACACAGCTTTACATCCAACAATGTATAAGACATAAAAAAATGTAAAAAAAAACCAACACATAAAATACATACAAAAAATATTGTCTAAGATCACTTCTATTTCATAAACAGAGGACCAAATAGAGAATGCAAAACTGTACAGAACTATAAAAAGATTCTTCCTACATAGAAATTAAGTCTTCTTACAGAGCTAAAAAAACAAAACAAAACATATATTTATGTCATAAATACAAGACATGGTAAAATAAAATAAAAAAAAAAGTCTACAGAAATGCATGTAACCTTATAAGCAGCACAACAGCATTAACCCTTCTACCTACTTCCATCCAAATTATTATATATCATACATAATCAAATATATATATATATATATATATATATATATATATATAAAACACACACATTTATCTATGTGTATGTGTTTTGAGATAGATAGCTAGATAGATAGATAGATAGATAGATACCATTTATGGACAAAGTATAAGGTCACTCACTACACAAGTACAGTAAATACCCTAGACTGCTCTGTACATGGTGTACATGTTTCTAGGGCCAAGCAGGCACAACTACTTTCATTAAAATTACTGATGGCTATCACATTGTGGTCACACACAAGCCTACATCAAAAGTTGTCATCAGATAGGTAGGACTGTCCTATCTATCTCAGTACCTAATAAAATGCAGATGCTAACCTAAATGGGTAGAGCCTCTCCCTAGGGAACAAGGAGATTAATAGACACCCAAGGTCAATAAGTGAAGACCATATCCTTTCTGTATCCCACTTTGCTTCTTTCCTATCGGATTAACTTTGTGTTATCCCTCCAGATACAGCTAACAATTTCATGAGTTATCACAAAATATCATGGTTCTCTGTAATGTAAAACAGTACACAGCACTGAGAGCAGGATTCACGGCTGATCTGAAGCATTTCTTAGGATAATGGGTAGAACCATTACCATTGTTTAGAGGCTAGACATCTGCATATAGAAGACTGTGACATAATATCAAACACCATGACTGCATGCTCTCAGTGTAGGAACTGTACTCTGAATAATAACTCTACCCTTTGTGTACCAGGTATCTTTATGTAGAGTTATGTGGTTTATTCTGCAGCTCCACAACTTTGCTTTAACTGCTATAAAAATGATGTAAGTGTCTATTCTAAGTATCCACCTGCATGCAGAAATACAGGCACAGTAACATCCCATTTCTATGTCCTCAGAGACCTCTGATATAAAGTCTGCAGTGATGAAAAGGTACAACAAAATAGGTATAGTCAAATGTCAGGAAGATGTACTACTGGATACTTGGGAATCCTATATTGCCCATTTCCCTGACTAAATGACCCTTTCAATTTTGAGTTTACATTGTGCAATGTCAGGAGGGACTCCAGGCAGTTAACCCCTTCCTGGAGCTCAGCTCTGACATTTTGCTACTGATTCTCACTGAAGGGCAGTCATGAAATAAGTCACAGAAGAGCATGCAGGACTTACCTATTCGAATGACATGTGGCATTCCTTGACAGTCCTGAAGCCAGAGGATGTAGCAGAGCAAAACTGCCCAGCATTCTAAAACCATACTCCTAAAAGAGAGCCAGTAATGTGTCATTGTTAGAAACAAAATCCCCCTGAAGTTAAGTTAATATGGGATTCCCTGGGACTTCCTTCTTGATTTTAAGATTCCAGTGATAGCCCAAGACAGTCACAGCTGAATGCCTCTGCACTGCACATGTTAGTAGACTATCCCCCAAGCCTGAGCAGCCGAAATCAAAGGTTAGACGATGTTTGTCCTAACCACAAAAAGCTTCCCAGTTTACTGTTCTCCACTGGTTTCTGCTTCTTTCAGTCCCATTCACCTGCTGGAGACTAGATGCTTAGATGCAGTCCTCATTGATGCTATCAACTGGTCCTTAGCAAAGCTGTGGAGTGGAATCCTAGACATAGAGATCAGGAGCTCCCTGGGGCTTGGAAAGAAGGGAAGACAGATGCAGCAAAAGCCATCCTGCAGTTGAAGGAAAAAAAAAATATATATTCCCGTCTCTGGCTTCAGAGATTTAGCACAAGTGAGAGAATTGGACTGACAAAGGCAGACACACTCAGGCAGCCTGCCTGCTCCACATGCAAAGCAGCTACCATCTCATGACTGTGATTTGTTCAGTGGGAGAATACAATTCATTGCACTTGTGTGTAGTCTTTAGGGGTGGATGCGTGGACTAGAATTGAGACAAACAAGAGGGTGAACTTGAATTACAAGCTGTATCTTGGACATTCAAAAATAGGGGTGTTAGGGCTGAATTCACACAGGGTGACTTTTAAAGACCCCGTCCTTTTGGCACTGTAGCTACTAATTTGGAACGGGTAACCTGCCAGCGTTTGCTTGGCATTAACAATGTGTGTTTTTCTGGCTTAGTGACACATGCATAGAAAAATGAATCTTTAGTTTTGCAGGTGCTAAGGAAGGTGTGGTTTATTGTTTCTTCTGCTTCCTATTCATCAGTATAGGGATTTCACTCTGCATCTGTAAAGTGCTTTATCTGATTGTAAATAGCAGCATTAATATTACGATGACATTTCTCACTGATTATTGTAATAGCACGGTGTGTTTTATGTTCTACATTACAATGTGATAAACTCACAATGGAATATTAGAAAAAAAAAAACACAAACCTGAAATATGTCCTGGGTAGCAAATGCATCCAGAATATATAACAAATGATTAATGTAGCTCCGCTCCCAAGGTAGTGACTATTTTCACATGGTAAAAATAAAAAATGTGTGAATACTAGAGAATGATTTTGTTTAAGTAGACGGCTCAGCAGTAATAAAATATGATAATTACAGAAGTGTGCATATGCCATAGTCGTGTACATGAATACCCATAGGCATAGGGATCAATGGTCAATGCCATACTATGCAGAAGTAATCAATCTTTATAGGGAGCAGCTTGCCGCTGTCAGAGGGTACTCTTTATAGTATTACTAAAATATATAAGCAACTTAATATAAATTGCCTTATATAATGGATATTAAGAAGGCAGATAAGCTGATTCTCTGCAATGTCAGATCTGGAGATTCATTTATTTGTGTTTGGTACTGATGAATTTTACTCATGCTATGGAGTTAGACATTTTTAAAAGCTCATGTTTGAATCTACGTTTGCGCTTTTCCACTAGTGTCTTATTTTATCTGGCTGTAATGGTCATTTCAGTGACCATCGATTATTGTGACAATGAAAAAATAAGTGTGTGAAATACCAATGTGATCATATACAGTCAGATATCCACAAAGAATTTCAGGGCCCAATGATAGGACAAAGAAATGGGTTCTCTTTCTGCCATCATAAATACACCCATAAATTTGACCAAAAGGAGATAATCCAAGCTCCATACAAGGAAGTGCCAAACTAGTGTCAGACAACACAATTTTAAAGTTAGCCATGTGTCTTTAATATATTTGCAATCCCTGTCATAGTTACATATGGTACAGTATAAGAGATGTCAAGAGAGAGTTGCTGCAGCAACACATGGATCCTACTATACATACATGACAGGAAGGTGGGGATTAATGGAGGTAAGGGAGGAAGACAAGGGGCAATTGAATGACTCATGACACAGTTGTCAGGGGGATTTTTAGGGTGAATGGGAGTATTGTGAAACCCCTGCTTTGGGCTTGTGCCATCCACCTTCTTACTCATCAATCAACTGTATCAGCTTTTTCACACATACAGACTACAAAGTAAAAGAAGAAGTAAAAAGTTGTCCATATGAAACTCTAGATGGAGACACATTCAATATACTGTACAGTGGTCATTGGCTGTCAGGAAACATTGTAGACCTTGTCTTGTCTATTGCTTTTGATCAACAGAGAATTATTTATTTTTGTATATTGCTCAAAACGGAGAACATTATCATATTACTATATGACATCAATGAATGGTAGCTAGATCTTAATTTCAACATTTTATGCATGCATAATTTAATAACAGTCCATTACTTTAGCTAAGGGTATATACTAAAGGAATCCTTGTATGCCGTATGGTCTTTGATACCAAATATAGCATGAATCTAAAGTTATCAAGATGAGAGACTATAGGCCCCTGTACATTGGTTGACCTTTGTTTGATTGTCTGCTTCATGTACATGCAGAAGATTATTAGTGCTGCAAGGGAATGAACAAATCGTTCATCCCCATACAGTTTGCATGTGTCGACAGCATATTTTCAGCATGTATACATAAGCAATTCGATAACCCGACGATTAATCGTTTGAGCCATTAAATGGGTGATAGTATCTACATTTACAAGTGTCCTAGGAATGCTTGTTCTTAATAAGGGACCTCATCATTACCCCATATAAGGCTGAGGCCGCACGTTGCGGAAACATAGCTTTTTTTGTTGCAGATTTTGTTGCGGTTTTTTGAGCCAAAACCAAGAATGGCTCAAAAAAGAATAGAGAATATATAGGAAGTTCTTATACTTCTGCCTTCTGCTCAATCCACTCCTGGCTTTGGCTCAAAAAACCGCAACAAAATCTGCAACAAAAAAAGCTGCGTTTCCGCAATGTGGGGCATTAGCCTTTAGGGGTCTTTAATCTACGAAATTGTTGAATATATGAGTATCAGAATGAAAAACATGTTTTGTGTGTTAGGTCGATCAGTTTATCAACTTTAACGTATAGGTTTATCCACAGGAGTTTTCTATATGAACCTGAATTTGTTGCACAGATTGTAATTGACAGTGGAAAGCATTGTAAAGGCATTTTTAGGCTGTTCTGGTTGAGAGAGGGTTAAGAAAAGAAATGAGCAATTAAACCAATTTCGTCTACCTAGTGTAGACCTGACAGTTTCTGGATATGACGTTTTGGCCACTGCAGCATGAAACTTTTCAATTAAACTGTCAGTTTGGAGAAGAGAGAAAGATATCCCACCTCAGACCACATTCCACATCAGTGCTGCAAGTGAAGAAGGCAGAGATACTGATGGGCTGATACATCACAGAAGGGATATGGGGGCAGCGATATATATATATATATATATATATATATATATATATATATATATATATATATATTTATATATCACTGTTATACAAGATATTACTCTAATACCAATCACACTCGCAGATAATGGAGCTTAGAAATACAGTATTATACAGATTCAGTTTATGTAACCAAGTTACTACTATTAGCCAACTGACCATCAAGAAACAAACTAGCAGACAGTAAAGAAAAAGAAAGCCCTGATGGAAATGCAAAAACACCATTTAAGGCAAAGGGCCCACATTGTGGAAATGCAGCATTTTTGCCTGCCGCAGAAAAGCAGCAGCAAAAATACTGTGTTTTGTAGTACTAGCAAAGTGAATGAGATTCTTGCTAAACCCATCCATACATTACAAAAAAAAAAAAAGGAGTGTTTTTCAAAAACACACCATGTTAATTTTACTTGCGGAAATGCTAGCATTTTCCCTGTAGATTTATTAAGGGAAGCAAAACTGCAGAGAAAAATGCAGCAAAAACACAGTAAAAAATGTTGCGGAAAAAAACGCAATGTATTTTCTGTGGTTCACTATGTGGGTTCTTAGTCTAACCCTTTACCTTCAGATTTCATTCAGTTTTTGTTTTCCATTTAAAAACATGTTTCCAGTTTCCCAAAATAACACTAAGGCTGGGGCTCCACGTAGCGTAAACGCTGCGATTTTGCCACAACGTTTTATAGTACCTGCAAAGTGAATGGGATTCTGGTTAATCCCATCCACACACTGCGATCCGGGAAAAACCGCAATGCGTTTCCGCCACGGTTTTTCCCACATAGCTTATTGGCTGTGTCTCACTACGTGGGGCCTTAACCTTACTTTAAACCAAGCAGGCAAATTAGCTATTCAGTAAAAAAATAAAAAAAATTGAATTTCTCTCCTCATACTGTTATAGTACTGCATAGGCCAGATCACACATTCACATTCCATTCACACATTGCAGAAAAATACGACATGCAGTGGACATGCTGCAATTTCTTAAACCATTGCAGTTTGAGAAATCGCAGCCTGTCAATTCTACCTACGGAAATGCTGGCGGTTTCCCTATAGGTTTAATGGAAGCAGAAAGTCCACAGAGGAAACTTCTGAAGACTTTCTGTGAAAAGCGCAGTGGGAAAAACCGCGATGCATTGCTGCCGCATTTTTACCCACTGTCCTTTTTTTCTGCGGCCCACTATGTGGTGCCTTAGCCTAAGCCAGTTTTCTGGCTTAAAAAAAAGTCACAAATCTTGTGTGTTTCAGTTATTTAAACACTAGTTGCCACTTCTCGAAAAAGGAGACATAACAAGGGTGTGCTGGGGGAGAGGCCATCCAACCAGATTTATTATCATTTAAACCAGAAAATTGGCATAAATGAAGCTTGAAATCACTCCAGTCGCAAGGCTTGGTGGAGGGTGTACCACATTTATGATTTTTTTTTTTTTTTTGTATATATGCTATTGCATTCTATTGTATCATATTTTGCTATAATGTGTCTTACTTTTATTTTAGTTTTATTATGCTACACCCTAATTCCAGTTTTAATTCCATGACATATTTTATACTTTTGTACTATAGGCAACATGTGATATGATGGGCTTGTGGTATTGTGTATATATCTGTGGTAGGACTGGTTTGTTATTTACTGTGTCATGATTAAGGAAGTTACACCCGAAACGTGCAGGAAATTGTAACTGCTTGTGACTTCTATTCGGGATTCTTTTTCCATGTTGAAATAAAGGATTTTTCTTACTTCACTAACGGAGTGCCGGATCCTTCTACTTTTACTGCACCCTCCGACGATGCAGGGGATATGCCAGTCTTCATAAATATCCCCCATTGTGCTTTTGCAGTATTTGTAGTGTATGCCGTAACATAAAATATACGCATGTGGAAATCTGTGCGCACTAGACAGATCATTCAGCTTAAAAATCACCTACCGTAACATAGTGTATCATGTGGCTACACACCCTCATACACAACAAACTGTGATGCAGCTTTTTTCATCAATATTCATCAGCCCAAACAGGTTAGACTTTGCTTCTCACATAATGGGTCTTGTTTACTGGTCATCCAATTGAGGACCAGTTTTGGTACGGACACACCATTGTATACTGGGAACACCCCAAAGACCTGATGTTTGAAGATTCTCTAGCCAGTTGTCTAGTCATTACAATTTGGCCCTTATTAAAGTCATCCACATTCTTACGCTTGCCCATTTTTCCTGCTTCCAACAAATCCACTTAAAGAATTGGTTGTTCACTTGCTGCCTTATATATCCTACCTATTCATAGGGAGGTTAATCAATATTATTCACTACTTGTAGTTTTTTTTTTTTTAATGGTATGGCTGATCAGTGTGCAAGGAGAACGTTATCAACTTTATAATTTTTTAATTTATATTATTTTTTTAATTTATTTTTATTTGATTATATAATAGGAAACCAATCCGTTTTCTAATATACATGTATTAAAAATTCTGCTCACATAACTGTCTTATACCATTTGGTAACCCATATCTCTGCACTGCAGAAAAGTATAGTCCAACATTGACTAAACATAGCTCCTGTCATGTGACACACACATCCTCATGTGACTCTTAGCATTTGGCAAGAAGCAGAGTTATCTGATACCTATCAACATTACTGCCTGTCACTATGTGATTTTTAAAATAATGTTAACTATGTTAATAAAGCTCACTGTTCAGAGAAAAAAGAGACCCCAAGTGCTATTCTCTCAGGTACCTCAGTTCTCATCCAGGCCTGCTCTGAGTAGCACTTGCGGACTCATTTACAGTTATAAAAAAATGAATTTTTATGCAATAATTGCCACTTTTTAAGTTCTGCACACTGCATGCCCCTGTCCTTTAAAATGGATGTGACGAGAGGAGCCCCTGCAGATTTATCTTCATTTATGCCAGTTTTTTTGCATAAATGATGCCCAAAATCAATACCATAAAAAAACTGGTGTACTTTTTTGGTTAGACGCTTAGACCCCAGATAAATTTCTTTATAAATCAGTCCCTATGTGTTTAGTTTATAGCTGATGGTGCTGACAGACTCCCTTTATGTTGTTTTCCTACCTGACTTTAATAGAGAATGGGCAGACATATCCAACCATTTCTACTGAAAGATTAAACCCCAACCCTGTTCTCAGGGTTTTATGACCTATCTAGTGGTTATGCTATAAATGTTCCTCATGGAAAAAGCCATTTAAAACTAAAATAAACATCCAATATAATTTATTAGAAGGATATATTGGAATAGAGGAAGGCATATCATCATAGATTCACATTTTTCCTTCTGAATTAATACCCACGTTGGCTTTCTGTTGTACTTATGCATACACACGGATACAATGCATGACATATAGACGACATTCATACTGAAAATGAGGGAGATAACCACTGAGAGTTCTATGATTTAGTGTCAGGTATTAGTGTGAAATAAATGTTATCCTGCATCACATTGTGATGCCTTAACATTGTACTAACCTGCTTCATGGATCCAGGTCACGTCACAGTGTTCCATGTCTTCTCAGCACTATCATTTAACTGTTTTACCTGCGCAGACGAAATACATGAAATGGTGTAATCTCCCACCTATCCTACCTTCATTGTGTGCAAAATACATTTACCTAGTGAAAGCAGTTGTATGTTTCCTTTCCCATCACAGCTACAAGCCTCTATTTTCCTTGCAGCATTTTACAGGAACATTTTACTTGTTTCTTGCAGCATCCATATTTTTCCCCATCCTGCTGCTGTCAGCCTCTGGCCTTCTGCTCAAGAAGCTACTAATCTGCAGAACATCTTCATAAAATTAGAACTGGTCTTTTCCCATTAACCTGAATTTATAGTTCAAACTACGGAAGAAAGATATAAAAAAAAAAGCTTTATCAGCTTGGGTTTTACTTATTTTAATGATTTTAATTCCTCATACCTCCTTTTTGCAATAAAGGGATGGATAATGAGTGTGTGTCATGAACAGTGCCAATTGTAGCTATATTTTAGCAGATTCTTCATTGCAAATAACAAAGATTCTCACTATTAACCTTATTTGTTAGTCACCTTCCAAGTAAAAGAACTGCGACTAGAAAGTGTCCAAAAATTAGTCTCATCATTTGTGGAGCACAATAGTGCATCTTATCTCCAATGCCACGCTTAACACCTTTTTTTAGTCAGTGGGCAGATTGGGGCAGGAATCTAGGTGGGTCAGGGGGCAGAAGGTCTGGTCTGTCACAAAACTGTATTGAGTTATACCAGAAATCTATGCCAGTTCCTGAATAAGGCTGAAGCTGCGTTTTACAGTATGCTGCATTTACAGTACCTGCAAAGTGGATGGGATTCTGGCTAATCCCGTCCACACATTGCAGAAAATATTCCACAGTGGAAAAGCTGCATTTTCAAAAGTGCCCATGTTCTTGATAATCACTGCATGTCAATTATACCTGTGGAAATGCTGACATTTTCTGTATAGGTATAATAGGGGCAGAAAGTCCGTAAAGGAGAACTCTGTGAAAAGTGCAATGAAAAACGCTGCAGAAAAAAATGAAACACGTTTGCTGTGTTTCGCTACAGGGGGTGGCCTAAAGTAGATTTCAGTTCAGGCACGCCTACATGCACAAGAATCACAGTATTAAGAGGCAAGAACCTGTCAGGAAATTAATTAAAACTGGTGTAAGAATCACCAGTCTTAATAAATTATCTTCTATACATCTAAATTTTCAGATATTGTAACTCAATCTACCATATCTGTTAACTATAGCTTTCCAGAGCTGTGCTTCTCAAATTGTGATGTGAATCTTACTGGTAAGGTACCCAGTAGTTGTTCGTGAAACGGCACATTCGAAGACAATTTTAAGAGATATGATTGTATGCTGTAGAATAATTTCCAAGGTACCAATTTCTAGTTTAGCAATATAACTGACTTCCTTGACCTGATTTTAGGAGACAAACTGTAGGATATGTGTCTACTATCTGTTGGATATCTATCTATCTATCTATCTATCTATCTATCTATCTTATCTTCTTGATCTATCTATCCAGGGGCATAGCTTTATGTGGTGCAGAGCTTCCTCTCTGCAGTATATTAAGACACCGGTATTATACATAGGACATAGTAAGAGGAGTCCTGTTACAAGCTTTGCATTGGAGTCCAAGAGCTTCAAGTTACATCCCTCTATCTATCTATCTATCTATCTATCTATCTATCTATCTAGCCATTGTAAAACTGCTTCATAACATACTGCCTATGCAAACTGAAGTCATCTGTTAGTGCAAGCCTACAACCTACATTACAAGCTGAAAATGCAATCTTTTCTCTATACGCTATGTGCTTGAATCTTTGCATTCTGTTTCTCTATAGAATTCTGGCATATAGAAGATACCTCTGATGTTATAACTATACGCTTGTATGATTTTTCACACAATTGCAGTAACCGTCTGGCAACAAGATATTCTTAAGTCGTGACTGCCCTCTACTGAGATATACGCATGTGACTGCTAATGAAGTTTGCTTTATGAAGCGTTGTTCCCAAGAGCATTAGATTTATGAGAAGAAAAAATACTACAGCTTTTTTTTTTTCTATAGAACCTAATAGAGTTTAATCTTGTGATGTTTAGCAATGATGTTGAAAGAGTGCAATCTATTAGGAAACTGGATAAAACACTGCATCATCAGTAAGTGTCACATACCAATAGGGTTGTGTGTACAACAAATTTGTTTCAACATCAAGCACCCTATCAGTGTTACAATGTGATATGACCATCATATTTTCTAAAGCATTTACATTATCTAGGCTTGAATCATACATGCATTTTATTGTACGAAGAAAATGTACATAGCGCCCAAAATTCACATAGAAAGCACAGAGAGATGTGTCCTTCCTTACCTCTGTACTTGGTCGGATATGTGAATGTGTGTGTCATGTGAAATTATGTCTGTAACCTGCCTAGTTGAAATTGGAAAATGTGTGTCTTATGTGCAAACAGTGAATCTGGGACTGTCCAGCTAGATCCTCATTTGAGAGGCATGCAAATAAACACAAGGTTACATTTTATCTTGAATGTTGCAAAGTTTGACTGGACAGAATACCCAGAGAGGTGCCATTTTGTGGAGAAGAAGGCAAAAAGAGCAGTGTAACATCCTTGCCTGTCCGGGCTTTGGCACCATCCTCTGGGCACATGCTGCGGCACAGGAGGCGTGTCCGGTTGTGATTCCTTCCTTTGGGTTTTTCTTGTATTGTCTGAACACTGTCCTATTCCCTCACCTCCTTAATTGATTTTCCACCACACCCTTCTCTTCACCTTGCTTTCCCCCTGCTCCACTAAGAGTTAACTTTAGTCTTACCTGTGTGATTGACAGCCTATCCTCCTATCAAGTCTGGGGCGGGTTCTTCCTCCCTATTTATTGTTTGCTCACTTTCCTATTGACACCTAATATTGCATTACGCTTACTGGCTATACTCCTTGTTCTTTGTTACCTGTTCTTCTGATTTCCTGACCACTGGCTTCCTTGAGCTGACCTCCCTTTGTTGTGTTCATTCCTGTCTGCATTCTGTGTTTCACTTATTGTAAACAGAGACTGTCGACCAGTTGCTGGCTGTCGCCTAGGACAGATTGGGCAAGTTAGCCAGGGACAGTGGGGGTGGGGGGGGATTCAGCTTAGTGTCCACTGTCTTGTTGTGCCCCTCCCCCCAAAGTTCTCCAGCAGCTACTGGGGAATCGCTCCTCTAGCGATTCCCTTACAAGCAGCAGCCAAGAATAGTGCAAAAATCAATAAAAAAATGCATTATTACAGAAATTACAGATTTTAGATAGATAGATAGATAGATAGATAGATAGATAGATAGATAGATAGAAGAGAGGAGTTAGTGGTGAGCGAGGAGAAAAGATTAGGGAGATACTGTATAGGGAAACATCATAGAAGTCAGTGACAGAGGGCTCTGTTTGTAAAAGAAGTGACAATTATGTGACTTTGCACAACACTCTAGTCATAGAGTCTGAAAGTGCCTCTTTCTGTGCCAAAACATTATTATTTTTTTAACCATTTTGCATTGTTTCCTGTAGTATCACCAGTAAAAGAGTATAAATACTGTGTTTCCCCGAAAATAAGACACCCCCGAAAGTAAGGCATAGGAGAGGTTTCGGAGAATTGCCTAATATAAGGCATCCCCCGAAAGTAAGGCGTATGTTCCCGAACAGAACATACGGTATATACGATATGTGAGGCCGCGGGAGAACCCCACAATCTCTGCTATCATTATACTCCGGGGTCTTTTCAGACCCCGGAGTATAATAATCGGCGGCCCAGGGGAGGTGAGCGAACATAAAAAACTATGTGCTTACCTGTCCTACGCTTCTCCAGGCTTCGGGCCTGTTTGGTGACGTCAGCGGACGTCATTTTGCGTCGCGACGCCGGCCGGATCACGTGACGCGGCCTGGTCTAACAGTGAAGGCGGCCGGAGTAGCGCACGGGCATGCACCGGAGCGAGGAACAGGTAAGCAACGTTGTTTTTTTATGTTTCTATCCTCTCCTGGGTCTCCGATCATTATACTCTGGGGTCTGAAAAGACCCCACAGTATAATAATTGTTCATGGGTGGTCCACTATGGGGCAAACTACTGTGTGCAGGGGCCACTATGGGGAATGATACTGTGTGCCGGGGCCACTATGGGGAATGATACTGTGTGCAGGGGCCACTATGGCGAATGATACTGTGTGCAGGGGCCGCTATGGGACATGAGACTGTGTGCAGGGGCCACTATGGGGCATGAGACTGTGTGCAGGGGCCACTATGGGGCATGAGACTGTGTGCAGGGGCCACTATGGGGCATGATACTGTGTGCAGGGGCCACTATGGGGCATGATACTGTGTGCAGGGGCCACTATGGGGCATGATACTGTGTGCAGGGGCCACTATGGGATATGATACTGTGTGCAGGGGCCACTATGGGATATGATACTGTGTGCAGGGGCCACTATGGGACATGATACTGTGTGCAGGGAAATTAATGGTTTGGATTGTTATGATGATGTCCTAGAAGATGATGACATAACTGTCATTGAATAAATTTTACTTTCTATTCGTACCGTAAATATTGGTAAATGTACCATACTGTTAATTGTTGTACATGGAAATAATGGTACGGTAGTAAGAAATTCTTGATAGGATTCACAGTTTGTCTGGTTATGCTGGTTTGTGATAACTACTGTACAGTACCGTATATAATAAATGTTCATTTTTTTGTTCAGCAATAAATGTGAATTCTTCTTCATTGAAAAAAAAATAAGACATCCCCTGAAAATAAGACACAGCACATCTTTGGGAGCAAAAATTAATATAAGACGCTGTCTTATTTTCGGGGAAACAGGGTAAAAATAGTAAAATTTCTGGATAAATACGGGACAAGGGACGGCAAGGAGTTATAGGAGGAGGAGGAAACACCTGTGTCATACCACACAATCCGCCACTGCAATTAACAAGGGAGGGGGGCCCACAGCTCCCTCTCACAACACTTCAAACTGTTTTAATGTCTGACAGCCCAAGTATCATAAAATCCTCCCCCTCCTGCTCTGTTTATTGTGATTTATAATACAGTTTGTCAGACGTGCCCTCTACAACCCATCTATTAATGGGTTAATAAGTGCAACCAAATGCCTTTAGCAGTGTTTTAAGTTATTTCTGGGTTTCTCTGGGAGCTCCTGGCATCCTCTACATTTGTTTACATGGGTAGATTCCTGTTCTTTTATCCTACAACTACCATAATGCATTGCACTTCACTAAGAGCTGACTCACACTATCATCCCCTCTGCTCTATTGCGCAGGCGTGGGAGGCTGGCAGACTTCATGAAGGAGCCGGCCCCCAGAAGGAAGTGATGTTACGTGCTCAGAAGATCCAGACAGGAAGACAGGTAAGTATGATGGGGTGGGGGGGAGGTTAATATCGGTCACATTCCGTTTCCAGAAACTGAGAAACAGAATGTCACCGGAAAATCTGAAAATATGCCTGGGCGGTCACATGACCGCCCTGGTGATCTGGGTAGATATACATTTTTTGTAAAGTAAGTAAGTTAGAATTTAGGCGGGGGAGGGGAGAGTGTTTAGCTTAGTGTAGAAGTATCATTTTTATCCTGGACAATCCCTTTAACCCTTAAATTAAAAAGCAGCAATAGGGATATAAGGGAGGTTGTGGAGAAAAGTGTAAATAGAAGGGATACTCCCTGTCAGTTGGACTTGTAGACTCCAAGCAGAGGTAAGCACACCGTTGTTGTATTTGTATTCCATTGGTGTAGTTGTTGGTGAAGAGAGTGCTTTATACAAAGTTAAGGGAGCCGCCATGATGCGGCTCCCCTCTGACCCGCCAGTTAAATGATTCGCCTAGAGGATGCAGATCAACTCAGCAGTCATGGGCAGGAGGCTGCATTCTTCCTTTAACTGGGGTTAAATGTATCAGCCCCAGTTACAGGGGAAATCAGCCTCCCCCACCAAAGATATAGTGTTCAGATGCCTCCAAAGGTCTATTATGACCTTATGGGAACACAATGTTAAAAAAATAAATAAATATAAAGGTAAAAAATAAAAATACCACCCCCACACCACAGGCTCGAGCACCCTATGCCCCACCCCCCTTCAACTACAAAAGAAAAATTACCATAACGGAGAGGAAAAGCTATTTTAAAAAGTTTTTTAGTAGCACTTTGCGCTATTAAAAAAAAATAGTATTATATTTTCCCGGATATAAAAAAAAAAAAAAGTGCAAAAATAAAAATGACATAAAAATAAAGCCCTATGTGTCACCGAAAAAAGACACAAAAATTAGTTGAATAACCCAAATGATAAAAATATTATCAGAAGCCTTCATAAAAGGTATGATGGGCACCCTCGGATGTTCCATAACCTCCAACATATGTAAATTAATATCTACCTTGACTAAGGCAGTCTCTGAGCTGGGAGGTAGAGTGGATCACTTGGAACACAAATTCAGAGAATTTACTAGTTCTCATAATAAACATATCAATGCCCATTATGGACTGGAGGAGGAGATGCCGTAAAACCAGATGAAAAATATCGAAGACAGGAGTCAGACAAATAATATTAAGATAAGGAGAGTAGCCGAACCAATAAATCCCTCCACCCCTCAGAATTGGCTGCCTACCTCAGGAATATCTGGACGCCATGTCATGTTTGCAGAAACCCTAAGGTGCCAATAAAGTGGAAACCTCTAGGGAGTGACCCCATTTTGAAAACTCCACCTCTCAGAGAATTATCAAGAAGTGTAGTAAACATTAGTTTCCCAGACGTGAATGCACAACGAATGATGAAAAGTGAATATAAGGAGCACATTAGGAGCTCCTATGATTGGGGTGGGGGGAAGGTTACTCTGGGGGGGGGGGGGTCACTTCTGGTGTCTTTTCCCTCCTAAGCTCTAAATCTGGGATGTAGCCTGATATACGCTCGCACAGTTTATACATTCCCTTCTTGCCATAGGCAGTTTTGTTCTAAAGATTTGGCAATTGGGGCGTTTTGTCTTTACATTGTGCAATCTATATATATATTTTTTTTTTCTTTACTTTTCCGGTGATGTAGCCATATGAAGGCTTGTTTTTTCAAGATGAGATGCATTTTGTAATTACACCATTTTGGGGTGCCTATAACTTATTCACTAAATTGTATTAACTGTTTCTTGGTGGATTAAAAAAAAAAATCCATCAATTATGGCATTGCTTTTTACCTTTTACATTTTTTGTTGTGCAGCATACAGCATAAGTAACATGGTAGCTTTATTCTATGGTTAGGTACAATTACAGTGATACCTAATTTATACTAATTCATATTGTTTTTGTTTTTTTTGTTTTTTTATACTTACTAATTTTGCAAAACAAAAAATCCATTTGGGGAAATAAATGAATTGTTTTTGTCTCACCAAAACAATTGAGGGCTTGAGGGTTGAGAGCTTTTATTTTTTTTTGTGTGCAAGCTGTACTTTTTAATGGTACTGTTTTGGGATACATATGACATTTTGCTCACTCTTTATAACTTATTTTGTGAGGCGAGATCACGAAACATGTATTATTTATTTATTTTTTTACGACATTCACCGTGCAAGTTAAATAATGTTTCAGTTTTATTGTACAGGTTGTTTTGGATACAGCTATACCAAATATATATTGTTTTTATTAATTTTTATGTTTTTTTATAGAATTAATTTTATATAGGGGCATATTTGGGGCTTTATAATATATATTTTTTAAATTTTTTTAACACAGTTTATATATTTTTTTTAACTTACGCAGCAGGAAAAAAATTTTAAATGTCTGAAATGGTGTTGTTTCGCCAATTTGCCTCCCTAAAAAAATGGAATATAAAGTGATCAAAACATCATACAATCCCCAACATGGTATGGATAAAAACTACATATTGTCCTGCAAAAAAAAACCAAAAAAAAAAAAACCTTACACAGCTACATACACTGAAATATAAAGCATTTAGAGGTATCAGAATATGGTGATTCAAATATTTTTTTTTTCTTCAAAATGTAGAATTTTTGTAAAGTTAATAAAACATGAAAAAAACTATATCACTGTGATCGTACCGACCCGGAAAATAAAGCTAACATAGCATTTTTACTGCAGAGTGGAAGCTGTAAAAATAAAACCCATAATATTGTACAGAACAATAAATGGTAACATTTTGAAGTAAAACTTCAAAAATCAAGCCCTCATATGACTATGTAAATAGAAAAATTATACAGTTATGGCTTTTGGAATGCAGGGAGGAATAAACGAAAACATGAAAATGAAAAATGTCTGCGTCTTGTAAGTGTTAATATTTGTATTAAAGGAAACACACCCATGAATCAAAGCATGAAAGAAGAGCAATTGTGCTGTTGTGGATCTGCAAGAACATCTCACAAGCGAAAAAAAAGGGGGAGTATGAGAAACTGGGGACAACTCTGACACTTATTTGTGATGATAGTGATGATGATGATGATCATCATACCTGCTAATTCCCACCATGTCAAGTCCCTAGGTTCATGCACACACTACCAAAAATGTCAGTGTGCATGTTTTGTTGCTTATATAGTCACAAGCATAACGTTAGCATCAAGCCAACTACTGGATCACTATGCTTTTAGAACCACTCTATGAAGGCAAAATAGGGAATTTTTTTCTTGCTTCTAAGAGGGAGGCCAAGCTTGCCACAGTTTTTAGGGAGACAACTACCAGTGCCAGCCACATGTCTACCCAGGAGGCCCCTGTCCATTCCCAATTCCACATTACTTGAATATGATGAACCAGAAAGCGCCAATTGGATGTACAGCAGCTAAAAGATGCCTGCACAACCAGGTTCAATCAAACCTGTAGTGTTCAATTACTTTGACAGATAACCTTGACCCAATGGACTTCTTGGTTAGCAGACTGGGCCAGTAGCAGTAAATGGCCCAGTTTGACAGGGTTTTCCAGCCTTAAGTGTAATGGAGGCGAGAGTATTCAGTGCTGTGTGTGGCATTGTCAAAACTGGACAATACATTTGCAAAAATCAAGCAATCCATGAGGATTTTCACACACCTCTGATGACAATGAATAGCTCTATCATTTCTGACAGTGGGCAAGGGATGGGCTATCATTGGCTCAATGATGCCACTTCCCCTGTTTCTCAATCACATTCCATTTACTTTATTGCGGATGCTAATACCTCAACACAGAAATTATGTTCTTCGGCCTGGTACATCATGATCTGTTCATTACTGTACTGCCACTGATGTCACTGTTACCACCACTCCAGAAGACATTTTTGTGGTCTAGTTCATCATGTTCTATTCTAAATTGTATTGACTGCCCCACTGATATTGCCAATGCTACCACCAACATAATTGAGTTAGAAATTTCACATGGCTTGGTCTATCATGTTTTATTCCATATTGTTGGTCTCACTGTTGGCATAATACAAAAAAGTTATATTACCGCCTCGTATTTCCCTGTAATGGACTTATTTTAGAGGCATTTAAAATTTTAAAAAGTGTAAAAAAAATGTGACAGTGCAGCATCATGTGGTTATACAAGTTTAACTGCCTACTGTCCTTTTTCCCATAGACATATATGTCACTGTCACTTTGACGTTACTTTGTGTTTGCCTTAGATAGCTAGAACTGGGTCAGATAGGTCCATAGGAGCCCTGGCAGTGTAATATATTACTTCTGAGGGATATACTACTGTTATTCTCCCAAGAGCCCAACCTGCTCAGTTGAGGAATCTCACATAGGGTACTGTTCATTAATTTTCTCAGTTACATTATATTGTGCTACTAAATAAGTTAGACGGTTCCCCAGGCCTTCAGGTAACCAGTCCTACTTGAAACAATTTGTTATGAGCTGGATTCAACACAAATATTCCAAAACGATTGGTTTTCATCTAGGACAAATAAAATGACCACCACAACATGCCTTGCACAGTGAAAATGCAGAGGAAACACATGTCTGTAATGTTGGCTGGGTTCTGGCATTACCTGACATCACCTGATAGCCTTACAGTGCTGATGTCACAGGTACAATATAAGGGAGGGAGAGTTATTTTGGTATGTATTGAAGTTGAGAGACAGTTGTGCTATCATCATCACTGCATGATCTAAAGTAATAGCTCCATTTTGCTACCGGAAAGCAACAGCAACAGTGCAAAATAATAGGAGGAGGAATGAAGTGGAATGAAGTTTAGTTAGATTTAATTGATTTTAGGCAGATAAATCATAGGAGTGGAGGGAGATTTTCTGCACAGTAATGTGATCGTGTGACTGTTGCAATTTTCAAAGAGTTCTACAGCTACTTGACGGTTAACTCTTTTATTATCAATAATCTCAATTTGTCTTTTTTGTAATAGAGCTTTTTTTTTTGTAATACAGTTTCAAATTTGTCATTGGCCAGTAAGTGTACCTGAGTTTTCATCAGAAGTTGAAATATGTGCAGGGTTTAGCTGAACAATCTGTTATATGGCTGCCCCTTCATATATGATGTGCTATCAGGTTTTTTTTTAATTAAAAGTTTTGTTAAATTTTGAAAAAGTAAGGAACAAACATATGTAACACAAAAAGAGGATGCTAGGCAGGCAGGGAGGAGTATAGGCAATGGACAAGGTACAAAAGGGGGTGGGGATGGGGAGGGGAACACAAGCCCAAGTATAAGGGAGCAGTTGGGGGAGGTAAGGTGCAGTGAGTGGGTGGAGGAAGGGGGAACAAGGTGAGAAGGCAAGAACTCTGACACAGCAGAGTCAACTACAATATCAATAACAGGAACAATACGTGTATAAACGTTAAAAACAATAATAACAACCAGTAAAAGGGAGAGAACATCAGAAAAGATAAAGTTGTGGGAAAAGCGGTCCACTTCAAAAGGAGAAAAGGGCCAACTAGGAAGGGGGATTAGGGAAGGTGGTTTGGAAGGCAGAGGAGTAATAAAAGGTATTCCATAGGAGCCATACCTGCTGATGGAAACAGTTGTCGGATTTTAGCTCAGAGAGAAGGTCTTCCATAACCCTAATCTGAAGAACCTCTTATACCAAAGACATGGAGGTGGGAGGCGATGTGGATTTCCAGTCTAGGGATAACAGACCTGGCTGCCACTAAAAGAAATCCAATCAATCTACGCACCAGTTTACGAATCGTTCGGGGAAATATAGAGAGGAGGAGCGGGGCAGGGTCATCTTTTAGTTCCACTCCAGTGACAGTCTTAATGATCCTACAGACATCGGACAAGAAAGGACGCAGCAGGGAACATTCCCACCATATGTGTAGCATCGTGCCCTGATCAGAGTTACTTCTCCAACATCTATCCGAAGTAGTCGGCTTTTGTGTAGTACAGCAGGAACCCTGTACCAGTGGGAGAGAATTTTATAGTTTGTCTCCTGTGCTCTGCAGGAGATAGAGAATTTATGGCAGGATTGAAATGCAGAACACCACACATCTGATGAAAAAGAAGTCCCCAAATCTCTTTCCCATTTCGCAGTGAACGCTGGGAGGGGGGCAATCTTTGAGGACTTTAAGCAAGTTGTAAAGCAGAGAAATTGCATGAGACATTAGTGATGGGTAGGTGCAGAGGTGCTCAAAAGGGCAAAGAGCTGTGTGAAGATTGAAGTAGAAGTAGTGGAGCTGTATGTATTGCCAGTGTGTAGCATGAGTCCTACTCTCCAAGGGAACCAAATTCTGGTAAGAACGTACAGCAGTCGGGGACAATACTTGTAGAAATCTGAGAGGGGTTTGTCCTGGAGAGCAGGAAAGAAAGAAGGACCGAAGCACATTAGGAAAGTCTGGGTTGCCTGAGATGGGAGTCATCGGGCCATCTTTAGTAAAGAGGTTTGTAAAGCCGTGATATGTCCTAAGAGTATGGAGGACTTGGTGTGCGACAAACGGTAGAGCAATAGTGGCTTTTTCTGACCAGTGGCATTTATGGAGGAAAGGAAGGACAGTGAGCGGGTAAGGGCTGAGAGGTCCCTCAAGGGCAACTCAGAGTTTGGTGCTGGCGGAGTGATGCTAGTCTATGATTTGTGCGTCAGTCCCTGCAAGATAGTAATGTAGTGAATCGGGGGACAGCCAGGCCTCCCTCCCGTTTAGGCAGTATCATGACTCGTTTGGCAAGTCTGGGGGGCTTGGAGGCTCATACCATTGTGGAGAAGGATTTTCATATGGAAGCGAAAAAGTCTTTGTGGATAGTTATGGGGATAGTCTGAAATAGATAGTCGAGTCTGGGAAGAACATTCATTTTAAGGATGTTGATCATCCCCAACCAAGAAAAGCCCTTTGTGCCCCAGCGCTGGAGATCCGAGTGGAGCGTATGAAGAATGACCCAGGGTCCTGCCATGGTTGGTCTTCTTAGCCAGTATGGTTATCGTCATCATCGTTATCACCTGAAAAAGGTTGGGGCCGCATGTGGCGAAAACCCACAGAAAAAAAACCGGCATTTTACATCTAGCAAATCCCATCCACACATCGCTGAAAAATATGTGCAGCAGACGCACTGAGATTTCCAAAACCGTTGTGGTTTTGGAAATTGCAGCATGTCAATTATACCTACAGAAACGCTGGCGGTTTCCATATAGGTGTATTGAAAACAGAAAGTCCACAGAAGAAACCTCTGCAGACCTTCTGTGAAAAGCGCTGCGAGAAAAACCAAAATGTTACCACCGTGGTTTTTCCTGCAGCCCGGTACGTGGGGCCTTAGCCTTAATAAAGCCCAAGTGCCACCTTAATTAAATTAATTGACCCTCATATTATGCCCCTGATTGCCCCTGACATAAATACTGCACCTCTAATGGCTCCTTATATCAATGATCACCCCCTTATGTTCATAAAGCCCCCTAATATAAATGATGCCCCCTAATGGACCCTTATATAAATAACCTCCCCCTTGTATTCATAATACCCAGTAATAACCCTTATATAAATGACCCCCTGTGAAAGATCCTCAGTGCGCCAACACCGCTTTGGCCCACACCTGAGACTTCTTTCCTAAAAAACCACACTCACCGACAGTGAGTGCTGGGTTCACAAGATAAACACAAGACAAGCTTTCTAAATTTTATATATTTATTAACCCCTAAATGGGTCGGTATTAACATCTAACACATGCAGTTCAGAACAGATATGTAGATATATGCAAGCATTAACAGTTACTAGTTACAAGATACAGTGCAATAAAATAAAAGGGAATAAAAGTGAAATAATTACTTTACCACACATATCTTGGATGTGGCTCTATAATCCAACCCTCACACATGGCATGTGGGGCTAACCAGTGGAGGCAGCGGCATCAACTCCAGCATCTCAGCAACTCATCACAGCAGTCTCTCCTCATAGTAGCATCCCCTCCACTGATCCCTACCTCATCTTATATACCCTTTATGCCACCTCCCAGAATGAGGTCACCGGTGATGGCAAGTCTGATTGATTAACGCACTCAAGTCCAGATTCTTTGTATGGAGCTGAGACCAAGTGAAATGATACAATGTTATCAACCATGTCTTATCTACCAGCCCAGGCTGAACAATGCATGTTTATTGGATCACTCAGGGCTGTGTATGAATTCAATGGAGCCATTCTGGGATGGATACAAAGCCCTATTGTTATATTGTTGCCTCTACTGATAACATACAACTAGGATTAGGGCTGTGCACATTATGAGTAAAGAGAAGTAAGAGGGAGATACGATACCCAGAGATCAAAATACAGCTTTGAGTTATAGCGATATTTAAGTGGAATCATCACCCCCCCCCTTATGTTCATAACGCCTCCTAATATAAATGATGCTCCCTAATGTTTCCTTATATAAATAACCTCCCCCCTTATATTCATAATACCCCCTAATAACCCTTATATAAATGACCCCCCTTATGTTCATAATGCCTCATAATATAAATGATGCCCCCTAATGACCCCTTATATAAATAACCTCCCCCCTTGTATTCATAATACCCCATAATAACCCTTATATAAATGACCCCCCATCGTCATAATTCCCCCAATGAATCCTCCCTTTATAGTTATATTTCTCCCTCCTAACCACCCCTTACACTATTAATATACCCAAAACTGCGCTAAAAAAACAAAAACAAAAGTCATACCTATGTGCGATCCTGATGAATGGAGTCACTGCTTTCTCCCTGTCTAAGCACAGGACGTCTGTGTCTGAGTGCAGGCGGCATGATGTTGTGACGTCATCGTGCCGCAACCCAGTCGCAGGAGACCGGAGGATGGGAGTAGTAGTGGCGGATGCTGTGCCACCTAGCAGACTGAGCATGCTCCCAAATGCCTCCAGTCCCACTCCTAGTTCAGACAAAGTCGAGGGGGGTCCTGCAGCACTACCGGATGGTGGTGGTAGTAGTCCTTTCACCCGGGGCACTTCCAGTTGAAGAGGGGAACCTCTCCTACCTGAGCCGGTGTGGTGTTGGTCGGAAGAGCCCTGATGGTAAAGCAGGCACGACTCAGGATTCAGCGATGCAGGTAAACCAAGCAGCCGTTTATTAAGGCAACTTGAATAGAGGGTCAACAGCAGCTTCCTGATGGGGGTAGTAGTCCTACAGTATCCAACCCCCAGCCTTGGTTCTAGGAGGGCGCCCAAAGGTGGTATAGGCTCCACAGGATGGCTTCCTCTACTTCTCCTCTGTGCCTCTCCCAGGCAATACTCTGGGGATAGAGTTACAGGGGGACCTGACAGGGATCTGGTTACCTGGAGACTAGACCCGAATACGACTCTCCTGTCAGGGTCCTCTCCTGCTCCTCCTGGCACGGCACCGAATTGAATCAGCCTCTTGTAAAACGTTACATACCTTGCTCTGGGCTGTCTTTAGACAAGCCTGGGGCCGTTGATATCCCTCCTGAGGCTGTGAGAGCGGCGGTTGGCCTTCAGTCCAGAAGTTGGCGGCAGGTCAGCCCTGCACACCTTGTCTGGTCTACAACATGCACTGAACTAACTTCCAACTGTCGCCGGGGAGATTATATCTCCTCACAACCCCACCCAGTGGCCTGTGATAGGCCAGGGCTGAACCAAGTCTGTGTCTGAACACTGCAGGGGGAAACATATAAGGGAAAAGCTGCACAACAATACATTTAACACAGAACAGAACTTACAGACATAAAATCCAGAGGCACACAAGACAAACACATAAAAGCAGTAGCACTCTGGGATGCTGCAATCGCACCGCCTGTGCTGAGAAGCAGACATCCGTCTGTGGTCTTGGCGTCTTGTAAACCGCATGCCTGTATTGGCTTGCGGTTTACAATACTGTTACGTTGCAGGATACATTGCAGGATAGATTGTTTGAGATCCGTCAGAGACTGAGCATCTAGCAGAAGGGACTCGTTTAGCCTCCAAAAGCTAGGGAGAGAGGAAGGAGGGAGAAGTCACAGAGAGCAGGAGATGGGAGAGTGGTCAGAGAGAAGAGCATTACTAATTTGGGCAGTAGAGACCTGGGTAAGGAGGGCAGGAGGAAAAAGATGTAATCCAGTCTGCTGTATGAGTCATGGACAAGGGAATAGAACGTATAGTCCCATGTATCAGGATTGAGCATGCGCCAGGCGTCAGCTTGGAGTTCAGTAACCTCCGCAACGTATTTAGAGCATTGTAGGGAATATGAGATTTACCTGAGGAGAAGTCGAACAATTAGTTTATAGTTAGATTGAAGTCCCCACACAATATGATATGGCCATGTGAAAAGGATTGGAGAGCAGTTAATGAGGAAGGGGATTTAACCCAGGTAGGGTGAATAAATGTTGGCTATGGTGTAAGTCACGCCATGTATCTCACAGATTAGGAACAGATATCTAGCGTCTGAGTCGGACAGAGAGTCTAATGCTTTCACCAGTAAGTTTTTATGGAAAAAAAAATCGCTACCCCCCTGGAGTGCTACTACCGTGAAACCAGAGGGGGAAATAGCGGTTCTTGATCGTAGGCATATGAGAAGTGGAGAAGTGGGTTTCCTGCAAGCATAGAATATGGCTCCTACGTTTGTGAGAATCATAGAAAAGGCTTCTCATGGGTGTTCAGGTCATTCACATTGAGTGATGAAACTGTGATATCCGCCACTGAAAGAGAGGGGGGGAAGGAGTGGTAAAGCTGAGCTGAGAAGAGGGAAGGTTGGAGAGAAAGTGCAAGCAGCACTTTCTTCTCCGCATGTTTCTGCATGTTTCATGCGGAAACCGAGCGGAAACCACACGGACCCATTGTAGTCTATGGGGTCCGCAGGTTTCCTTAGGTAAGCCACCTTTCTATGCGTACCGGTTTCTGTTCGGGGGGGTCCCCAAGCAGACTCCCCTAATGGAAACCGAACGCAGATGTGAACCGGCCTTAAGAGGAAACAGTGAGAAGAGTTTAAGCAGGGTCAGCCACCACCAATGGGACTAATGGTGAGAAGCACAAGTCTCCAAGAGGGCCAGTGTGTGTGGCCTCAAAACTATGTGGGCACAATACATGACAGGCTAGAGTCAAGAGGAAGAGAAGTGTAGTGTAAGTAAAGAAACACCAGTACTGAGCCTAGACTGGCCCACACCAATCTTATGTCAGGTATAAGTATGAACGGGAGTGCAATAAAAAAATTGTAGCAATAGGCAAAACCAACTAATCAATAAAAGAATGCAGGAAATAGCGAAGAAGTCTGGTTGGAACAGGTCACCTAAGGACGGGCGGCTCAGGCCACGTAGTTGTGGTCATGCACTGATTTTCATCTACGGCGAGGTCTCTGTGGACGAAGTGGACTCTTTCGGTTCATGTCTGCAGGGCCGCTTGTGTTGTAGCGCATGGAAGCCATTTGTAGTGAGGAGAGAGTTCCAGTCAGGAAGTTGGAGAAATGGCAGGTCCAAAACCTGCATGAAGGTTGGGAGATCCTCAGGAACTGACAGGGTGTGAAGACCATCTTTGTTTTGCACCCGAAGTGCAAATGGTATCCCCCATCTATAGGGGATCTCGCGCTATTGAATGAGGTCTAGCAAAGGTTTTAGTGCAGCTCGCCTAAGGGTGAGCCAAGACAGATCCGGGAAGAGCGAAAGCTGTGCCCCATCAAAGTCAATGAATCGTCATTCTCTGGCTTTCAAAATGATTTTCTCTTTAAGCGCATAATAGTGCACTCTGCAGATCACATCACGAGGCATGGATGGGTCTAAACTGCAGGGCATGGTGTGCACAATCTAGTTCAATATGGGTATCCACAGGGTGGCCCAATAGAGTATTAAAGATGCTTGTGAGTGTAGGTACTAGTTTAGAGGATGGGGTAGCTTCGGGGAGGCCACGGAGTCTGATATAATTGTGACGACTGTGATTCTCGATGTCGTCGACATGGAAAATCAAGCTGCAGTACTGGGCAGCAGCGGTAGTGGAGGACTGATGCAGAGACTGCATAGAGTACAAGAGTTCAGGATGACCTTGGAGCGCATGTACCGCCTCCTTCGGTGGAGGCAGCTGGGCCATTAAAGGAGACTGCATGGAGTTGTGCGAGGAACCATGGGAGGGACCCTGCCGAATTCTGCGGCATGTGCATAGGGGTTCGGGGGTCTTCCCCAAAGGAGGGATGAGGAGTCAGAAGAAGCAATCTGGCCCCCCATGGTATCCCATGTGGGGGGAGGGGTGGAACAGCTGTTTCTTGGTGGGGGGGCTCCTACCCCAGTCGGAAGAAGTGCTGGATCTCAGTTTGTGGGCTTCTGACTGAGATGAGGGTGGTGGCATCAGTGGTGTAGCCCCAGACTTTGTCACTGCAGGAGGACATGAAGTATCCCTGTGTGAAGCCGACGCATGCAACTAGAGAGTATTAGCAGAGGAGCCAGGGGTTGGGCAAGATGGCCAGCTGTGACATTGTAACATTTACAGAGCAGGATGAGGGCGCCGGTGCCAGAGGCACTGTAGTCACTGGCATGGTGATCAGATGGCGATGGAGGATCCACAGGAGATTGCTGATGGACGGTTTGAGCCTGCAGCACGTTGGAGTCCCCTGCGCTGTACACAGGAGCCAGTGAAGGTAATACGGTTCCAGCAGAGGGGGGAGGGAGGGAACATCGGAGCCGGCTTCACTATCAACCAAGCTCAGAGTGCCAGTCAGCGGCTTTAAGAAGTTGGAGATGATCAGTTTGGAGGCCTGGGAAGACTGGGGACCTCCCTGGGTCTTCTTCAGTCTAGTCTTGCCCATGGAGATAGCAGATAAAGCCCATTTACAGGGGCCCGGTGTTGTAGCTCTCAATGAGTGTGACCATTCATGCTTATGCCTGGCCATGCCCCCCACTATCAGGTTTTTTTTGTTGTTGTTTCTATTATCTCCATTATGGCTGCAGCACAAAAAAATAAAGACATACACAATGTCAGAAGTGTTATATCTGTCGTTGCTGCTTTAAGGTTGCCGTGTCAACATAGGAAAGCTTCCTGTTAGGATTTGTTGTTGCTGCTTTAAGGTTGCCATGACAACATAAGGAAGCTTCCTGTCCTAGACCTTAAGGCCTTAATCAATCAGGGCCTGAGCAGGTCTTTAAAAACCACTCCCTCCTAACTCAGGTTGCTGGTAAATTTCGTTATACTCCAGTTTTGTTGCTGACCTTGCTTTGATTACTCCTATACTGACCTCTGCCTACGTTCCCCGATTCCCCTCTGTCTTGGGAATTTGCTCTGGCGTTCCTGATAGGATTTGACAATTGGCTTTGTTTTCCGGACCTGTCTTCGTGTCATGATTTGGTTTCTCTTTGCCATCCTCAGCTGCTGACCCGTGATTGACAACCATTCTTTGATCTTTGCTCCTGTGCGTTTATTTGTAGTACACTTATCTGTTCTTATGGAGAAAAAAAGAAAAAAAGATGTGGACCACACATCATTCGCCATGAAGCCGGATTTCCTCTCACTTTGATGTAACAAATCGCATTTTTTCCTAAAATGGCTGCTGCACAAGCGGCAAGGAACTCTGGGAACGTGGGATAACCCACAATGCCATGCGTGTAGCTAATCAGCAGCCAGCCAGCCCTGTGATGTCACAGCCCTTTAAATAACCTCTGCCATTTTGGGTTCAGTCATTTCACATCGTACTTAGTGCAGGGAGAGATGTCAGCAGGCGCTAGGGAAAGTGGTAGAAAACACTTCAAAACTGATAGTTTGCTTAATAGAAGTTCAGAGCATTAGAAATGTAGGGAAAGGATAGGGAGGAATTTAAACAAGAGTATTGAAGCAGAACAGGGTTCATTTGGGGTGTTAAAGCCTGGGTAATAGCAACAATCGTACTACACATTGCTGCACATTATACTGCTGCTCATTGCAGGTTTGTAATAGATCATACCTGTGTGTTCAAGGTAGAACATTACAAACCTTTTTCCCGTGCAGTAGTGGCCAAAAAAAAAAGAATTCTTATCCAGTAATCTCTGCAGTAATCTGTTATAATGCCTTTTCAAGGCGTTTATTAGTGGGGAAACAAATAAGGGGCTTATTCGCCGTTGTCTTAAAGGTAGAAAATGACAAGCCTTTTTGTCATGCAGTAGTGGCCAAAAAAAATTAATTCTTATTCATTAATCTCCGCAGTAAATTGTTATAATGCCTTCAAAAAGGCGCTTATTAGTGGGGAAACAAATAAGGGCCTTATTCGCCGTTGTCTTGAAGGTAGAAAAGTACAAGCCTTTTTTTCAGTGCAGCAGTGGCCAAAAAAAAAGAATTCTTATCCAGTAATCTTAGCAGTAATCTGTTATAATGCGTTTTCAAGGGGTTTATTAGTGGGGAAAATAATAAAGGGCTTATTCACTGTTGTCTTGAAGGTAGAAAATTACAAGCATTTTGCCCTGTATTATTTTCCTTTTCATTTACTTATTTGATGTAACAGTATGTCAGACAGAGAAATGACAGGCCCTGCACAGGGGAGGGGCACAGGCCTAAATGTTTCTGGCACAGGCACAGGTCGCAGCAGACTAAGGGGGAGTGGCAGCAGGGGTCACTTACAGAGGCTTAAGTCGTGTCTTGACCAGCAACCCAACGATTGTAGAATGGTTGACTCGGTCATCCAATTCATCCCAAGTCACATTAGACACCCCCAGCCAAGAGTCAGTGAGTTAGTCAGACACAACCCTTAGTTGGCATGGCCCGATAGCAGTCCCTGTGCCCTCACGTGTCCTCAACCTGCCTCTATCTTTTTCTGTTCCCTCAGCCAGAGAAGCACTCTATGCTGTGGGCTGAAATCCACTATACAGTGAGGATGAGCTAATACAGGACAGTCAGCAGCTAGTGCCCAGCCAAGATCTGGAGGAGACATCTGGCGCTTACTCCGGTAGGCGGGCAAGTAGTGATGGGAGCATGGGAGCTGGTATTGCGAGTAGTCAGGCTCCTGGCTCAGAGACCATTGAGGAGGACATCAGTGACCTGCAGACAGTAGTGGATGATGATGTAGCCGATCGCAATTGGGAGCCAGGTGACGAAGGGGCTACATCATCATTGGGAGAAGAGGGTGGCAGCTTGCGCATGAGGCAGCGGCGGAGTCAGCAGGGTGGCAGCAGTGTGAGGTCGGGAGCCAAAGGTGCCTGGGGTAGACGAACCACTTCGCAGGAGCCTACTTGCCTGGAAAGCAGTGGTGCAGTTGTAAGCCGTGTACCGGGGTGGGCTCCCCAGGATGCAGCAAAGACACGAACAAAGGAAGCGTCTCCAAATCAATTTAGTAAAAACAAGATTTTACCTAGTGTAGTAACACCCCTTTACCAAAAAGAACACTTCCAACTATTTACATAAACTCAGACAGTAAGCTGAGACCCTGGTGTTGTACAGCGCGGTGCCCTCCAATGTGTGCCTCCAATAAACTCCAAGCTTTTACCTATCTGCAGGCTGCAATTAACCAGCCGCTTGTTATCTTTTCATCACCTTAGTTACAGGAACAATTCAATGAGTGTGATAGGGGCACCGTCGGTATAACACTAGAGCTTACAAACTTAGCAAAATACCCCTATTGCCCCCAAACAAAGTACAACCAAGTAAATATAATAGTAGGTCAACTTGCGAGCCAAAGAAATGTGACAATTTATAAAATGTCGCTTCTAGACTTCCTCATAAGCTCCTCTCTGGGAGTTACAACTCACTAGTATTCTAGAGTCCTTACTACCGAATAGGTAGCTAATTCACCAGTAGTGTGGCCTGTGAAGATGAGTATGCCTAACTATTCTAACTACAGGCCCTTACTCAGTCCCAAGCAAAATGTAATGCAGTGCGTGCACGATTACTTCTCTTACTGATCCGGGTCTGTTGGGTAACTTTAGCCTTTGTCTGGAACAGCTGAAAGCGGGGCTCATCCAGAAAACATGCGATCTCACTGACAGGGCCACTTCTCAGCCGGGTCCTTGATAGCAATCTTCAACTTAGGATGCTGTCTGAACAAACCCTGGTACAGTCTCTGCTTCAGCACCACCTTGCTATATTTTTGATCCCTTAGGAATCCTTCTTCTCTCACTTCAGTCCTTCTTCTTCTAAAAGCTCAAAGTACACTCCTAAGATGGCTGCCACACACACTCTGCTCCTCCTTCTACCACCTCTGCAGAACAGGGTCTCCACGTCACTACTCCAGGGAATTACAGAATTACAGTCCTTCCCATTTCTGAGGTAACAGTGGCCTCTTGTGATCAAACAAACAAATGTCAGTTTATAAAAAAAAATAAACTTATTTATAGAAACAGGTACATTCATAACATGAGGGCTGTTTCCCCATTTTACACAGGTGTTCACGAAGGCAGTGGCGGTGGCAGTCAGTTAGTGCAGAGTGTTGGGGGTAAAATCACCTACTTGGCAGATTTTTGTTAAGCCACCAGAGGAGTTGAACATGGCCATATGTGGAATCTGTGGGCAGAAGGTGAAACATGGCCAGGGTGCCAATATTGGCACCACAGCCCTGCGTCAACATATGCAGCGCCAGCATAAAGTGACCTGGGAGAACTGTGGCTCCAATGTGGTGATCCAGCCTGCTGCATCACCCAGTGGCATGCACCCAGTTTCAGGCAGTCAAGGCACATCAACCGAAGGAAGCTGTGTGTCCTTCCCATCATCTCCTGGTCATGATGCTCCTGCTCCTTCTCCTCCTAGTCAGTCATTGCGTCAGCAATCGATCACCGAAGCGATTTCAAAGAGACAACAGTATGCATGCAATCATCCAACGGTGCAGAAGCTGAACGTGCTCCTGTCCAAGTTGCTGGTGCTGCAGTCCCTCCTTTTCCAAGTGGTGGACTCTGCACCTTTCAGAAAACTGATGGCTTGTGCCGAGCCTAGGTGGAGAGTCCCAAGCTGTCATTTCTTTGCCAAAAAGTCAGTACCAGCCCTGCACAAATATGTAGAACAGAAGGTGGGCCAGTCCTTCAGCCTGTCAGTGTCTGCCAAAGTGCAGGGCAACGCCGACGTGTGGATCTGTAACTATGGTCAAGGACAATATATGTCCTTTACAGTCCACTGGATGAATGTGGTTCCTGCCCAGACACACCAGCAACTTGACCAGGTGACGCAGCTTCCACCTCCATGTTCTCACGCCATTTGTCCTCCCACAATGTCCCCCTCATCCTCAACTGTGTCCTCAGCCTCCTGCTGCATCCCAGACGGAGGAGACCAGAGGATGGGAGTAGTAGTGGCGGATACTGTGCCACCTAGCAGGCCGAGCACACTCACCAACTGCTCCAGTCCCACTCCTAGGCCGGACAAAGTCGAGGGGGGTTCTGCAGCACTACCGGATGGTGGTGGTAGTAGTTCTTTTCCCCGGGGCACTTCCAGTTGAAGGGGGAACCCCTTCGCCCTGAGCCGGTGTGGTGTTGTTTGGAAGGGCCCTGATGGTAAAGCAGGCACGACTCAGGAGTCAGCGGTGCAGGTAAACCAAACAGTCTTTTATTCGGCAACAGGAACAATAAGGCAACTGCAGCTTCCAAATGGGGGTAGTAGTCCTAAAGTGTCCAACCCCCAGCCTTGGTTCTAGAAGGGTGCCCAGGGATGATACAGGTACACTGGGGATGGAGTTACAGGGAGTCCTGACAGGGATCTGGTTACCTGTATGCTAGGCCCGAATGAGTTTCTCCTGTCAGGGTCCTCTCCTGCTCCTCCTGGCACGGCACCGGATAAGACAAGAAAGCTGACAGCACTTCTCCCTTGCTCTGGGCTGCCTTCAGATGAGCCTGGGGCTGATGATATCCCTCTTGAGGCTGTGAAAGCGGCGGTTGGCCTTCAGACCAGAGGCTGGTGGCAGGTCAGCTCTGCACTCCTAATCTGGTCTACTGCATGCACTGAACTGAACTGAACAACCGTCGCCGGGGAGATAATATCTCCCTACAACCATGCCCAGTGGCCTGTGATAGGCCAGGGCTAAACCAAGGCAAGGTTTTGAACACTGCAGGAGGAAAATGCCGAGGGACAAGCTGCAAAACATATAACATATAGCATTTAACATAGAACACGGAACATACCAACATAGCCCAGAGGCACAATGACAAACACACAAAAGCAGTACCACTCTGGGATGCTGCACTCCACTGCAGGGACAATTCACAGTGCTCCTCCAGCATACCACATGTGCAGGGCACAGCGGTGTTACGCTTTTCTACACCTCTTTTACCTGGGCGAACTGAGTCACACAGGGGAGGAACTGCTCTGTGTCGTGCATCAAGAAATCGAATCCTGGCTTTCTCCGCGACAACGCGAAATCAGAACCATGGTGACCGACAACGGGAAAAACATGGTGTCGGCACTGCTTCAAGGAGGGTTGAGCCATGCGCCCTGCATGGGGCACATGTTCAATTTGGTTGTCAAGCGTTTCCTTAAGTGTTCCACCCATCTGCAAGACATCCTAAAAATGTCAAGGAAACTTTGCATGCACTTCAGCCACTCGTACACCACCAAGCACACCCTCCTTGAGCTGCAGCGGCAGAACGGCCTCCCCAAACATAGGCTGATATGCGACGTTTCCACCCAATGGAATTCAACCCTCCATATGTTGGATCGACTGTACGAACAGAGAAAGACCATAAATGATTTCTTGATGATCCAAGCAGACAGAGGTACTCCCTTGTGTAACTACAATGTTAGCCAGTGTCAGCTCATGCGTGACGCCTGCAGTTTACTCGTGCCCTTTGAGGAGGCCATTTTATTAGTCAGTCACCAGGACTATGGGATGAACAACATAATTCCACTGATTCATATCCTGGAAAAGATGCTGGTAAATCTGGCTGGTCAAGGGACTGGAAACGTGGCGCCTACATCTCACGGCCACATGAGCCCTGTGGGGGTTGAACTAGAGGAGGAGGAGGACATTGGAGCACAAGCAATGTGTAGTGAAATGGGTGGTTTTTCTACAAAGGTGATAGGAGAGGAGGCGCAGGAGCAACCGTAAGAGCAAGAGAGAGATGAGGAAGATGAGGCAGATGACTCAGAAACACCGTGGAAGTATGCAGTGGAGATGGATGCAGGGAATCCCTTCGAGTCACTTGCACAAATGGCCCAATGCATGCTCACTTGTTTGTGTAGTGACAGCCAAATTGTCACCATTCGACACAGGGATGACTACTGGCTCTCCACCATGTTAGACCCTTTTTTACACACGCTGAGAGGGAAGACAAACTAAACTACTATAGTGACATCCTATATAGTCAGTTGGTCGCTGCCTATCTGCACCATCGTCCTCACAGGTCTGAACGGGGGGCCCCTCAGCATTCACCTTGCACTGCCATGGCAGCTGGGGGGGGGGGCAGGAGCAGTATCAGCTCCATCAGCAGCAGCCTGAGCCTAGAGTCGCTGATGATCAGCTTTCTTCACCCTAATAGTGAAGAAACTACTCATCAGCAGCTAGACACAGAGCAGAACCTGAACCAGCAGGTGGTGGCATATTTGGAGTGCACACTGCCACCTGTCATCGATGATCCGCTGGACTACTGGGCAGCCAAACTGGATTTGTGGCCACAACTGGCCGAGTTTGCCCTGGAAAAGCTGTCCTGCCCTGCCAGTAGTGTGGTATCAGAGCGGGTGTTTAGTGCGGCGGGGGCCATAGTTACCCCAAGGAGAATTCGCCTGTTCACCCAAAATGTGGAGAGACTGACCTTTGTCAAGATGAATCAGGCGTGGATCAGCCAGGATTTCCACCCACCAATGCCTGATGCATCAGATTAAATCATCCATACTGCCTCACCCAAACCTTGACAAGAGACCGGTTTCTTCTGGCTACCTGTCCCAGCTACTATTCTGATGCTGCCACCCACCTAATACCACACATCTGATGGCAAATGCTCCTTCTTACAGCCACCATCGTCAGCATTTGTGCTACCCACCTCCCCATTCTGTCACCGGGTCACTCTATGGCCTCCTTATGCTTCTGCCACCAGGTCACTGTATGTCCTCCTCATGCTGCTGCCACCAGGTCACTCTATGGCCTCCTCATGCTTCTGCCACCGGGTCACTCTATGGCCTCCTCATGCTGCTGCCACCTCCACACTCTGTCACCGGGTCACTCGATCCCCTTCTCACGCTGCTGTCACCTCCCCACTCTGTCACCAGGTCACTCTATGGCCTCCTAAGGCTGCTGCTACCTCCACATTATGTCACCTTCCCACTCTGTGGTCTCCTCATGCTGTTGCTACCTCAACACTATGTCACTATGATGCCCTCTCCACTCTGTCAGGGGGCTCTACTTGTATAAGCATTTAATAGAACAAGTTCTGTAGTCATCCATGTGGAATCAGCAGACGACCGGGTAAAAGGAATGCACTCTTTCACACTACAGTAGGATCTTGGGCCTCCGCATGGTTCTTTATACCTGGCACTAACATCGACATGTAAGTCTGAGTTCACACTTGAGTTAGTTGGTCAGTTTTGGCCCCGTAACTGGCCAAATAAGTGAAGTGTGCAGTGGTTCTAAGAGCGAAGTCTGTCATGTGCATGTCATACTGATTCACTGTCAGGGCCGGTTTTAGACAAAATGTGGCCCTGGGCAAAATTAAAAGTGGGGCCCTAAATCCTGATATACCAACAACACCGTCATATTTAGTAATTTCAGAAGTCAGGGCTGCACTTTCAGCGGCATTGATATAGTTGTGAAACCATCATGTGTGTACCGCTATACTGGGGAGAAATATTACCTCTATACAGACAATTACCAGACAATACACATCATATAAAGACCACTAATACCTCTATACTAGGCCCAGGTAGCACACTACCTCCACACTGTGACTACCTCCATGAGGTAGTCATGCACTGCACATACTTCTATCGTAATAAGCATCAGATCAAGGGGTTTTTCCGGCCGATTTTTTTTATACTGATAATCTATCCACAGGACGGCTCATCGGTATGTCAGTGTGTAATCTGTCAGGGTTCGACACCCGAACCCCACACATATCAGCTGTTCTAGCAGCTTCCGGGTGATGGACCCTGCTTGTGGACAGGATGCCGCACCGCTCCTATTCAAGCAATAGGAGTGGTGATGCAATTACCCAGAAACACCACTATCCAGTGGATGACACTACTGTGCCATTCCTAGTACTTGAATAGTAACGGTGCTGCATCCTGTCCACTACCAGCTATCAGCACTCGGAGGCTGCTAGAACAATCGGACCCCGACAGATCACATTCTGATGTCCTATCCTGTGGACAGGTCATCAGTATCAAATATCTGCTTGTGTCTGAAAACTCCTTTAAAATAGTCATTTAATAATATCCTTTTCTACCCCAGTAATAACAACCCCCTTTTTAGTCTATACACAATACAAATGACCACCTTTGTATCACCTTATGAGTTATTATAGCGCCCCCTTATAAGTCAATCCCCCTTACTAATAAAAGTTCCTTCTTATAAATAATACTCCACACCCTTCACCCTTCACCTATCAGTAATAGTTTCCCCTTATAAGTAATAGTTCCTTATTATAAATAGCCCCCCCTTATAAATAATAGTTTCCCCAGCCTCATTAATAATAGCCCCTCCTTATTAACAATAGTTCCCCCACTGGCCTTATTATTAATAGTCCCCCCTTATAAATAGCTCCCTTATTAATAATAGTTCTCCCCCTGGCCTTATTATTAAAAGTTCCCCTTATAAGTAATAGTTTCTCCAGCTTCACTAATATAAGGCCCTCTTATTAATAATAATCTCCCACTGGCCTTATTAATAAAGGTTCCTCCAAATATATACAGTGATGGCCAAAAGTATTGGCACCCCTGCAATTCTGTCAGATAATACTCAATTTCTTCCAGAAAATGATTGCAATCACAAATGCTTTGGTAATAATATCTTCATTTATTTTGCTTGCAATGAAAAAACACAAAAGAGAATGAAAAAAAAGTCAAATCATTGATCATTTTACCCAAAACTCCAAAAATGGGCCGGACAAAAGTATTGGCACCCTCAGCCTAATACTTGGTAGCACAACCTTTAGACAAAATAACTGCGAACAACCGCTTCCGGTAACCATCAATGAGTTTCTTACAATGCTCTGCTGGAATTTTAGACCATTCTTCTTTGGCAAATTTCTCCAGGTCCCTGAGATTTGAAGGGTGCCTTCTCCAAACTGCCATTTTGAGACCTCTCCACAGGTGTTCTATGGGATTCAGGTCTGGACTCATTGCTGGCCACTTTAGAAGTCTCCAGTGTTTTCTCTCAAACCACTTTCTAGTGCTTTTTGAAGTGTGTTTTGGGTCATTGTCCTGCTGGAAGACCCATGACCTCTGAGGGAGACCCAGCTTTCTCACACTGGGCCCTACATTATGCTGCAAAATTTGTTGGTAGTCTTCAGACTTCATAATGCCATGCACACGGTCAAGCAGTCCAGTGCCAGAGGCAGCAAAGCAACCCCAAAACATCAGGGAACCTCCGCCATGTTTGACTGTAGGGACCGTGTTCTTTTCTTTGAAGGCCTCTTTTTTTTTCCTGTAAACTCTATGTTGATGCCTTTTCCCAAAACGCTCTACTTTTGTCTCATCTGACCAGAGAACATTATTCCAAAAAGTTTTTGTCTTTCTCAGGTAAGTTTTGGCAAACTCCAGCCTGGCTTTTTTATGTCTCTGGGTCAGAAGTGGGGTCTTCCTCGGTATCCTACCATAGAGTCCCTTTTCATTCAGACGTCGATGGATAGTATGGGTTGTACCCTCGGACTGCAGGGCAGCTAGAACTTGTTTGGATGTTAGTCGAGGTTCTTTAGCCACCATCCGCACAATCTTTCGTTGAAATCCCTCGTCAATTTTTCTTTTCCGTCCACATCTAGGGAGGTTAGCCACAGTGCCATGGGCTTTAAACTTCTTGATGACACTGCGCACGGTAGACACAGGAACATTCAGGTCTTTGGAGATGGACTTGTAGCCTTGAGATTGCTCATGCTTCCTCACAATTTTGCTTCTCAAGTCCTCAGACAGTTCTTTGGTCTTCTTTCTTTTCTCCATGCTCAATGTGGTACACACAAGGACACAGGACAGAGGTTGAGTCAACTTTAATCCATTTCAACTGGCTGCAAGTGTGATTTAGTTATTGCCACTACCTGTTATGTGCCACAGGTAAGTAACAGGTGCTGTTAATTACACAAATTAGAGAAGCATCACATGATTTTTCAAAGGGTGCCAATACTTTTGTCCACCCCCTTTTTTATGTTTGGTGTGGAATTATATCCAATTTGGCTTTTTGACAATTCTTTTTGTGGTTTTCCATTGAAGACAAATTAAATGAAGATATTATTACCAAAGCATTTGTGATTGCAATCATTTTCTGGAAGAAATTGAGTATTATCTGACAGAATTACAGGGGTGCCAATACTTTTGGCCATCACTGTATATATACAGTATATATTAATAGTAAATCTTGTGGGGGGAACTATTATAAATATGTGCCTAACTTTTTTAGCAATAGCGCCCTTTTATTTCTCATAAAATAATAAAGCTTTGACTCACCTTACCACGGTGCCCCGCTGAGTCCTGAAACTGAAGTCTGTCTCAAGGCTTGTGGACTCCAGAGCAGGTCCGGCGCACAGGGGCGCGATGCGATGACGTCATCGCGCCCCGTCTTCTACATAGTCAACTATCAGAGCAGTGCATAGAGGCCCATAGTATCGGCGTGCTATACACTAGTGTATCGGCTTGCACGTCAGTACACTTGTTATTAAGGCTGCCCCGATCTCATTCACCAGACCAAACGCCTGGTGCTGCAGATCCCGGGGCCTCTTAGGATACGGGGGACCTGGGCATTTGCCCAGTTTGCCCCCCCCCCCCCCCTAATGCCAGCCCTGCTCACTGTATTGTTTTACTACCAGAGTAGAATCCCTATTAATTCGGATAGAATCAAATCTTTTTGGGAAATCCGGCGAAGCGACCGAATCAAATTTTTAAAAACTTCGCTCATCTCTAATCACAATCTTATACATTGATCTAATGCTTTTCAGCAAAATCTACAAAAATGAACATGAAGTTCTTAGTATAAATATTGATGAAGATGCATAAGCCAACTAGCCACTTCACATCGACCTCTGTATAGTGGGTCCCTACAGTCCTGGGTGCGGCACCGCACAGCGACCACCACCACCGCAATGCAGCGCCCACAGGGGGAGCGACCCAGCAGACCAGCAACACACTTGACACAAGACCAAGCTCCCAAGCTCTGGGCCACATCACCCCACAGGCACAGCACCACAGTAGCAGCAGACATCGTGCAGCACCGCACCATGTGAACAGATCTCAAAAAATTCACCTTACCATATTGCTTCAGTCAGAGGACTGAGAGCTAGTAGGTCCCTTTTGCAGTCTCCAAATGGAAGAAGTGCTGGTACCAAGTCAAAACAAAAAAAATGAGGGGACAGACTTACCATAGTACACTTATGGAAAAAAAAGAAAGAAAGGGGGCGGAACTTGACCAATGAACCTGATGGCAGCTTGAGCCTGCAGCTCCGTCAGTACTTGGGCTAAAGTGACTCTCCATCCTAGCAATTATTGGTCATCATGGGAAAATTGACAAAAGAAAGAGGACCTGACACCCCTGGAACCCCTAGAGCACAGGTGTCAAACACAAGGCCCGCGGGCCGAATCCGGCCCGCTGTCTTCTGTTATCCGGCCCGACACTTATCTGGCCCGCAGGGGAGCGGCATTTTTTATTGTCTATTTAATGTAAACCAGCCCAGGACAGGCCGCTTAAAAAAAACAAAAAAAAAAAAACAAAGCTGCGCGATACCTGTCCTGGGCTGGTTTACGAGACCTCTGCATGTCAGCGCAGGCGGCGATACAATGACGTTATCACGCCTCCTACGCTGACACGCAGATGTCGCGGACAAGAGGAGGAGGAGGCGGCTGCATCAAGGCATCGGAGGTAGGTGAAATAAGTTTTTTTATATATATAAATAGGCCGTTTCCTGCTGGAGTATCCCCGGCACGTAACGGCCTATTTACTTATCGATCCCCGCTGCTGGTTGTGGCCGCCCCCGCTTCCCCTTCTGCTATGGGACGCAGAAGCGGCTGTGTGCAGGAGCGGGGATGGTAAGTGATGCCGCAGCCGGCGAACCCCATCAAATACTACTATTATTATACTCCAGGGTCTTTTCAGACCCCGGAGTATAATAATCGGAGACCCAGGGGAGGTGATAAACATAAAAACCAGTGTTACTCACCTCTCCGGCGATCCGATGTTACTCCCAGCAGGCTTCGGCCTTCTTTGGTGATGTCGCAGGCGTCACGTGAGCCCAGAGTATAATAATAGTTCATGGGTGGGGGTCACTATGGGACATAATACCATGTGCAGGGGCCACTATGAAGCATAATACAGTGTGCAGGGGCCACTATAGAGCATAATACTGTTTGCAGGGGTAAACGGTATTTGTATATTGCTTAATTTTTGATATATTCAGAAAAGGATGAGGATAGTATGTAACATGCCAATGTCTTAGGATTTAACAATACATTATGTTCTTCCTGGTTGCCCTCAAAGGGCTGATTGTAACAGTAGTAATGTACAAATGTAACTACTCCTTAATAACTCACTTAACTGTTAAGGAGAAGTTACTTTTATACATGTGTAAAATAATCTTGGCCCTTCAAGGTACCCCGTGAGGCTGAAGTGGCCCCCGGTGAAAATGAGTTTGACACCCCTGCCCTAGAGGCAAGCATTTGCAAGCTGATCTGCAGAAATTCCTCCAAAAGAAGTCCGCTTGTTCTCCTACACCTCAGTGCAAGATGGCCTCCGATGAATATTGCAGTGGTGAGGGAGCAGAGGACTCCGATCTGGACAGCTTACCGAGTATAGATCACTCTAAAGCCCCCTCCAACATCATTACAAAATCTTTTCTTCAAAAGGCTCTTTCTCAGGCTGTTGCCCCAATTCTTGCTGAGCTCGCTGACCTCCGCTCTGACTTTCAAGCGGTTGGGAAGCGAGTAGATACCCTGGAGGCATGCTCTGCTGATTTTATTTCCCACTCAACAGCCTTAGCACAACAACTGCAAAAACAGCAAGCCCACCTTAATAAAACATACTCCTTAATCAAAGATTTAGAAAACAGAAAACGCAGAAGAAACGTCAGGATCAATGGGCTACCTGAATCATATGCCCCAGATTCGCTGCAATCTTTTGCCATGGGTTTCTTTACCACTCTTTTGGGACAGGAGCGGGTAGCTTCGATCCAAATCGAGTTCATCCACCGAGCTGTAAGACTGAAACCAAGGCAGGAGGAACCCCCAAGGGACGTCATCTGCTGTCTACTTACCTCCGCGGACACCTCCGACATCCTCCAAGCGGCCCGGGGAAATGAAGCTGTTTCTTTTGAAGACACTGAGGTACGCCTTTTTCAGGACTTGGCACCGTCCACTCTACAAAAGCGCCATCTGCCCCTACCTCTTCTGGACTCCCTTCACCAGCACGGCCTTCGATATGCCTGGCTCTTCCGTTTTGGTATCTCGATCCTTAAGAATGGTTGACGCATCAACATACACTCCCCTGAAGACTTGGAGGCAGCTTGGTCATTGCTGGATATCCCTCCAATGGACGTCCCCTCCTTGCTAGAGCTCCCAGATGTCCCTTCCTCTCTCCCCTCGCTGCCGTCGTTGGAGCCCGGCAGGGCACAGCACAAGTTCAAGTCGCCCAAGATGAGGAAATCAGGGCTGAAAGCTAATCCCCAGCACCAGCCTGAGTGATAGTGCTTCATACGAACTGAACACAGTTGTAAGTTCATCATCGATGTTCTCTTGGATATTCTGACTACTTAGATAGTTTCTAACATTCTGTCTTTATTTGTCTTTATTGGGTTTATTTCTTGTTGTTCTGTAACGTCCTTGCCTGTCCGGGCTTTGGCACCGTCCTCCGGGCGCACGCTGCGGCGCAGGAGGCGTGCCCGGTTGTGATTCTTTTCTTTGGGTTTTTCTTGTACTGTCTGAACACTGTCCTATTCCCTCACCTCCTTAATTGATTTTCCACCACGCCCTTCTCCTTCACCTTGCTCTCCCCCTGCTCCACTAAGAGTTAACTTTGGTCCTGCCTTGGTGATTGACAGCCTATCCTCCTATCAAGTCTGAGGCGGGTTCTTTCTCCCTATTTATTGTTTGCCCACTTTCCTATGGGCGCCTGCTATTGCTTTTGCTTACTGGCTTTACTTCTTGTTATTTGTTACCTGCTCTTCTTATTTTCTGACCACTGGCTTTGACTTTGACTATTCTCTTGGATCTTGATTCTGTGCTGCAATTGCTCGATTGTTACTGACCCCTTGGCTAGCTGACCTCCCTTTGTTGTTGTGCGTCTTGTTTGCGTTCTATTTGATCACTTATTATAAGGAGGGACTGTCGACGTGGTTGCTGGCTGTCACCTAGGACAGATCGGGCAAGTTAGCCAGGGACAGTGGGGGGGATTCAGCTTAGGGTCCACTGTCTCGTTGTGCCCCTCCCCCTAGCTCTCCAGAAGCTTCTGGGGAATCGCTCCTCTAGTGATTCCCTTACATGTTCCTTCACCACCCTTCACCCCTCCCCCTCATCTTCTTCTTCTCCTTTAACATCTCCATTTTCCCCTTCCCGCTTCTGTAATCTCCTTCCCGCCACAATTCCCCCCCCCTTCCCTCCCCCCCACCCATTCAATCTCCCCTAGCCACCTTAACTTTCCTAATCTCCTTTCCTTCCCCCTGCCCCCCCCCCCCCTACCTTTTCTTACCTGATTTCTCCAGGTCTTGTAACAGGATCCGCCGGGGTGTTACGTTACCTCCCTCACTAACAACCCAGCTTCTACTCTGCCTCCTCCGTACTTGACCACACCTCCTCTTCCTTTACTGGTCTCTCTGCTCCACCCTCATCTAGCTCCTCCCACTGCCTTATTCCCTATCCCCGAGTGGCCTCAAAGCTTCATCTTCTTATTCCTAATGTGCAGGTACTTTTTTGATTTCTAAAGTTATGTATTTAGTGTCACACCGATTTGGCTGTATGTACACACTAAATTGGTGTATAATGACTGATTTATTGCATTTAGGTTTTGTACCTCCCGCACTGATTCCCCCTATCCCACACTCCGTATGCTGCATTCTACTAGCATCTACCCCTCCTAATCCTCCCCCCCCTCCTCTCTTCTCCCTACTTAACTTACACTTCCCTGCCCCACCCCTCCTCCCCCTTATAGCTCGTCTCCTTAACGCTAGTACCCATGCAAAGTACTGACACATGTTATGTATAACAGTTTTATATTCAGTGTGTTGATGTGTGTTCTAATGGTGCCTAATGATTCGCGATGCGTTAAATGCTTTGCTATACCTTGTTGTACATTGCATGTTTTATGTCTATGATCCTCTCCTTTATTCTTCCCTAGCCCTCCTGCCCTCGCATTCATCCTGCTCTCCCGCAATACAACTGTCCCCCGGTGCTTTCCTTTCAGCACCAAGCAGTCTTGGTCAACTGCTGCACAGCTCACTCTCTTGCATGCACACTGGGCTGCCACTAACCCTTCCCCAAGTACCCCTCTCACCCCCACCCCCGTTCCTCATCCTCCTCCCCTCACTCCAAGATATTATATTCCTTTCTCCCATAGCCCATCTATGAATGACGGACTCCACGATGGTGGATAGCTCATTCTCATTGGCTGGAAGGGAGTACTTTTTATCTAACCTTATACTCTTCCTCGGTGAAAGGATTGATCTTATGGGAATTCTGTACCATCCCGTTGCTTAGAGCACCCTACTCTCTCCCATAACATCTACCTAGACAATGTTAACTGGTAACCATTACACCACCCATATTTAGGACTCACCTCTAGTTCTCCCCTCTCATGATGGTTTCTCTGTCAATCTTCATCTCTATTGGAGAGACCCATATTCTGCCCTTGTCGATCAGAACTTCTCCTACCCCCCCGCCTTGGGTAGTTGGTCAGTTGCCAACCACTACCTTATTTTTGTTGGCTACTCAGTGGTCCTCAGGCGCTTTGGTCTTATGGCCCAGATGCCAAAAGAAACAAGAACTCACCAATAACATCTTCAACCTCTCCAGTTATTCACTAACAGCGAAAGAAACAAGCCTACTATCCAAGGGACTCTCTTTCTGCCCCGACCAGAAACCAGATGACTTGGATCTTTTCATTGACCTACACACATACATAAGGAAGTTGACATTAACTCATCATTTTGCCTTAGTTTCTAAAAACCAACCCACCACCATCCACTCGGACAGTCCTTCCACGATTAACACAACTTCTGTGTAAACACCTACCCCCCACACCACCACATTAAAACCCAAATCCAACTTTTACCCTCTCCAACATAAGGGCCACCACATTGAAACATTCTATTCTTTAGTGGCCACTGATTTTAGGAATTTACATAAACACAACACGAAAATCAGATCCAACCTCTATCCATCTGAAAAATTAGCCATCAAAACTCTGAATGACAACAAGTCTATAGTCATCAGAAACGCTGACAAAGGAGGGGGCGTAGTCATACAGGATAGGGCCGACTATATCCGAGAAGCAAATCGGATTCTATCAGATCCCAATTATTACCAAATTTTGCCTAAAGACCCTTCTATTTCACACCATATTAAATATCATGAACTCATTATTAAGGGGATCTTGACAGATAAGGAGAAAGGTTTCCTACTAATCAATGAATTTTCTATATCTGAATTCTATCATTTACCTAAAGTGCATAAAAATTTAAAAAACCCACCTGGAAGACCTATCATCTCTGGAGTTAGTGCACTAATAAGGAATCTCTCACATTACAAAGATTTACAGCTACAGAAATATGTAACCAAATTTCCATCTTATCTAAAAGATTCCACTCATCTGATTACTGAACTTCCAACTGTTCATTGGAAATCTAATTACATTTGGGCAACCCTGGACATGTCTGCACTCTATAGTAATATAGCCCATTCCAAAGGCCTCGAAATGATATCCAAAACACTACATATGGATCCAACTATGCCTATTGAACAGAAAATCTTTATCATAGATAGCATTCAGTTTATTCTGGAACATAATTTATTTACTTTTGAATCAAAGCTTTAGTTACAGAAACGGGGCACATCCATGGGTACCCGTTTTGCACCCAGCTATGCCAACATCTTCATGGGGCGATACGAGGAATCCTTTATTTAGAATGAACATCCTTGGTCTCACAATATTATTTTTTATAAAAGATACATCGATGACCTCCTCTTCATATGGGAAAGTTCGGAACAGTCCTTTCATGATTTTACTAATTACCTCAACAATAACGACTGGGGGATCACCCTAAGCGGCCAACCTAAAACTGATACAAGTGATTTTCTTGACCTAGAACTTACTGGTGGCCCTGAAGGTATAAGCACAAAAACTTTCTTTAAAAAAGTGGACTGTAATAGTCTACTTGACTATCGGAGCTCCCATTATAGAAAATGGAAGGACAATGTACCCTTCGGCCAATTCAAACGTATTCGTCGCAACTGCACAAATAATTCAGACTTCGAAACACAGAGTAAAGTTTTAACTCAATGTTTTCATGAAAAGCACTACCCCAAACGCATTATCCAAGCAGCAAAATCCTAAGCACAGACCTTAACCCAGTCCGAATGTCTTGTTACTTCCCAAAGGAATACCAGCAGGGAGTATAGACACAATTTTATAACCACTTATAGTAATGCACATCACAGGATCAGGATGATCCTAGACAAACATTGGGCAGTACTTTTAAATGATCCGCTACTCAAAATATCCCCTCAAAACCTTCAATTACTTTTAGAAGAGCAAAAACTTTAAAAAACCTATTGGCCTATTGGTAAACATAAAAAATGTAAATGTTGCAATACAATTAACCATCTAGCGAAAACTATTACCAGTTTCTCAATGTGAGATACCTTTCATATTCATTTTTTTTTAAACTGTTCATCTTCCTACGTTATCTAGGTCCTTGAATGCCCCTGTGGCCTCCAGTATATAGGGAGAACCATCAGACCCCTTAGAGAGATATTAAATAAACACAGATCCAATGTAATAAAGGCTTACACCCTCTGTGCCGCGAATCCAGTTTTTTCGTCAGAAACAAAGTGGACATGCAGGGCTTCGTTTCCAGCGAAAAAAAACTGGATTTGCGGCGCAGAGGGTGTACACCCTGTGTACACCTGCGCATTGCTTTAAAAACCCATTCAAATGAATGGGTTTTTAAGCAATACATCGCTAACCTGTCGCTATCCGGTGCCTATCCAGTTTCCCGAGATTTTCAGTCAGATTGGCAGCGGACGGACTCCAGCGTAAGTGTGAACCCACCCTTATCAAGTCTCTTATACTGTTTTCTGTTACTAATTCTCAAATTTATATGGACTTACCATTAATGATATATATTTTTTATGTATTTTGCATGTATTTATTTATCTTTTTTATCTGAGAGCCACCCCCTCAATTTTAAATTGATTCAGCATGGTACAAGCATAGCGCCATTCCTTTATAGTTATCCCTTTAATTTTTGTGTTATCCCCTTGCAAGTTTCTTGTACTGTTTTCCGATACCAATTCCCAACTTTATATGGACGTATAAAGTTTCCCTTTTTTTTTTTTTTGTCCAACAATATATATTTTTGTTTTTTTGTCCAACTGTTTTTAGCCAGTACATCTGAACCCCTCCCTCTAGAGGTGGTCTCCCTTAGTCATATCCCTACATATTGCCCAAAATATAGTCCTCTCCTACACCTCTGCATACTCTGCCTCCTATTCCAGGCTTGTAAGTACCATTGTTTTATGTTTCTGATGCACATGTACCTTTCATTTTGATATGTCTAGAGCTATTTTAAACTCCTATTTAGCTCCTCTTTTTTCACATGAGTAAAACTGTTAGTGTATTTGTTACTAGCCCCTTTACAGTGCACTTATTGATTTATTTATGACTACATGTTATCAGAAGGCACCTTCTCCCATTTCAATTAGTCATGTCTTCATCTTATATCATCACTAGTGCCTATTTTAAGAATATTTTTAATATCCATGGCCATTTTTTTTTGTCCAATTGTTTTTAGTCTGCACTTCTGAACCCCTCCCTCTAGAGGCATTCCCCCTTAGTCATATCCCTTTATTTTGTCCAAAATGTGGTCCTCTCTTACACCACTGCATACTCAGCCTCCTATTCCAGGCTTGTAAGTACCATATACAATTGTTTTATGTTTTTGATGCACATGTACCTTTCATTTTGATATGTCTAGAGCTATTTTAAACTCCTATTTAGCTCCTCTTTTTTTACATGAGTAAAGCTGTTAGTGTATTTGTTACTAGCCCCTTTACAGTGCACTTATTGATTTATTTATTTATGACTATATGTTTTCAGAAGGCACCTTCTCCCATCTCAATTAGTCATGTTTTCATCATATATCATTACTAGTGCCTATCTTAAGACTATTGTTTTTAATATCCAAGGCTCATTTTTTTTTAATTAACATCAGTACAATGAGCCTTTTTTTTCTTAAGCTTACAAGTTCAAAATATCACTAATTCATGTTTTTATATGCATCTCTATTATGTATCCAGTCACGTAATCAGATTTCGTCCAAACCTCTTTCTTAGCTCCACCCCCTATACACGATTGAAGATTTCAGGTCATTTGTTTTGTAGCAGTTTCTTAGTGCATTCATTTATTTATGACAATATGCATTTAAAAGACACATTTTTTATTTTTAATGAGTTATGATTTTATTATTTCATGTTATTATTCTTTATATCTGTATCCAATTATTTTTCATTTAGTCTCATATACACTTGATAAAGGGAACTTTATATCCCCGAAACGCGTTGTTTTCAATGAGCATAATAAAGTATCCTTGGTGAAGCGCAGTCTCCATACCTCAATTTTTTGGAGTTCATCCTACCCACCTAATACTTTAGAGCTTGGCTTAAACCTACCTTTTTTTTTTTCTTCCTATCTTACTCCCTCTTCTGCTACTTCTTTTCTGCTTCTGTTTTTTCTTTCCTCTTCCTGTCCCCTCTGTTCCTCACTTCCCGTCTCTTCCTCTTCTTTCTAATACCCACTAACTCGGACTGGTACCTGACTCTGCAGAAATAGTCCAGACATGGCCAAATTGATCCTCTCCACGTTTAATGTGAACAGTTTTAATTCACCAAACATTCACAAATTTACTTAGTCCTTCACAAACTTAAGTCTAGCATAGTTTTCCTTCAAGAAACCCACTTTAAATTTGATCGAATCCCTCAATTACCACAGAAGTACTACAACCAAGTCTTCCACTGTACTCATCCTTCCTCTGCTTCGAAAGGAGTCTCCACTCCGTGCCCTCATTAACACAAGAACAGCTAAGAATTTCCTTCACTATCGGCACCGAATTTACGCTCATGGCGATAAGGGAGGTAAACTTATGTCGGCTCTCATTACATCCTTTAAGGACAAGGCGGTAGTACTTCAACACTCTACCTACCCCCTGTATCACGAAAGCTTTCATTGACTTCTACTTTGACTTGTATAATATAGAAGCCTCTACCCCTCCCGCTCTCTCTTCTGGGAAATCAGATCTCATCATAGATTTTTTACATTCTTTAAACCTTCCCCATCTATCAGGGGACGAAAAAACCTCTCTTCTGGCCCCTGTGACGTTGGAGGAAATCGCAGCAGTAATGCACAGCTTTCCTAAGGGTAAAAGTCTGGGACCCGATGGTCTACCATTCTCATACTACAAAACCTTCCAGGCTATCTTATTGCATCATCTCACAACCTCCTGCAACGCAGTATTCAGGGAAGATCCTCTCCCTAAACAGGCATTATAGGCTCACATCACCCTTATACCCAACGAAGGCAAAGATACTACATCTTGTGGAAACTACAGGCCTATTTCATTGCTAAACATTGATCTCAAAATCTGGGTTAAACTCTTGGCCTACAGACTCAAATCCATCCTTCCAAAACTGGTCCATGAAGATTAAGCTGGATTGATTATGGGAAGGGAAGGAAAAGACAACTCTACCAAACTTATTCATGTGATCTCCCGTGCCCGGAAAACAAAGGCACCATTGATCCTCCTTGGTGTTGATGCGGAAAAGGCCTTTGATAGGGTGGACTGGCAATTTATGAGAGCTACCTTGTTGGCCTTCCAAATACCACCCCTGTTTATCGAGGCTATTTTCTCCCTGTACTTCAACACATACGCAGAGCTAAGAATAAACGGTACCTTATCTTCCAGCTTCACCATCCACAATGGCACCAGACAAAGATGCCCACTCTCCCCCTCCTTGTTTAACCTAGTCTTAGAAACTTTGCTGCAGGCAGTAAGACAACACCTTGATATTAGAGGATACCATTTTGGCAACCGGACTATGTCTTACATGGCCTTCACCAATGACGTCCTTTTCCTAATTTCTAATCCCACCACTGGTCTCCAAGCCCTTATTGACTTGTTAACTGCCTATGGGAAACTATCTGATTACAAAGTTAATCTCTCCAAATCAGAAGTTCTGAACATATCTTTACCTTCCCAGATAGCTGAATAGATCAGTCCACACATTCCCTTCATATGGACATCCGACTTCATCAAATATCTGGGAGTACGCTTGACAGCTGACCCTAACGGGCTCTTTCAGGAAAAATTCTCTTCTATCTTGTCAGAGTTCCAAAATACGCTCTCTACTTATGACTCTCTCCCCTTATCCTGGTTCGGAAGACGTAAACTGTTGCAAGCTTATATCCTACCCAAGATATTATACCGGCTACGAATGCTACCTATCTACCTGCCTCACTCCTTCTTCAAATCAATACCCTCTCTCTTCTCCAAGTTCCTGTGGAGAGGAAGGAGTCCTAGACTGTCACTCTCTCTTCTACTGAAGAAAAGTCTGCAGGTGGGATTGGCTTACCTGATGTTCAAATGTACTATAAATCTATACAACTCTCTCGTTGGATTGACCTTCTAGGCCTTGGAGCCTCAAAAACTATCCATGGCTTTTCCACGGCCACCTTCGGCTCCAATTTACAATCTCTGTTATGGTTATATGGCTCTAAAGGTCATCATCCTAAGAAGTTAGACCAATTGCTCCAGGGAGCGTGTGAAGCATGGAGAGAATTTAGAGGTTCTCTTGCGCTGCATCCATCTCCTTTGACTCTGCTACATCTCGTACCAGCTCTGCTCTCACAGACTCCCTCCACCTATGAAGACCTCTGGAAGAGATTTGGATCTCTAACCATATGGGAAGCCCTTACTCACAATGGACCTAATCTAACGAACCAGGCACTAGCCCTTATAGGAGACCCTAAACTATCCTTCCTCCACCGGGATCACCTAGGCTACAGTTTCAAATCCCTTCAATCTCTGAAAGGCTTCAGGAGACATCTCACGCCGTTTGAGAGTAAATTATCTGCGACCTACCCTGATGAAAATCTCATTTGTGCTCGACAAATATGTTCACACAATTAACTCCTCTACGCCAGCTTATCTTTCTTCCTGGGAGTCCGAACTCAACATAACTCTTTTGAAGGAGGACATAAGTAAAATTCTCATTTCAGCGCATGGCTATTCTCCCTGTGTCCGCATGCAGGAAAATCACTATAAGTTACTTAATCGGTGGTACCGAACACCTCCATGGTTGTTTCAGCACTTGTTATCCTCCTCGAACCTTTGTTGGCGCTGCAAGTCCCAAGAAGGAACATTTTTACACATATAACCCTACTGGAAAGACGTTCAAGAAACAATCCGTTTGATTACCAACAAGTCCTTTGTTCTAACGCCTAGCATACTCTTTCTTTCGCTACCCTCACCACAGTACAACCCTTCCAAAACAAATCTAGTCACTCATCTACTTGCTGCAGCAAAATTACTCGTTCCACAATTCTTGATCTAAACAGACGTTCCTACCAAACAACAATGGCTTACTAAAGTCTCTCAAATAGCCCGATTTGAAAAACTCTCTAGTTGGCAAAACAGATCTCATCATAACTTCCTGAAAATCTGGACACCTTAAATCGACCACACAACTTAATTCAGTCATTCTATTTTGCTTCCTCACCTTCATACTTATTCTGACTCACTGTGGTCTCTGAACGAGACTTACCCCGGCTAAGAGTAGTATTCGATCTAGATCTCTCCTGCCTCCAACCCCATCTACGTAATCTAATACCTCCTCTATCTCTCTCTCTTTCTCTCTCTCTTCCCCTCTCTTTATTTTTCATCTCACTGGCTAGCTCCTATTTCCCTTCTAACTTTTCAGTTTATTTGAATTTATTTTATTTTAGTTTCTTTTAGTTTAGTATGTTTTACTTTTTCTTATTTTATTTTATTTTATTGTAGCCCACATCCCCTTGCCTATAGATATCCTGGACCCTACACACACGAAAATTTGCTGTGTAATATCCTTAACAGCCATGTTCTACTTTATGTCATATACACTCTATTGATAGTTACAAGTTGGATATATTTGGCTATATTTTGGCTCATCCATTGAGATTACTTGTTTTCCTAACCTGTGATAGGTTATAATCTCATGTTTTGTGTAAATGTTTGGTTATATTTCTCATGTACTCGCATCACTTTGCCCTCTGATGACAGAGGACTATTATGTTTTCTTTGTATTCTACTGTACAAACTAATAGTAATAATAAAAATCTTAAACACAAAAAAAAAAAAGAAAGAAAGAAGTAAAAAACACTTATCTGTTCTGGTGACAATTCCAGTCTTCAAATTCAGCGAAAATCCATCTCTTCTTGCGATGAGCTCTTGTGAAGGCATCTGGGGCTGGTCTTGGCTCACAGAGGTGTATTACATATCTGCTGCTGCTCTCCTGTAGACTCGTGCATTACTTACCTTATTATTGTAGCTTTGCATCGGAATCCTAACACACAATTGTTGCTAATTACTATTATATAAACAGTGTGCAGTAAAATTACTGGAAAAAATGAGGACAGCGGACAGGCTAAAGGAGAGGGAGGAGGAAACACCTCTGCAAGTACTAACAATAAAAATGTGGGTGAAAACAGTAACGCTACTTCTGGTTTTGGTGGCACTGCCAGTAGTCACAGCATTGTTGTACTTTCTACGAATGAAAATGACGTTTTGATTTCTTAGCTCGCTCATCTCTGTCAAAGGAGGATATTGCAGTTAAAAGTGATGTGATCTTGAGTTAGGCTTCAGTGTGTTCCTCCTCTAATGTTGTAACACATAGTTTACTGCAGGGCCTTTCTGGGCTGTCAACCATGTCTCCTTCATCTTCTTCACTGACACAGATTCTCCTAGTCAAAGCAGTCTCCCTCCTCTTTTAATGAGTTGGATGAGAACAATCAGCATTTTTTGCAAGTAGAGGAGGCAGAGGTGGAAGAGGAAGACGTGACTGTTGGTGGTGGAGGCAGTAGTAGTAGGGTGTGTGGTACTGGTATTCGTTCTGGTAGGGGCATTACAGTGAAATCTGAAGGTGGAAATTTTGAAGGTGTACAAAAATCTCATGGCCATGATGAGTCATTGCCATAAGGGAATGTGTGTCCAGAAAACAGCAACATTTGCCCAGTCATCCAGCGGTTGTACAACTTGCCTGATACCTGGCCAAGTTGTTGTTTGTGCAGTTGCTGCTGTACCACTTAGTGGATTCCACTGCATTTTGCCAACTAATGGCATGTGCTCAACCTCGATGGAGAATACCTAGCTCCCATTATTTCTCTAGGAAAGCTGTCCCTGCTTTATATCGCCATGTGTCAGAGAATTTGGGCCTTTCCTTGGATATGTCAGTGTGGAGAAAGGTGCACGCCATGCACCAGAAGGCAGTTAATAATTACTACATGCATTAAACCACATACATAATGTATTATTTTGATCTGCCATTGGAGGCTCATGAGGGAAATGTGTTGTCTTTAATGAAGCTACCAATTTTGTCACCAGAGCAAATGCAGCATCAATGATGTTACACTTACACTTACACTCCAGCAATGAGGGATAGAAGAAGAAGAACATCTTCCATAGACCTGGATTGATGTAGGGGGAACTGGAAAAGGGTGAAGAATTGGCTCAGGGTCATTATGGTGGAGGACCTGGTACTTCTAGACTGGAAGAGAAGGAGGAGGAGGAAGACTCTCTTTTGGATGCAGAGGAGGCATTTGATTTTTCACAGCCAGGGAAGTAGGCTGACCTGTATTTCTTTCAAGGTGATGATGACAATAACCATGCTGGCTAAGAAGACCAACCATTGCAGGCCCCTGGGTCTGTGCACATACATGCAAGCCTGTTGGAGGCTGCAAAAGACTTGAGACTGGGAAGGAAATTCTGTGGCAAGACATGAAAATTGCTGTTCACAGACGCTCTCCATCCAATGTGGCTGAGCTTGAGCTATTTTGCAAAGAAGAATGGGCAAAAATCTCAGTCTCTAGATGTGAAAAGCTGGTAGAGACATACCCCAAAAGACTCTACAAATTATAGATATAGGGGTGCTGAATACTTTTGCACATCACACTTTTCAGATTTTTTTTTAATTAAAATTTTGAAAACCGTGTATCATTTTCATTCCACTTCACAATTATGTGCTACTTTTTGTTGGTCTATCACTTAAAAGCTCAATAAAAGCGGTATGAATACTTTCGCAAGGCACTGTATATATATATATATATATATATATATATATATATATATATTTACAGTGCCTTGCGAAAGTATTCGGCCCCCTTGAACTTTTCAACCTTTTGCCACATTTCAGGCTTCAAACATAAGGATATAAAATTTTTATTTTTTGGTGAAGAATCAACAACAAGTGGGACACAATCGTGAAGTGGAACGAAATTTATTGGATATTTTAAACTTTTGTAAAAAATAAAAAACTGAAAAGTTGGGCGTGGGGCATGTCTCTATCAGTTTTGCACATCGAGAGACTGAAATTCTTGCCCATTCTTCCTTGGAAAACAGCTCGAGCCCAGTGAGGTTGGATGGAGAGCGTTTGTGAACAGCAGTTCTCAGCTCTTTCCACAGATTCTCGATTGGATTCAGGTCTGGACTTTGACTTGGCCATTCTAACACCTGGATATGTTTATTTGTGAACCATTCCATTGTAGATTTTACTTTATGTTTGGGATCATTGTCTTGTTGGAAGATAAATCTCCGTCCCAGTCTCAGGTCTTTTGCAGACTCCAACAGGTTTTCTTCCAGAATGGTCCTGTATTTGGCTTCATCCATCTTCCCTGTCCCTGCTGAAGAAAAGCAGGCCCAAACCATGATGCTGCCACCACCATGTTTGACAGTGGGGATGGTGTGTTCAGGGTGATGAGCTGTGTTGCTTTTACACCAAACATATCATTTTGCATTGTGGCCAAAAAGTTCGATTTTGGTTTCATCTGACCAGAGCACCTTCTTCCACATGTTTGGTGTGTCTCCCAGGTGGCTTGTGGCAAACTTTAAACAAGACTTTTTATAGATATCTTTGAGAAATGGCTTTCTTCTTGCCACTCTTCCATAAAGGCCAGATTTGTGCAGTGTACGACTGATTGTTGTCCTATGGACAAACTCTCCCACCTCAGCTGTAGATCTTTGCAGTTCATCCAGAGTGATCATGGGCCTCTTGGCTGCATCTCTGATCAGTCTTCTCCTTGTTTGAGATGAAAGTTTAGAGGGACGGCCGGGTCTTGGTAGATTTGCAGTGGTCTGATACTCCTTCCATTTCAATATGATCGCTTGCACAGTGCTCCTTGGGATGTTTAAAGTTTGGGAAATTTTTTTGTATCCAAATCTGGCTTTTAACTTCTCCACAACAGTATCACAGACCTGCCTGGTGTGTTCCTTGGTCTTCATGATGCTCTCTGCACTTTAAACATAACCCTGAGACTATCACAGAGCAGGTGCATTTATACGGAGACTTGATTACACACAGGTGGATTATATTTATCATCATCAGTCATTTAGGACAACATTAGATCATTCAGAGATCCTCACTGAACTTCTGGATTGAGTTTGCTGCACTGAAAGTAAAGGGGCCGAATAATATTGCACGCCCCACTTTTCAGTTTTTTATTTTTTACAAAAGTTTAAAATAACCAATAAATTTAGTTCCACTTCACAATTGTGTCCCACTTGTTGTTGATTCTTCACCAAAAAATTTAAATTTTATATCCTTATGTTTGAAGCCTGAAATGTGGCAAAAGGTTGAAAAGTTCAAAGGATTGTCTTGTCTTGTCTTGTCCTGTCTTATCTTATTAGTATGCCATAGATTAATTGTTTTCAGTCAGATGAGACCTTGGTTTTTTTCTACTTACAAAATTTAATTGCAGGATCCTTCGCTGAGTGTTTAAAAACATTTAAACGGAGGGTGTGCCTCGACACCTCTACTACTGGCATCCACCACTGAATTAGTTCTCTCTTGTCCACATGGACCTTCCCTCCAAACTTTTCTCCAAGACTGGGAATAGCCATTGATTAGCTGTTTCTTTAACTATATATGAATCAAATACTTCCTCCTTTCAGCTCATTTAAAGGAATTAGGACTACCTAATATATAAAGTTGAAACCAGTTTACATACACTAAATAAAAAGACAAATATGCATGTTTTTCTCATTGTCTTATCACAAGGCATTATGGGAAAGGAGCTGGGGAGCTCATGCGCCCTCTATTGGATGTAACAAATCCTCAATTTGCTTTTGACTCACCGAGCCTTGAGACAGCAAAAGGGATTTTAGCCAAGCCAATTTCACTTATCTGCATACAGCGCTGTTTCCGGATTGTTGTCCTTCATCAGTACAGAGCAAAGTGAATTGGCTGGCTTAGTGGGAGGCAATAAGTGGGTTAGGGACAAGAATCTCTCACATTGAGGAGAGCACCAGTGAAGGTGTGTAGAGATTTTAATTGCCTTTTGCCCTCTACTTAGCATCTACATATCACAAGGCATTATGGGAAAGGAGCTGGGGAGCTCATGCGCTCTCTATTGGATGTAACAAATCCTCAATTTGCTTTTGACTCACCGAGCCTTGAGACAGCAAAAGGGATTTTAGCCAAGCCAATTTCACTTATCTGCATACAGCGCTGTTTCCGGATTGTTGTCCTTCATCAGTACAGAGCAAAGTGAATTGGCTGGCTTAGTGGGAGGCAATGAGTGGGTTAGGGACAAGAATCTCTCACATTGAGGAGAGCACATTGTCTGACATGAAATCAGAATAAACTTTTCCCGTTTTAGGTCAATTAGGATTACCAAAATTATTTATATTTGCCAAATGCCAGAATAATGAGAGAGAGAGAACATTTTTTAAGGCATTCTTATTACTTTCTGTAAAGTCAAAAGTTTACATACATTTCATTAGTATTTGGTACCATTGCCCTTAAACTGTATGACTTGGGTCAAACATTTTGGATAACCTTCCACAAGCTTCTCACAGTAGTTGGTAGGAATTTGGGCCCATTCCTCCTGACAGAACTAGTGTCACTGAGCCATGTTTGTACGCCGTCTTGCTCGCACCTGCCTTTTCAGCTTTGCCCATAAATTTTCAATAGGACTGAGATCAGGGCTTTGTGATGGCCACTCCAAAACATTGACTTTGTTATCCTTAAGCCACTTTGTAACCAGTTTGGCAGTATGCTTTGGGTCATTGTCCATTTGGAAGACCCATTTGCGCCCAAGCTTTAACTTCTTGGCTGATGTATTGAGATGTTGCTTCAGTATTGCCACATAATGTTCTTTCCTCATGATGCCATCTATTTTGTGAAGTGCACCAGTCCCTCCTGCAGTAAAACAACCCCACAACATGATGCTGCCACCTCTATGCTTCACAGTTGGGATGGTGTTCTTAGGCTTGCAAGCTTCCCCCTTTTTCCTCCAAACGTAACAATGGTCATTATGGCCAGGAAAATGTTTTGGAGTGGCCATTACAAAGCCCTGATCTCAATCCTTTTGAAAATGTATGGGCAAAACTGAAAAGGCAGATGCGAGCAATGCAGCCTACAAACATGGCTCAGTGACACTAGTTCTGTCAGGAGGAATGGGCCCAAATTCCTACCAACTATTGTGAGAAATTTGTGGAAGGATATCCAAATGTTTGACCTAAGTCATACAGTTTAAGGGCAATGGTACCAAATACTATTAAAATGTATGTAAACTTTTGGCTTTGCGGAAAGTAATAAAAATGCCTTAAAAAAATTCTCTCTCTCTCATTATTCTGGCATTTGGCAAATATAAATAATTTTGGTAATCCTAATTGACCTAAAATGGAAAAGGTTTATTCTGATTTCATGTCAGATAGTGAAAAAAAAATGCATATGTGTCTTTTTATATAGCGTATGTAAACTTCTGGTTTAAACTGTATGAGTCTTCACACAGGGATATGGGACAGGAGTCTACTAAAGCTATACAGTCATGGCCAAAAGTTTTGAGAATGACACAAATATTATATTTTCACATGATCTGCTGCCCTCTGGTTTTTATGTGTGTTTGTCAGATGTTTTTATCACATACAGAAATATAATTGCATTCATATTATGAGTAACAGAAGCTTATATTGACAGTTAGAATGAGTTAATGCAGCAAGTCAATATTTGCAGTGTTGACCCTTCTTCTTCAGGACCTCTGCAATTCTCCCTGGCATGCTCTCAATCAACTTCTGGACCAAATCCTGACTGATAGCAGTCCATTCTTGCAGAATCAATGCTTTAATTTTGTCTGAATTTGTTGGTTTTTGTTTGTCCACCTGTCTCTTGATGATTGACCACAAGTTCTCAATGGGATTAAGATCTGGGGAGTTTCCAGGCCATGGACCCAAAATCTCTATGTTTTGTTCCCTGAGCCATTTAGTTATCACCTTTGCTTTATGGCAAGGTGCTCCATCATGCTGGAAAAGGCATTGTTGAGCGCGAAACTGCTCTTGGATGGTTGGGAGAAGTTGCTCTTGGAGGACATTCTGGTACCATTCTTTATTCATGGCTGTGTTTTTAGGCAAGACTGTGAGAGAGCCGATTCCCTTGGCTGAGAAGCAACCCCACACATGAATGGTTTCAGGATGCTTTACAGTTGGCATGAGACAAGACTGGTGGTAGCGCTCACCTCTTCTTCTCCGAATAAGCTGTTTTCCAGATGTTCCAAACAATCGAAAAGGGGATTCATCAGAGAAAATGACTTTACCCTAGTCCTCAGCAGTCCACTCCCTGTACCTTTTGCAGAATATCAGTCTGTCCCTAATGTTTTTTCTGGAGAGAAGTGGCTTCTTTGCTGCCCTCCTTGAGACCAGGCCTTGCTCCAAGAGTCTCCGCCTCACAGTGCGTGCAAATGCACTCACACCTGCCTGCTGCCATTCCTCAGCAAGCTCTGCACTGCTGGTAGCCCGATCCCGCAGCTGAAACACTTTTAAGAGACGGTCCTGCCGCTTGCTGGTCTTTCTTGGGCGCCCTGGAGCCTTTTTGGCACCAATGGAACCTCTCTCCTTGAAGTTCTTGATGATGAGATAGATTGTTGACTGAGGTGCAATCTTTCTAGCTGCAATACTCTTCCCAGTTAGGCCATTTTTGTGCAGTGCAATGATGACTGCACGTGTTTCTTTAGAGATAACCATGGTTAACAGAAGAGAAACAATGATGGCAAGCACCAGCCTCCTTTTAAAGTGTCCAGTGGTGTCATTCTTACTTAATCATGACAGATTGATCTCCAGCCCTGTCCTCATCAACACCCACACCTGTGTTAATGAGGCAATCACTGAAATGATGTTAGGTGGTCCTTTTAAGGCAGGGCTGCAATGATGTTGAAATGTGTTTTGGGGGATAAAGTTCATTTTCTAGGCAAATATTGACTTTGTAATTAATTGCTGTTAAGCTGATCACTCTTTATAACATTCTGGAGTATATGCAAATTGCCATTAGAAAAACTGAAGCAGTAGACTTTGTAAAAATTAATATTTGTATCATTCTCAAAACTTTTGGCCATGACTGTACATGAAGCTTTAATGGGCAAGGGAAGGATTTCTAAAGAGTTCCCCTACCATATTTTCAACTGGTTGTGGAACCTACTTAGTATGAAGGAATGACCCTTTTTCACAAATATCCCTGCTATAAAATTTTACAAATATATGCAGGATCTTGTGAGCATGTGGAATTTTTTAATTATATTCTCTGGGAGTGCCTGAGACTAGCCTCATTTTGGCAAGGTACCTTTGCACTGATTTCTTTGGCTGGGGGAACAATCTCCCCTAATTTATCACTTCATAGAGACTGACGTATTCCTGTCTCCCAGAGGTTCCACCATGTTCGCCTATTTGGCAAACTGGTTATATGCAAAAATGGCAAATTCTCCACTACCAATACTATACAGATGTTAACAAAAATTATTTCCAGTCACTATTTCAATAAGAAAGAATGTATGCTTTGAGACAACACAACCTTTGCTTCTTTTTTACCACTTGGAACCATTGGATGTGAATGTTTCCTGCCATGTCCATTGAAATTTCTACACTGACAGTCAAAATTACAAACTTTTTAGATATCTTAAGTTCTTTACAGAAGGCTACATTTGGTACCATTACTTTGCACATTTGAGGACTTTATCTCTATAGCGTCTTTTCTTTCCAGAAAAGCTATGTTCTGTAAATTGCTGTCTTTTGTGCTAATCTCTGTTTATTTTTTGAAAATATCAATACAAATGTATTGGAAAAATAGGAAGTAACATTGAATAAAAGTATTGTACTTTGAAATTATTCTTGAATTTCTGCAAATAAGTAAAACTCCATAAGGTATAAATCAGTAGAACAATGAAATGCATGCAGATTTATATTGTGGTTTTTCACAGACTGCCCACAATGTGTGAACAATTATAGCCTACATGTCATAGTGATTTCTAATTTGTGCATATACCATGTTCATTTTTTTCAAACACAAATGCATTAATACATACTATTACTATTATTTATATGAAATATTATTCTGCATTGTAATAGTTTGCACTGTACAGAGTACACATAAGAAAATTACAAAAGATTACAAGTTTCCCCAAGTGACTGTTTAAATATAATTAGCCCCCCCCCCTCTTTTTTATAATTTTTTTATTTTTATATCTTTAATTTTTTTTTTTTTATTATTATTATTTTTTTTTTTTTTTTTTTTTTTTTTCGGGCCCCCACAAAAAGGGCCCGCAAAAAACACATAACCCCAAAAAAATTTATTTTAGCCCTTTTTTTCCCCTTTTCTTTTTTTTAAACAAAAGCCTTTTTCTTTCCTTTGCCTTGGAGCCCCTTAAGCTGTCTGTGGAGGGCTTGCTCCCTGTGAAGAGGTAAAATGTTTTGTTTTATGTTTATAATTGATTTCCTGTTTTGTAACCTTAGTTGTGGTACATGAGTTGCCAGGTCTGGTAAATCCTCTGTGTGAATGTTCTATTACTGCTTCTTATTTCTTTCTTTCCTCATTAGGCTGGCCACCTAATGCTCTATTTTCTACTCTTTCTGGTCTTGCCATCTGGAAACAATGTACCAAAACTAAGGAAATACTCACAATTTGTGTTTCATAAAGAAGTGTTTTCATTTACTTACCTGCAGTAGTGGAGCTGTAGTAGGGTGTGTCTGCCCTGGCCTTATAAGAGGCAAGTCTGCATCAACTCCAGTGTTTTATAGAGAAAACTGCATAGGATTATGGGAAATGTCTATGATATAAAAGGATTCCATTACCCAGCAAGCTCAGTAGTTGTTGATGGAGTTGACATAGTGGGAAACCTGTGAGACTACAGTAGCCTGAAAGGCAAGGGTTCTGTTGTATGCGTTATGGATATTTTCTGATGAAATATTTTCTCTGTTAAAATTGGACTTCGAATAAACTCCTTTGGATTTCTTTGCATCAATCAAGGTCTGATTGTTTTTTGGAAAATCCCATGCTTCACATATGGTGTCAGAAGTGGGATGATTTTTGGAGTATCGCTCCAAGTACTCCAGCATAAAGAAACCAGGGAGTTATGGACAAGACACGTTCCTGGCGCATTACAAAAAAACCAACTGTATCTGCAAAGCAAACTGCTGCAAGCAAGCTGGTGAAAATGGAAAGTCAAAGTGCCAGACCCAGTGCACAGATAGAGGAGGAGGAGGCAGAAGTGCAAGGAGCCACAGCTGCTCCAATAACGACAAGTGTTGCTGGACCTTCTGAAATGACTTTACCTGAGAGCATTGCTGACCTTATGAAATGGTTAACTGTGCAGCAGATTGAAGCAGAAAAAAGGCAAATAGAGGAAGCCAGGAGAAATCGCGAGGAATTGCAACGTCAGGATGAACGTTGGAGGGAACTATTCCAAACCCTGAGACCGCCTGTTGCTATGTCTCCTTGGAAAGACCCTCGCATGACAAAACTTTCTCCACAGGATGATATTGAGGCATATTTAACCACATTTGAAAGAATTGCACACACTTGTCAGTGGCCTGAGGAACAGTGGGTGGTAAGACTGGCACCATATCTTACTGGACAAGCCCAACTGGCATATAGCCACATGAACATAAACGATGCAAATAACTATGACTTGGTTAAAGAGACTATTCTAAGGCGATATGACATCAGTGAGGAAACCTACAGGCAGAGGTTCAGAGAATTGAAGTACTGCTACACTGATGGTCCAAGAGAAGTCTTTACTCGCCTGCAAGACTTATATGTGAAATGGATGAAACCAGACACAAAGACAACTAAACAGATCAGTGAAATGATCATCCTTGAACAGTTTCTACAAATTCTTCCAGCTGATGTTCATGCCTGGGTTAAAAAACATCGGCCCAAAAATGCTGACAAAGCAATTTCTTTGGCGGAAAACTTTCTCCTAGCAAAAAGAGACCTAAGCAGGTCTGCAACAGGCCCATCCAAACCATTCAGAATTATCTCTGGAGGGAGAGGTCAAGAAGCCAGAATTCCATTAAAAACCATCACAAGTGAAAAAAAGTGCTATATTTGTCAAGAGAAGGGACACATAGCTAAATTTTGCCCAAGGAAAAGCACTAAAGGCCCAACGTCTGGATCGTTTTGTGCTTGCAGTGACTTTGTGCTGCCAATCCAAATTAATGGACAGACTGTGGATGCTTTGCTGGATTCTGGCAGTAAACTAAGTTTGGTAAAGGGGGACCTAATAACTGAGAAGATGGACTTTCCCAAAGTGCCAATTACTTGTGTTCATGGAGATACAAAAAATTACTCCACATCAAATATTGAACTTCAGTTGGATGAGAAATGTTTTACCATGCCAGCAGTTGTTGTTCCGGAACTACAAGTACCAGTGATCCTTGGAAGAACTACTCCTGGATTCAAAGATTTGCTAATGGGGGAAAGCCAGTTGTCTGCTGTGACTACCCGAGCTAAAGCAAAGGCACACAAGAGAGATGAGACTTTGAAGGACATTTTCCCATTTCATGAGGACATCAGGGAGCCACCATCATCAAAGCCTCCGAGCGTTCCAGGACAGCAGGATGCCTTCAGGAAAAGACTTTCCCAGGATGGCAAGTATAAAAATGCTGAACTGTGGGACACTGATATTGCATTTGAACAAAAACAGGACATTGACTTATATCCATTGTATGAACAGGGTTTAACTAACTGTAAAGTGGTGGAAGAAAGTGGTAGGCAGCCTGTTACACCCTTTTATCTAGTTGAAAACAATATTTTATATAGAGTGTGTAGTCATCCAAAAACAAGAGAACAAGTGCAACAGTTAGTTGTGCCAAAAAGGTTTAGATCCGAAATTTTGAAATTAGCGCATGATGTTCCTATTGCTGGACATTTGGGTTATAAAAAAACTTTGGCCAGAGTACTTTATCGGTTCTATTGGCCTAGAGTTTATGATGAAATAACTACTTATTGTCGTAGTTGCCCAGTATGTCAGTACACAGCTTCTGTTCCTCCCAAAGCAGAACTTATACCCTTGCCAGTAATTGATGAACCATTTAATACTGTGGGTATGGATATTATTGGTCCACTAGAAAAAAGTTCCAAAGGTAACCGTTTTATTCTTACAATTGTAGACTACTGTACCAAGTATCCTGAAGCCATACCTATGCGCACAGTTACTGCTAAAAGAGTTGCTGAGGAAATTTTGAATGTGTTTAGCAGGGTTGGATTACCTAAGCATATCCTTACTGATCAGGGGAGTAACTTTACATCTTCCTTTCTGTTAGAAGTTTATAAACTTCTTGGTATACAGCCCCTCAGAACTACCCCTTATCATCCACAAACTGATGGGTTGACTGAACGATATAACCAAACCTTGAAAAATATGCTTAGAAAATTTGCACATAATGATCCAAAACTGTGGGACAAATGGTTGCCCTTTCTGTTATTTGCTTATCGTGAGGTTCCACAAGAGTCTACAGGGTTTAGCCCTTTTGAATTGTTATATGGGAGACGACCCAGGGGACTCTTGGATGTTATTAAAGAGGTATGGGAAGGTAGAGCTGGTCATCAGAAAAATGTGGTGGAACATGTGTTGGAAATGAGAGAGAGATTAATGAAATTGATTAAGGTAGCCCATGATAATGTCCGTAAAGCAAAAGTTTACCAAAAGAAATGGTATGATCAGCATGCCAAAAATAAGTCAATTAAAGTTGGAGATAAGGTTCTTCTCTTGCTTCCTAGCAGTGAGAATAAGTTGTTGGCCAGATGGCAAGGGCCATATAAAGTGGTTAGACAAACAGGTCCTGTTGACTTTGAAATTGAAACCCCAGATAAAAAACAAAAAAATAAAATTTACCATGTAAATTTATTAAAACGTTGGCTTGAACCAGAGGTTGATCCCACAAATAGCATTACCGGTACTATTGTCGCCGAGGCTTCACAGAATATGTCTGAAGAGATTTATGATTTGTTGAAAAATTGTGCACACTGGTCAGAGGTAACTTTGAATCCAAAGTTATCTAAAGGACAACATTGTGACATGAGGAAACTTATTGGGTCTAGTTCACATGCTTTTGGAAGTAAGCCTGGTCGTGTGTCTTTAATTTCTCATGCAATAAATACTGGAGAGCATGCGCCTATCAGGCAGAAACCTTATCGAATACCTGAAAAATTAAAGGGTGAGGCTGAAAATGAGGTGCAGGAAATGCTTAAATTGGGAGTTATTGAACCCTCCAAAAGTCCTTGGTCATCACCTGTAGTGATGGTTGGGAAAAAAGATGGGACAATAAGATTTTGCATAGATTTTCGTAAAATTAATGCCATATCTAGTTTTGACAATTACCCAATGCCGCGTATAGATGAGCTCATAGATAGATTGGGGTGTGCAGAATATATTTCTACCCTAGATTTATGTAAGGGTTATTGGCAAATTCCACTTGATGAGAAATCAAAAGAAAAAACTGCCTTTGTGATGCCTAGTGGTCTGTATCAGTTCAGAAACATGCCATTTGGTCTTCATGGTGCTCCAGCCACATTTCAAAGAGCCATGGACTTACTCTTGAAGGATCATATGGAGTACAGTGCTGCTTATCTAGATGACGTTGTAATTTTTAGTAAATCATGGGAAGACCACTTGTATCACTTGGAAAAGGTAATAACTGAAATTGGGAAAGCTGGTTTCACAATTAATCCACGCAAATGTGCTTTGGGATTCCAAGAAACAAAGTACCTTGGGTTTATTGTGGGTAGTGGTAAAGTAAGGCCAGAAATATCAAAAGTACAAGCCATTCAATCTGCTACTATTCCAGCCACAAAAAAAGAAGTCAGATCATTTTTAGGTCTTGTTGGTTATTATAGACGTTTATTCCAGAATTTGCTACCATAGTTGCTCCCTTAACCGACCTAACTAAAAAGAACAGAAGAGAGGAAGTTGTATGGACAACAGAATGTAAGCTAGCTTTTGAACAGATAAAAGAAATTTTGTGTAAAGAACCGGTCCTGCAAAGCCCGAACTTTGACAAACCATTTATTGTGCAGACTGATGCATCAGAGGTGGGACTTGGGGCAGTCCTAAGTCAAGAGGATAATGGTGAGGAACATCCTATTCTTTATTTGAGTAGGAAACTTTTCCCCCGTGAACAAAAGTATTCTACTATTGAGAAAGAAGGGCTGGCAATTAAGTGGGCTTTGGAGGCATTACGCTATTACTTACTAGGAAGAGAGTTTACTTTGGTAACCGATCATCATCCCCTCACTTGGATTCATACCATGAAAGACAAAAATGCCAGAATTACTAGGTGGTATTTAGCATTACAGCCATTTAAGTTTGAGATACAACATCGGTCAGGGACGAAGCACCAAAATGCCGATCATTTGTCTAGGTATGGTGCTGAAGTAAAAGTTGTCTGAAGAAGGACAAGCTTCCTCTTAAGGGGGGAGGAATGTGAAGAGGTAAAATGTTTTGTTTTATGTTTATAATTGATTTCCTGTTTTGTAACCTTAGTTGTGGTACATGAGTTGCCAGGTCTGGTAAATCCTCTGTGTGAATGTTCTATTACTGCTTCTTATTTCTTTCTTTCCTCATTAGGCTGGCCACCTAATGCTCTATTTTCTACTCTTTCTGGTCTTGCCATCTGGAAACAATGTACCAAAACTAAGGAAATACTCACAATTTGTGTTTCATAAAGAAGTGTTTTCATTTACTTACCTGCAGTAGTGGAGCTGTAGTAGGGTGTGTCTGCCCTGGCCTTATAAGAGGCAAGTCTGCATCAACTCCAGTGTTTTATAGAGAAAACTGCATAGGATTATGGGAAATGTCTATGATATAAAAGGATTCCATTACCCAGCAAGCTCAGTAGTTGTTGATGGAGTTGACATAGTGGGAAACCTGTGAGACTACAGTAGCCTGAAAGGCAAGGGTTCTGTTGTATGCGTTATGGATATTTTCTGATGAAATATTTTCTCTGTTAAAATTGGACTTCGAATAAACTCCTTTGGATTTCTTTGCATCAATCAAGGTCTGATTGTTTTATTGGAAAATCCCATGCTTCACACTCCCCCCCCCCCCCCCCCTCCAACCAAAAAAAAAAAGAAAAAAAAAGAAGGGAGGAGGGGGGTATAGTTTTTTTTTTTTTTTTTTTTTTTTATTATTATTGGTGGTGGGGGTGGTTTTTGGGCTTTTCGTCTTTTAGCGGCGGTTGTGGGGTTTTTTGTTGGTTTGACGCTCTCGGGCGGGGGCTCTTTTGAGGGAGGGTGTTGTTTTTTTTTTCGTGGGGCGGCGCCCCGGGCCGCCGCCTTCTTCCCCCCGAAAAAAAAAGAAAGGGCGGGGGGGGGGGGGGGGGGCGCCCCCCCCCCCCTTTTTAAAAAAAAAAAAAATAGGTGGGGTGGGAAAGTAAGGGGGGCGGCGCGGGCGGGGGCGCCGCCCCCCCCCCCCGGGGGCGTTGTTTTGGGGTGGGGGGGGGGGGGGGGGGGGGGGGGGGGGGGGCCCCCCCCAAGGTTTTAAAAATAAGGGCCCTTTTTTACATATTTTACGGGGGGGCCCCCTTTTTCTTTTATTCGTTAGGCAAGTGACCTTGAGTTAAAAAAAAGAAAAACACTCGCAGGCTGCAATCTCTCACACCTTATTCCTGCCCTATTGTTTGTGGAAACCAGCTGTACTAACTGGCAGGTTCAGAGTTAACTCAAACCTGAGTAATTTTACAGAGGGAGGGGCCCAAGGCCCATCAGAGGTAGATCCTTATAGTCTGCTATTAAGTGTTGGATTCCTCATCAGATCAGGAGTTGCAATCTCCTGACATGAGTAAGAATCAGGTACAGAGTTGAAATGCATTATTAGCAATTATTTACTTATGGATACATTTCTAAACTTGGATAAAGATCCTCAAGTAGACTTAGTTGCAGGGTTTCTTCCGTGGTCTCTTCCTCTCACCACTTCAATGTTCCAACACTCCTGATCCAGTAAGAGCTTACCAGTTAAAGGGGTTGTCCAGGGACTATTAATTTACTTACCTGGTCCTGGGGATCGCTGATGATGGATCAGGTGATTCCAGCGATGTAACGACCACTGGGTCAAGTGATCCGAGGCAGCATTTGCCCCCCAGTTGCTCTGCCCCCTCCTCTCCTGATCTTACAGGTAATTATTCACCCAATATGGCGCTGACTTCTTCTCCGACATACAGCTCCCTGGGGACAGATAACAACAAGACTGGCCTCCTACCCAACAAACTCTGGGCTCAATTCTTCTGCAGACAACCATTGAAGGACAATACACTGACATCAGCAGATTCTGTCTTGTTGGTAAATATTAAAAATTAAAAATATATTTCAAATTGAACTAACCAACACAGTCTCCAATATCGCTAAACAAATTCGTGACCTGGGTCAATGTACAGTTGACTTGGAGGAAAAAACTGATGATTTTATTGACACTATTAAGGATGGTCCACGTAGGCTCACAGCATTACAGAATTACCACTGGAGCAATTCCCAAGAAATCTGGCAGATACCAGAGAGTGGTAGAAATAGCAACCTAAATCTCACACTACTCTGGGAGATAGATCTAAGGTACTGCAAATGCTCTTTACCAGAGCCTGCCGCAAAACCAGTTGGACTTATGCTGAATTTTGACCCTAGTTATTGTTCCAATAAGTTAGTGCTAAAAATAGATGTTCTGTAATCTGAATACAAACTAAATCCCACAGTACATCTTACTAGGAAGGAGAGCTGAGTTAAAACAGTAAACATATCCATGCCGAGGTCAATCCAAGAGGTCAGAGTCAACACCAAAATCAGAAGACAAAAGACTATCCAGGTAATAAGGCAAGGTGAGTATAACAGCAACAAACAGAGTTCAGAAGCCAAACTTACTAATAATTAACTAATAGCAGGCACCTTGGCCCTAGAGAACAGGCCTTAAATATCCCTCCTCAACTAATGATAGGTTCAATATAGCAGAGCTCTGACAGTTATAGAAAGTTTCAAGTGTTGGCATGAGAACCTTAAAGCAGCATCATCAGCAGCAGCAGCAGTGATCAGAACCGCACAATAAGATTCGTAACACACAGAAGTTAATGACCAAATACATCTGCTAGAGGCAAAATGTGAAGACCTTGAAAATAGGAGCAGAAGGGGCAATCTCAATATCAGAGGAGTCCCTAAGACCATTACTACTATCAAAGAGATAGCCCTGAACTTGTTCATCATGTTGCTCCACAGGCTGCACAAGATGACCTCTGCTTGGCTTGAATCCATATGGCCCTTATGAAACCAGCCAATCTCTCTCTACCCAGAAATATTGTCCTTAAATTAAATTATTCTGGGTTGAGGGACCAATTATTGACTGCCGCAAGAAACTTGCAGTGGTTATTTGGCTTGCCTCCTTTGGTACAATTATTCACTGATTTGGCCCTCTCCGTTCTACTTAAGAGGCCCTATTACTGTGGCCTTACAAGGAATGAACATAAGATATCACTGGCTCTTCCTTTTTGCCCTGCAGTTTCAGATTAATGGAGGAACTGTTACCATATGCACCCTGGATGAAGGCAAGAGTGCTCTCAAGGCAGCACAAATCCCAGTGGTTCCTGGCCTAGAGATTGCCCTACATACCCAAAGATTTATCCAGACATGGACTCCATTGTTGCAACCCATCTCTTCTCTGGGGAGCTTCACTGTTGCCTTACTGGCACTGGGCATCTGCTGGACCAGATAAGTGGATCCTGATACTGGTGAACTGTGATGTATAAGATGCTTTTTCCTGAGCTAAATAGTCTAATCTTCCAGCTGTTACTTGACTTTTATTATGTCTTCAAATAAATACCGGTTGAGAGATTTCTAGGTCTCATTATGATAAAACGTTGCTTTAGCCCCAAATTTTAATTTTCACAAAGAGGTTAAATGAAAAAAAAAAACACCCACAGTTTGTTATACAATTTTTCCTGAACAAGGCAATACTCCATATTTGGTTGTAAATTGCATGGGTACATGGTGGGGCTCAGAACAGAAAGAGTGCTATTTGTCTTTGTGAGGGCAGATTTTTCAAGAACAGTTTTCCGTTGCCATGCCACATTTGCAGATCCCCTAAAGTACCAGCACAGTGGAACCCCCCCAAAAAAGTGACCCCATTTTGAAAATTACATCCCTAATGGAATTTATCAAGGGATGTAATGAGTATTTTGACCCCACATATGTTTTACAGATTTTATTAACATTGGGGTGTGAAAAAGGAAAATGTACTTTTTTCCCAACAAAACATCATTGTAGCCCCAAAGTTTACATTTTCAAAAGGGGTTAAAGAAGAAAATGCACGGGGGGGGGGGGCGTGGCTAGCCGGAGCAGATACGAGACATACTTTCTACAGCTCCTGCTAGTCCTTACCAAAATCTATCTTGTATCAGGAGAATCCTACAGCTACCAGACTTCCAACCACCCAGGAGCTTTCCCCCAAGCTCCAGTCAGCTAAACCTGGGTGTTTGAACTGCGATTACAGACAACCACACGGTGACCTGGTGTCGGGGCCTGCTTCCATCTCTCCTCCTCACTCGCCATCTTGAACGCACCCCTGACGATTGGCCCACGAGCTTGGCTAACGCGGGCCTCCGCTGGCTTACCTACCCTCAAAGCTCCAGCCGGCGCTCCTGTCCGTGGGGTCGGGTGCCCGCGGTGGCGGAGGCTCCGGCTGAGTACCGGATACCGTGCGAGGCAGAGGACGGAGGGTCGCCTGAAAGCGGAGACGCCATCTTGGGGATCGTGCGCGGAGGCTCCGGGAGGTAGGCACATCAGCAACTAGCGGAGGAGACCTTGCTGCCCTGAGCGGCTTCTTGCACTCCGGGTCCTGGAAACAACTCCCGGATAGAAGATATAGTGTCGAGGACGCGGGGAGGGGGGTGTGCCGAGACCGTACAGGAATACTAGGGGAACATCTCACCCTTCCCTGCTGCTACTAGTGAAGAGCTTGTATCGTGCCCCTATCCGGCACGCAGTCCACGCACCTTTCTCTGCAACACAGAGGCCTGACGCAGCCCGGCGCTTCTGCTGCAGGTCAGTGGGGTTCGGACCCTGTGTTGGCCTATCTTCTCGCCTCATCCTGAGAGCACCTGGACTCTGCACAGACCTTCACTCCTACTCCAGCCCTGCAGTGAATAGGTCTGGTGCGGGCCTCCAAGCCACTTCAACTCTGCGGCATTTAGGCCTACATAGGCCTCCATCTTCATCCACTTAGAGGCACAGCTCAAAAAAAAAAAAAAAAAAAAAAAAAGAGCGGACGGAAGGTAAAGTAACGCAGTGGGTCAGTGGACCCCTCGACTCTTACATCTTTAAACCACCATTGGGCCCAACCATATAGCCTTCTACTTAAAGCATCAGTAATCTGCAGTTTGCATCCTTTACATAGATTCATCACTGGCACTCCGCCCCTCAGATAATGGCGACATGACTCTGGGGACCTAGTGCACCTTCTAGCAACTAAAAGCGACTGACAGCCTGTATTGGAATATCTTTCCTTCGTAACGCTACTTTTTGGATACACATAATTGGCATCATGGTAAAAGATAGGAAATGTGTAAGAAGACCAGACAACAACCTGACTAATTATTTTGAATGGGATCGTGGCGGAGAGGGGGGAATCGGGTCTCACGCATTCAGATCATATAGAGCTCACACCTCCATCGCCCATAATTGTCGCATTAAATACGACGAAACCAACACTTGAAGAGGCTCCTAACTACTCCACAAATTCAGCGGCTTTGCTCTTACCATCAACCCCTGAAGACATCCGTTCAGCGGCACCACTAACCTCCAGTGCCACATCTCAGTCCGTCAAGGAACAGTACCCAACCCCACGATACCCACTATCTCCAAACACAAGTCCGATTACACAAAAACCACGCATAGAGATACTTGGAGAATTAGAACACCCCAAGGATCAAACTTCCTCTAATGCTTCTTCACCAGTCCCAATGAATGACCTTGATAACTTCCAGACCACTAATGGACCGGCCTCTGAACATACACTAAGAGAAATGCTTCTGGCCCTCCGCAGTTCCCTTCAAACGGACATATTACAACTAATTCAACCACTTCAGTCATCTGTCAATGCTTTGGATGGGCGAGTGACATCATATTGAAACCAAGATGGGTGACTTAGCTACGTCACACAACAAAGTTATTGATGCACACAACGAGATTGCGGCAGACGTCGAGAACCTTAAAGCGAAACTGGCTGATATGGAGGACCGCTCCCGCAGGAACAACATCAAATTCAGAGGCATCTCAGAACAAGTCCTACCAACAGATCTGCTTTCATACTTGCAGGAATATGCCAAATTTTTACTACCTGATTCCTCAACTATAGATATCACTATCGACAGAGTACATAGGCTCCCTCGCCCTAGACATCTAGGAGAGGATGCCCCGAGGGATGTGCTGGCAAGATTCCACTTCTTCCACGTAAAAGAAAAACTACTAGATGCCGCCCGCAAACAGCAAACTTGGCCTCCCAAATTCCGGGACGTACATCTCTACACAGATCTCTCAGCAACGACTCTCCGTCTCTGCAGAGAACTACTCCCGGTTACAACAGCGCTTCGCCGACACAAAATCCAATACAGATGGGGGTTCCCTGTGAAACTGCTTATCAGCAAAGATGGGACCACTTCTACCATACACAATTTAAATCAGGGTAAGGCATTGTTATCGACTTGGAGGATACCAGTATCTCTCCCTCAAGACGCGGAAACTCCTACTCCCCGCCCACTTACCGGGCGTACATCTCCCACAAGCCGCAAATGATATTCCAAGATGGCTACCACTCTTCCTCCACGGTGCACAATCCCCCCCCCTCTTTTGCATCGGTAGTCCACCCAGCTAGTCTCTGACTACAACCCCCGAAACATACAGTGAACCTGTATTTGTTCTTGAACTGTTCGTTCATATATTTGTTTATTAACCTTACTACTTGTGATACTACTTCATCTCCTACTAAAGAGTCAATAAGATTTTAGATATCCTTACTTTAGAGTGGCAACATGGTGCTCAAGCTGGCATCTCTTAATGTTCGTGGCCTAAACAGCCCTCAGAAACGTTCCTACTTCTGGAAAGAGGCTCTCTCGCTATCCGTGGATATAATCTGTGCTCAGGAAACACACCTTATGCAAAAAGATGCCTTTAGACTAAAGCACCCCTCCTTCCCTGTAATATATCACACACATCATTGATCAAAGAAGCGTGGAGTTCTTATCGCCTTCAAAGACACAGTGGCTTTCTCACTGCTGACGCAAAGATCCGACTCCCAAGGTAGATTCCTTATAATGGTCTGTCTTATTAATAATGTCCCGCACACCATAGTCAACATATATGCTCCACACCGAAAGACCCTGACTTTCCTGCATAATGTCCAAAGACAACTGCGAGACATTCACCAAGGCGCATTAATCATCTGTGGAGATTTCAACAATATAATAGACCCCTCTCTAGACTCGACCAACACTAACAGAGATAATACCTCCTGCCTATACCAATTTCTGTTTAAAGAAAATCTATATGATGTATGGCGCGCACAACATGCGGGTGAAAGGGACTATACGTACTTCTCAGCGGTACATGGCTCCTACTCTCGCATTGACATGTTTCTGGTGGACCTCCACACTCTTATGCGCTCGAAACAATCCACAATTGAATCGATCACCTGGTCTGATCACGCAGCCATTACCCTTACTATTGAAGAGAGGATTCCGTCTTCTGCAACTAGACTCTGGAGAAATAACTCATACCTTTTGAGCCATCCTAGGTACCGACCAACAATAGAAAAAGACCTCCTAGATTACTTCCGGACTAATTCCACCTCCACGGACAATCCATACACTCTTTGGAACGCACATAAAGCATACATCCGCGGCACCCTCATTAAAATTGCCCATGGAAATAAGCAAGAACGTCAGAAAGCCATTGAAGCCGCGATGTCAAACCTTCGTACTCTGGAGGCCGCAAACAAAACAAACCCTAACCCGGTTACTTCTGAACAGCTTTATCACGTTAGACAACAACTACGCCTTCTTCTTTTACAAGACTACGAAAAAGCTCTGAAAAAATCCAAGGCTCGATTTTACTCCCAAAGTAACAAAGCTGGCAGAGTATTAGCCAGACAACTACGAACCAAAGCAACTAAATCGAGGATTCCATACATCAAACATCCTTCTACCGGAGTGCATTTAATGGATCCCAGGGACATTGCTAACTCTTTCAAGGATTATTATGAGAGATTATACAACCTACAGGAACATACCCCTCTTCCACCAGACCATTCCTCCTTGGTGTCTGGCTTCTTGAATAACATCACGTTACCAGGACTTACGGACGACCATCTCGTGGCCCTAAATGCTCCCATCACTCTTCCGGAGGTGTTAAAAACCATAAAATCTCTACCTAAGGGTAGATCCCCAGGACCGGACAACTTCTCCAACGAGTACCTACTCCAATTTGAACAAATTCTTGCTCCATTCCTCTTGGACTTCTTTAACCATGCCATGTCGGGTGAACCGCTTCCGCACGAGTCTCTGGCCGCATTAATTGTCACTCTTCCCAAGCCCGGCAAAACAGCTGATGTCCCGCAAAATTTCAGACCAATTTCGTTATTGAACTCAGATCTTAAATTATATGCAAAGATTGTGGCATCTCGTTTGGCCCCTATCCTCCCAGACCTGGTTGGCATTGATCAAGTAGGTTTCGTGAGGGGACGTTAGGCTCCAGACAACACTAGACGAGTACTACACCTGGTGGATTTATTGGAGCGCAAAAGGATTCCGTCCCTCATGGTCGCCCTGGACGCCGAGAAGGCGTTTGACCGGATCAATTGGTTGTTCGCCTTCTCGGTCCTGCGGAAGTTGGGATTCTCTGGCCCTATCCTCAAAGCTATATCGAATCTCTACTCTTCCCCATCGGCCAGGGTGTTTACTAATAGCACACTTTCGGATAGCTTCAATATCAGAAATGGAACAAGACAGGGCTGCCCTCTATCCCTATTGATATTCATACTCACCATCGAACCGCTAGCACAGACCCTGAGGCAAAACGAGAAGGTTCGGGGAGTTGGAGTGGCAGATTCCTCCCATCTCATTTCCTTATACGCTGATGACATCATACTATCCCTAACTCACCCAGAAACATCCTTGCCAGCTGCTGTCGAAATTCTCAAACAATACGGAGCCCTCTCTTTTTATAAAATCAACGAATCTAAAACACAGATTCTCCCTCTAAACATCTCCACACCACTTCTGGGACTTCTCAAAAAGGACTTTCCTTATGACTGGAGAACAACAGAGCTGGACTACCTAGGGATTAAGATCACTCCCTCATTACTACAGGTGTCCAAGGCCAATTACATACCCCGACTGTCTGATCTAGAAAAGGAATTCCATTCCAAAATCTTCAATCCACCTTCGCACTACCCTCTAAATGCCTCTTCACATACCTAAGGATTAAGCATTTTCTTTCCGCCAACCACAATAAACAAGTGATCTACAATAAATCTCTATTGGATCTCCTCAAAACTCCCAATCCTTCCACCAAAATTCTCAGCTCAATCTACAACAGTATGGGTGCCAAGGACCATTTGATCAAATCTACCCCACTGCTAAGTTGGGAAACTCAACTCCATCGATCATACTCGATCACACAGTGGCAAGCAGCCATGACCTTCACCAAGAAGACCTTCAGGTGCGTGACCCACTACGAAACTACCACCAAAATTCTCCTTAACTGGTACTATACCCCAGAGCGACTTCACCGAATGTACTCGAAGACCTCGAGTTCCTGCTGGAGGGGATGTGGCGAGGAAGGATCTTTATTTCACATACTGTGGACATGCCCTCAAGTGGGGCCATATTGGCAAGACGTCTTCCGATGGATTTCGTCCATAGTCGGATTCTCTATACCTCTCTCTCCGGCCTTGGCACTACTGTTCCTACAGATCGACTCCTTCCCAACATCTCAAAGAGTGATGATTGGTCACGCCTTACTATCAGCATCACTGGCTCTTCTGCGGAATTGGAAATCATCTACTATTCCGTCAAGGAGGGACTTAGTGAACATGGTGGAGCAGACCTACCAATATGAGAAGATTCTCTCCCACGGAGTTTTTGGAGACAGCAAGTTTCAAAGGAATTGGCTCCCATGGACACTATATACTCGGAACCATCCGTTGTAGAGCGGGTAGTCTCTTTTCCACCCTATCTGTTGCCCCTGTAGTACCACATTAATATTATTTTGAATAATGTCACTGCCACCTTATGTTACTATGTATTCGCATTAATTCCTTAGCTAGTCGAGGGATCTCTGTCCTCTAGGTAACAGAGGATGGTTCCTCTACATGTTATTTCATCGCTGTACGACTATATATTATTGTTTCTATTCTTTCTATATGTGTTGTTAAATTACTTTAAAATTCAATAAAACTGATTGAAATAAAAAAGAAGAAAATGCACCATACAATTTCATATACAATATCTCCCAAGTATGGAATTACTCCACTTGTGGATGAAAACTGCTTTTTGGGTATACAGCAGGGCACAGAAGGTGAGGAAGCGTCATTAGGCTTTTGGAGGGCAGAATCATTTTCAGGTGCCATAAATTATTTGCAGAGCCCCTAAGGTACCAATACAGTGGAGAACACTAAGCATTGACCTTATTTTGGAAACTGTACCTCTCAAAAAATATATCAAGGAATATAATGATTATTTTGACCCAGAAATACATATGGAGCAAAATAAAAATTTACATTTTCCCTATTTCAGTGCTAAATATGTCATGCCCAGTTTGAGGCGCTGTGAAAAGGAGCAAGGGAAAATGATTGATAAAGTTCATATACAGTCCAAGATAATTTGAATGTGATAAATGTGACACATTTGACTCTTGATACCAATTGTTTGTCCTTTTTATCTAAGGGTTTGAATTTCTGTCTGCTGAGGCGTTTGATGTTGTGCAATTTGAGATTGATCTTTATAAAGCAGTCTGTAAAATTATGATATGATATGGAACACACGGAGCCACCTCGCGGGCAGAAGGTGAAGTGGAGACAGCCATGAGCCGGAGCGAGGATCGGTAAGTAAGCCCGCGGGCCCACGGGAAGAGTATTTCTTGGGAGAACCCTGCGAGATTCATTTCGCAAAATTCGTCTGGCAGTTCCGTTCCGTTCGTCCAGCAGGGGTCTCTTCACATAAAAATCTAATAATAGATCATGTGTGGTGAACCCCAAATATTTAGGGTTTTGCCCAACCAGAAATGTATGCAATATTTGCAATGAACATAGTAGGGGCCGCTGTGAGACATTATATTGTATGGAGGCCGCTATAAGATATTATACTGTGTGAAGAGGCCGCTATGAGACATCATACTGTGTGGAGGGGCCAATATGGGACATTCTACTGTGTGAAAGGGCAACTATGGGACACTATATACTGTGTGGAGGGGCCTCTGTGGGACATTATACTGTGTGGAGGGGCCACTATATTACATTATACTGTGTGGAGGGACCACTATGGGACAATATACTGTCTGCAGGAGCCTATATGGGACATTATAGTGTGCGTAAATTGGCGTTATATCGTGTGGGGGCCAGGGGAGCACTATGCCATGTGGGAGGTGAGGGGCCAAGTCAAAAGTTTGCTATGGGGCCCAGTCTTTGCTACTTACGCCCATGGTTGTCATGACAGCTTGAAGACTATTGAAGGATCCCAGGGGTGTCATTACTATAGTTCTATTACACACTGCCATATGCAGTATGTAATAGAAGACAGTGGCTTTTGCAATATAATGCAATACACTAGTATCGCAGCATAATGTATGGGAGATTAGACCCCCTAGGGTTCAAGGCAACTAGGAGATCTAAAAACCTTACATGAAAATGAAAAATTACTTTTTTTATAATAAAATGTCACTTTATCCCCAACGGGGTTAAATCAGAAAACGCATCCATTATTTATTAAGCAATTTATCCTGACTAAAGAAATGCCTCACATGTGAATATAAACTGCTGTATGGCCACATAGTGAGACTGAGAATTGACAGAAAAATATTTGGAGGGCAAATTTTTCTGTAATAGTTTTCAGGTACCATGTCGCATGTGCTAAGCACCTGAAGTGCACGAACATTGGAAACCCTCAAAAAGTGACCTCAGTTATGAAATTACAGAAGGACTTGGAGATGACTAATTTAGATCTGAACTTAGTGAATTTTATTATTTCTTTATTGGATTTAGCGTTGACTCTAATAATTATTTTGAAACTAATTTTATTTTTAAGGACCACCTCTTCCTGCAGCTCCAGGGAACGGCTATGGTGGTGACGTGTGTACCCTCGTATGCCAAACTTTTCCTGGGGCACTCCAGAATTTGGCACCGTTCTGTTATATTCATCTGGCAGGGTTCTGCTTTAGAACTGGAGACCTTTTGATGCACCCTTAATAAAAATAACCTCAATATTCGTTTAACCTGGCAATTTAGCCATACGCGGATGGAGTTTCTTGATTTAGTAATAGAGAAGGATATGGACGGTATGATCGCTACTGACGTATTTCGAAAGCCAACATCGACTAACTCACTTTTACATACTAGGTTATCACATCCCAAGGTCAAGATAGAAGATATAGCTACTAGGATATACATAGAGGCCTTGTTCGAGCCTGTAACACGGAACGTAACTCCTTGTTGGTGAGTAAGGTCAAAGATAAATGACCTGAGGCTCAATCTGTTTGTTTTGACGTTCAACTCATGATGGTCAATGTACAAGATATATTTCCAAAACACTGGTCAGTGTTATTTATGGATAATGACTTGTCAAATATCCATCCATCACATGGTGGAGGTCACGAATTTTACGTGATATTCTGACCTCCAGCCACTATGTTCCACTTGGACACCCTAACACGTTTGGCAGTGTGGGCCCCAAATGGGGCTATCAATGTGGTAGATGCAAGGCTTGTAGATACGTGGACAGATCTATTTGTTTCCATAACGCAGATCAAAGTAAAGAATTCAGGATCATGCACAATATCAATTGTAATAGTTCAGCAGTGATATATTATGCCACATGCCCATGTAATAAAATCTATATTGGGATGACAACTAGACTTTTGAAAGTCAGAATCTTGGAGCATGTAGGTATAATTAAAGGGGCTGAAGCTGTGCGTGATCCTGAATCTCTTAATGGTTTTAAACTATTCCATCACATTTTAGGGAGTATCATTTATATAATCCAGGGGTCTTGAAAGTCAGAGGAATTGACCATATTAATTTAGGTTCTAGAGGGGGCAATATCAAACGTGCCCTACTGAAAAAGAAAATTAAATGGATAGTCATGTTAGATACTGTGTCACCATGAGGGCTTAATGAAGTGATCAGTTTCAAACCTTTTCTTGATATTTAAATCAGCGCAAATTTTAATGGAGCTATACAATTCTTATTTTATTATTTATTTGATGTTAATTGTTGTCTTGTTTTTTGGTATTGTCAGTTTGGCACTTTTTTCTACTGTTTTTGGATTGACAACTGCGTGTACTGATGGATGCGATATGATCAATTAAATATGTTATCGGCCCGATACAGATGTGACTATTGGGATCTTCAACATATTGTTTAACCCCTTAAGGACCCAGCCCAAAAGTGCGTTAAGGACCAGGCCTCGTTTTTCAAAACTGACATGTGTCACTTTATATGGCAATAACTTTGAGACGTCTTAACTTACACAAGTGATTTTGAGATTGTTTTTTCGTGACACATTGTACTTCATGTTAGTGGTAAACACTATTGAATATTTTTGTATTTATTTATAAAAAAATAGGAAATTTGATGGAAATTTGGAAAAAAAATCGCAATTTTCAAAATGTGAAATGCTCTGCTTTTCAGATAGATAGTCATGCCACCCAAATACATTAATACATATTATCTACCATATCTCTGCTTTATATCGGCATCATCTTTTAATCGTCCTGTAATTTATTTTGGATGTTAGAAGGCTTACAATTGTAACAGCGATTTTGCAGATTTACAAGAAAATTTCCCAAACTATTTTTTTAGGGACCACTTCAGTTCTGAAGAGGATTATAAAGGCCTATATATTAGAAACCCCCATAAATCACCCCATTTTCAAAACTGCACCCCTCAAATAATTCAAAATAACATTTGGGAAGTTTGTTAACCCTTTAAGAATTTCACTGGAATTAAAACAATATGGAGGTAAAATTTAGACATTTAATTTTTTCCCACTAATTCCTTAATTTAGCCCTAAAATTAACACATTCACAAAGGGTTAAAGGAAAAAATGCATCTCACAGTTTGTTATGCAATTTCTCCCGAGCACGGAAATACCCCACAAGTGGGTGTAAACTGATGTTTGGGCGAATGGCAGCGCACGGAAGGGAAGGAGTGACACTGGGCGTCTGAAAAGCAGATTTTGCTGGAATAGTTTTCAGGTGCCATGTCTCATTTGCAAAGCCCCTAGAGTACCAATACAAAGGAAAACCCCAAAAAGTGACCCCATTTTGCAAACTACACCCCTCACAGAATTCATATAGGGGTATAGTGAGCATTTTGACCTTACAGTCGTTTCACAGATTTTGCTAACACTGGGATGTATAAATGAAACATTACTAAAATGTCACTTTATCCCCACAGTTTTCATTTTCACAATGGGTTAAAGGAGAAAAAGCACCCCACAGTTTGCAAAATAATTGCTCCTAAACACAGCAATACCCCATATGTGGTCGTAATCTGCTGTATGGGTACATGGCAGGGCTCAGAATGGAAAGAGCGCTATTTAGCTTTTGGAGAGAAGATTTTGCTGGAATAGTTTTCAGGTACCATGTCGCATTTGCAGAGCCCCCAAAGTACCAATACAGTGGAAACCCCCTAAAAGTGACCCCATTTTGGAAACTACACCCCTCACAGAACATATCAAGGGGTATAGTGAGCATTTTGACCCTACAGCTGTTTCACAGATTTTATTAACATTGGGACATTAAAATGAAAAATTACTTTTTTTCCAATAAACCATCAATTTAGCCCCAAATTTTTCATTTTCACAAGAGGACAAAGGAGAAAAAGCACCCCAAAGTTCGTTACACAATTTCTCCTGAACACAGAAATGCCCCATATGTGGTTGTAATCTGCTGCATGGGTACATGGCAAGGCTCAAAATGGAAAGAGCGCTATTTAGCTTTTGGAGGGCAGATTTTGCTGGAATAGTTTTCGGATGCCATGTCGCATTTGCAGAGCCCCTAAAGTACCAATATAATACAAACCCCCAAAAAGTGACCCAATTTTGGAAACTACACCCCTTATAGAATTTATCTAGGGGTATGGTGAACATTTTGACCTCACAACTGTTTCACAGATTTTATTAACATTGGGACATTAAAATGAAAAATTACTTTTTTTCCAATAAACCGTCAATTTAGCCCCAAATTTTTCATTTTCACAAGAGGACAAAGGAGAAAAAGCACCCCAAAGTTCGTTACACAATTTCTCCTGAACACAGAAATGCCCCATATGTGGTTGTAATCTGCTGCATGGGTAAATGGCAGGGCTAAAAATGGAAAGAGCGCTATTTAGCTTTTGGAGGGCAGATTTTGCTGGAATAGTTTTTGGATGCCATGTCGCATTTGCAGAACCCCTAAAGTACCAATATAATGGAAACCTCTCAAAAGTGACCCCATTTTAGAAACTACACCCCTCAAGGAATGTATCAAGGGGTATTATCATTTTGAGCCTAAAAATGCTTCCCAAAAATTAATGTACAAAGTGAAAATTAAAGTTTTTAAAGAAATATCCAATTTCAGTGTCTAATACGTTGCGGCCACTTTGTGGCATCAGAGACATGCACTCCTAAAACTATTAAGTGGGCTATCCCAGGGACAAAAAAATTATATATGTGGGTATAAACTGCTGCTTGGGCACGCAGCAGGGCTCAGAAGGGAAGGAGCACTGTGTTTTTTTTTAGCTTTTGGAGTACAGATTTAGAGGGACTTTCTGGTCGCCATGATATTTTTGCAGAGCCCTGGAGGTGCCAGTAAATTGGAATTCCCCAAGAAGTGACCCCCATTTTGTAGGGGCAATTTTAGGGTCTCTGCAAATGTGACATGGCGTCCAAAAAAACAACAATCTAAATATGCGCTCCAAAAGCACATAGCGCTCCTTCACATTTGCGCCCTGCTGTGTGCCCAAATGACAGTTTATGCCCACACGTATGACACTGGTGTACCCAGGATAACGTACTTAACAATGCCATATGTGGGTGTAAACTGCTGTTTGGGCACAGCCAGGCACAGAAGGGAAAGAGCGCTATTTTGGTTTTTAGAGCACAGTTTGCTTTTTGGACACCATGCCACTTTTGCAGAGACCATGAATTGTCAGTAAAGTGGAATCCGCAGACATGTCACCCCATTTTGGAAACTATACCCTTCAAGGGATTTATCAAGTGGGGTAGCGAGCATTATTAACCCTTAAGTGTTGCATTCTTTTAATTTCCAAAAATGAATGCGCAGCTGATAATGAAAAGTTAAAAATGAAATTTTTCTATAGATACGCCATTTCAGTGCCCGATATGTTGTGCCCAGCTTATGTCTGCACAGACACACACTCCAAAAACTGGTGATCGGGGATCCCGGGCACAACAGCTTTTGGAGCGTTCATCTCTGATACAAGCCGGGCACAACATGTTACGCACAGAAGTGTCGTATTCCTGGAATAATTGTCATTTTCACCTTTCATCATCAGCTGCCTATTCATTTATGGATAATAAATTATAGCAACACTTGGGGGTTAAAAATGCTCACTGTACCCCTGGATAAATTCCTTCAGGGGTGCAGTTTCCAAAATGGGGTGACATGTCAGGGGATTCCACTGTACTGGCATTTCAGCTCTGCAAAAGTGCAATGGCGTCCAAAAACCAAATAGCGCTCCTTCCCTTCTGTGCCCGGCTGTGCCCAAACAGGAGTTTATACCCATATATCACATTAAGTACCTTATCCTGGGTACACCAGTGTCATACATGTGGGTATAAACTGCGGTTTGGGCACACAGTAGGGCACAGAAGGAAAGGAGCGCTATGTGGCTTTTGGAGTGCAGATTCAGATGTTTGGGATCTGGATGCCATGTCATGTTTTCAGAGCCTCTAAAGTACCAGTAAAGTGGAATCCCCTAGGGAATGACCCCATTTTGAAAACTGCACCCCTCAAAGAATTTATCAAGGGGTGTAGCGAGCATTAGTATCCCAGACGTGACTGCACAGCGGATGGGGAAAAGTGAATGAATATGTAAGCTGTGCGGAGTACATTGGGTACACTAAATTCCTACTATTTCCCCAGTAGTTCCTATTATTGGGGGGTCACTCTGGGGGTCACTTCTGGTTTATTATCCCTCGTAAGCTCTAAATATGGGGTGTACCCTAATATACGCTCGCACAGCTTATACATTCCCTTCCTGCTGCAGCCAGTTATGCTCTAATGATTTGGCGATTTTTGGGGTTTTTGTCTTCACATTGTACGAGTTATATTTTCTTTATTTCTCTGGTGATGTAGCCATATGAGGGCTTGTTGTTTGCAGGGTGAGATGTATTTTTTAATGACATCATTTTTAGGTGCTTACAACTTATTAAATAAATTTTATTAACTCTTTCTTGGTGGATTAAAAAACAACCCCATCAATTCTGGCACTGCGTTTTATCTTTTAAATTTTTCACCATGCAGCGTAGAGCATAAGTAACATGTTATCTTTATTCTGCGGGTCGGTACGATTACGGCAATACCTCATTTATACTGTTTTTTTATGCAATACCAAATTTGCAGAACAAAAACCCATTTGGGGACATAAATCAATTTTTTTGCATCGCCATCTTCTAAGATGCGTAGCATTTTTATTTTTCAGTTTAGAGAGTTGGTTTAGGGCTTATTTTTTGCGGTACAGCCTGTGCTTTTTATTGGTACTGTTTTGGGGTACATATGACTTTTTGATCACTTTTTATGGCATATTTTGTAAGGTGAGATGGCGAAAAATCGTTACTTTTGGCGGGTTTTTTCCGTTTTTTTTCCCCGACTTTCACCGTGTACATTAAATATGGTTTCAGTTTTATTGTACAGGTTGTTACGGACACAACAATACCAAATATGTATTGTTTTTATTAATTTTTAGGTTTATTTTTTATATAATTCATTTTATATAGGAAAAGGGAATTTTTGGGGCTTTATTCTTTTATTAATTTTTTTTCACATACTTTATTATTTTTTTTTTCACTTTTTTTTTACTTTTTCTTGTGTCCCATTAGGACACCTGAGCCAGAGATGCTTTGATCTCTGGCTCAGTACTATAGACTGCAAGACACGAGCATACACGTGTCTTGCAGCCTATACAGGAAGTCAGCGCTATGGAAACACAGCGCTGACTTCCTGAGGTCTCGGCAGGATCAACCAGGTACTGGAGGCTCCAGGCAGCCTGGGGTCACTTGGCAGACCCCGGGCTGCAGATTAGAGCTATCGGCACCCCCCCGATCTCGCCGCGGGGGGGGTGCCGGGGGGGGTCGGCAAGACGGCGGAACCCCTTGGATGCCGCGGTCATGTTTGACCGCGGCATCCAAGGGGTTAAAACCGCCGATCGGAAGTTATGGCCGACCGGGGGTTATGGAGCAGGGTGTTAGCTGTCAGATACAGCTAACACCCGGTTCCGATACCGCCCGCTCAGATAGTGAGCGGGCGGCCGGCCTCGGGCGTAGTATTACGTCCTGGTGCGTGAAGTACCTAGCGCCCAGGACGTAATAGTACGTCCAAGGTCGTTAAGGGGTTAAGGACATTGGATTTATTATATTTTCTTATTATTTTTTTAATTCTTTATATATAACTTTGCTATTATTTATTATATCATTTATTTTATTATTTTCATATATATATATATTTATATATATATATATATATATATATATATTGTTTTGTTTTTTTTTGGTATCATATTATCTATTAAGTATTTTGATATGAATTGATATCTTATTATTATTAGCACTTTGTATTTATATGTATTGTTGTGATCTACACGTTATTTAATTACATTATGCACTGAATGTTTTCATATGAGTGGATAATTTATTGTGCACTTGTAGGGAACTACTAATACATAGTGTGTTTAGCCTCTCCGCCCCTGCTGCTTGGCCTCAGAAACCCCAGGGGTTCAATACAAGGTTTGTTTTGTAAATAAGTGTGAGTCAGAACCATGAAGGACAGAGCTGCAGTGAGGAGACATCTCCTAAAGAGACACAACCTAATGCAAATGGCAGGTGTAATCTTTACAACTAGAAGGAATAGATAAGCAGATCTTTGAATATCTATATCCTTAAGATCAGCTAGTGAAGCTGGAGTGTATAGGAATAGATTGCCACCTGCTCCATTTTATCTCCCTCACACAGAGCTAGTAGTTCTGCTCTGTGTTACCTATATACTCACAGGATCTATCTAGTAATTGTAGATAGGGATCAGTTTATAGTTCAGGGCAGTGATAAGTTAGACTTCTGAAGGCCCACTACATAGTTAGAAGCCCGGTTCCACTGGTAGATTAGTTGGCAGGTTAAGGACTAAGTGCCAGGCTACTCAGGCCTGTATCTACTACTGTTGTTGTTACCCTGTTTGCTGCCTGGGAAAAATCCTTTCATCAAGCATCATCATCATCATCTCCTGATCGGCTGTCTGTCATCTCCTGGAAGAATCCGAGGATCTACAGTCATCAACACGGGCCCCTGCACCTGAATCATCTGTTCTGTTGTCTATAGGTATTGTGCACAAGACTCTTGCTATATACAATTGTGCTAAAAGGTTTACATACCCAGGCAGATTTTTTGTTTTTTTGTCCTTTTTTCAGAGAATATGAATTATAACACAAAAACTTTTTCTTCACTCATGGTGAGTGGTTGGTGGAAGCCATTTATTGTCAAACTTCTGTGTTTTCTCTTTCATAATGACAACCAAAAACATCAAAATGACCCTGTTCAAAAGTTCACATGCCCTGGTGATTTAGGCCTGATAACATGCCCAGAAACCAAACCACGGTCAGGTAGAACAACCAAAATTTTGGCCACAACTGCCCGGAAAATTATTCAGGATGGAAAGAAAAACCCACACATAACATCAGCTGAAATACAGGACTCTCTGAAAACTATCGGTATGACTGTTTCAAGATGCACAATAAGGAGGCACTTGAAGAAAAATGGGCTGGATGGTTGAGTTGCCAGAAGAAAGCCATTACTGCGCAAATGCCACAAAGAATCTCGCCTTCAATACACCAAACAGCACAGAGACAAGCCTCAAAACTTCAGGAACAAGGTAATTTGGAGTGATGAGACAAAAATCAAACTTTTTGGCCACAACCATAAATGCTACATTTGGAGAGGTGTGGTTACAGCAGGTGGTGGCTACAGCAGAAGAAAGTGAAGGTTCTGGAGTGGCCACCTCAGTCTCCTGACCTCAATATCATTGAGCCACTCTGGGGAGATCTCAAGCGCACAGTACATGCAAGACAGCCCAGGAATTTACAGGAAATGGAGACTTTTTGCAAGAAGAATGGGCAGTTTTACCATCTGAGAAAATAAAGAGCCTCATCCACAACTACCACAAAAGAATTCAAGCTGTCATTGTTGTTAGAGGAGGCAATACACGGTATTAAGAACTGGGGTATGTAAACTTTTGAACAGGGTCATTTTGATGTTTTTGGTTGTCATTATGATTTAAAAAGAGAAAACACAAAAGTTTGACAATAAATGGCTTCAACCAACCACTAACCACGAGTGGAGAAAAAGTTTTTGTGTTATCATTCATATTCTTTGAAAAAAGGCCAAAAAACAAAAAAAATCTACCGGGGTATGTAAACTTTTTAGCACAACTGTGTATACAGTGCTGGCCAAAAGTATTGGCACCCCTGCAATTCTGTCAGATAATACTCAATTTCTTCCAGAAAATGATTGCAATCACAAATGCTTTGGTAATAATATCTTCATTTATTTTGCTTGCAATGAAAAAACACAAAAGAGAATGAAAAAAAAGTCAAATCATTGATCATTTTACACAAAACTCCAAAAATGGGCCGGACAAAAGTATTGGCACCCTCAGCCTAATACTTGGTAGCACAACCTTTACACAAAATAACTGCGAACAACCGCTTCCGGTAACCATCAATGAGTTTCTTACAATGCTTTGCTGGAATTTTAGACCATTCTTCTTTGGTAAATTTCTCCAGGTCCCTGAGATTTGAAGGATGCCTTCTCTAAACTGCCATTTTGAGATCTCTCCACAGGTGTTCTATGGGATTCAGGTCTGGACTCATTGCTGGCCACTTTAGAAGTCTCCAGTGCTTTCTCTCAAACCATTTTCTAGTGCTTTTTGAAGTGTGTTTTGGGTCATTGTCCTGCTGGAAGACCCATGACCTCTGAGGGAGACCCAGCTTTCTCACACTGGGCCCTACATTATGCTGCAAAATTTGTTGGTAGTCTTCAGACTTCATAATGCCATGCACACGGTCAAGCAGTCCAGTGCCAGAGGCAGCAAAGCAACCCCAAAACATCAGGGAACCTCCGCCATGTTTGACTGTAGGGACCGTGTTCTTTTCTTTGAAGGCCTCTTTTTTTTTTCCTGTAATCTCTATGTTGATGCCTTTTCCCAAAAAGCTCTACTTTTGTCTCATCTGACCAGAGAACATTCTTCCAAAAAGTTTTTGTCTTTCTCAGGTAAGTTTTGGCAAACTCCAGCCTGGCTTTTTTATGTCTCTGGGTCAGAAGTGGGGTCTTCCTGGGTATCCTACCATAGAGTCCCTTTTCATTCAGACGCCGATGGATAGTACGGGTTGACACTGTTGTACCCTCGGACTGCAGGGCAGCTAGAACTTGTTTGGATGTTAGCCGAGGTTCTTTAGCCACCATCCGCACAATCTTTCGTTGAAATCTCTCGTCAATTTTTCTTTTCCGTCCACATCTAGGGAGGTTAGCCACAGTGCCATGGGCTTTAAACTTCTTGATGACACTGCGCACGGTAGACACAGGAACATTCAGGTCTTTGGAGATGGACTTGTAGCCTTGAGATTGCTCATGCTTCCTCACAATTTTGATTCTCAAGTCCTCAGACAGTTCTTTGGTCTTCTTTCTTTTTTCCATGCTCAATGTGGTACACACAAGGACACAGGACAGAGGTTGAGTCAACTTTAATCCATTTCAACTGGCTGCAGGTGTGATTTAGTTATTGCCACCACCTGTTATGTGCCACAGGTAAGTAACAGGTGCTGTTAATTACGCAAATTAGAGAAGCATCACATGATTTTTCAAAGAGTGCCAATACTTTTGTCCACTCCTTTTTTATGTTTGGTGTGGAATTATATCCAATTTGGCTTTTTGACAATTCTTTTTGTGGTTTTCCATTGAAGACAAATTAAATGAAGATGTTATTACCAAAGCATTTGTGATTGCAATCATTTTCTGGAAGAAATTGAGTATTATCTGACAAAATTGCAGGGGTGCCAATACTTTTGGCCAGCACTGTGTATATATATATATATATATATATATATATATATATTTACAGTACAGACCAAACAACTTAACAAAAAAGTGTGAAACAACTGAAAATATGTCTTATATTCTAGGTTCTTCAAAGTAGCCACCTTTTGCTTTGATTACTGCTTTGCACACTCTTGGCATTCTCTTGATGAGCTTCAAGAGGTAGTCACCTGAAATGGTTTTCACTTCACAGGTGTGCCCTGTCAGGTTTAATAAGTGGGATTTCTTGCCTTATAAATGGGGTTGGTACCATCAGTTGTGTTGTTCAGAAGTCAGGTGGATATACAGCTGACAGTCCTACTGAATGGAGTGTTAGAATTTGTATTATGGCAGGAAAAAAGCAGCTAAGTAAAGAAAAACGAGTGGCCATCATTACTTTAAGAAATGAAGGTCAGTCAGTCCGAAAAATTGGGAAAACTTTGAAAGTGTCCCCAAGTGCAGTGGCCAAAACCATCAAGCGCTACAAAGAAACTGGCTCACATGAGGACCGCCCCAGGAAAGGAAGACCAAGAGTCACCTCTGCTGCGGAGGATAAGTTCATCCGAGTCACCAGCCTCAGAAATCGCAGGTTAACAGGAGCTCAGATTAGAGACCAGGTCAATGCCACACAGAGTTCTAGCAGCAGACACATCTCTATAACAACTGTTAAGAGGAGACTGTGTGCAGCAGGCCTTCATGGTAAAATAGCTGCTAGGAAACCACTGCTAAGGACAGGCAACAAGCAGAAGAGACTTGTTTGGGCTAAAGAACACAAGGAATGGACATTAGACCTGTGGAAATCTTTGCTTTGGTCTGATGAGTCCAAATTTGAGATATTTGGTTCCAACCACCGTGTCTTGGTGCGACGCAGAAAAGGTGAACAAATGGACTCTACATGCCTGGTTCCCACCGTGAACCACGGAGGAGGAGGTGTGATGGTGTGGGGGTGCTTTGCTGATGACACTGTTGGGGATTTATTCAAAATTGAAAGAATAATGAACCAGCATAGTTACCACAGCATCTTGCAGCTGCATGCTATTCCATCCGGTTTGCGTTTAGTTGGATCATCATTTATTTTTCAACAGGATAATGACCCCAAACACACCTCCAGACTGTGTAAGGGCTATTTGACCAAGAAGGAGAGTGATGGGGTGCTACGCCAGATGACCTGGCCTCCACAGTCACCAGACCTGAACCCAATCGAGATGGTTTGGGGTGAGCTGGACTGCAGAGTGAAGGCAAAAGGGCCAACAAGTCCTAAGCATCTCTGGGAACTCCTTCAAGACTATTGGAAGACCATTTCAGGTGACACCCTCTTGAAGCTCATCAAGAGAATGGCAAGAGTGTGCAGTAATCAAAGCAAAAGGTGGCTACTTTGAAGAACCTAGAATATAAGACATATTTTCAGTTGTTTCACACTTTTTTGTTAAGTATATAATTCCACATGTGTTAATTCATAGTTTTGATGCCTTCAGTATGAATCAACAATTTTTATAGTCATGAAAATACAGAAAACTCTTGGAATGAGAAGGTGTGTCCAAACTTTTGGTCTGTACTGTATATATATATAGTGAGAGTGTGAACCTAGAGGGCGCTGGTGAGCGACCCAAAGCCAGGGTTAAAAAGGTCCTCAACCACACCCATAGGTGGGGCGTCACTCCAGAGGGAGTGCACACAGTAGAGGAGTGCTGCTGGTGACCTGCAGGGAGCAGGTAACTGTGGACCAGTTAGAGACAGACAGGTGGTCGGTCCCAAGAGGACTGGATTCCACAATGGACTTAGTTAAGCTCAGTGTGAGCCAGACCATTAAGAAGAAACCTCAGTAAATCTTGCCCTCAGAAGTGAGTTAGGGCTCAAGTAGTGAGGTATTGCACTGTGTGTAGGCTAGGCTGTTTTTTTGTTTTGTTCCTGTTATCAATTACAAGCTGAATAAAGCCATTTATTTTGGATTGCCACTACCTGATATGCTGTTTATTTGGCACCCAGTACCACCAACACCTCTGTGAAGTCCAGGAAGCTGCCACCTTTGATGCTAAACTACCCCCCAATTGTCCAATTGTCACAATATACTGTATATATATATATATATATATATATATATATATATATATATATAACACAGTGCCTTGCGAAAGTATTCGGCCCCCTTGAACTTTTCAACCTTTTTCCACATTTCAGGCTTCAAACATAAGGATATAAAATTTTAATTTTTTGGTGAAGAATAAACAAGTGGGACACAATCGTGAAGTGGAACGAAATTTATTGGATATTTTAAACTTTTGTAAAAAGTAAAAAACTGAAAAGTGGGGCGTGCCAAATTATTCAGCCCCCTTAAGTTAATACTTTGTAGCGCCACCTTTTGCTACAATTACAGCTGCAAGTTACTTGGGGTATGTCTCTATCAGTTTTGCACATCAAGAGACTGAAATTCCTGCCCATTCTTCCTTGGAAAACAGCTCGAGCCCAGTGAGGTTGGATGGAGAGCTTTTGCGAACAGCAGTTTTCAGCTCTTTCCACAGATTCTCGATTGGATTCAGGTCTGGACTTTGACTTGGCCATTTTAATACCTGGATACGTTTATTTGTGAACCATTCCATTGTAGATTTTGCTTTATGTTTGGAATCATTGCCTTGTTGGAAGATAAATCTCCGTCCCAGTCTCAGGTCTTTTGCAGACTCCAACAGGTTTTCTTCCAGAATGGTCCTGTATTTTTCTCAATCCATCTTCCCATCAATTTTAACCATCTTCCCTGTCCCTGCTGAAGAAAAGCAGGACCAAACCATGATGCTGCCACCACCATCTTTGACAGTGGGGATGTTCAGGGTGATGAGCTGTGTTGCTTTTACGCCAAACATATAGTTTTGCATTGTGGCCAAAAAGTTCGATTTTGGTTTCATCTGACCAGAGTACCTTCTCCCACATGTTTGGTGTGTCTCCCAGGTGGCTTGTGGAAAACTTTAAACAAGACTTTTTATGGATATCTTTGAGAAATGGCTTTCTTCTTGCCATTCTTCCATAAAGGCCAGATTTGTGCAGTGTACGACTGATTGTTGTCCTATGGACAGACTCTCCCACCTCAGCTGTAGATCTCTGCAGTTCATCCAGAGTGATCATGGGCCTCTTGGCTACATCTCTGATCAGTCTTCTCCTTGTTTGAGATGAAAGTTTAGAGGGACGGCCGGGTCTTGGTAGATTTGCAGTGGTCTGATACTCCTTCCATTTCAATACGATCGCTTGCACAGTGCTCCTTGGGATGTTTAAAGTTTGGGAAATCTTTTTGTATCCAAATCCGGCTTTAAACTTCTCCACAACAGTATCACGGACCTGCCGGTGTGTTCCTTGGTCTTCATGATGCTCTCTGCACTTTAAACAGAACCCTGAGACTATCACAGAGCAGGTGCATTTATACGGAGACTTGATTACACACAGGTGGATTATATATTATGCCGTGTTCCTTTTCCTTATCTTTCTCCTGTCTCTTTTAATTGTTCTCTCTGGAACGCCCGCTCAGTGTGTAACAAACTAGAATATATTAATGACTTATTCCTCAGCAAATCTCTCAACATGCTTGCCCTTACTGAAACCTGGATCCAGCAGTCTGATACGGCCTCCCCTGCTGCTCTGTCTCATGGTGGCCTACAATTCTCACACACCTCTAGGCCTGACAACAGAAAGGGTGGAGGGGTTGGGTTACTTCTGTCACCGCAGTGCACTTTTCAGGCCATCCCACTGGTACCCTCACTCACATTCCCCTCATTTGAAGTACATGCTATCAGACTTTTCCGCCCACTTTCCTTACGTGTAGCTGTGATCTACCGTCCACCGGGTTCACCCTACCAATTTCTGGATCACTTCGCTTTTTGGCTTCCCCTCTTTTTATCCAGTGAAATTCCTATCCTCATCATGGGTGACTTTAACATCCCCACTGACACCTGTCTCCCCAGCTGCCTCACAGTTTCTCTCAATAACCACGTCTTTTGGTCTTTCACAACTTTCCACTTCCGCCACACATGTAGATAGCAACACCATTGATCTTGTCTTCCATCGACTCCTCACAGTTTCTAAATTTACTAATTCTTCTCTGCCACTCTCTGACCATAACCTTCTGTCTCTCACCATCAGTGCTTTCTCTCCTTCACAGAACACACCTAGTCATCATACATATAGGAATTTACATGCTATTAACACCCAGCACCTCTCAGATACTCTACAGTCCTCTCTGTCCCCCATCTCTTCACTTTCCTGTCCCAATCTGGCCACCAGTCACTATAAGTCTTAAGAGTGCATTGGATGAGGCGGCTCCCCCCTCCACTCAAAAGGTTAGATGCAGGAGGCAGCAACCCTGGCACATGCCACAGACACGTTTTCTTCAGCGATGCTCTAGGCGTGCTGAACGTCTGTGGAGAAAATCACGTACACCTGCAGACTTTCTCCACTTTAAATTTATGCTTAAAACCTATAATTCTGCCCTTCACCTAGCCAAACAAGCCTATTTCACCACTCTCATCTCTTCTCTCTCCTGTAACCCTAAAAGGCTATTTGAAAGTTTTCATTCCTTACTTACCCCTAAGGTGCACATACCATTCACAGATCTTAGCGCAGATGACCTGGCCTCTTATTTCCATGATAAAATTAATAAGATCCGTCAGGAAATAACTGCCCAATCCCCAGGTTGCATTGACCCCCTCACCAGCCGCACTTCAGACTGTTCATTCTCATCTTTTGAACCTGTTACAGAGGAGGAAGTATCTCAGCTACTTTCCTCTTCTCGCCCTACGACCTGCAGTAGTGACCCTTTCCCCTCACACCTTCTCCAGTCTCTGTCGCCTGCCGTCACAACTTACCTTACTAAAATATTTAACCTCTCTCTCTCTTCTGGAATTTTCCCATCCTCTTTCAAACATGCTGTCATAACCCCACTACTGAAGAAATCCTCCCTTGACCCGTCCTGTGTTGCTATCGACCTGTCTCTAGCCTTCCTTTTATCTCCAAGATCTTGGAACGCTTAGTGTATTCTCGTTTAGTCCGCTATCTTTCTGCTAACTCTCTTCTTGACCCCTTACAATCTGGCTTCCGCACTCTGCACTCTACTGAAACGGCCCTCACAAAAGTCTCCAATGATCTCCTGACAGCTAAATCCAAAGGTGACTTCTCTCTTCTTATTCTTCTAGATCTCTCAGCAGCATTTGACACTGTTGTCCATCAACTCCTTCTCACTATGCTCTGCTCTGTCGGCATCACAGATACAGCTCCCTCCTGGTTCTCCTCTTATCTCTCTGACCGCACTTTCTATGTATCATTTGAGGGCTCTGTTTTTGCCCCTCTTCCCCTTGCCGTTGGGGTTCCTCAGGGCTCGGTCCTAGGTCCCCTGCTCTTCTCCCTCTACACAGCACCCATTGGACAAACCATCTCTAGATTTGGCTTCCGGTACCATCTTTATGCTGTTGACACCCAATTATACACGTCATCCTGTGACATCACCCCTGCACTAATACAGAACACCAGTGACTGTCTCTCTGCCGTCTCTAATATCATGTCTTCGCTCTATCTGAAACTGAATCTCTCAAAGACTGAATTACTGCTGTTTCCACCATCTAATAGATCTGTCCCTGATATCTCCATTGCAGTCTCCGGCCTTACCATAACTCCTAGGCAGTATGCCCGCTGCCTCGGGGTTTTGTTTGACTCAGACCTTTCCTTCACCCCATATCCAATCACTCGCACGCTCTTGTCATCTCCACCTCAAAAACATCTCCAGAATCCGCCCTTTCCTTACCACAGATACACTAAAGACACTTATTGTTGCCCTGATTCACTCGCGCCTTGACTACTGTAACTCCTTACTAATCGGTCTTCCCCTTACTAAACTCTCCCCTCTACAATCTATTCTGAATGCGGCGGTCAGGCTCATCTATCAGTCTAGACGCTACAGCGATGCCTCCGGTCTGTGCCGGTCACTACATTGGCTGCCTATTCAATACAGAATAGAATATAAACTTATCACCCTCATTCACAAGGCTCTCCATAATGCTGCACCTCCCTACATTTCCTCCCTCATCTCTGTCTATCGCCCAACCCGTACTCTCCGTTCACTCAATGACCTAAGACTAGCATCCTCTATTATCAGAACCTCCCACGCTCGTATACAAGACTTCTCCCGAGTTGCACCACTTCTCCAGAATGCTCTATCCCAGACTATCAGATTAACCCCCAATTTCCACAGCTTCAAGCGTAAACTAAAGACATGTCTTTTCAGACAGGCCTATCACAACTCCTAATGTAAACCCTTCCGTAGTTAGAATCCCTAAAACGTACCCTCCTCTGTTTATGCTCCAACATTATCTCACAGGATATGATGCCGTATCAGACTAGCTTTATATGTCCAGGCACCATCTGCACATTAAAGGACATGACTGGTGACGGCTCATACAGCTTTATATATGTGTAATGACAGTAACCTCTATTACAAAATTGTCTGACCATTGTATAAGCAATGCTACGTCTGTTGCCGCCCCTGCTACCTCTTGTGTCACCCCCTCTACCTCATAGATTGTAAGCTCTTGCGAGCAGGGCCCTCAGTCACAGTGTGTGAATTGACTATTTCTTTGTAATGTATCTTTTTTGTCAGTACTTGAACCCTAAAAGTTGTACAGTGCTGCGGAATATGTTAGCGCTATATAAATAAAATGTATTATTATTATTATCATCATCAGTCATTTAGGACAACATTGGATCATTCAGAGATCCTCACTGAACTTCTGGAGTGAGTTTGCTGCACTGAAAGTAAAGGGGCCGAATAATATTACACGCCCCACTTTTCAGTTTTTTATTTTTTACAAAAGTTTAAAATAACCAAAAAATTTCGCTCCACTTCACAATTGTGTCCCACTCGTTGTTGATTCTTCACCAAAAAAAATTTAAATTTTATATCCTTATGTTTGAAGCCTGAAATGTGGCAAAAGGTTGAAAAGTTCAAGGGGGCGGAATACTTTCGCAAGGCACTATACAGTATATATATATATATATATATACAGTCATATGAAAAAGTTTGGGCACCCCTATTAATCTTAATCATTTTTAGTTCTAAATATTTGGGTGTTTGCAACAGCCATTTCAATTTGATATATCTAATAACTGATGGACACAGTAATATTTCAGGATTGAAATGAGGTTTATTGTACTAACAGAAAATGTGCAATATGCATTAAACCAAAATTTGACCGGTGCAAAAATTTGGGTACCCTTATCATTTTATTGATTTGAATACTCCTAACTACTTTTTACTGACTTACTGAAGCACAAAATTGATTTTGTAACCTCACTGAGCTTTGAACTTCATAGCCAGGTGTATCCAATCATGAGAAATGGTATTTAAGGTGGCCAATTGCAAGTTGTTCTCCTATTTGAATCTCCTCTGAAGAGTGGCATCATGGGCTCCTCAAAACAACTCTCAAATGATCTGAAAACAAAGATTGTTCAACATAGTTGTTCAGGGGAAGGATACAAAAAGTTGTCTCAGAGATTTAACCTGTCAGTTTCCACTGTGAGGAACATAGTAAGGAAATGGAAGACCACAGGGACAGTTCTTGTTAAGCCCAGAAGTGGCAGGCCAAGAAAAATATCAGAAAGGCAGAGAAGAAGAATGGTGAGAACAGTCAAGGACAATCCACAGACCACCTCCAAAGAGCTGCAGCATCATCTTGCTGCAGATGGTGTCACTGTGCATCGGTCAACAATACAGCACACTTTGCACAAGGAGAAGCTGTATGGGAGAGTGATGCGAAAGAAGCCGTTTCTGAAAGCACGCCACAAACAGAGTCGCCTGAGGTATGCAAAAGAACATTTGGACAAGCCAGCTTCATTTTGGAAGAAGGTCCTGTGGACTGATGAAACAAAGATTGAGTTGTTTGGTCATACAAAAAGGCATTATGCATGGCGTCAAAAAAACACAGCATTCCAAGAAAAACACTTGCTACCCACTGTAAAATTTGGTGGAGGTTCCATCATGCTTTGGGGCTGTGTGGCCAATGCCAGCACCGGGAATCTTGTTAAAGTTGAGGGTCGCATGGATTCAACTCAGTATCAGCAGATTCTTGAGAATAATGTACAAGAATCAGTGACGAATTTGAAGTTACGCCGGGGATGGATATTTCAGCAAGACAATGATCCAAAACACAGCTCCAAATCTACTCAGGCATTCATGCAGAGGAACAATTACAATGTTCTGGAATGGCCATCCCAGTCCCCAGACCTGAATATCATTGAACATCTGTGGGATAATTTGAAGCGGGCTGTCCATGCTCGGCGACCATCAAACTTAACTGAACTGGAATTGTTTTGTAAAGAGGAATGGTCAAAAATACCTTCATCCAGGATCCAGGAACTGATTAAAAGCTACAGGAAGCGACCAGAGGCTGTTATTTTTGCAAAAGGAGGATCTACTAAATATTAATGTCACTTTTCTGTTGAGGTGCCCATACTTTTGCACCGGTCAAATTTTGGTTTAATGCATATTGCACATTTTCTGTTAGTACAATAAACCTCATTTCAATCCTGAAATATTACTGTGTCCATCAGTTATTAGATATATCAAATTGAAATGGCTGTTGCAAACACCCAAATATTTAGAACTAAAAATGATTAAGATTAATAGGGGTGCCCAAACTTTTTCATATGACTGTATATATATATATATATATATATATATATATACACCTAGGTATATAACTTAAGACTGTTGCAGAATTGCTGGTTGTTCTAGTACTGCTGTGTTCTCAGTATACTGCATGTATGTACTATTATCCTTTTGACTCTTATAAAGCTACTGTGATAACCTTATGTGGTATCTATACGTATTCTTCAGATTGTGAAATTAGTACAGTAATTCTTGTTGAGGCTACTAACTGTACTTCATGGGTAAGTCCTAGGAAGAGATCCTCCCTGTAATACAGAGGCTCTATCCTGGGTGGAGGCACTGATATACTTCATACATGTTCCCACTCTTCCCTTCAGCGAAGGCTTCAGGTCCCATTATACACATAGGTCAGCGCCAGAGTCTGTTGTATTTTATTATGTTTTGTTGTTTATACAATTGATATTAATTTTTCTATTTGTGTTTATACATCATGTATTATGTATACATGATGTATAAATTTTAATTAATTAAACACATATGGACTCCAATGAAGGAGTAGAACCATCTCAAGGAGGATCAGAAGGAAATGGACAGCATGTGAGTTAAATATGAGTGTCACAGCAAAGGGTCTGAATACTTATGACCATGTGATATTTCAGTTTTTCTTTTTTAATAAATTTGCAAAAATATCTACATTTCTTTTTTTTTCTGTGTATATTAATGAGAAATAAAATGAACTTTTTTTGCTTTTAGCAAATGGCGGCAATGAAACAAAGAGTGAAAAATGTAAAGGGGTCTGAATACTTTCCGTACCCACTGTATATATATATATATATATATATATATATATATATATATACATGTAGTAGGTCTTTACTGTTTTTTTTTTTTTTTTTGCTTTATTGACATTTATAATTATATGCTTGGATATCATGGGTCCTAGAGACATTATATGGTGGTGGATGTACTGTATACATGTCGAGGTTTTCTGCGCACACAAGCGTGTTATGTACCAGTGAAGATTTTTTTTTCTACCATACCCAATCAGTAATTTTTATTCAAATGTTGTAGGGTGTCTGTTCGTTATTCATGTGATGTTGCCATGTACACTGGCATTCTGTGCAAGATTTTGAACGCTTGCATTTTTTATTTATTATAGATATTCTAGCAGTTATGTGCGGGCAGTATGGCACGCGCTTTCACGTTATGGCCTGGAGCTTTGCATCACATTTAGCTTGGGTCTGTTTTTGTATATCTGGTATTTTTTGTGAGCGGGTGTGCGCATGTACGTTGTGTATTACGTGCACACGTACTACAATCCAGAATTGGTTTATTGCCACATCCAACTGGGGGCCTTTTGCGCATTATCCATATTCTCCTTTGTAGGAGTGTCTTTGGCGCTCCTATGATGATGTATATGCGGTATGTGCTTATTTGCTTCAGGTTTTTTCCACTTAGTTTCCTTTATATAGCCCCTGTTTTTATACCTTATTTACAGTGGGGAAAAAAGGTATTTAGTCAGCCACCAATTGTGCAAGTTCTCCCACTTAAAAAGATGAGAGAGGCCTGTAATTGACATTATAGGTAGACCCCAACTATGAGAGACAAAATGAGAAAACAAATCCAGAAAATCACATTGTCTTATTTTTTTAAAGAATTTATTTGCAAATTATGGTGGAAAATAAGTATTTGGTCAATAACAAAAGTTCATCTCAATACTTTGTTATATATCCTTTGTTGGCAATGACTGAGGTCAAATGTTTTCTGTAAGTCTTCACAAGGTTGGCACACACTGTTGCTGGTATGTTGGCCCATTCCTCCATGCAGATCTCCTCTAGATCAGTGATGTTTTGGGGCTGTCGCTGGGCAACACGGACTTTCAACTCCCTCCAAAGGTTTTCTATGGAGTTGAGATCTGGAGACTGGCTAGGCCACTCCAGGACCTTGAAATGCTTCTTATGAAGCCACTCCTTCGTTGCCCTGGCGGTGTGCTTGGGATCATTGTCATGCTGAAAGACCCAGCCACATTTCATCTTCAATGTCCTTGCTGATGGAAGGAGGTTTGCACTCAAAATCTCATGATACATGGGCCCATTCATTCTTTCATGTACACGGATCAGTTGTCCTTGTCCCTTTGCAGAGAAACAGCCCCAAAGCATGATGTTGCCACACCCATGCTTCACAGTAGGTATGGTGTTCTTTGGATGCAACTCAGCATTCACTCTCCTCCAAACACGAGGAGTTGTGTTTCTACCAAACAGTTCTAATTTCGTTTCATCTGACCATATGACATTCTCCCAATACTCTTCTGGAACATCCAAATGCTCTCTAGCAAACTTCAGACAGGCCCAGATATGTAGTGGCTTAAGCAGGGGGACACGTCTGGCACTGTAGGATCTGAGTACTTGGCGGTGTAGTGTGTTACTGACGGTTGCCTTTGTTACGTTAGTCCCAGCTTTCTGCAGGTAATTCACTAGGTCCCCATGTATGGTTCTGGGATTTTTGCTCACCGTTCTTATGATCATTTTTACCCCACAGGGTGACAACTTGCGTGGAGCCCCTGATCGAGGGAGATTATCAGTGGTCTTGTATGTCTTCCATTTTCTAATTATTGCTCCCACAGTTGATTTCTTCACACCAAGCTGCTTGCCTATTGCAGATTCAGTCTTCCCAGCCTGGTGCAGGTCTACAATTTTGTTTCTGGTGTCCTTCCACAGCTCTTTGGTCTTCACCATAGTGGAGTTTGGAGTGTGCCTGTTTGAGGTTGTGGACAGGTATCTTTTATGCTGATAACAATTTCAAACAGGTGCCATTACTACAGGCAATGAGTGGAGGACAGAGGAGCCTCTAAAAGAAAAAGTTACAGGTCCGTGAGAGACAGAAATCTTGCTTTTTTGTAGGTGACCAAATACTTATTTTCCACCATAATTTGCAAATAAATTCTTAAAAAATCAGACAATGTGATTTTCTGGATTTGTTTTCTCATTTTGTCTCTCATAGTTGAGGTCTACCTATGATGTCAATTACAGGCCGGCCTCATCTTTTTAAGTGGGAGAACTTGCACAATTGGTGGATGACTAAATACTTTTTTCCCCACTGTACCTCTTGATGAAGTCTTGGGATAAAAAGAAATGCGCGTCGGGGTTCTTGCTGTGTTGTGAGAGGGTTGGTGGTGTTTATCCATGCATCTGTTTGACTATGATTTTCTTGTTATCTATTTATGCATATTGCACATAGTGTGCTGGCCTAAGGAGGTACAGGTTTTATGATCTAGTGCAGGGGTTAGCAACCTTCAGAACTCCAGCTGCTGTGAAACTACAACTCCCAACATGTTCCATTCACTTTCATGGGAGTTCCATGAACAGCAGTGCAAGTATGCATACTGGGAGTTCCAGTTTTACAACAGCTGGAGTTCCAAAAGTTGCCTACCCCTGATCTAGAGTATGCCTATTTGCTCTATTGCCTGGTGTAATTTATCTTGCAATATTGATGTAATTATTATTTATACCTCTTACTCACTTTTAGTGTTGCCCTGATGTATATTGCCTGTTTATGATATTTATGTATAGGATGTATTAATAAAATTATGTCATTTGGCATTATCCTTTTTTGCTCTTGATGAGTTTTTGTAGCTCAGTTTTGAAATTACACCCCTGGAATTTTATCAAGGGATACAGCGAGCATTTGGCCCATACAGGTATTAAATTAATTTATTTTCCAGAAATTACTGCATAACAGAGGTTGAAAGGTATATCTTTTTTTTTTTTTTTTTTGTAAATCACTTTTTATTGAGATTTTACATAGTTTTCATATACAGACAAAAGAGGTATAAGATTAACACAGTCTAGAAATAGAATCTATTTACAGGACATGTATAATACAGCAAAAAATTCTGCACCTCTTGTATGAGAGATGGCTGTTGGGGGGGTGAGCGAGTGAGGGGGAGTGAGGGAAAAGAGAAGAGAGAAAGATGAGACGGGGATGGAATCTGAAGAAGGGAAGTAGGAGGAGAAAAAGAGAAGGGGAAACAAAAGAAAAAGGAAGATGAAACAGGAAGATGAAATAGAAGCGGCATTCAGACTGATGCTGCAAGCCAAGTACCTGCACACATAAAACTAGGGCTCCAGGGAATGTCAGCCGTTAAGCTGAGGTAATGTTGGAATTGTGATATCGTAGCCAGGGGGACCAGAGTTTAAGAAATATATCATGTGAAAAATGGGACCAACTGAGGAGTTCCTCGAATCGGATGATTTGGTCAATTTTGCCTAACCATGCAGAGATCGGTGGATTGGAAGGCTGTAACCAGTGCAGGGGGATGATGGACTTGGTGGCTTCAAGGAGGTGAGTGGCTAGATCTGTCTTAGAAGGAGAGAAAACCATTTGCGGGACTGTGAGAAATATCATCGCAGGCGTCAACACGAAAGCTGAAGAGGTCACTTTCCTGATAATAGCTTGAACTTCTGTCTAGAACGGCTTGATCAAGTCGCACAGCCACCAGATGTGAATATACGAGCCTTTATCTGCTTGACACCTCCAGCAGAGATTTGTGTTTGAAAGTTTCTATGCATGGAGCCATTCAGGAGTCTTGTACCACCTAGATAACAACATGTAATGCATCTCCTGCAGCCTGACGCATGTAGAAAAGCCTTGAGAGTGGTGAAGTGCAAACGAAGCTTCTGTATCTGTAAGCATCATAGTAAGTTTCTGTTCTCAAAAGGCTAAATGCACACGTGGACAAAATTGTTGGTACCCCTTGTTTTAATGAAAGAAAAACCCACAATGGTCACAGAAATAACTTGAATCTGACAAAAGTAATAATATATAAAAATTCTATGAAAATGAACAAATGGAAGTCAGACATTGCTTTTCAACCATGCTTCAACAGAATTTTAAAAAAAAGACAACTCAACCTTTTGAGGCAATCACTGCAATCAAACGATTCCTGTAACTGTCAATGAGACTTCTGCACCTCTCGACAGGTATTTTGGCCCACTCCTCATGAGCAAACTGCTCCAGTTGTCTCGAGTTTGAAGGGTGCCTTTTCCAGACTGCATGTTTCAACTCCTTCCAAAGATGCTCAATAGGATTTAGGCCAGGGCTCATAGAAGGCCACTTCAGAATAGTCCAATGTTTTCCTCTTAGCCATTCTTGGGTGTTTTTAGCTGTGTGTTTTGGGTCATTATCCTGTTGCAAGACCCATGACCTGCAACTGAGACCATGCTTTTTGACAATGGACAGCACATTTCTCTCTAGAATTCCTTGATAGTCTTGAGATTTCATTGTACCCTGCACAGATTCAAGACACCCTGTGCCAGATGCAGCAAAGCAGCCCCAGAACATAACAGAGCCTCCTCCATGTTTCACAGTAGGGACAGTGTTCTTTTCAAGATATGCTTCATTTTTCCGTCTGTGAACATAGAGCTGATGTGCCTTGCCAAAAATTTCGATTTTTGTCTCATCTGTCCATAGGAATTCTTGCAGAAGCTTTGTGGCTTGTCAACATGTAGTTTTGCAAATTCCAGTCTGGTCAGATTCAAGGTATTTCTGTGACCATTGTGGGTTTATCTTTCATTGAACGAGGGGTACCAACAATTTTGTCCACGTGTGTAGATTGGTCTAGTGAAGGTGGAGGTCGTAGCTAGAAGACTTTTGCAAGAAGACAGCTTCCTAAAGGCTCTGGCCTTAGATAGATGTAATTTTTCAAATTTGGTCAAGTCTCTCTTCATCAAAGAAGCTGAAGGAAGGGCAGTAGCGCACCACTGGAAATGTAGGTAATGCAAATATGTGACTTTGGAGTGTGGCAGAAGGGTCTTCAGGGCATCCAAGGAGAGCGGTGTGTCCAGAAGTTACCATAATCCGAGTCGTAGGAGGGTGTCAGGTAAGGAAGGAGATCTGCTGGAAAGTCTTCAGAGGGCATAGGTAAGAGCGTCTGCTGTAGCTCTCTCCACACCGTGCAGGGTCCCTTCAATAAGGGATTAGTAGATGGGATTTTGGGCTGTTTCAAGTCAGGAAGCCACATTACTCTATTCAAATTTTTCCCATGTAGAAGTTTGGCCAGCTGTCGAATAATAGTACACTTAATCAGAGATACCAGGGACAGCCAGGTGTTCAGAAGATTGGCCTTGTAGAGAATCGTGACATCAGGTAGGGAGATGCTACCTCTCTCTCTTTGCTGGATAAGGAGTCTATGGGCAATTCGCGCCGGTTTTACTCTCCACACATAGCGACCAAACAGAGATCTAATAGAGCAGAGAAAGGCAGATAGGAGGTGAATCGGTAACATCTGGAGTACATATAATAGATTCGGAACAATATAGGTTTGGAGGAGGTTTTTACTACCGAACCAGGAAATATATGGAAGATTGTAGGAGTGGAGTAACTCGGCTAGCTCACGTAGTAGAGGTCCATAATTGGAGGTATATAATTCAGAAGTTCTACTTGTCAACTTGACCCCTAGGTAGGTGATATGATCCGTCTTCCAGGTGTATGGGAAATCTCTCTTCACCTGCTGCAAAAGCGATGATGAAAGGCAAACACAAAGTACCTCCCTATTTAGTAAGGTTGACCTTGTAGTTGGAAACCCTACCAAAGTCATTTAGCAAGTCAATAAGAGCTGGCAAGCCCTCATCCGGGTTTGACACCAGGAACAGGACATCGTCCACAAATGCAACGGACTGAAGAGAGGCATTCCCCACACTTAGACCTAGTTTATTTGGGTGTTGGCGCACTGCTTGCAGCAAGGTCTTCAGCGTTACGATAAAGAGAGCTGGTTAAAGTGGACATCCCTGACTCTTGCCGTTGGATATATTAAATAGAGAGCCATTTACCTTAAGTTTTGCATGAGGTGCAGAATACAGGGTTAGGACAGCTCTTACAAAGATTTCAGGTATACCAAAAGTGGCTAAGGTGGCGGTCATGTAGTCCCAGCAGACACTGTCGAAAGCCTTCTCGGCGTCTATGCCAGGAAGGACCAGCGGACATTTTGTCCTGTGAGACAATTCTATAGCGTGAAAATGTCTGTGGGTATTATCTTTGCTCTTACGTCCCTTCACAAAGCCGTATTGTTCCTCATGTATAAGTTTGGGGAGAAACGTTTGTAATCTCAGGGCGAGCAACTTGGCCCATATTTTGAGGTCCAAATTGAGGAGGGAGATGGGGCGATAGCTGCTACAAAGTGTGAGATCCTTTCCGTTCATAGCTATGAGTGCTATATAAGCCTCCTGGGTTTTTTGGTCAAGGAGCCGCCAGTGAGGAGATCATTACACAACCGAGAAAGGTAAGGCAATAAAACATCTTTAAACTTCCGATAATAAGTCAATGGAAGTCCATCCTGGCCCAGGCTCTTGTCCATCGGGAAGGTAGCGAGGACCTTCAGTAGTTCAGTTTCCGTAACCGGTGCCGTAAGCTGCTTGGACTCCTCAGGTGTCAATTGTGGCAAGTTAAGGGTCTGCAGAAAACTCGAGGTCAGGGAAAGCCGAGATTCACGCTCTTGGGTTGTCTCCTCCTTACTGAGATTGTAGAGATCCATATAATAAGCTCGGAATGCTTCGGCTATCTCCGGAGTGCAGTGTTCGAGGAAGCCAGAGGTATTTTTCACTGCAGAAATGTGCATCTTGGCCTTAGCCTGCTTGATCAAATGAGACATCAGGTGACCTCCTTTATCTCCATGTGCATAAAGTCGTACTTTATAGAAGAGCAGGTATATACTTGCTTGCTTGTGTAAATATGCTTCAATTTCTCCCTCAGAGAAGTCAGGTCTGCTTGAATAGTGTTAAGCCGACTCCACTTGTGTATTCTCTCTAGTGCAGATATTTGAGACAACAAGGAGTCCACTTCTTTCTGTCGGGCCCGTTTGACAGCAGAAGCCTTAGCAATCAACAGACTTCTGACATATGACTTGTGCGTCTCCCGACCGTGCCCATGGAGACCTCTAGAGTAAGATTTAGCTTGAAAAACTCCTCTAGCTTTACTGCTATCTCCTGAAGCAACGAGGCATCAAGTATTCTCTCATTGAGTTGACCTGACCTTTGTCTAGGAGTCATTTCAGGAAATTTGAGAACACCAGAAACTGGAGCATGGTCTGACACACTAATACAATCAATGTGGGCATGGTCTGAGAACAGAGACAGCTGTGAGGAGCAGAGGATATAATGCAACCTTTGGTGGGAAGCATATTTAGGTGAAAAATGAGAGAAGTCTTTCATCGTAGGGTGGTGCGCTCTCCAGACATCCATAAGGTCAGGGGTGCACCTCTAATGAGGCGAAGTGAGGCGGCTGCCTCAGGTGGCACTGTCCGTCACTGTCTGGGCGGTGGCATTTTTACTCTTTATTTAATGTAAGCCAGCCTAGGACAGGCCGCTTTAAATAAAACAAAAAAACAAAAAAACAAAGCTGAGCGGGACCTGTCCTGGGCTGGCTTACGAGACGTCCGCATTTCAGCACAGGTGGTGATGCAATGACGTCATTGCGCCTCCTGCGCTGAGACGCGGACGCGGGTCAAAAAGAGAAGGCGGCGTGTTCATCAAGGGATTGCAGGTAGGTGAGGATAACTTTTTTTTATAAATAGGCCGTTACCTGCTGGAGTAAACCCAGCAGGTAATGGCCTATTTACTTACCTACCCCCGTGCCTGCTCGTGGCCGTATCCGCTTCCCCTTCAGCTATGGGTCACAGAAGGGGGAAGCAGAAGCGGCTGTGAGCAGGAGCAGGGATCGATATGTGAGGCCGCAGGCTCGTGAACCCCATCAAATCCTACTATTATTATACTCCGGGGTCTTTTCAGACACCGGAATATAATAATCGGAGGCCCAGGGGAGGTGAGGGAGCATAAAAACCATTGTTACTTACCTCTCCTGCGATCGGTGTTACTCCTAGCAGGCTTCGGCCCTCTAGTGACGTCATCAGGTCGCGATGCCGGCCTGGTCCACGTGACGTCTGTGCGCACTTAAACAGGGCTGAAAGCTGTAGAGAGTGCACTGGTGGCCAGGAATGGTAAGTAGCACTGGTTTTTATGTTTGTCACCACCTGGGTCTCCGATCATTATACTCTGGGGTCTGAAAAGATATAATAATAGTTCATGGGTGGGCCACGATGGGGAATAATACCGTGTGCAGGGGCCACTGCGGGTTATAATACTTTGTTCAGGGGCCACTATGGAGCAAAATACCTTGTGCAGGTCCACTGTGGAGCATAATACCGTGTGCAGGGGCCACTGTGGAGCATAATACTGTGTGCAGGGGCCACTGTGGAGCATAATACCATGTGCAGGGGCATTATGGGGCATAATACTGTGTGCAGGGTCCACTGTGGAGCATAATACCGTGTTCAGGGACCATTTATGGAGCACAATACTGTGTGCAGGGGCCACTATAGAGCATAATACCGTGTGCAGGAGCCGCTGTGGAGCATAATACCATGTCCAGGGGCCACTATGGAGCATAATACCGTGTGCAGGGGCAATTATGGAGCATAATACCGTGTGCAGGGGCCGCTGTGGAGCATAATACCATGTCCAGGGGCCACTATGGAGCATAATACCATGTGCAGGGGCCATTATGGAGCATAATACCGTGTGCAGGGGACCGCTGCAGGGCATAATACCGTGTCCAGGGGCCACTATGGAGCATAATACCGTGTGCAGGGGCAATTATGGAGCATAATACCGTGTGCAGGGGCCGCTGTGGAGCATAATACCATGTCCAGGGGCCACTATGGAGCATAATACCATGTGCAGGGGCCATTATGGAGCATAATACCGTGTGCAGGGGACCGCTGCAGGGCATAATACCGTGTGCAGGGGCCGCTGTAGACCATAATACTGTGTAATACTGTGTGCAGGGGCTGCTTTGGAACATTATAGTGTGTGTAAATGGGGCATTATAAACAGGAGCTATGGTGCCTGTTTATATCATACGCTGTCTGTTTATAGTGACCGTGTGATGTAATTACAGCCTTGTCACATAGACATGTATAGGACAAGGCTGTAGTTACATTACATGGCCGCTATGAGATGAATGACACTATGTAAACAGAGAAGCGGTCACAGCGCTTACACAGGTACCATTCAAACAGCTGATCAGTAGGGGTCCTGGGTTTTTGAGCCCCACTGATTAGTTTATTAATGACCTGGAAAACCTTTTAATTAGTTAACACCTGGGGCATTATTAATAAGGGGCACTATTTATACAGGGTACACACAGACATTATTTATATATTTATGTTAATATAAATATGCACTTGGGAGTATTATTCATTATGGGGGGTTATATCATATATTTTATAATTGGGGTAGCAGCAGGATGGATGTGCAGATGAGGACAATGTGAGTTGGATGCCTGTAAAAGTGAGGAGACAAAGATATCTGTGTTGCAAACTTTACAGAGACAAGTCACAGCTGGAAGAAGTGGTCATGGCGGTCCAAAGGGAAGAGAAGGGAAATGTGACCGATTAGTCAGAGACGTCACCTGTAAGTCACAAAATGTTACTGCACTGTATTCACCTAAATAATAGAGGATGAATACCTGATTGATGGGGTTCTGTCTGCTGAGACCCCCACTGAGCCTGAGAATTGGGTTTTTACCCCCCACTGGGTGGGAATTCAGCCTGACCACAGCCAGGCTGAATATAAGCATGTCGCTTTTTTTTTTTTTGGGGGGGGGGAGGCGTCTTTCTATAGTCTTCCTCAGGCAGCAAAGAGGCTAGGTTCACCACTGCATAAGGTGTAAGTCTTGAAGGTTCCTGTTGAGGCTGCTTAGGGCTCTCTGGGAAACTACTGATCTTCTCATCGCAGAGTCAAGGTTAGGGTCCAGAGTAAGATTAAGGACACTCCCTAGGATGATATCCCCAACAGCGAATAACTGATGGTAATGCAGAGCTGATTTCAGCCATGGGATTTGTGAATGATTGGGGGCATATAGGTTAGCAATAGTCACTGGTCTGGTAACGATGGAACCTCTCAAGAATAGGAGTCTACCTTCCGCATCCGAATGTTGCTGGGAGCATATGAACGGTATGGAGTGGTGGATGGTGATAGCGACTCCTTTATACGCTGAAGTTGGATGTGAGTTGAAAAAACACTGTGAGAATTGCTGTTTAGGGAAGGATGGCTGTTTTCCAGCTTTAAGATGGGTCTCTTGCAGAAGTATAATTTCAGATTCCATGTCGTTTCTGTGGCGTGTTTAGACCATTTGCATTAAAGGTTGTCACTGTGACTGTCGACATGGTTACCACTATGCAGAATACAAGGACAGAAATCCGGCTTAGATAATGCAATCTCCAGGAGCAGCTGAGCAAGGAGAGATACTATTGGCGCTAAAGTGGAAAGCAGTGGGAAATGGAATAACGAAGAAAGAAGAGCTCGAGAACAGAGCAGGTAAGAGAGTCAGAGTGGGAAGGCAAGGCAAGTTAGACAAGAGATAAGGAGAGATAGAAAAGGACAGGGGAGGAAGAGATGGAGGGAAGGAGGGGAGAGGAGAGAAGGGTGTGGAACTTCAAGGGCAAAGTAAGTGCAGGTTGAGTGGTCCTGAAACAGCCACGCACCCCCCTATACAAGATCGTGTAGTGCTATCTGGACCCCCCAAATGCATAATACAATATCAATAGCAAACAGTAAGTCAATGCTGCACATACAAGTCAATAACTGAATAACAGGTTACGCGGGGGAGGAGGAATGAAACGTCTGGTCGGAAAGTAGACCCACTCACTCCCCTTAGAATAGTTATAGAAAATGCCATAAACATCATTGTTAAAACCTGAAGAGCACATTAGGAACATCTCAGTTAAGATGCTAGTATGCAGTTTGCATATCATGGCTTCCGAGAGGGCTCTAAACACAAAGCCTAAGATGGTGTAAGCTAATATCAGTGGAGAGCTCTTTAGAAAAAATTTTAAGCATCTCGCCCTCTGAGCCTCCACGCCACACCAGTAAGGATAAGAAACAGCAACACAAAGAGAACTGCATCACAATTTAGTATATGCAAAATGAGCAACTTTAACCAACAGGCAAATACATCCAACATAATTACCAGCTAAATAAGGCTGAATGTAAACTGAGGAACGACAGCTGGGGAATCTTCTCAGGGCCCCGGCAAGTGGTTACTCACAGCTCCCCTCAGGTCTATGGCAAATCCAGGTTGAAAGGTATATCTGTGCAGAGTACATCACGGTATAAGGAGGTGATATATGAGGGAAATTCAGTTATAAAATTAATAATCTGTGGATGTGTGGTACAGTTTGAATCCTTCATTCACAGGCCAGGTTTTTCAGGGCAGGTGATTTTTGCGCACTGTCCAAAAAGCTCCAGTTCCTCTGGAACTGAGGCACCTAAAAAGTGGGATGCTGGTGTAGAAGTTATCCACATATAGGTGATAACCCTGGCCCAGCAGTGGGTGCAGCAAATCCCACACTATTTTTCCACTTACTCCTAGGATTGGGGGGCATTCTGGGGGCTCAGTTCTTGTGTCCCTTCCTTCATAAACCCTAAACCTGTGGGTGTAGCCTGAGCTGCACTCACACAGTTTTTACATTTTAATGCCATACCGTGCCCTTTTACAGGGTGAGTATTGTTGGAATTTAAGCCTCCTTTTGAAACTGATCAGGGATTGCAATGTTTTGATCAGGGATATATAATGCTGCAAATTTGGCGCTAAAGTGGTCAATGACTGGCCTGACTTTGAATAGATGGTAAATTTTGGGGCATCTTGGGGCTGGCACTATGTATTATTATTCTACACTATATCATTAAATTTTTGGATAATTTCAAAATGTGTCCTGGTCATGGCCATTTAGTAGATTTGAGTGTTATCCAAGACATCTGCACTCCAATACTGTCAAATTTTTCATTTCTTCCCTATGGTCATATGCAGAATAAGACCCCAGAATATTTTTATCTGTACTGAATTTACTGGGGTCCACCTCTGGGGCCTAGCATGTGAAGTGGTGGAATTTTGTTCTATAATTTGCTGTGCATATAAATTTGTTTGGGCCACCATAAAATCATCAAAGAAAAAGACTTTGAAAAAGTAAATTTCTATGAAACCTTCAGTCTCAATTTGGATTCTGACCTGTCCAGAAAGTCAGGAAGCTGAAGCTTCAGGGGGTGGGGTCCACACTGGTTCAGCAATTTCAGGAGTTGCCTGAGCAATTGTTCTGGGGTGCCTTCTTTGGGGGTCACTCATCACTGGATGATGATGAGAAGGAGGAGGAGGAAAAATAGAGGAATGAGGCATCTTCCTATTCTCCATGTCAGGAGTGGTGCCGGAACCTCCGCCCCCAGCTGTGCGGGGGTTGTCGGTCCGCTCCTTATATGAGCCAGGAAACTCAGTCTCTTCCGGATAGGGTGTTAATTGGACTTGCCGACTCAGGTCTATTTAATGGTCACTTCCGCTCACATGCGGTGCTGGCTATTCAGTAACCCTGGATGTTAGCTCTCTCCTGTCTCCTCGTGTGCCCTATCCAACCTCTCCATACCTTTCCCTGGCTCTGCTTTACCTCCTAACCCTGTACCTACGGCTCTCTTGATGTGACCTTGGCTCATTTCTAGACTCCGGCTCCCTGATCACTGTTTTGGCTCCACTCTGCTCTCCTGTTAACGACCCGGCTTCCCTGACTACTCTTCTGGATTGTAAATATATGGAATCTATGGTGGCCCAAGGATCCACTGTAAAAACCCACGCTCTTGGGAAATAACCCCCGGTCACAGATGATGATAGAAGGAATTCACATTTATTAGGGTGATAAGCACAATGCGTTTCAGAGCACCAAGCTCCTTTATCAAGTGCATAAAAACAATCTGATGTGATGTTCCCAATAAAGGTCAATCTTCTTTGATTTTTGAGCATTACTCTTCTGGATTAACACTTAGTACTGTGCTGACCTCACAGTTCAGACCTGGCCTGCCTGACTACCCTTACGGATTAACCCAAGCCCATCTCCAATCTGACAAGGCATTGTCAGCCAATAGAAGCTCGCAGGCGCTTAGTTTCCACATGCACAGAGCTACACTCCAGGTTTCCATAACAACCCAGCCATTTTTCTTCACTGCTGTAGGTCAGCTTTAAAGAGGCAGAGCGCTGTGGATGACACTGTTACACAAGGCCGCATACACACAGCTTTACTCCAGTTTTTCCATAACAACTGATCGCAGGTTTTTCACTGATATCCAAACTGATATATATATATCTATAAAAAACCTGCACCAAAAAATTGAGGACAGATGCGACCACTAATGTATATGTCACTGACCAATGCTCAGTGGCGGTAGGATGTGCACAAAATGATGACTTGTGTAGTAAAAAAAAAAAAAGGTTGTATTCTACCTAAAATTTAACTATATATATATATATATATATATATATATATATATATATATATGGAAAGAGAGAGAGGCTACTATTAGATAAAAAAAAAAAAAAAAGTTGAACTGATTCTACCTAAAATGTAACTATATATATATATATATATAAGAGAGAGAGAGAGAGAGAGAGAGAGAGAGAGAGAGAGAGAGAGAGAGAGACTTTTATCTATATCTATGTATATAGCATATATATAGCAACTGATTCTAACTACTATTATATCGAAAATAAAAAAATAAAAAAACCTGCACAAAAAAAAAGCACACATGTGATCAGTATTGTATGTCACTGACCAGCACTCAGTGGTGGCAGGACATGCACAAAAAGATGGCTTGTGCAGTGAAAAAGTGTTGGCACCCCTGAATTTTTTTTTCCAGAAAATGAAATATTTCTCCCAGAAAATTATTGCAATTAGACATGTTTTGTTATAGAGATGTTTAGTTCCTTTGTGTGTATTACAACAAAAAACAGAGAAAGAAAGGCAAAATGGGCATAATTTGACACAAAACTCCAAAAATAGGCCGGACAAAGTTGTTGGCACTTTTTCAAAATTGTAGTAAATAACTTTGTTTCAAGCATGTGGTACACGTTCAAACTCACCTGTGAGAAATAACAGGTGTGAGCAATATAAAAATCACACCTGAAACCAGATAAAAAGGAGAGAATTTGACTCAATCTTTGCATTGTGTGTCTGCGTGTGCCACACTAAGGATGGAGAGCAGAAAGAGGAGAAGAAAACTGTCTGAGGACTTGAGAACCAACATTTTTTTTAAAATATCAACAATTTCAAGGTTACAAGTCCATTTCCAGAGATCTTGATGTTCCTTTGTCCACAGTGCGCAACATAATCAAGACATTTACAACTGTAGCTAATCTCTCTGGACATGTATGGAAGAGAAAAATTGATGAAAGGTTACATTGCAGGATAGTCCGGATGGTGGATAAGCAGCCCCAAGTTCCAAAGAAATTCAAGCTGTCCTGCAGGCTCAGGGTGCATCAGTGTCAGCAAGAACTATCCATCGACATTTGAATGAAATGAAACACTATGGCAGAAGGCCCAGGAGGACCATACTGCTGACACTGAAACATAAAAAAGCTAGACTGCAGTTTGCCAAAATGAATGTGAGTAAGCCAAAATCCTTCTGGGAAAATGTCTAGTGGACAGATGAGAATGAGATAGAGCTTTTTGGTAAAGCACATCATTCTAATCTTTACCGAAAACGGAATGAAGCCTACAAAGAAAATAACACAATACCAACAGTCAAATATGCTGGAGGCGCAAAGATGTTTTAGGGTTGTTTTGCTGCCTCTGGCACTGGGTGCCTTGACTGTGTGCAAGGCATCATGAAATCTGCGTTTGTGTCCTAGGTCATGTGTCTTCTAGTAGGACAATGACCCCAAACCTATTTCAAAAAGCACCCAGAAATAAATGGAAACAAAGCGTTGGAGAGTTCTCAAGTGACCAGCAATGTGTCCGGATCTAAATCTCATTGAACACCAGTGGAGAGATCTTAAATTGCTGTTGGGAGAAGGCGCCCTTCAAATATGACAGACTTGGAGCAATTTGCAAAAGAAGAGTGTTCCAAAATTCTAGTTGACGCTAGGTTCATACTACAGTCATGGCCAAAAGTTTTGAGAATGACACAAATATTATATTTTCACAAGATCTGCTGCCCTCTGGTTTTTATGTGTGTTTGTCAGATGTTTTTATCACATAGAGAAATATAATTGCATTCATATTATGAGTAACAGAAGCTTATATTGACAGTTAGAATGAGTTAATGCAGCAAGTTAATATTTGCAGTGTTGACCCTTCTTCTTCAGGACCTCTGCAATTCTCCCTGGCATGCTCTCAATCAACTTCTGGACCAAATCCTGACTGATAGCAGTCCATTCTTGCAGAATCAATGCTTTAATTTTGTCTGAATTTGTTGGTTTTTGTTTGTCCACCCGTCTCTTGATGATTGACCACAAGTTCTCAATGGGATTAAGATCTGGGGAGTTTCCAGGCCATGGACCCAAAATCTCTATGTTTTGTTCCCTGAGCCATTTAGTTATCACCTTTGCTTTATGGCAAGGTGCTCCATCATGCTGGAAAAGGCATTGTTGCGCGCCAAACTGCTCTTGGACGGTTGGGAGAAGTTGCTCTTGGAGGACATTCTGGTACCATTCTTTATTCATGGCTGTGTTTTTAGGCAAGACTGTGAGAGAGCCGATTCCCTTGGCTGAGAAGCAACCCCACACATGATTGGTTTCAGGATGCTTTACAGTTGGCATGAGACAAGACTGGTGGTAGCGCTCACCTCTTCTTCTCCGAATAAGCTGTTTTCCAGATGTTCGAAACAATCGAAAAGGGGATTCATCAGAGAAAATGACTTTACCCCAGTCCTCAGCAGTCCACTACCTGTACCTTTTGCAGAATATCAGTCTGTCCCTGATGTTTTTTCTGGAGAGAAATGGCTTCTTTGCTGCCCTCCTTGAGACCAGGCCTTGCTCCAAGAGTCTCCGCCTCACAGTGCGTGCAGATGCACTCACACCTGCCTGCTGCCATTCCTCAGCAAGCTCTGCACTGCTGGTAGCCCGATCCCGCAGCTGGTCCTGCCGCTTGCTGGTCTTTCTTGGGCGCCCTGGAGCCTTTTTGGCACCAATGGAACCTCTCTCCTTGAAGTTCTTGATGATGCGATAGATTGTTGACTGAGGTGCAATCTTTCTAGCTGCAATACTCTTCCCAGTTAGGCCATTTTTGTGCAGTGCAATGATGACTGCACGTGTTTCTTTAGAGATAACCATGGTTAACAGAAGAGAAACAATGATGGCAAGCACCAGCCTCCTTTTAAAGTGTCCAGTGGTGTCATTCTTACTTAATCATGACAGATTGATCTCCAGCCCTGTCCTCATCAACACCCACACCTGTGTTAATGGAGCAATCACTGAAACGATGTTAGGTGGTCCTTTTAAGGCAGGGCTGCAATGATGTTGAAATGTGTTTTGGGGGATAAAGTTCATTTTCTAGGCAAATATTGACTTTGCAAGTAATTGCTGTTAAGCTAATCACTCTTTATAACATTCTGGAGTATATGCAAATTGCCATTAGAAAAACTGAAGCAGTAGACTTTGTAAAAATTAATATTTGTATCATTCTCAAAACTTTTGGCCATGACTGTAGAGTTTGCTCGTCTCAGTCCAGGATTCCACTTAAATGGGCGGAGAGAAAGGTCCTTCAAGAAGGACTTTTCTCTCCTCAGATTTCAGTATAAGATCGTCGGAAACCAGGTGGAAACCCGGCGATCCCATTAAACTTTATGGGGTCCGCAGGTTTCTGTGGATCACCACTTTTTAAAGTGGATAGGATTTCCATCTTTTGGGTCCCCATGCAGACCAAAAGGACTGAAACCCGATGCTAATGTGAACCTAGCCTGAGAGGTGGAAGAAGCTTGTTGATGGTTATAGTAAGTGATTGAATTCAGTTATTTTTTTCAAAGGGTATGCAACCAAATGTTAAGCTTTTATAAGTAATTTTATCTGGCCCATTTTTGGAGTTTTGCGTGAAATTATATAGATTTTGGCTTTTTTTTTGTGTTGTTTCAGTACACACAAAGGAAATAAACATGTATAACAAAACATGTGTAATTGCAATAATTTCCTGGGAGAAATACTTCATTTCCTGGAAAAATTTTAGGGGTGCCAACACTTACGGCCATGACTGTATATATAAATAGAGACTTCTTTCTATATATAAAGCAATTGATTTTAATTATTTATAAAAAAAAACCTGTGGAGATTTGAGCACAGATGCGATCAGTAACATATATGTCACTGACCAGCGCTCAGTGGCTGCCACAGGCATAGGGAATAAAAAACAAAAGTGTGTGTGTGTGTGGGGGGGGGGGGGGGAGAACAAAAAAAAAATGCTCCCCAAAAAGGGGTTGTTGGTGAGTGGGTTAAAAAAACCCTAGCAGCCAGCAAGGTGAACGGCTTTGTGGGGGAAGGGGGGAACAAATTCCCCCAGCCTACATGAGAAGATTGTCTGCTGTCATGGACAGCAGCAATCTTCTCATGGTCACTGTGTCACCGATCACAGTGACCCCTTAATGCTCTGATATACTTTTACATCCTTTTGTGTTAAGTCCTTGGAGGCCAGGACGTAAAAGTACATCATGTGTCGCTAAGGGGTTAAAGGATAAGGTCCATTTTTCAAGGAATCCACTATCCATAGGATGGACAATGTACACTGACACTCCATTTTCTATGGCTCTGCCAGATATAGATAAGTGTAGCGTTCAGCTATCTGCAGCACCCTTATAGAAAAAAATGGAATACTAGTGTACATGCTCGATCTGCTACTCCATCAAAACGTGAAAATGGTACCCCCTTCCTCATGATTAGTGGAGGTCCCAGCAGCCGAACCCCCACAGATCAGGAAGTACTACATTATGGATGAGGGATAACTTGGGCCAAAACCTTGGGCCAAACACTTTAAGCGATGCACATTGTACATACACTGGACTTACAAAGCACAAACTTCACACAAATGCACAAATTTTATGTTAACGATAACTATTGCTTTGTATGTTAACTCATAGGGTATGTTCACATAGTGGAATTTTTCCTTGCTACCAACTTCAACTTTCAGGAATTAGAGGCTAAATTTTTCAATTTGACCAAATTCAGCGGCAAATTCCACCTCCGATTCACTTCAATGGGAGTTATACCCGAAGCATTATGCTCATTTTTTCCACTAGTTGAAAAAATCAACGAGAGAAATAATTCAGCATCTGCCTCCCATTTAAATCAGTGGAAGCTATTTTCAGGCAAAATTTGAAGCTGATTTTGAGACATAATCCGTCTGAATTTCAGAGACAAATTCTGCCATGTGGACATGCCCTATAATGGGATTTTACAGCCCCAAATGGAGTTTTCATACTAATGACTTCAGTATGAACCTAGCACAGATAAGCTGTTCCTGTAGTCACGAGGCACTGCAAGCTGGTGTTTTGGACAGGAAGTGCACACAGGCTGCATAGAGAATAGTCTAGTTCAACCTCATGAAGCAATAGTAGGCTAAAATACTTTAATAGGAGCAGCCTTCACATGCTCCCCATCCACTGCACCAGTTTACCGCGCCTAGAGGCTGCCAGAACAGCTAGTCTGAGAGTGGTTTGGTTGCTGGACATCCACAGATAACATTCTGGTGACCTATCTTACTGATAGGACATCAGTATGAAAACTCCATTTGGGGTTAAAAAACCTCTTTAAAAATACAGATTCAGTGAAAAGAAGCTAGATGATGCTCGAGGAGAGACAACAATACAGTAATAATACTGATATAATAGCACTAATGAATATCACATAATAGTGTCAGTCCTATTTTTTTCAATTTTCAGTGGTATTGAAAACCATATTATTTCGCCAAAAATTATAACAAGACTTTGGGCAGCAGAGTTTTCACATATGAGGGACAAGGTTGAAATGTACTTAGTCTTCATCCTTAACTGGCACTTGTTGAAAATGCAGTACACAATAACTGATATTATTTTGAGAGTGGTGTCATGGTACAGTATATTGGTTGAATCATATTTGCTTTCCAATTTGTTGGTAAAATGACTCCTAAAATGTTTGAGGCCCTTTCTTCATTTTATAATTTATTGTGGGATATGTGGGTAAAGCTGTTCTAATAACCCTCCTATCCACTAAATCTTTTCCTACAAATGAGTTTATAGATAGATGTTTATCAATCGATAAAAGCCAAGTGTAATTACTCGGAAACTTCCCAGAGCCGATTCTAAACTCCTTACCTGTCTTCCATCCAACTTTGATTACAGCTGCTGCGACAAAACCAAATTGATCAGCAAAATCAGCGTCTTCAAGAATAAAAGAAAAAAAAAACATAGGGCAATGCAGGCCGAACCAATCAGTGTTCACCTAAGACGTAAAGCAATAATACATAATTGCAGGACTCGCCAAACTGTGCTAGATAAAAGATCGTTCATAATTGTCAAGTAAATTGCGTCTTGTATCGAGCTTAAAAAATGAATCATGAGAAGCATTTTCTTATTGATCACCGGAGTAGAAAGAAGTATTATCCTCCTTGTGCAGAGAAAGGTGCTGTAATTATTTTCTTGTTCATTTTGCTTCTAAAAATAAAATACATCTTGCATTAGTTTGATTCTTCTAAAATGATGCTTTTATTTATTTATATAGTACCATTGCCAAATTATTAAGAACAGTGATGATTCTTAAAAGTTAAACATACCTATTTTTTTTTTTTTTTTTTTTTTGGGCGGCGGTCAAAAGTTGTGCAGATAAATATGAAAAAATATATATACACATGTATAAAAGTTTGGGCTTCAGATTCACTGTTTCATTTAACAGATATCACATGAGGGTTATATAGACTTTATTATTCCATTGCAGTTTGGCAACATGAAGTAGCCTCTATCTAAGGGTTTGTCCCTCAATGGCTGCAGGAATTTCACTACTGTCAAGGATGCTCCAAAGTAACTGATGACTCTTTCAACCTTACTACATGTGCCCTCACAGGTCCAGACAGTTTCCCTCTACCTCGCAGCTTACATATAACAAGCTCCTGACATCTTCTTTGTTTACATGGTGTAGCTTCCTGCTGTGTAGCTTCCACATTACCTCCCTCTCACTTCCCCCCTCCTCTCTCACTCTGTTACACCCCCCTCCCTGTCTCCCTAGCTATCCCACCCACTACTAGCCCTTCCCAACTAACTAATTCAGCCCACCCCCCACTGCAACATACTTACCTGTCTTCCTCTCTGGGAACGGCTCCTCCTTTTTCTTTCACTGTGCGCAGGCTGGAGACGTCTCTCTTCCTCTCTGCTAGCTCGTGCACAGACCGGAAGTTCCTCTGATGCCTGCGCAGTAGAGATAGAGTGCCATCTCTACTGCGCATGTGTCTCAGGCATCTCCAGACTGCGCAAGTGCTAGCAGAGAGGAAAAGGGGAGGAGCCATTCCCGAAGAGGAAGAAACATAAGTATGATGAGGTTGGGGTTGGTGGTGGTAATGGTGACATTCCGTTTCGGAAATGGGGAAACTGAACGTCACCGGATTATCAGAAAGTGTGCCTGGGGTGGTCACATGACTACCCCAGGGATATGGGTAATTATAAATTTTTTTTTAATATAAGTAAATTAGAAGTTAACCGGGGGAGGGGGTTTAGTTTAGGGGTTAATTTTTATTTCATCCCAAACAACCCCTTTAAATAGCACATCGAGCAACAAAACTAACTGTGCTTGTTGCTCAGGAATGGTGAGGGAGAGAGAAAAAATTCCAACTGTGCTGGAATCAGTGAAGAGGTGCCCTTTAACATATGCTAAGAACTTGAATTGGTAAAGGTGGTGAAAGGTCCTCTTTAAAAGATCATTTTGGGTCTTAAAGGGATTAGACCAAGGTAAAGGAGTTTTACCATGAACATGACCATGTTTAACCATTTGGAGTGTTTGAGTTGAATCCAGCTCATTGCGAACCAATTCGCCCATCTCTACTTATGACTTTTAGAAAGCCCATGAATTGTTTTGATTACTCATGTAATACACTGAAATAAATCTTCAGTAACATACCTTTTGCCATATAATGTACATTGAGAAATTTATTTTTACACAATATTTGGGCTGAACCCATATTTTGAGGTCACATGTTTATAAAACCCTATTGTATCGCAAATGTTGTCCTATGGTTTCACAAGGGAGAGCTTGATGATGTTATTTTAGAGAACATCAGATTTCATACACATACACATTGCCTTTACCTAAAGTTACTATGTTTAAGCAACTTTGGCAGCTAAAATAGTATGCAGCTGGTGATATTTGTTCAAGTTAAGTACTCTTACAGTGGATTTCCCAAATGTCAGAGCTTTTTGTTAAAACACTTTAAATTGCAGTCAGTTGGAGCATATGCACAGACAAGTGTGTTATAGTGGAAAAAATATCTAACAAAAATTATATTTGTGGAATAATAGAATTCTTCACTTTAAAAATAGGTTTATGAAGTGTAATTTAAGTCACACAACTGATTAACATCATGCACATCATGTTTCTGTTTTTGTGGCTGAAAAATAGCATATACTGCAAAACTATTTTTTCCGACACAAAGCCGATCATACTGATGTGGCTCAACTGATTGCTGAAAGCACTGATGCATGATCAAAGGAGAAATCTTCAGGAGAGGAGTCCTGCCCACCAGTCCTAGGCTGTCTGTGTAGTCCTCTGCTGCTAGCTTTTACTACCTTTGTATGGTACTAATCATGGATTGCTAATTAATTTTCTAGATTACAACTGTCATCACATCATATACCAGAAAACATACAACAAAGTAATAGAAATGACAAACTATTGCGAACGACAAGAATTCTTTTGTTGTTTCATCATCTCCTGCGTATTAGTTTGTTTGGGGAAGTTACAATGTAACTGTCTCAGGGCATACTCCGTGCTCAGATGGTTTTTGCTCAGAATAAACTGGTTAGGGAGGAATTCATGATTGATTATTCTCTATTGAAAGATTTCTGGCCTATACAGCAAAGAGTGGGTTCTAGTGATATAGGAACTCTCTCAGTGTTAGGCCAGTTGCAGATGACCGTGCTGCAACTGGCCTGTCGTAATATAAAAGCACGGGTTGCACACGGGGGACACGGGGATGTCCCCGTGTACGGGCAGTGCTTCCGTGGCTCCTTTCATTAAATAGGAGCCCAGACTGTGAGCCCGCACATGGGACCTTGAAAATCACGGTCGTGTGTATGGTCCCATAGAAAAGAATGGGTCAGTGTGCTCTCCGTGAAATACATGGATAGTACACTGACCCACAGCATGGTCGTCAGCAACGGGCCGTAAAGGAACTCTGTCAGCTCCTACACTGTTATTAAACAGGGCATAATGCCATGTAGGGTATTTAAACACAAACACAGTGATATATGTGTAATTTCATCCCCATGATCCCAGGAATCTTCACTTTTATTTATGTTTTTTTTATGTAGAAGAGCATGAAGCACCAGAGGCCTGACACCATTGTTCACTGAGTCTCCACACCCCTTACACAGATGATAATGTGAATTGGCATTCTTTGGTCATTAATTTTCATCAGTGATTGTGTGCCAAAGCCAAGAGTAGGTTGAAAACTGAACAGGTGTAAATCTTTCCATTATACAGTATTTTAGTGTAGTCTCCACTACTGGTTTTGGTTTACAATTATTGATGCAAATCACTGACCAAACACTTACCATGTGAATAAGACTTTACACAGCTCCATACACAGAAATACCAAAAAGTGTTTCTATTTTTTAAAGTTTTTTACTTTTAGATCAAAACTATATAAATTGGTATTTCCATGAGTGTACCAAGTTTAGACAGTTTTTCACAGAATGGTGATCCTCTGTCCATCTTTGCTTCTGGGAGACTCTGCCTCTCTAACATGCTGTTTTTATATACAGTTATGTGACTTGAAAATTTCCTTCCAGCTGTTTTTCATTAGAACCAAGCTAAGTTGTTTTTTTTTAAATTAAATGAAAAAATGTTTAACTTTCAACTTCTGATATGTGTTCTTTGTCATATACAGTTGTGCTAAAAGTTTACATACCCCGGCAGATTTTTTGGTTTTTTTTGGCCTTTTTTCAGAGAATATGAATGTTAACACAAAAACTTTTTTGCCACTCATGGTTAGTGGTTGGTTGAAGCCATTTATTGTCAAACATCTGTGTTTTCTCTTTTTAAATCATAATGACAACCAAAAACATCAAAATGACCCTGATCAAAAGTTCACATACCCCAGTTCTTAATACCGTGTATTGCCCCCTCTAAAATAAATGACAGCTTGTAGTCTTTTGTGGTAGTTGTGGATGAGGCTCTTTATTTTCTCAGATGGTAAAACTGTCCATTCTTCTTGGCAAAAAGTCTCCAGTTCCTGTAAATTCCTGGGCTATCTTGCATGTACTGCGCGCTTGAGATCTCCCCAGAGTGGCTCAATGATATCGAGGTCAGGAGACTGAGATAGCCACTCCAGAACCTTCACTTTCTTCTGCTGTAGCCAATGACAGGTCGACTTGGCCTTGTGTTTTGGATCGTTGTCATGTTGGAACGTCCAAGTATGTCCCATGCGAAGCTTCCTGGCTGATGAATGCAAATTTGTCTCCATTATTTGCTGATAACGTGCTGCATTCATCTTTCCTTCAACTTTGACCAAGTTTCCTGTGCCTTTGAAGCTCACACATCCCCACATCATCAGTGATCCACCTCCATGCTTTACAGTAGGAATGGTGTTACTTTCATCATAGGCCTTGTTGACACCTCTCCAAATGTAACTTTTATGGTTGTGGCCAAAAAGTTTGATTTTTGGCTCATCACTCCAAATTACCTTGTTCCAGAAGATTTGAGGCTTGTCTCTGTGCTGTTTGGCGTATTGAAGGCAAGATTCTTTGTGGTATTTGCACAGTAATGGCTTTCTTCTGGCAACTCGACCATGCAGCCCATTTTTCTTCAAGTGCCTCCTTATTGTGCATCTTGAAACAGCCACACCAATAGTTTTCAGAGAGTCCTGTGTTTTAGCTGATGTTATGTGTGGGTTTTTCTTTGCATCCTGAACAATTTTCCGGGCAGTGGTGGCCGAAATTTTGGTTGGTCTACCTGACCGTGGTTTGGATTTTACAGAGCCCCTGAGTTTCCATTTGTTAATCACAGTTTGAGCACTGCTGACTGGCATTATCAATTCCTTGGATATCTTTTTGTATCCCTTTCCTATTTTATACAGTTAAACTACCTTTTCCCGTAGATCCGTGGACAATTCTTTTGCTTTCCCCAACTTCTGGGCATGTTATCAGGCCAAAATCACCAGGGTATGTGAACTTTTGAACAGGGTCATTTTGATGTTTTTGGTTGTCATTATGATTTAAAAAGAGAAAACACAGAAGTTTGACAATAAATAGCTTCAACCAACCACCATTCATATTCTCTGAAAAAAGGCCAAAAAACCAAAAAATCTGCCGGGGAATGTAAACTTTTTAGCTCAACTGTATTGCATTGTGAAGAAAATATAGTTATATGATATTTCCAAATTATTGCATTCTGGTTTTCTTTACATTTTACACAGCAGCAGTACTTTTTTGGTATTGGGGTTGTCCATACAGTAAAGTGATATTGTAAGAAAAAAATTACTTTTCTAAATAGCCCTAAAAGACAGTGGCCCAGATTTGCTTTGCATTGCCAGCTTTCTGGTGTACAAGACATAAAAAGACTGTTTAAAATTTGTGCCAAAAAGTGTTCCCCGTTTTGGGAAAAGTGGTGAAGGTGTCAAGGAGGGTGGGCCACGGATAGAGATGAGCGAATTTCTCCAAAGTTCGATTCGGCAGTTCTATTCGAAGTTCCCAAAAAATTTGCTTCGATCCGAATTACTTTGCGGCGAATAAACAGCTATTTCCGGTCTTCAGAGAGCCGGGGTGGGCGGCAAAATGGCGGAAGCCCTTGGATGCCACGGTCATGCCTCTCTCTCTCTCTCTCTCTCTCTCTCTCTCTCACTCTCCAGCACGGACAATTTTTAATCATGTGGAAGGATCTGCTAACAAGCAAAAACACGCCTACCCAATCACATCACTAGAGAACATCATGTGACCGTCTTATGTCAAAAAGGTCCTTACTAAATATTTGTTACCGCGAAGCATCAGGAAATCCGGAATTGTGGTGAATCGAAGATTTCCTGAAATTCGGATTGAATTCCACTTCTGCAGAATCGATTCGCTCATCTCTAGCCAAGGACCCTACCAGATCTACCATAATTTCCAAGGTGTGCGTCTTGTCCCAAATGAGGCGCACTCACCATTTGCTCCAGTTAGTAATGCTAGTCTTCATAAATCTTATATGTTTTCCAGATTTGTGGTGGATGTGTATTTGATTATGTGTGTATTTAAATTAAGTTTAAATTTATTTGACAAATTGTCCTTTGGACAAAGAAACTGAAATAAGATGGCTAGTTTGATGCAGAAAATATCCCAACAGCAGGAAGCCAAGAGGTTTTAAAGTTAATTTAATTTTTATTGACATTCAAATTGTTACTTGGGTGAAGAGACTAGCTATGCAACTTACTGCCTTACAAATTCTTAAGGGAGAATCACATGGCACAGGTGTTTCTTTTTATTTTCAAATTCTCACTTAAATAAAGAGATTGCTTTATCTGATTCAACTTTTCTACAGTCACCAGCCTTGCACATTCTTGCTCACAGATGACATGGTATGGCTGCTTTTCTTTTAGATTCAAATTGTCACTTGGACAAAGAGACTGCTTTCTCTGATTCTACTTCTAACACATCAATGCTTGATTCATTTTTACAAATAAAATGTTTTGCACACTTGTCAAGGAAATCTTTGTTCGCTTCAGTGTGCTGCTTCTTTGTGTGACACCTGCTTCTTTGAATATCCTTTATGACTGTACACTAGAGGATGGACAAGACAGTACACAAATGGTAAGGTGGACCACTAAAACAGTGGATACAAACTGAACCCCTCAGACCTCATTGACTTTAGACTGAAACTGGTGGAGGAAAAAGTCCTCCGTGCAGGACTTTGTCCTCCACCTATTTTCGACGGACTCGCGCCGAAGTCTCCAAGGAAATTTGCAACTTTTTGAGCTCACAAAAAATTTGTGACATTTTACATTTTTATATCACTCCCTTTCGAAAAGTGAATGGGAAAATGGGCTTGGTTATTCTGTCTAGTTGTCTATATTCCAGATTTATCAACTGCAACTCTTTTAACCCCTTCCCGACATCCGTGGTACTATTACAGAGGATGTTGGGTCTTTAAAGATGGCAGCCGAACTGGTGCTAATGCCCAAGATCAGAGTCCACTTTCATAGCAGGCATTGGATACTGATTCTCCCTGCCAAAGTTAAAAAAGCACCTTTGACATTGCAGGCCTGCTCCCACACAGCAAGATTGCGGGAACCGCCCTGTTCCTATGGCAGCCAGGAGCCTTCTGAAGGCTCACAGGCCTGCCTTAGGAATATTGCTATTGCGGCTGGTCTAAGACCAGCCGCAATAGCAATGTAGTGAAAGTCATATAGACTGCAATACAGTTGTATTACAGTCTATGGGACTTGCAATCACATGATTGTAGGTTCAAGCTCCCTAGGGGGCTAATAAAACAGTAAAAAGAAAATAAAGTTTTAAAAATATAAAAAAAACAATAAAAACCTAAAAATTCAAAATCACCCCCCCCCTCTTTCCCTAGATTTAAAATAAAGATAAATAAACAAACATAAACAAATTATACATACCCATGTCCAAAAACGCCCGGTCTACAAACATATAAAAATATTTTTCCAATATGGTGAACGCTATAGCGGGAAAAAAAAATCAAAAGAGCCAAACCGCCATATTTTCGGCATTTCGCCTCCCATAAAAATTTGAATAAAAAGCTATCAAACCATCAGACATTCCCCAAAATGGTATAACTAAGAGGTACATTTGGTTCCACAAAAAAGACACCGTATGCATCCCGTACACGAAAATATAAAAAAGTTACTTGTGTCAGAATATGACGACTCCAAGAAGTGGTTTTTTTTTTTGCAAACTTTTTAAGGGGTTAAAACATAAAAAAAATATAAATTTGGTATCCACCGAATCGTACTGACCTATACAGTGCCTTGCGAAAGAATTCAGCCCCCTTGAACTTTTCAACCTCAACCTTTTGCCACATTTTAGGCTTCAAACATAAAGATATAAAATTTAAATTTTTGGGTGAAGAATCAACAAGTGGGACACAATCGTGAAGTGGAACAAAATTTATTGGATATTTTAAACTTTTGTAAAAAATAAAAAACTGAAAAGTGGGGCGTGCCAAATTATTCGACCCCCTTAAGTTAATACTTTGTAGCGCCACCTTTTAATAATAATAATAATAGTCCTTTAATAGTCCCACAATGGGGAAATTCAGTGTGTTACAGCAGCCAAGATAAGCAGATACAAATACAAATACAACATGTACAGGAATGTTCCAAGGTAAGAGGCATTACTTTGATAGCAGACAGACAGATAGGACGTAGCAGAGGAGGGGGGGGGGATTTAACAGGCAGAGAGATATTTCAGTTCTCTGTGTGTAATGATCTCCGCTTAGGTCGGTGTTGGTTGTACAGCCTAACCGCGGTGGGGAGGAAAGACTTCTGATAGCGCTCCTTCTCACACCTAGGGTGGAGCAGTCGGTCACTGACAGTACTGCTCAGCGCGATCACAGTCTCATGCATGGGATGGGACTTCTTCTTCTGCATGGAGCTCACCACGGACAGTATCCTTTTGTCACCCACCACCTGCACTGGATCCAGTGGGCTCCCCAGGACAGAGCTGGCCCTTCTAATCAGCTTGTCAAGTCTATTCCTATCCCTGGTTGATATGCTGCTCCCCCAGCAGGCCACTCCAAAGAAGATGGCTGATGCCACTACCGAGTTGAAGAAAGTTCTAAGAAGTGCTCCCCGGATTTCAAAGGCTCTCAGCCTCCTAAGCAGGTAGAGCCTGCTGTGGCCCTTCCTGTACAGGACCTCCATATGATCTGTCCAGTCCAGCTTATTATTAAGGAGCAAACCCAGGTACTTATAGGTGTTCACAATCTCGATGCCCGTCCCCAGGATGTCCACTGGTTTAGGAGGGCTTCTGCCTTTACGGAAGTCCACCACCATCTCCTTCATCTTCCCCGCGTTAATCTTCAGGTGGTTCCGGTGGCACCAGTCCACAAAATCCTGGTTCAGTTCTCTGTACTCCCTGTCATCATCATCTGTGATGAGACCCACTATTGCAGAGTCATCAGAATACTTCTGTAGGTAGCAGCTGGATGAGTTGCACCTAAAATCTGCAGTGTACAGTGTGAAGAGGAAAGGGGCGAGAACCGTACCCTGAGGTGCCCCCGTATTACAGATCACGGTACCTGACACACAGTCTTGGGCTCTCACGTATTGAGGTCGATTTGTGAGGTAGTCTAGGATCCAGTTGGAGAGGTGGTGGTCCACTCCAGCAAGGCCCAGCTTGTCCCTCAATAACCTGGGCTGTATGGTGTTAAAAGCACTGGAGAAGTCAAAGAACATTATTCTCACTGTGTTCCCTAGTTTCTCCAGGTGAGACAGAGCCCTGTGCAGAAGATGGATGATGGCATCATCTACCCCAATGCCTGGCCGATAAGCAAACTGGAGGGGGTCCAAAGCGGGGCTCACTAGAGGGCGGAGATGTGTGAGAACCAATCTCTCCAAGATCTTCATCAGGTGGGATGTCAGTGCTACAGGTCTGTAGTCATTGAGGTCCATAGGGTGGGGTTTCTTTGGAACTGGTACCACACAAGAAGATTTCCATAATTCAGGGACTATTTCCTGCCTCAGGCTCATATTATACATATATGTAATTATACCACACAGCTGGTCCCCACAAGTCTTAATTAGCCTTACACTGATGTCATCTGGCCCTGCGGCTTTCCTCGCATTGATCTTTTTCATCTCCTTCCTCACCTGGGCCCGTGTGAACGTCAGACTGTGGCCAGATAAAGACGGATTCCTGGGTTTACTGGTCTGTTGGGAAGTGGCCGCATGGGGAGAAGTCATTGTGGTGGGGGGAGCTGAAGGACATGCTAGGGTGGGAGGAGCTGGTGTGTGATCAAATCTGTTGAAGAATAGGTTTAGTTCATTAAACCAATTAACATCTGCCTCAATCTGGCAGACAGACTGTTTATGACCCGAAATTGACTTAAGACCCTCCCAGACCCCCCCTTATGTCTTTTCTTTCCATTTTCTTTTCCATTTTTTCCTTATAACTGGCTTTTCCCTGCCTGATTTGATGCCTCAGCTCCTTTTGTACTTCCCTCAACCCCTCTTATCTCTTGTCCTAAATGCCATCTTTTTCTCCTTAAGTAGTGTTTTTATATCAGAGTTAATCCATGGTTTGTTATTGGAGAAGCACCTCACCACTTTTGTGGGTACTGTGTTGTCCACACAAAAATTAATGTAGTCCGTTATGCAGTGTGTGAGTCCTTCTATATCTTCTCCATAAGAATCCTGCAAAACTTGCGATTACAGCTGCAAGTCGCTTGGGGTATGTCTCTATCAGTTTTGCACATCAAGAGACTGAAATTATTGCCCATTTTTCCTTGGAAAACAGCTCGAGCTCAGTGAGGTTGGATGGAGAGCGTTTGTGAACAGCAGTTTTCAGCTCTTTCCACAGATTCTCAGTTGGATTCAGGTCTTTTGCAGACTCCAACAGGTTTTCTTCCAGAATGGTCCTGTAATTGGCTCCATCCATCTTCCCATCAATTTTAACCATCTTCCCTGTCCCTGTTGAAGAAAAGCAGGCCCAAACCATGATGCTGCCACCACCATGTTTGACAGTGGGGATGGTGTGTTCAGGGTGATGAGCTGTGTTGCTTTTACACCAAACATATCATTTTGCATTGTGGCCAAAAAGTTCGATTTTGGTTTCATCTGACCAGAGCACCTTCTTCCTCATGTTTTTTATGGATATCTTTGAGAAATGGATTTCTTCTTGCCACTCTTTCATAAAGGCCAGATTTGTGCAGTGTACGACTAATTATTCGGCCCCCTTAAGTTAATACTTTGTAGCGCCACCTTTTGCTACGATTACAGCTGCAAGTTACTTGGGGTATGTCTCTATCAGTTTTGCACATCGAGAGATTGAAATTCTTGCCCATTCTTCCTTGGAAAACAGCTCAAGCTTAGTGAGGTTGGATGGAGAGCGTTTGCGAACAGCAGTTTTCAGCTCTTTCCACAGATTCTCGATTGGATTCAGGTCTGGACTTTGACTTGGCCATTTTAATACCTGGATACGTTTATTTGTGAACCATTCCATTGTAGATTTTGCTTTATGTTTGGGATCATTGCCTTGTTGGAAGATAAATCTCCGTCCCAGTCTCAGGTCTTTTGCAGACTCCAACAGGTTTTCTTCCAGAATGGTCCTGTATTTTTCTCTATCCATCTTCCCATCAATTTTAACCATCTTCCCTGTCCCTGCTGAAGAAAAGCAGGACCAAACCATGATGCTGCCACCACCATGTTTGACAGTGGGGATGTTCAGGGTGATGAGCTGTGTTGCTTTTACGCCAAACATATCATTTTGCATTGTGGCCAAAACGTTCGATTTTGGTTTCATCTGACCAGAGCACCTTCTTCCACATGTTTGGTGTGTCTCCCAGGTGGCTTGTGGAAAACTTTAAACAAGACTTTTTATGGATATCTTTGAGAAATGGCTTTCTTTTTGCCATTCTTCCATAAAGGCCAGATTTGTGCAGTGTACGACTGATTGTTGTCCTATGGACAGACTCTCCCACCTCAGCTGTAGATCTCTGCAGTTCATCCAGAGTGATCATGGACCTCTTGGCTGCATCTCTGATCAGTCTTCTCCTTGTTTGAGATGAAAGTTTAGAGGGACGGCCGGGTCTTGGTAGATTTGCAGTGGTCTGATACTCCTTCCATTTCAATACGATCGCTTGCACAGTGCTCCTTGGGATGTTTAAAGTTTGGGAAATCTTTTTGTATCCAAATCCGGCTTTAAACTTCTCCACAACAGTATCACGGACCTGCCTGGTGTGTTCCTTGGTCTTCATGATGCTCTCTGCGCTTTAAACAGAACCCTGAGACTATCACAGAGCAGGTGCATTTATACGGAGACTTGATTACACACAGGTGGATTATATTTATCATCATCAGTCATTTAGGACAACATTGGATCAGTCAGAGATCCTCACTGAACTTCTGGAGTGAGTTTGCTGCACTGAAAGTAAAGGGGCCGAATAATATTACACGCCCCACTTTTCAGTTTTTTATTGTTTACAAAAGTTTAAAATAACCAATAAATTTCGTTCCACTTCGCAATTGCGTCCCACTTGTTGTTGATTCTTCACCAAAAAATTTAAATTTTATATCCTTATGTTTGAAGCCTGAAATGTGGCAAAAGGTTGAAAAGTTCAAGGGGGCCGAATACTTTCGCAAGGCACTGTAAAATACAGGTGACAAGTCATTTTGGCTGCACAATGAACGCCGTAAAAACAAAGCCTGTATGAAAGTCGCACAAATGCATATTTTCTCAAATTCCCCCTATTCTGATTTTTTTCCAGAAAAAAAAGGCACTCCGGTAGGGGTCAGTGAAAATAGAGATGATGGAAAAGAAATTCTTCTATTGGGCTTCAGATTAACTTTGAAGGAGGAAGAGGAGCAAGAGGATTGTGCTGTAGTGCTGTACACTGGCTCAAAGTCACAATGTTAGATGACTTAATAATTTGATAATAAGTCAGAGTAAGCCATCCTTTCATCAATGTCATCATCTTTCTCCACAATAATATAACTACTGGAAACAACGGGCAACTTTGACCTGCTAATACTACAGGAAGGCTGGTACCAACAGTACTGCTGCAGCTGCTACAATATTTGTATTACCCACACTCTTACTGGCAGATGACATGACACAGGTGTTTCCTCACTGGAGCAAATCTCATAGATTAGTATCACTGGAGCAAATATTAGAGATTCAGGAAGTGACTGACAACAGAAAGCAGTAGAAAAAGCTCTTTTATGCCAGGGCCCAACATGGCGGAAACACCATGGTTTGGCTGCGGCAGAAACGCAGCGGAGAAAAACGTGATGTTTTACAGTCCCCGCAAAGTGGATGGGATTCTAGCGAATTCCATCCACACATTGCGGTAAATTACGCGCAGCGGACACGCTGTGATTTCCAAAACCATTGCGGTTTGGTAAATCGCAGAATGTCAATTATATCCTATGGAAACGTCGGTGGTTTCTCTATAGGTATAATTGAAGCAGAAAGTCCACAAAGGAAACCTCTGCAGACTTTCTGAGAAAAGCAGTGCCAGAAAAACCGCGATGCTGTGACCCACCTTGTGGTGCCTTAGCCTGAGGTTGAGGCCCCATGTTGTGGAAATGCAGCTTTGTTTGGTGCAGATTTTGATAGATTTTCTGGAGCCAAAGCCAGGAGTGGATTGAGCAAAATATAGAAGTATAGAAGTGCTTCCTATATATTTCCCATTCCTTTTGTAGCCACTCTTGGCTTTGGCTCAAAAAATATCAGCAAAATCTGCAAAAAAAAAAGCTGCATTTCCGCAATGTGGGGCCTCAGCCTAAATCTCACACAGCACTGAGAGATAGATCCCAGGCACCCAAACGTCACCAGCACCAGCCACGAAGCCAGATGGGCTTGTAATAAAAGAGATATATGTTCGACAAACTGAAGTCTAAACAGAACCCATGATAAACTCACAAGACAGATCAAAACCAGGGTGATGAATCAGAAGAATGAACATGTCCAAGCTAAAAGTCCGTCCTAGAGGTAACATCAGAGCCAAAATCCGAAGACAAGCGGATTTCCAGTAACAAGCCAAAGGTCAATTATAGAGCAGTCCAGTACAAACGATCAGGGTATGGAAGACTCACTAAAGTAACCAAATAGCAGTCACCTGGTTGAGTACAAAGAAGGTTTAAATATCCCTCCTCAGCTGCTAATTGGATCAGCATAGGAGAGGCACAGTAACCTTAAAGCAAAAGCATCTAAACTGATACTCCTGACATCCTGTGCTAGTTGTATATAAAGTATATTTGTAAGGTGGAGTAAAAAATGTTGACTTGTCACCGGAAATGCAGTGATACAGTAATGGCAATTATGGGTGGCGCACTGTATGAACCAAAGGATAAACTGAAGTGCAATTAACGGCGATGAAAAAATGCTGACTTGGGTAGCACAAATGATAAGATAATGGCAATGATGAGTGCCACTGGTACACTGTATGCAAGAAAATGAATGCCGCCATTTATCAGTTGTCACTTCACTTTGGCACCGGGTGGTTGAACATACAGTTGAAACCAGAAGTTTACATACACTATATAAAAAATCACATATGCATATTTTTCTCACTATCTAACATGAAGTCAGAATAAACCTTTCCCGTTTTTGGTCAATTAATATTACCAAAATTATTTATATTTGCCAAATGCTAGAATAATGAGAGAGCAATTTCTTAAAGGCATTTTTATTACTTTCTGCAAAGTCAAAAATTTACATACATTTCATCAGTATTTGGTACCATTGCCCTTAAACTGGGGTGAACCTAGCCTCTTTGCTGCCTGAGGCGGACTATAGAAAGGTGCCCTCCCAAAAAAAATGTATATATAAAAAAAAATTGAGTTTACATGCTACTAGTTTTACACACTGCTATCATTGCACAAAGTTATAAAATAGTTTTTTAAGAATTCTTCTTCCTGTATTACTTCAGTATCAAAGATCAATAACACGGCATTAACAATGAGAATAACTTAACGCATATTCTGCTTGGTGGATGGAAGAGCCCACGTGGTCGCCATTCTCTATAATAGGAGTGCCGCAGATAGCTGAGTACTGGACTTTGGGTATCTTTGGCACTTCCATCAAAGTGAATGAGAGTGTGGGTTCGTCCATCCACCAAGTGACACACCTATATTCAGCCTGGCTGTGGTCGGGCTGAATTCCCACCCAACTGGGGGAAAAAAAAAAACAATTTTCAGGCCCAGTGGGGGTCTCAGCAGACAGACGCCATCAATCAGGTATTTATCCTCTATCATTTAGGTGAATACAGGGCAGTAACATTCTGTGACTTACAGGTGACATCTCTGACTAATCGTTCACATTTCCTTTCTCTTCCCTTTGGACTGCCATGACCACTTCTTCCAGCTGTGACTTGTCTCTTTAAAGTTTGCAGCACATACATCTTTGGCTCCTCACTTTTCCTGGCACCTGACCCACATTGTCCTCACCTACCCAAAGCCACATCCTGATGCTACCCAAATTATAAAATATATGATATAACTCACCATAATGAATAATACTCCCAAGTACAATATTAATAATGTCTGTGTGTACCCTGTTTAAATCGTTCCCCTTATTAATATTGCCCCAGGTGTTTCCTAATTAAAAGGCTTTCCAGGTCATAAATAAAAAAAATCAGTGGGGCTCAAAAACCCGGGACCCCTACTGATCAGCTGTTTGAATGAACATGAAGTGGTATCTGTCTAAGCGCCATGACCGCTTCTCTTTTTACACAGTGTCATTCATCTCATAGTGGCTATGTCATGTAACTACAGCCTCGTACTATACATGTCTATGTGACAAGACTGTAATTACATCACACGGTCACTATAAACCGACAGCGTGTGATATAAACAGGCAACATGGCCCCTTCATACAGCTGATCGAGTGGAGGGGATTCACTGATCTCTTATTGATAACCTGTCCTAAGGATAGATCATCAATACAAATGAGCTAGAAAGCCCCTTTAATAAAGCCCAATTGCCATCTTAAAGGGGATGTCCAGGATAACCACTTTTTTAATATGAGGCTGGGGAAGGTTCTCCAGTGTCTTCCAGCGCGTTCCAGTTCTACTGCTCAGGTGTTTTCTTCCAGCAGAAGTACCCCCAGCACTGTGAAGTCCCATGTCAGCGACCTCAGCGGTCATGTGCGATGGGGACTTTCGTCAGAAGAAAACACCGGAGCAGCAGAACCAGACCGCAGTGGGAGACATTGGAGCACAAGGGACAGGGGAGTAGGTTTTAATCACTTTCCCCGGTCTCATATTAAAAAAGTGGTTATCCTAGACAAGCCCTTTAATTAATTACCCCCTTATATTATGCCCCTGATTCCCCCTGACATAAATACTGCTCCCCTAATGACCCTTTATATAAATGATGCCCCCTTCTATTCATAATGTCCTCTAATACCCCCTTATATAAATGACCACCCCCTCATGTTCAAAATGTCCCATAGCGGCCCCTGCACACGGTATTATGCCACACAGCGGCCCCTGCACATGGTATTATGCTCCACAGTGGCCCCTGCACACGGTATTATCCCCCACAGTTGCCCCTGCACACGGTATTATACCCCATAGTGGTCCACCCTTGAACTATTATCTTTTCAGACCCCAGAGTATAATGATCGGAGATCTAGGAAGATGACAAACTTAAGATCTGGGCTCCAGCTCACTCCCCTCTGCTTTTGGCCCTCTTCAATGCCGGCATAGATGACACATAATGACGCCGGCCTGGCACACGTGATGATTGGGACGTCACCAAAGAGGCCCGAAGACTGCTGGGAGTCACACCAGATCGCAGGAGAGGTGAATAACACTGTTTTTTATGTTTGTCACCTCCCTGGGGACTCTGATCATTATACTCTGGGGTCAGACCCCAGAGTATAATAATAGCGGTATTTGTTGGGGTTCATGGGCCCACGGCCTCACTTACCTATCCTCGCTCCTGCTCACAGCTGCATCCGTTTCCCTTATTGCGTCCAGTAGCAGAAGGGGAAGTGGAGGCGGCCATGAGCAGGAGTGGGTATAGCTAAGTAAATAGGGCCCAGCAGGTTACTCCAGCAGGTACCTACCTACCTGTGATCCCTTGATGGAACCATTCTTCTTGATCTGCGCATAGGACATCTACGTCATGACGTAATGCCATTGCTGCCTGCGCCGAGATGCAGACGTCTCCTAAGCCAGCCCAGGACAGGTCCTGCTCAGCTTCTTTTTTTTTTTTTTTTTTTTTTAAAGCGGCCTGTCTTGGGCTGGTTTAGGTAAAATAAATAGTAAAAATGCCACCCCTCCAAGCAGTCACGGATAGTGCCGCCTAAGGCGGACGCCTCACTTTGCCTCATTAGAGGTGCACCCCTGGACCTAGGTCTCCTGTGGGAGCTGTTATTGCCTTAGTCTAGAGTTGTATCTTGTCTAGTCTAGAGTATGGCAGTTGACAGAGAGGAGTGCATGCCAGCACTGACAACTGAGGCCTAACGGTTTCCAGACAGCCTTTAGGAGGAGAATATAGCCCAAGGCTCATCTAGACACAGCCCTGAATAAGGGAGTTTGGCTGTCAGGAGTCTGGACTCTATGTAAGGAAGAGCAGTGGAGTTCCGTGACAGGAGGAGTTGACTCGGCACCTTATCTAAAGGTAACCAGATCCCTGTCAGGACTACCCTGCACTACAGTCCCCAGTATCTACAGAGGAGTTATAGTTGTAGTGGAGTTATCCTTAGAGCCTTGAACATTCCTAGGCAACCTCCTAAGACCAAGGCTGAGGAGTTGGACACTGGAAAACTACTACCCCCATTTTGGAAGCTGCTTGTTGTTACATCTTCAGTTGCTGAGTAAAGCATTATCCTGTTTCACTGCACATCTGGCTGCCTGAGTCGTTCCTGCTTTTTCATCAGGGCCCTTCCGACTTCCATCACACCGGATCAGAGTAGAGAGGTGCCCTCTCCAACTGGAAGAGCCCCGGGGAAACTATTACCACCACTATCAGGTAGTGCTGCAGGACTTCCCCCCCACAGCAGTGACTGGCCCAGGAGCAGAGTTAGGGTGCGTGATTGAGTGTGCTTGGCGTAGCTGGTGGCACATCATCCACCACTACTACTCCCATCCTCCAGTTCCCTCCATCTGGGTTGCGGCACTTCGGCGACAGAGCCTCAGTGGGTCCCTTTTGGATCAACTCATGCACACCACAGATTCCGCTGTGTGAAAAGGGCCTGATACTGTTAACAGTGCAACTCTTTCACCTGTATTAATGGAATTGCTCAATATACAGTGCCTTGCGAAAGTATTCGGCCCCCTTGAACTTTTCAACCTTTTGCCACATTTCAGGCTTCAAACATAAGGATATAAAATTTTAATTTTTTGGTGAAGAATCAACAACAAGTGGGACACAATCGTGAAGTGGAACGAAATTTATTGGATATTTTAAACTTTTGTAAAAAATAAAAAACTGAAAAGTGAGGTGTGCCAAATTATTCGGCCCCCTTAAGTTAATACTTTGTAGCGCCACCTTTTGCTGCGATTACAGCTGCAAGTCGCTTGGGGTATGTCTCTATCAGTTTTGCACATCGAGAGACTGAAATTCTTGCCCATTCTTCCTTGGAAAACAGCTCGAGCTCAGTGAGGTTGGATGGAGAGCGTTTGTGAACAGCAGTTTTCAGCTCTTTCCACAGATTCTCGATTGGATTCAGGTCTGGACTTTGACTTGGCCATTCTAACACCTGGATACGTTTATTTGTGAACCATTCCATTGTAGATTTTGCTTTATGCTTGGGATCATTGTCTTGTTGGAAGATAAATCTCCCTCCCAGTCTCAGGTCTTTTGCAGACTCCAACAGGTTTTCTTCCAGAATGGTCCTGTATTTGGCTCCATCCATATTCCCATCAATTTTAACCATCTTCCCTGTCCCTGCTGAAGAAAAGCAGGCCCAAACCATGATGCTGCCACCACCATGTTTGACAGTGGGGATGGTGTGTTCAGGGTGATGAGCTGTGTTGCTTTTACGCCAAACATATCGTTTTGCATTGTGGCCAAAATGTTCGATTTTGGTTTCATCTGACCAGAGCACCTTCTTCCACATGTTTGGTGTGTCTCCCAGGTGGCTTTTGGCAAACTTTAAACAAGACTTTTTATGGATATCTTTGAGAAATGGCTTTCTTCTTGCCACTCTTCCATAAAGGCCAGATTTGTGCAGTGTACGACTGATTGTTGTCCTATGGACAGACTCTCCCACCTCAGCTGTAGATCTCTGCAGTTCATCCAGAGTGATCATGGGCCTCTTGGCTGCATCTCTGATCAGTCTTCTCCTTGTTTGAGATGAAAGTTTAGAGGGACGGCCGGGTCTTGGTAGATTTGCAGTGGTCTGATACTCCTTCCATTTCAATATGATCGCTTGCACAGTGCTCCTTGGGATGTTTAAAGTTTGGAAAAACTTTTTGTATCCAAATCCAGCTTTAAACTTCTCCACAACAGTATCACGGACCTGCCTGGTGTGTTCCTTGGTCTTCATGATGCTCTCTGCGCTTTAAACAGAACCCTGAGACTATCACAGAGCAGGTGCATTTATACGGAGACTTGATTACACACAGGTGGATTATATTTATCATCATCAGTCATTTAGGACAACATTGGATCAGTCAGAGATCCTCACTGAACTTCTGGAGTGAGTTTGCTGCACTGAAAGTAAAGGGGCCGAATAATATTGCAACCCCCACTTTTCAGTTTTTTATTGTTTACAAAAGTTTAAAATAACCAATAAATTGTGTTCCACTTCACAATTGTGTCCCACTTGTTGATTCTTCACCCAAAAATTAAAATTTAATATCTTTATGTTTGAAGCCTGAAATGTGGCAAAAGGTTGAAAAGTTCAAGGGGGCCGAATACTTTCGCAAGGCACTGTATATAGTGCCTCCAAAGTATTTAGAAACAGCTCCCTGTATATATACAAGTGCATCTCAATAAATTAGAATATCTTTGAAACGGTCATTCATTTCAGTAATTCAGTAATACAATTCATAATCAGCGTCTTCCATGATTGTGTGTCCTACTGAACCAGATTGAGGGACCATTTAAAGGCTTAGGAAACCTTGGCAGGTGACACACTGAATTTACAATACTGAACTTTTTTACAATATTCAGATATTCTTTGATTTTGGTTTTCATTACCTGTAATCCATAATCAACATTTACAGAAATAAGAATCTAGAAAATATAAGAGGTCACTTTTTTAATTTAATTACTGAAAGAAATAAACATTTCAAAGATATTCTAATTTATTGAGATACACCTGTATCTACACATATACATGTTTTGTTTTCTAGGTATGTGTATGAGTGGGCCCCCCTCAGGAGCTAGGGGCCCTACCACTTGCCCGGATTTGCCGGGTGCTGACGCCGGCTCTGCCTCCCACACCTATAGTCCCTCATAACTGGTTAAAGGCTCTGTCATGTGCAGCAGATTGTAGTCCTGTTGTGTTACCCAACCAGTTTGGCTTGGGGCCACCTCTAAGGGCGTTATCCCAGCAGACTCACTTGTCTTCACCCTGTAACCCCCATATGGGGATCATTGGATATCTGGTCTTCATTGCAGGGAGTCTGCCAGGCCGCTAACTCCTGCGGTGATCCTGGTTTTGAAGCAGCTGATTAGGCAGACAGAACTGTGAGGCTGAATACCACAGAAACAGGATAAAACACACAATGTGAACAGAGACTAAAGCCAGAACAGATAGGTGAACAGACTAAAATCAGACAGGACAAACACAGGTAGCCGAAGGTACATGACCACAGGTTGTTGAAGGTACATGGCCAAAAGTAGCGGAATAATATTGCAGAAAGCCCAGAGGCTACAGGTCACAGAATATTTCAAAAAGCCTGGAGGCTATAGCTATATAAAAACAGAAACAGATTAGGACCAAAAACAGACTAGGCAAACAGACAAAGGCAAAACAGAAGCATATATGCAAACAAAACAGGACAAGGAACCGAACAACATATAATAAAAATTGCTCATCCAAAGTGAGACTAAATGAGCAGACTTAAAGCGTACCTCCATTTATAAATAACTTTTCATAAATAAATAGTGCAAGTCAATATAAGAAACATTGCAATATACCTTATGAAAGAGATCTGTTTCCTTACAACAAAATATAGTAGAGGTCAGTTTACCCCGGATTCTTATGTTCTTTCCATGCACGGAAAAAAAAGTTGGAGTGCTCCCTCAAAGGTAAATTCCAATCCAAAAACAATAATTTCCAGCATGGAGCGGTTTCCATTTAAAACTTTGCCTTTATTCACACCATTAAAATGACAACTACGCGTTTTGGCGGACAGCCTTAGTCATAGCATACCATGTTTTAATTCCTTGCTGATGTCATTTTAATGGTGTTAGCGGGGGGAAAAAATCAAAAGAGCCTCTGATAAAAATTTGAATACAAAGCAATAAAAGTAATACACATTTCCCAAAATGGTATAAATGAAAAGTATATCTGGCTCTGCAAAAAATAAGCCTTATACATGCAACGGAAATATAAATACTTTAAGGGGGGCAGAATATGTGACAACTATATAGAGTTAGTATTGTTGTAATTGTATCAACCCATAGAATACAGGAGATTTGTCATTTTGGCTGCACAGTGAACAATATTAAAACAAGAATGTAAGAATGTCGCACAAGTAGTTTTTCTCCAATTCCACACTATTCTAAATTTTTTTCTAGCTTTTCAGTGTGAAATATTAATTGGTACCATTATAAAGTACAATTTGTCCCATAAACATTAAGCCCCAAGTGATGGGGTTTGGAAAACAGGGAGTCAAAAACGAAAATTGAAAAATGTCTCCAGCAGGAAGGGGTTATAAGATATACAGGGCTGGATATCGATAGGTCAGCGACGCTTTGGTTAAAAACCCATTCATTTGAATGGGTTTTTAAAGCAATGCACGGGTGTGCGCTTACACCCTCTGAGCTGCAAATCCTTTTTTTTGGTCGGAAACAAAGTCGGACGTGCAGGACTTCGTGTCCGACCAAAAAAAACGGCTTCGCAGCGCAGAGGGTGTAAGCACACACCCGCGCATTGGTTTAAAAACCCATTCAAATGAATGGGTTTTTAACCAATGCGTCGCTAACCTGTCAGTATCCGATGCCTATCCTGTTTCCCGAGATTTTCACTCGGATTGGCAGCGGACGGACTCAAGCGCAGGTGTGAACCCACCCTTTGTCTTAAAAAAGGCACCACCTTTAACCAACATATCCCATTGACTTGCAATTGGATCCATTGAGTTTTAGCATTTCATGCTTTCACACTGAACATTTGTTGTAATGATTCTTCATTACAACTACAGATATACACACTCACTGTGTAACTGTGTAACAAAGCTGAGGTACTACTTGGCCCAGGGCAGAAGAAATGCAATGTGGACTGACTTATAAACTTTAGTAAATTACAGAAGTTAACACTTTCACTGCTTATCTACTGTATTACTTATCTGCCAGCCATTCACATACTTGCTGTTATAGAAGCACTATACAGTATATATCACTTGGAGAAGACAGCAGCTACAGAGAGGTCAGAGACCAGAGAGGGGAAACTTTAGGACATGGGGTTATGGATGGATAACAGCAAGTTTAACAAGGGAAGAGACTGACTGTGAGGCTTTCTCATCTGACTGAGAGCATTTGGTAAGATGAACTTTTTTAGATTTGTTCTCATGGTGTGGTGCTGCAGGGTACCTATTTTAGTTGTGGTGATACTGTATGCCTGTAGTGATGTGCCAATGGGGTGGTGTGACCCAGAGTCCTGGGGGCTTAGCTGCTTGGTTATTCCCACTGTGGGCACTGAGCTGTGGTGGTGGTAGTCACCATTCAGCACTACACCCGATAGAATAGGGACTCACTATATAGAAGTTTATACTGAAGTGGCTAGTGGATTATACACCTTGAGTAATATGTATACTAAGAACCTTGTGTTCATTTTTTTATATTTTGCTGAGAAGCATAGATCAATGTATAATACTGGGATGTGTGGTCCAAGTCCAAGAGGTTCTTTTTTCTGTCTCCTAAATCACCCAGAATAAAACCATACAATTTCTTAAGAAATATTTAAAGCATAAATAAATTTTTGATATTTTAGCAGCATTTTTGTCATTATTAGATATTGAAATATACTATTACTGATATAAATTTTGGCTTCTTTCTGCCTATATATGAAAAAACCTCCTTTTATTTATGCTTTCCCTTGTTTCTCTATTGGGAGCTGTGCTACCAGTGCTTATTCTGGCTTTTCTGCTGCCTGAAGCTGAAATTTAAATAGTGCCCCCCCCCCCCACCAAGTTAGAAAATTACGCGGCACTAAAGTTTTCAATTTTTTGGTGGGTGCTTCAATAGGGTCCCAACCCCAATACGTAGAGAGTATAAAGAATTCAAAAACATTTACGGCTCTGTAAGAATCTTCTTTTAAATAAATCACCTCTTCAATTCATCTTAAGGAGTGCTTGAATTCTTTATACTCTGTATAATATCTCATAGTGACCCCTCCGTATAGTATAATGTTCCATAGTGGCCCCTCCACACAATAAAATGTCCATAGTAACCATTCACAAGCTATTATTATACTTGGGGCCTCTTCAGATCACAGAGTATAATGAGTAGAGGCCCAGGAGAGGTGGGCAAACATAATAAACAATATTACTCACCTACCCTGGACTCCGTGTTCTCTTCGGGACTTGTGTCTGGCGTCAGGGGTCATGACACATGATGGCCCAACGTATCCCTGTGATTGGGCCTCAGCCATCCTTGACATCAGGCAGAAGTGGCAAAGGGAACAGGGATCAATGCCAGAGTCCAGGGGAGGTGAGTAACATTGTTTGTTGTGTTTGATCATGTCCCCTGGGCCCCCACTTATTATACTCTGGGGTCTGAAGAGATCACAGAGTATAATAATGGCAGTTTCATTTTGGATATGTTCAGTCTGAAAGAAACCATTGGGCAAGTTCACTCAACAAATACTGCCAGTGCCGCCCCCTAAGGGACTTGTCAATCTTCTGCCTGATACTCATGGCAGATGGGGCCATGCCTATTTCTTACTGTGTATGGTGCAGGGACTTGTGTATGTAATGCTTGGAAAATGATGGTGGGGGAGGGTAATGTCAAATAGTTAGTCAATCCCGATTGTGTCTTCAACCAGTGATATGTCTGGAAATAATAGAGATAGAAATGCAACTTAAGCGCCATATGAAGCATGAGAATTTCCTCTGCCTACATACATTTCTATGTTTTATAATGCCCAAGATAAAACTATTTGAAATGCCCAACTTCAAAACGCTTCCCCCCCCTCCCCCAACACACACACATACGCTCATTTTCTTTTATTACACACACAAGCCCACTGTGAGAAGAGGGATCAGGTCTCAATAGAGAAGCAATGAAAAGAATTAAGAAATGCAGAATTTCACAGAAAGGAGAAAATATTGGTTATTTCTAAACAAATGCTACCAGAAAATCAAAAGTTTGAAAGTTTAGTTAAGCTTTCAGAGGTAAAGGAATACTTAACCAACAGTAGAAGTGATTGATAAAAGTTATATGGGTTATCTGTGGACTCAAAAATGTTCTGACACTGTGTCACATGTCTGGCACCTGGCTCCCACCCCCTCTGTCCCATCACTCATTGAAAACACAAATCCATAACTCAACAGGAAAGGGACTGGTTTTGCTATTACAATGAACTAGTCTGCTACCCTCCATTGCACTCATCATTCACAGCGACAGGATCAGGGAAGAGGGAGCCAGCTAAGTGACCAAGTGTCAGGACCTGAACTGGACCCTGGAAACTATCAGTCTCCGGATAATTCCTTTAACAAAGTAAACTTGTACACACTGTTTGGCAGTCTGTAGGATTTTCTCAATGTTCCTAAAATAAGCAGCTCAGGGAAGGGAATCTCTTTCCTTGGGGAGAGCACCAGTGAAGGTATGTAGAGTTTGGCTTGGCTAAAATCCCTTTTGCTGTCTCAAGACTCAGTGAGTCAAAAGCAAATTGAGGATCTGTTACATCCAACAGAGGGCGCATGAGCTTCCCAGCTCCTTTTCCCATAATGCCTTGTGATACCTAAAATAAGCAAGAATACAGATACGAATTTCCATTTGATGTCTTCTATTTTTAGAAAAGGATAGTTTTAATGGGAAAGACTTAATCTTTTCCTCTTCTATTGCATACAGGGCAGTGGGGTAGGTTTCTTCAGCAGCCAGTTACCTTATAGGCAGACACACAATTGTGTATTTATGAGAAAAAAAATGTCTCATCTCCTGGAATATATATATACTTTGTTATATATTACTTAGATTTAGTCACAATTTGAGACAAAATTGGACAGATAAGAAAAAGATGAAATCAAGGGAGGAATTGCTATTTTTTATCATGTGTATTTTCAAGGTTTAGTATACTATATTTAGTATTGCCCTATATAGGAATCTTCTTTACAAATGATGTTAAACTGTACTTATGCTATAGGAGTCTATTACTAAAATACTCCCAAACCACAGCTACTGGCTTTTCAGAAAAATACTTATAAGTTATGTAAGAGAACCGGCATCAGGTTAAATAGAGGGAATAGCTGAAGCAATTACCTTTATCTTGGTATAGGAATCATATGTTTTGCACTTGTATTGATTCTAAGACATGATTTTCTGTGTTCCTTTAAGCAGCAGTATTGGGATCATTATTGACTATTATAGTATGTGTACTGCACAATGTTCTCTGTGGTATTAACAACTTACTATGCCATAGCTATTTTCAGCACAAAGGGGAGCCTACTTTAAAAACATACATGCTACCTTTTTATACACTGTACATAATATCTGAAAAACATGAGCTTGAAAGAAATGGAGAAGAATTGACAGAATAATTTCAAAGCTTGTACCTGGCATTCGGAATTTTTCACCTAAATCAGCAGCTTTTGATAAAACTTTTGAGCCTTAATTGAGGAGTTTATGCGCTCCCTCATTTGAAATGTTGACAATAAGAAAGCGCTAGTGATTGTTCTAAATGGCTCTCTCCAGGCATCTGAAAGACAATTCTATTACGAGCTGTGTCAAGCTGCAGGAAATATGACATCTTACAAAAGCAGGCTGTAATAATATTTGGCAGTGCCTTGTACATTCTTTTCATTGGTTTATCTTTAAATCAATCAAGCTGCATTCACAACCATGCACAAAGCATTATTACTGAACTAGCATCACCTTCTGAACTGAGGGCATATAATGATACTCATGAGAATCTTTCATGTCATATAAATACCATATATTTACATTTTTATAAATTGTATAATTGATGTATGTCAATTACCACACTTATCTTTGAAGCTACTCCTCTACCTACATATCTCAGACACCAATTATATAAATTGACATGACTTTTACAGAAAAAAATAAACAATAATTGGTACAATATATTCCAAAGGCTTTACTGCAATATTATGTTAACAATTAAAAAATTACTGAGATTTTGAAGATGAGAGTATGCCATTCTGAAATAATAAATTTCAATTAGAGATTAATATGGAAGTGGCAAGAAAATATACAAATAAGCTTTTATTAATGGCTAAAGGAACACTGTTTCTTTAAAATCACCTTTTAAAAGGCAGTTCCCTTTTGATCAACGTCTAGCTTTCAGGAAGCCTACTAACATGATTTAGGATTAAGTCCACATCATATTATCTCTTCCAAAAAAAAAAAAGAGACCCATACATAGACAGCTGTTTCAGGGTTACTGCCTCTCATCAGTATTGGTCATCTATGTGAAAGGTCCTGGATGTGCATCAGGAAGGCTACTCAGCATACAAGGGAAGCACCGCAGATAGATAAGTTGTGGTCACCTGAATCAAACTGTGTATGTCCTTGTAATCGGTGCCTCCATTGCCAAGATATAGCCTTTGTTGTCAATATTAAGTCTTTGGAGCAATTAGGGTGTTGTCATTGCTCCAAAGAGATGAGAACTGCAACTTTGCATATTGGCAAGAAGAGAATATTTTGGCAATGGATTCACTGCTTCAAAAGGGGGAAAAAACATTTGATTTAAGTGACCCTAACCTATCTGTCTGAGGGGCTCAGTTTATATTAGAGATGGGCGAACCTCACAAGATTTGTTTTTGTAAAGGGAAGTGCTTACCACAAACATTAATAAATATATATATATATATATATATATATATATATATATTTATCTAGTTGTATCAATCATTCCATTCAGAACTTCTGAGAGAGCTATATACTTCAGATATCTCATAAGTGTCTGCAGGCTACAAAACCTGCTTTCAAAGAGCTGTAATCTAACAGACATCAAACATTGGCCAGGAAGGCTTTTGTTTAAAAGGGTGGAGATGGAATGTGCTAATGAGACCTTCATGGTGATGATAATCAGCTTCCCTTGTTCAAAGAGAGTTACCCAGAGATAAGCCACTGAACAAGGGACATTAGAAGTCAGATGGGGGAGATAGGTCATTACCCATGGGCCAAGGATCGATTTTAAGTGTTAGAGCACCATCCCAAGACTCATAAGAAGTATTGCATCTATTATAATACCAAGAGCCTGATTGGAGTGACAACATCTAGGTGGGCGGAGTTGTGGGCCATAAATATGATGGGCCAAAAGCCCCCTCTCTCTCTCTTCACCAGCCCCCTTGGGATATGGACTGACCAGCCTCACCTAGACAAGCTCCATATACCACCAGAGCATAATAAGGCTTAAGTATCCATCCATCCACCCATCATCCATCTATTATCTATCTATCTATCTATCTATCTATCTATCTATCTATCTATCTATCTATCAGTCACTCTCTATTAATCTGTATTACTACTGCTGTGTTCCTTACAGAAAGGGTCAGTTAGTAACTTGTCTAGGGGTTGTGTGTGTGTGTGTATGTAGAGATATCTGCAGGTTTTATATTCACCTGGGTAATTGGGTTCTGTACTTATTGTATTGCACTGTGTTAATACTGTTTTGTATTATTCTATAACCTAGTTCCATCATATTACAAGTGCATTAATAATAAATGTATTTTATTATTAATATTGTGGGGTAAATTATCGTACATGCAAACCAGTCAAGGAAACAGATAAGTAGATATACCTAAGGAGAAAGGAGGGAAACTGGGATTGGTGTATTAGTAATACCCAGCTCTTTAACAGTTTTGTTTCAGGTTCAGGCGGCTCAGGTCCCAGATTTGTTTTGGGTCAAACGTTTTGTACGAACCACACCTTAGATTGGCTTAAAACGTAGTGTATAACACTGTCAGGGCCCTAGGAGCCTATCTAGTTCTCTACAGCAAACACAGCCAAAGATCCGTCAAAGTGAAAGTGACATATATTGCTCCAAAAATTACCCTTCTATTAGGGAAAGTTGCTTGCCATGTGTGTTGTTTTAGATACACATGGCAGTTCTATTGCAAAAAGCAATGGTTTTGTAGAAAAATTTGCCTGTTTTGATGACTTTTTTGCTACAGGCTTGTTGTCATTTGGTAGACAAATTTGGGACTATGAGCCACTTGAAAAGTGATGAAGAATTGGCTTTTCAAAAAAAAAAAAAAAAAAGCGACCAAAAATTATCTATTTTTTATGCCAACACTGCGGCACAAACAGTGTGGTATAGTGGAATGTGATGAACCAGGCTGCATGCCATGTGCGGCTGAGGGGTGGTAGCTGTGGCAACATGTGTGCCAGTGAGCAGGGCATAACATGATGGACCAGGCCACAGGACATGTCTGGTTGAGGGGTGGCAGTGGTGACTGACAGATGTGTCAACATGTTTTGCAATGCGGCAGGGCATAAAATGATAGACCGGGCCACAGGACATTTCTAGATTAATATTGGCAGTGGTGGTAGCTGTTTAGGAGTAGCAGCCAGCATCAGTAGCAGTACAGTGCAGTAAATAGAACATGATGATAAACGGAGACACCACTACATGTAGGCATTAGCCGGAGATATTTGAAAATCCTCACAGATCCAAGCCTGATTAATTTTGACAAAAGTAATTTTTTTTACCAGCAGTGGACAGTTTTGTCCTTCTAGGTGTTACAAAGCCACTGGCAGCACTGAACACCTTTTTGGCTTGAGTCCGAACAAGATAGCACTCCCATTGCAAACTGGGACAGCTCCTTCCATTGTTCTAACCTATTGGTCCAGAATCGCATGGGTCACAGTTATCTACTGAAATATAGGTCCACAATTGGTATGACTGTACCTGCTGGTGCAGCTGGTGGTCAGTTGCCTGTTGTGGCTCCGATTGATGATCTGAAAAAATTTCTGATTCATCATGTTCCAGATACTGTACTGGGCCTGGGTACTGATGCTGCTGCTTTTACTCCTGACACTTGGAGCTGTGGCACTGGTGGAGGAGATGGAGCGCTGGCTGTGTGAGGTGGACTGTGAGTGGGCAGAGACCACGTGAGTACATGTGGCGACTGGCAGTTGCAGTGGTCTCCCTAAACGCTACAGTAAGCTGGGTATACAGCCTATCCTGATAATATTCCAATTTTTCTTCCCTTTAGGAAGCAGGGAATAATTACCCCATTTTGGTTTTATAGCGAGGGACTAAGAGCACTACCATCCCGTACTCGTCCCTCTTCTTGATGGATAGAGTGCTATTTGGCTTTTGGAAGGCAGATTTTGCTGAAATAGTTTTCAGGTGCCATGTTGCATTTGCAGAACCCCTAAAGTACCAGTACAATGGAAACCCCTCAAAAGTGACCCCATTTTAGAAACTACACCAGTCAAGGAATTTCTCAAGTGGTATTATCATTTTGAGCCTAAGAATGCATACCAAAAATTAATGTACAAAGTGAAAATTGACTTTTTTTTTAAAGAAATATGCCATTTCAGTGCCAAATATGTTGTACCCACTTTGTGTCATCAGAAACATGCAATCCTAAAACTATTAAGTGGGCTATCCCGAGTACAAAAAAGTTATATATGTGGGTGTAAACTGCTGCTTGGGAAATGTTAGGGTCTTTGGAAACATGACAAGGCGTCCATAAACCAACAATTTAAATCTGCGGTCCAAAAGCACATAGCGCTTCTTCACTTCTGTGCCCTGCTGTGTGCCCAAACGGCAGTTTATGCCTACATGGATGACACTGTGCCCAGGATAACGTACTTAACAGTGCCATAGGTGGGTATAAACTGCTGTTTGGGCACAGCCAATCACAGAAGGGAAGGAGTGCTATTTTGGTTTTTAGAGCACAGTTTGGTTTTTGGACATCATGCCACTTTTGCAGAGCCCTTGAATTGCCAGTAAAGTGGAATCCGCAGACATGTGACACCATTTTGGAAACTACACCACTAAAGGAATTTATCAAGTGGTGTAGCAAGCATTTTAACCCTTGAGCGTTGCATTAATTTAATTTCCAGAAATGAATGCGCAGCTGATAATGAAAAGTGAAAATTGCAATTTTTCCAGAGTTACGCCATTTCAGTGCCTGATATGTTGACCCAGCTTGTGTCAGCAGAGATACACACTCCAAAAACTGTTAAGCAGGTATCCTGGGCACAACAACTTTTGAAACGTTCATCTCTGATACAAGCCGGGCACAAACATATTACGCGCTGAAATGACGTATCCCTGGAAAAATTGTCATTTTCTCCTATCACCATCATCTGCATATTAATTTCTGGAGAATAAATTAATGCAACACTTGGGGTTTAAAAATGATCACTGTACCCCGGATTAATACCTTCAGGGGTGTAGTTTCCAAAATGGGGTCACATGTCAGAGGATTCCATCTTACTGGCATTTCAGGGCTCTGCAAAAGTGTCATGACGTCCAAAAACCAAACCATCTAAATCTGTGCTCCAAAAACCAAATAGTGCTCCTTTAATTCTGTACCAAGCTTTGTGGCCAAACAGCAGTTTATACCCACATATGGCATTAAGTACATTATCCTGGGTGCACCAGTGTCATACATGTGGGTATAAACTGCAGTTTGGGTACATAGCAGGGCGCAGATGTGAAGGAGCGCTATGTGACTTTTGGAGCACAGATTTAGATGTTTGGTATCTGGATGCTATGTCAAAGAATTTATCAAGGGGTGTAGTAAGCATTAGTATCCCAGGCGTGAGTGCACAGCAGATGGTGAAAAGTGAATACGTAAGCTGTGCAGAGTACATTGGGAACACCAAATTCCCTACTATATCACCAGTAGCATCTATGATTGTGGGGGGGGAGGGTCACTGTGGGGGTTACTTCTGGTTTCTTTTCCCTTGTAAGCTCTAAATCTGGGGTGTAACCTAATATGCGCTCACACATCTTATACATTCTCTTCCTCTTCCAGTTATGTCCTAATGATTTGGCAATTTTTGGGGTTTTTGTCTTCACATTGTGCAAGCTATTTTTTTTATTTTTCTAATGATGTACTCATATGAGGGCTGCTTTTTTTTGCGGGATGAGATGTATTTTGTAATGACACCATTTTTGGGTGCCTATAACTTATTGACTAAATTTTATTAACTCTTTTTTGGTGGATTGAAAAAAACCCGAGCAATTCTACCATAACTTCTTACCTTTTAATTTTTTTGTCATGCAGCGTACAGCATAAGTAACATGTTACCTTTATTCTGTGGGTCGGTACGATTACGGAGATACCTAATTTATATTGTTTTTTTATGCGCTACTAATTCTGCAGAACAAAAACCCATTTGGGGACATAAATCAATTATTTTTACATCACTGTATTCTGAGATGCGTAACATTTTTATTTTTCGGAGTTAGTTGAGGGCTTATTTTTTGTGGGAAAATCTGTGCTTTTCATTGGTACTGTTTTGGGGTACATATGACTTTTTGATCACTTTTTATAGCATTTTTTGAAAGGCGAAATGGGCAAAAATCATTATTTCTGTCGGGTTTTTTTTTCTGTTTTCTTTTTTCCGACATTCACCATGCAGGTTAAATATTGTGTCAGTTTTATTGTACGGTTTGTTACATACCTGGAAATACCAAATATGTATTGTTTTTATTAATTTTTAGTTTTTTTATATATATATATATATATATATATATATAATTCATTTTATATAGGAAAAGGGAATTTTTGGGCCTTTATAACTTTATTAATTTTTTCACACACTTAATTTTTTTTTTTTTACACTTTTTTTTAACTTTTTTTTATGTCCCTTTAGGACACCTGAACCAGTGATGCACTGATCACTGGTTCAGTACTATAGAATGCAATACATGAGCATACACGTGTATTACAGTCTATAAAGGAAGTCAGCCAATGCAGATCTCACTGCAGGGATTGCCAAGGGGGTCAGAAATATGGCGGAACCCATTGGATGCCGCAGTCAGCTCCACCCGAGGGTTAATTGAGCGGTTGTTAGCTGTCAGTAACAGCCAGTGACATACTATTATGTCCATTTGCGTGAAGTACCAGGCACCCAGGACATATTAGTATGTCACATGTCGCTAAGGGGTTAAAGCATGCACAGGATTTGTTCCAGGGTTGCATACATTACCACATCAATAATATATGCATAATCACGTCTCCCTATACATGTCTTTTATTGTGTCACAAGACCATTCTATTCTTTTGGATACCTGCAATGAAAGCTGTATTATTATTTATTGGATTGCTAATTTCAGTCCCAAAGGATTGTTTCTCTCTTGGGAAAATGGCCTACAGAGGTAGCCTTTCCCTGCCAATTCCCCCTTATGTACTATTATTACAATCCAAGAAAGGCAATATGATTCTTGGATCAATTCATTGAAAACCTCCCAGGTAAATTATATAGATGGATGAATCAGTTCGTAACGAACTGGGTTCGACCGCAATATTCCAAATTTGTCGTTTTTTTTAAAACAAAACTGAACAAATGTCGATTCATGAACAAAAATGGCCACGCTACAATAAATGGCCACCATCTTGTGTCTGACCAGGAAATATAGACTATAACACATATGCCTCGCACATGTCTGTGACGTGATGGCAACTTTTGACAGCCTCTCATATACAAGTAAAAGACTGGGGTAGGTGGACCTTAAAGTGCTGATGTCCTATGGTGTATATAAAGCTTGTACATTAGTTTTCACCCTTTAATTGCTGTAAATGGCGGACATGCAAATAGATCTGTGAACCATCTCACTGCATCATAGGCTATAGGCTTAGTTAGCACAGGTCAGAAAAAGCTATAGGTATTTCAACAATAGTTAGAGGACTAGGAGAACTTAGAGAATCAAGCCATTACACAGGCAGATTAGTGTTACAATTCAATAGACAAAATAGGTTCATAGACAGTGACTAGGGAATCTGCTGCTGCTTACGCAGACAGTTAACCCTTTCATTGGCAATAATTTGATATTATCTGACACTTGTGAAATAGAGTAATTTCATCACTATACACATTTTTTAAACATACTTTACTGACAAGACAATCCTGTTGGTGAAAAGCACTTTTTAGGGCAAGAGTTAAAATGTTTTCATTAAATACATACTGCTGTTTTAACAGCAAAGTGCTGCTGACTCTAGGTTCACACTTGATTACCTGAAAAATGGAAAGCCAATCCGCTTAAAAAGCGGATACCCCCGGAAACCTGCTGACCCCATAGACTATAAAAGGGTCCTCCATGTTTCCATCCCATTTCCGCCCCAAAAATTGCGGAGAGAAAAGTCCTGCTTACTGAATCCCTGAACGTAAACCGAGTGCTGGTGTGAATCCTGCACAAATCTTAAAAAACATAACTCCGTTATATACAAGGGGTTTCTTGTTGTTCACCCTATATACAGTCTAGCCTGCATTATCTAAAAAACCAAACATTTTGTAATTTCATGGGTTTTTTCTCCACTCTGGTGACTGACCCATACAGTACACAGTATGAAAGTGCATTGTTGATAATCTGAGCAAAACATTTTAAGCCTTACCTCTGTATGTGCAAGTGCAGAGATACAGTGGGGAAAAAAAAGTATTTAGTTACCCACAAATTGTGCAAGTTCTCCCACTTAAAAAGATGAGGCCGGCCTGTAATTGACATCATAGATAGACCTCAACTATGAGAGACAAAATGAGAAATCAAATCCAGAAAATCACATTGTCTGATTTTTAAAGAATTTATTTGCAAATTATGGTGGAAAATAAGTATTTGGTCACCTACAAACAAGCAAGATTTCTGGCTCTCATAGACCCATAACTTCTTCTTTAAGAGGCTCCTCTGTCCTCCACTCATTACCTGTAGTAATGGCACCTGTTTGAAATTGTTATCAGTATAAATGACACCTGTCCACAACCTCAAACAGTCACACTCCAAACTCCACTATGGTGAAGACCAAAGAGCTGTGGAAGGACACCAAAAACAAAATTGTAGACCTGCACCAGGCTGGGAAGACTGAATCTGCAATAGTCAAGTAGCTTGGTGTGAAGAAATCAATTGTGGGATCAGTGGGGAAAAAAAGTATTTAGTTAGCCACCAATTGTGCAAGTTCTCTCACTTAAAAAGATGAGGCCGGCCTGCAGTGTTGGACTGGGATGTCTAGGGCCCACCAGTGGAATTGTTTCTAGGGGCCCACCATCAGAACCCCTGCAGATCAGCGGTACCGAGACAGGGCGGCTAAAGGTAATAACATGCCAGGAGCCATGCTGCTCACCCACTATACCATGTGCACCACTGCACTACCTAAACCTACTGCTACACCTTGTATGGCAAGTGAACAGCGTGGCTCCTAGAATTGTTACCTTTACCTGTAGCCGCACTGTCCTGGAAAAGCTGATCTGCAGAGGTCCTGGCTGTTGTATCATCGTAGATGTAATATTGATGGCCTATCCTAAGGACAGGCCATCAATATTAGGAAGATGGATAAATCCTTTAAAGAGGTTGTCGAAGGAATTGGAACTATTTTATTATAAAAGTAGAAAAAGTTCACAAACACTGTCACATATGAAAAATACCATACAAAAACCATAAACAGAGACAATACATAAATCCAAAACATAGCATAAATAACATCAAATACAAGAAAACGTCAAGACAAAATTAAAACCCAAAAACATGCGCAAACCAGCTCCCATTCATTCTGTCTTTCATTCCGCCTTTCACTCCGCCTTTCATTCTGCCTTTCACTCCGCCTTTCATTCTTCTTCAGCCATCCGTCAGTCAAAACTCTAGCTATCCTAAAAACAAAGAAAAAAATCAAAATGAGCGATGTACAATGAAACATATAACGAAAACATATAACACTAATAAACCCCAACTGAAACTTACTATGAAATTTTTTTTTTTTTTTTTTTTTCCCCTTCACCACACCCGGCCAGCACCACGCCCCATGTCCTCCCATGTCCGCATAGTCCTGGTGCTGGCACCACCCACCACCGAGCCCCTGAAACCCCGACCTGGCTCTCCGCCTCATGTCCTCTCATGTCCGCATAGTCCAGAGCCAGGCCGGGCACACGAAATCCTATAAACCAAACCCTCCACCGCCAAAAAGAAACCCCCCTCCCAAACAACCTACCCCCCTAAAAAATCCCTTAACTACTAAAATGGAATTATGAAATGGAATATGGAAAATGAAAATGGGATATGGAAAAAAATGGAAATGGAAATGAGAAATGAATATGGGATATGGAAAAATGGAAAATGGGAAAACGGGCACAACACATGACAAACGACAACAACAACAAACAACAAGTACCAGACAAATAACCAATACCAGACAGGCAATAAAACCCACCATCCTACATAACCCACCATCCTACATAACCTGTTAAGATTACCCTCCCTCCCATGAACCTCCCATGGGCCTAGGGTCGGTTATCCTCAAGCCTCTTACCCTTCTATCCGTTTTTCCAAAACAAAAATGACTATGCAGTGACACGCCAGCCCTCCACCAGGAAGAGAGCACAGGAGGCCTGTCCCTGTCTACTCGCCCTACCACTATGTCCCTATCTATAATTCTGTCCCTACCCTGTCCCTACCTGTCCCTCCCTATCAGAAAATAATAAAACCCACCCCTCGTGCCAACCTTGCCCTACCTGTCCCTATCTGGCCCTAACCTAACTCACCTACTTTGAATCCCTTATTCTAACCCTCAGGGAACAGAAAAGGTGAACCCCCTCCAGAGGGTACCAGCCCTCTCTGCACCCAGCCCCTCATACTCCCGAGAGCGCACCCTCACCAGGTCCACCATGATGTTTTTAACCACCTCCACCTCTGGGAGGATTTTGCCTCTCGTCGATACTAAACACCGTGCTGACCATAGGTGAAACCTGACCACTGCACTAACTACAAAAAGTGTTTGGCAGTCCCTGCCCTCCGGGTGTTTGAATGCCCCATAGGCCCACTCGGCATAGGAAAGGCCAGCCAGCCGCAGCCAACCGGTGGAGGTCCCCACCAATTTGCAAACCCTTATATTGAAGGGGCACTGAAGCAGGAAATGCTCCATGCTTTCCAGCATGTCGCCACACTCCTCCCGAGGGCAGCCTCGCTCGTCGGAGTTCCGGTACTTCAAGTTCCCCCTCACATATAACTTACCTAGGAGGCAGCGCCAGGTCAGATCCCAAAACTTCCGAGGAAACCTTTTGGAGTTAAGAAAACGCAACCCTCCCTCTAAGGTTTCTCCTGGGCAATCTTTGAGCGCCAGAGGCTTCTGGAAGCGGGTCAACAGGACCTTGTCGTCAAGAAAACGTCTTGACTGAGTCCTGATCTCCCACGCCCCCAGACCCCACCGACGAATCACTTTCAGGACCAGGGAAGCATAGGCCGGGAGATATCCATGGGGTGCACGAAGATCTTTCACTTGCCCTCCTGACTCCCATTTCTGGAAGAAGGGCCGAAATCACCCCTGGCAGGAGGCTACCCACGAAGGAGCCCCCTCGGAGGAGAGGTTTGGTAAATTGATCTTAAGAAAGGTGTTCATTAAAAACACCACGGGGTTAACCATATTTAACCCCCCTAGCCTCCTTGTGCGGTATGTAACCTCCCTCCTGATTAGGTTGAGCCTGTTCCCCCATAACAGTTGGAAGAACAGGCAACAGATCCTACTCCAACAAGACTCTGGCAAGGCACAGACGCTACCTAGATAGATCACCAACGGGAGCAGGAAGGCTTTGGCAAGGTGAACCCTTTCTCTCAGGGTCAAAGACCAACCCTTCCAGCAATCAACTCTCTGGGCGACATCCTTAAGCCTACCTTCCCAATTTTGGAGTGGGTAATCACCCTGGCCAAAATGGATGCCTAAGATCTTTACAGACCCCTGGGGTTCTGGGAGGGTGTCCGGGAGAGAAAAAACAGGCTCTCCCCCTCCCAGCCAGAGGCTTCCACACTTATTCCTGTTTACAGCTGATCCGGAAGCCTCCGAGTAACTGTCCACTTCAGACATCACCCATTCAAGCTCCTCCCATGACGAGACAAGAACGGTGACATCATCCGCGTAGGCTACTGTCCTCAAAGGGGAGCCAGTAGCCCTCCAGGTCCATCCTGACTCCCGCCACCGGCCCACCATTAATCCGTCTAATCAGGGGATCAATGGCGAACACATACAGTAGCGGGCTCAAGGGACATCCCTGTCGGACGCCCGACCCCACCTCAAAAGGACGACCAACCCAACCATTCACAAGCGGGAAAGACTCAGCCCCAGCGTATAAGGTCTGCAGCCACTGAATGAACCCCCCAGGCAGGCCATACCTCGAGAGAGTTGACCACAAATACTCATGATTCACCCTGTCAAAAGCCTTAGCCTGATCTAGGGACAGCAAGTACCCCTTCCACCGACCTGCCCTACTCTGCTCCACAGCCTCCCTGACACTCAGGACCGCACTTAAGGTGCTACGACTGGGAACAGAGCAGTGCTGAGCCGGCGAGAGGAGCCGGGGCGCAAACTGTACCAGCCGGTTGAAAAGTACCTTCGCCAGAATCTTTCGGTCCGTATTGAGAAGTGCTATGGGCCGCCAGTTCTCAATATGGCTCGGATCCTTACCCTTTGACAGAACTATAAGGGCGGACCTCCTCATTGACTTCGGCAGAGTGCCCGAGGATAGACACTCATTAAGCACGTCAGTCAAGAGGGGAGCCAAAGCTCCTTTAAAGGTCCGATAGAACTCAGATGTTAAGCCATCTGGGCCAGGTGACTTCTTGAGGGCAAGACCCTCAATAGCCCTGACGACTTCCTCTTCCCTTATAGGTTCTATCAAAACACCAAGAGAAGGGTCTTCTGCTGACTCAGGAATGGCTTCAGCCAAGAAACCTGAAATCCGATCCCGATTCAGTTCCTTCTTTGCCAAAAGGTTCGAGTAGAAGGACCTGACGACCTCCAAGATCCCTGACCTGGATCTTGTCAGGGATCCTGTACTGTCAACCAGGCCTGTTACTGTCTTACAAGTCACTGACATCTTACAGTTCCTGTAGGGGTCGGGCGAGCGGTATTTCCCGAAATCCCTCTCAAGAACCAAAGATGCGTGCCTATCGTACTGACACCTTTTGAGCAAAGCCTTCACACCGGAGATATCCTCCTGGCTACCTCCGGTCGAGACCAGATGTCCAAGTCTCTTCCTCAGTGCAGTGTACATGCGGTACATGTCCAGTGACCTGAGGCTTGAGAGCCGGCGGAAAAATCCCGCCACCCTTTTTTTTGAATATCTCCCACCACTCTGACCTAGTACCTTCAAGACCCAGTAATAGTACCTGATCCTGAAGAAACTCCTCAAAGGCTTGTCTTACAGCTGCCTCCTCAAGGAGTAACGAATTCAGACTCCACAAACCTCTTCCTCTCCGAAGGGTCTCTGAAATATTCAAAGAAAACAAAATTAGACAGTGATCAGAGAACTCCACCTCCACCACGGACACAGGGGTGGTGACGGAATTCTCCTTCAAAAAAAACCTATCTATCCTAGACCTAACACTACCTCTCTGAAAGGTGAACCCACGGTGACCTGGGGAATGCCTGATGTGGATATCCTCCAGGCGAGCTTCACTCACTATTCTATTTAACGCGGCGCCATCATAGGGCAGTCTATCTCTGGTACCTCCTCGGTCTTGGGGTCTAGTTATGGTATTAAAATCCCCACCAAAGATGACTTGTTTGCCCGTAAAAAGAAAAGGCTTAATCTTCATAAAGAGGCTTTTACGGTCCCACTTTGTCTGGGGACCGTAGATGTTAATGAGGCGCAAGCTTTGCCCCTTCATGAAGACGTCTAAGACTAGGCACCTTCCCATTTCGAGCTCGATCAGTCGCTGGCATTTCACCTCTGCGGTAAAAAGCACCGCCACTCCACTATACGGCTCAGCCGCAAGAGACCAGTAGGAGGGCCCCCTGCGCCACTCCCTCCTTGCTCTGTTTATCTCTGATAGAGTACAGAGCCTGGTCTCCTGCAAAGACAAAATGTCAGCTTCAACCCGGCCAAGAAAATCAAAGGCTGCAAACCTAGCCGTATCAGACTTAATGCTGGCCACATTAATGGTGGCCAGCGTCAGTGGAGAGGGGACTGCCATTAAGACCGATTGAGCTCAATGACCTTCAGCTTCCCACCCCCTTTCCGCCTATCACCACCACCCCTAGATGAGTCTGAAGAGGACCCGCGACTTCTCCTCGTCTTGCGGGTCCTCTTCTTACATTGGGATTGGTCCATCACCTCCCCCGGTGCGGTTTGGCCAGAGGAGGGATGGACCTCCCCCGCAACTTCTCCCTGAGGAGTTACAGTGGTCGCAGAGACAGTAGCAACTTCGGCCCTGGGTGCATCATCTCCTCCTCCAGGCTCCAGGCCAGCCTCCCCCCCAGAGGGCAGGGGGGCCCCTCCCGGAGGGAGACTCAGCAGCCCCTGACGGCTCCACCTCTCCCTCTGAAGCCTCCCCTGAGGCCGACGCATCCTCACAGAGGGATTGGTACCGGTTGGGACCTACCACTAGAGGGCCGTCGAGTCTGCGTTCCTTCGTCGGGGGGGGGGGGGGGGATGTTTTTGCCCTCACTTTACTCGGTGACTTTCTCCGCTAGACCGTCTCTCCCTCCCCAGCACTGACGTACTGAGAAGAAGACGACTGGTCAGCCTCTTCCTCCCTCTGCAGTCTCTTCATCTCCTCAACCAGGGTCGTGCCCACTGCTGCCTCGGCATCAGGATCTGGCCCAGCAGAGCCAGGGGCAGAAGGAAGGCACATAACTCCCTCCCTCTGCTCCCTCCTCCTCTCGCGCCTCCTTGCCCTTGATGGTGGCTGGGCCTTCTCCCTTTGCCTTGGCAGACTAGTCTCTCCTCCCCCACTCACCCCCTCCGCAGCAGGGACAGCCTCCTCAACTGCTACCGCTTGCCGAAGGGTGGTGTTGGCGAAAGACCGTGGACACGCCCCGATCGGGTGCCCAAGGACACCACACAGGTGGCAACGCACCCTGCCACAGGTCGCCGCGAGATGGCCCACCTCCCCACACATGGCGCACTTCTGCACACGGCAGGAGGCGCTCAAGTGTGAGGGGTCACCGCACCTGTGACAGAGTTTTGGCTGCCCCTGGTAGAAGACAAGGATCCTGTCTTTCCCAAGGAAGGTTGAGGACGGGATATGCATCACCGAGTTATCCTCGTGTCGCAATTTGACCATGAAGGTCCAGGCCCCCGACCATATCCCGAACTCGTCGAGATTTTTCTTTGGGAAGTCCTTGACCTCCCCAAACCTGTTCAGCCAGGTCATGATGTCCATATAAGAAAGTGACTCGTTACGAGTTAAAACGGTCACTTTCTTAATGTTATCCTGGCGTGACACCGCCCACACCATAAAGTCACGCCAGGCGGGCTCGTCCTTCACCAGCCTATAGTTTCCCCAGAAGGTTTCTAAGCCCTCCGGGGTAACAAAGCTGATGTCAAACTCCGAGGAGCCGACAGGATGAATCAGGGCAAAGATGTCGCTTGCCCTGAAACCCATCCCGAGTAGGAGTTCCACGACCCCCCTCCTCTGGGGACAAGGGCCGGCTCCCCCCCCACACGAGACGGGCCACGTTCCTCCGTGTCGGCCCCCTACGCCCGGGTGTAGGGAGAGTCCATCTGGTCTCACCTACTTCCTCTCGGAACTTCCCTAGGCCAAAACGCTCGATCCAGAACCTAAGGTCTCTCGACTGCCCATCTATGGTCATTGTGGACTGGCCCGCCCGTAAAGCCTCCAGGAGCTGCCGTTGCAAATCGCCGTCCCTGGAGCCGGGCGGAAGACATGATGCACCCCCAGGGGCCCCAGAAGCGACGCTGGCATAGGAGCGTGGGGGCCCGGAGGCCGCAGCAACCTCCGCTGCCGGAGTACCAGCGCCACTCCCAGGGACCCCCGCAGAACTACTTAGCCCAGCCACGGCAACCGGAGCACCAGAGGCGGCAACAGTCCGCCCTGGCATAGCCGCCGCGGACCGGGTCACTCCAATTGCAGCAGAAGGAACAGCGGCAGAGAGGACAACAGGAGCAACAATATCAGGAGCAGTGACAGGAGTAACAACAGGAGCAACGGCAGCATCAGGAACAGCATCAGGAACAGCAGCAGAAACAACAGCAGGGACAACAGCAGAAATACCAGAAACAACAGGGGCCACAACAGAAATATTACCAGCAGTAGAAATACTTTTTTTAGCAGCAATGGTAATAGCCCCTCCTCCCGCAGCCTCCCCGACTACAGGCTCTTGGACCCCCATGCATACTACACCACCTTCTTCAGGAATACTACTAATTACCCCTTTTGTCCCACCCGCTTTCCCCTTTACCTTACCTGTCTGCTTAACTAGCTTCTCCACTCGTCCATCATTCACACCTGCAGTCTTCCTTCTTACAGCGGGGCCGGCTGCACCACTCGCTGATGGCTTCCCCGCTTTTACCTCGGCCTCCGCATCCACAGTCACCCCGGCACCTGATGTTGTAGGAGGACACGCCCCCTTAGCCCCGGAAGTGACCTCCGCATCACCGGCTTCATCAGCACTGGAGGAGGATGAGCCACGCCCACCTGCCACTCCCCCTTTCCTACACTTTACTCTGGGGGAAGCCATCGATATTTTAAAACCTCCTACCAGGGAGGGAGGTTTCCCTACGCCACTCCCCTCCGCAGGGGGGGGCTTTGCCCTTTGCCTTTGCCCTTGTCCGCAACTATGAGCTCCTTGTCCGCCACCACCTGAAAGGTACTATCAGGCGCCATTTTGACTGCTGGCACCCCGGGCACCCCGCCACTTGGCGTGACCCGAGGTGCCTGCGCCTCCCTTTTCTCTCCTGGAGGCATCGCAACCTGGGCTGAGGTCCCGGCACGATGCTCCCCAGGCAACGACCTGACAAATTTAAATGTCTCTATCTCTCTTTTTTTTTCCTTCCTTGCCTTCTTCCTGGTCTTGGCTCCTTTTCCCGCCTCCTCCCCGTCCAGATCTGACATGCTGAATGCTAATTGGTCCATTCTGGACGGGGACTCTAATTGGTAGATTTGCCTCATCAGCTTCCCACCTTCTCCCGAGGCTCTGCCCTCCTCCTCCTCCGTCTCGGGCAGTGGTTGGTTCTCTGGGAGTGTGGGAGATTGCGTCACTTCCTGCCCTGTCATTCTGACTTCCTGTCTTGTCATTCTGACTTCCTGCTTCACTGCCGGCACTGATGCGTGCGTATACGTGGGTATCAGGCTGCCGCTGCTAGGGACGGCTGCCCGACTATACTGTACCGCCATGCTGTCATCCGACTCCAGGTCTGACTCACAATAGTCGTCCTCTCCCGAGCTGTCTGAGGACGCGGGGCCATCCTTCAACAACCGCTCCTGCTGTTTGCGGAAGAAGCAGTCATCGTTCAGCAACTTCTCTCTGAACGGCCCCGCACCCTCCAGGATCTCCGCACACCTGGCTTCCAGGGTCTTAATCTGCTTTTTGAGGCTCTTTACTTGCCTGCTGAAAACCGGGCGGTCCTTCCTCGAGGCCCTGTCGCTACGGGCACGAGCGCTTTGCAGCTCTCCACCCATAGCGAACAGGGACCTCCAGGCCCGGTCATACTCCTCCAGGACCGCCTCGATCCTCCGGCTGTAGATGGCAACCTCTTCTCCAGCTTTTCGGATGCCCCATCCTGCGGGTGATTGAGGCAGCGATGACGGTAAGGCGTCTTTTCTCCTGCTTGCAGGGACCCTTCCAGAGGAAACCGCATATCCTGCGGCCGTAGCCCCCTTCGGACCGGCTTCACCTGCCACTGCCGCTGATGTTACCGCTGTGGCTGATGTCGCCGTTTTCACGGATCCACCTGCCGGGACTGCTGACACCCCTGTCGCCACCGCTACTCCTGCCGGCATCGCCCACTCCACGGACGTCGCTGCTCCCGATGCTGTTCCTGATGCTGCAGCCGCCAATGTCGCTGCTGCTGCTCCTGATGCTGCTCCCAATGCTGTTGTCCCGGTCGCCACTCTCATTGAGGCTTGCTGCCTCAGCGACCTCCGCCTGCCCTGCTCTGCTGGTGCTGTGTCGGCAGACATTCTCCTGCCCCCCGCCTGTAAGGTCCGGGGGGCAGGAGCTCCACGCTCCATGATAAGGCTCCCCTCCGCACGGGGAAGGGAGTCAGAGCTACGGTATGTATCACACAAAAGACCGAAAACCACACCCAATAATCGGTCTCCAAGTATCCAAAAAAGCCTCTTAAGCCTTTGGACTCAGGAGCTCAAACAAGTGTGTCTGACTCCCACAGTTGCCCCGAAGGAATTGGAACTATTTTATTAGAAAAGTAGAAAAAGTTCACAAACACTGTCACATACGAAAATACAATATAAAAACTATAAACAGAGACAATACATAAATCTAAAACATAGAATAAAACCATCAACAAATAAAATACAAGAAAACACCGGGACAAAAAAAAAAAAAAAAAACAATCGCGAACCAGCCCCATCCATTCTGCCTTTCACTCCGCCTTTCACTCTTCTCCCGTCTTTCTCCAGTCATCCGTCAGTCAAAAACTCTAACAAAAGAAAATCTAAATGAGCAATATACAATGGAAACTTATAACGGAAACTTATAACGGAAACTTATAACGGAAACTTATAACACTAACAAAATCCCCAACTGAAACTTACTAAAAAATTTTTTTTTTTTTTCCCCTCACCACACCCGGCCAGCACCACGCCCCATGTCCTCCCATGTCCGCATAGTCCTGGTGCTGGCACCACCCACCACCAAGCCCCTGAAACCCAACCTGGCTCTCCGCCTCATGTCCTCCCATGTCCACGTAGTCCAGAGCCAGGCCGGGCACACGAAAACTCATAAACCAAACCCTCAACCCCCAAAAAGAAACCCCCCCCCCAAACAACCTACCCCCCTGAAAAAAACCCTTATCTACTAACAAACAAATGGAATTATGGAATATGGAAAAAGAAATATGGGATATGGAAATGGATATAAAAAATGGAAATGGAAAATGAATATGGGATATGGAAAAATGGAAAATGGACACAACATATGAACGACAACAATAACAAATAAGAAATAACAGACAAGTAACAAAAACCCACCATCCTACATAACCTGTTAAATTACCTTCCCTCCCATAAACCTCCCATGGGCCTAGGGTCGGTTATCCTCAAGCCTCTTACCCTTCCATCTGATTTCCAAAACAAAATGCCTATGTGGTGACACGCCAGCCCTCCACCAGGAAGAGAGCACAGGAGGCCCATCCCTGTCTACTCGCCCTACCGCTATATCCCTATCTATCATTCTGTCCCTACCCTGTCCCTACCTGTCCCTCCCTATCAGAAAATAATAAACCCCACCCCTCGTGCAAACCTTGCCCTACCTATCCCTATCTGGCCCTAACCTAACTAACCTACTTTAAATCCCTTATCTAACCCTCAGGGAACAGAAAAAGTGAACCCCCTCCAGAGGGTAGCAGCCCTTTCTGCGCCCAGCCCCTCGTACTCCCGAGAGCGCACCCTCACCAGGTCCACCATGATGTTTTTAACCACCTCCACCTCCGGGAGGATTTTGCCTCTCGTCGATACTAAACACCGTGCTGACCATAGGTGAAACCTGACCACTGCACTAACTACAAAAAGTGTTTGGCAGTCCCTGCCCTCCGGGTGTTTGAATGCCCCATAGGCCCACTCGGCATAGGAAAGGCCAGCCAGCCGCAGCCAACCGGTGGAGGTCCCCACCAATTTGCAAACCCTTATATTGAAGGGGCACTGAAGCAGGAAGTGCTCCATGCTTTCCAGCATGTCGCCACACTCCTCCCGAGGGCAGCCTCGCTCGTCGGAGTTCCGGTACTTCAAGTTCCCCCTCACATATAACTTACCTAGGAGGCAGCGCCAGGTCAGATCCCAAAACTTCCGAGGAAACCTTTTGGAGTTAAGAAAACGCAACCCTCCCTCTAAGGTTTCTCCTGGGCAATCTTTGAGCGCCAGAGGCTTCTGGAAGCGGGTCAACAGGACCTTGTCGTCAAGAAAACGTCTTGACTGAGTCCTGATCTCCCACGCCCCCAGACCCCACCGACGAATCACTTTCAGGACCAGGGAAGCATAGGCCGGGAGATATCCATGGGGTGCACGAAGATCTTTCACTTGCCCTCCTGACTCCCATTTCTGGAAGAAGGGCCGAAACCACCCCTGGCAGGAGGCTACCCACGAAGGAGCCCCCTCGGAGGAGAGGTTTGGTAAATTGATCTTAAGAAAGGTGTTCATTAAGAACACCACGGGGTTAACCATATTTAACCCCCCTAGCCTCCTTGTGCGGTATGTAACCTCCCTCCTGATTAGGTTGAGCCTGTTCCCCCATAACAGTTGGAAGAACAGGCAACAGATCCTACTCCAACAAGACTCTGGCAAGGCACAGACGCTACCTAGATAGATCACCAACGGGAGCAGGAAGGCTTTGGCAAGGTGAACCCTTTCTCTCAGGGTCAAAGACCAACCCTTCCAGCAATCAACTCTCTGGGCGACATCCTTAAGCCTACCTTCCCAATTTTGGAGTGGGTAATCACCCTGGCCAAAATGGATGCCTAAGATCTTTACAGACCCCTGGGGTTCTGGGAGGGTGTCCGGGAGAGAAAAAACAGGCTCTCCCCCTCCCAGCCAGAGGCTTCCACACTTATTCCTGTTTACAGCTGATCCGGAAGCCTCCGAGTAACTGTCCACTTCAGACATCACCCATTCAAGCTCCTCCCGTGACGAGACAAGAACGGTGACATCATCCGCGTAGGCTACTGTCCTCAAAGGGGAGCCAGTACCCTCCAGGTCCATCCTGACTCCCGCCACCGGCCCACCATTAATCCGTCTAATCAGGGGATCAATGGCGAACACATACAGTAGCGGGCTCAAGGGACATCCCTGTCGGACGCCCGACCCCACCTCAAAAGGACGACCAACCCAACCATTCACAAGCGGGAAAGACTCAGCCCCAGCGTAAAAGGTCTGCAGCCACTGAATGAACCCCCCAGGCAGGCCATACCTCGAGAGAGTTGACCACAAATACTCATGATTCACCCTGTCAAAAGCCTTAGCCTGATCTAGGGACAGCAAGTACCCCTTCCACCGACCTGCCCTACTCTGCTCCACAGCCTCCCTGACACTCAGGACCGCACTTAAGGTGCTACGACCGGGAACAGAGCAGTGCTGAGCCGGCGAGAGGAGCCGGGCGCAAACTGTACCACCCGGTTGAAAAGTACCTTCGCCAGAATCTTTCGGTCCGTATTGAGAAGTGCTATGGGCCGCCAGTTCTCAATATGGCTCGGATCCTTACCCTTTGACAGAACTATAAGGGCGGACCTCCTCATTGACTTCGGCAGAGTGCCCGAGGATAGACACTCATTAAGCACGTCAGTCAAGAGGGGAGCCAAAGCTCCTTTAAAGGTCCGATAGAACTCAGATGTTAAGCCATCTGGGCCAGGTGACTTCTTGAGGGCAAGACCCTCAATAGCCCTGACGACTTCCTCTTCCCTTATAGGTTCTATCAAAACACCAAGAGAAGGGTCTTCTGCTGACTCAGGAATGGCTTCAGCCAAGAAACCTGAAATCCGATCCCGATTCAGTTCCTTCTTTGCCAAAAGGTTCGAGTAGAAGGACCTGACGACCTCCAAGATCCCTGACCTGGATCTTGTCAGGGATCCTGTACTGTCAACCAGGCCTGTTACTGTCTTACAAGTCACTGACATCTTACAGTTCCTGTAGGGGTCGGGCGAGCGGTATTTCCCGAAATCCCTCTCAAGAACCAAAGATGCGTGCCTATCGTACTGACACCTTTTGAACAAAGCCTTCACACCGGAGATATCCTCCTGGCTACCTCCGGTCGAGACCAGATGTCCAAGTCTCTTCCTCAGTGCAGTGTACATGCGGTACATGTCCAGTGACCTGAGGCTTGAGAGCCGGCGGAAAAATCCCGCCACCCTTTTTTTGAATATCTCCCACCACTCTGACCTAGTACCTTCAAGACCCAGTAATAGTACCTCATCCTGAAGAAACTCCTCAAAGGCTTGTCTTACAGCTGCCTCCTCAAGGAGTGACGAATTCAGCCTCCACAAACCTCTTCCTCTCCGGAGGGTCTCTGAAATATTCAAAGAAAACAAAATTAGACAGTGATCGGAGAACTCCACCTCCACCACGGACACAGGGTTGGTGACGGAATTCTCCTTCAAAAAAAACCTATCTATCCTAGACCTAACACTACCTCTCTGAAAGGTGAACCCACGGTGACCTGGGGAATGCCTGATGTGGATATCCTCCAGGCGAGCTTCACTCACTATTCTATTTAACGTGGCGCCATCATAGGGCAGTCTATCTCTGGTACCTCCTCGGTCTTGGGGTCTAGTTATGGTATTAAAATCCCCACCAAAGATGACTTGTTTGCCCGTAAAAAGAAAAGGCTTGATCTTCATAAAGAGGCTTTTACGGTCCCACTTTGTCTGGGGACCGTAGATGTTAATGAGGCGCAGGATTTGCCCCTTCATGAAGACGTCTAAGACTAGGCACCTTCCCATTTCGAGCTCGATCAGTCGCTGGCATTTCACCTCTGCGGTAAAAAGCACCGCCACTCCACTATACGGCTCAGCCGCAAGAGACCAGTAGGAGGGCCCCCTGCGCCACTCCCTCCTTGCTCTGTTTATCTCTGATAGAGTACAGAGCCTGGTCTCCTGCAAAAACAAAATGTCAGCTTCAACCCGGCCAAGAAAATCAAAGGCTGCAAACCTAGCCGTATCAGACTTAATGCTGGCCACATTAATGGTGGCCAGCGTCAGTGGAGAGGGGACTGCCATTAAGACCGATTGAGCTCAATGACCTTCAGCTTCCCACCCCCTTTCCTCCTATCACCACCACCCCTAGATGAGTCTGAAGAGGACCCGCGACTTCTCCTCGTCTTGCGGGTCCTCTTCTTACATTGGGATTGGTCCATCACCTCCCCCGGTGCGGTTTGGCCAGAGGAGGGATGGACCTCCCCCGCAACTTCTCCCTGAGGAGTTACAGTGGTCGCAGAGACAGTAGCAACTTCGGCCCTGGGTGCATCATCTCCTCCTCCAGGCTCCAGGCCAGCCTCCCCCCCAGAGGGCAGGGGGCCCCTCCCGGAGGGAGACTCAGCAGCCCCTGACGGCTCCACCTCTCCCTCTGAAGCCTCCCCTGAGGCCGACGCATCCTCACAGAGGGATTGGTACCGGTTGGGACCTACCACTAGAGGGCCGTCGAGTCTGCGTTCCTTCGTCGGGGGGGGGGGGCAGATGTTTTTGTCCTCACTTTACTCGGTGACTTTCTCCGCTTGACCGTCTCTCCCTCCCCAGCACTGACGTACTGAGAAGAAGACGACTGGTCAGCCTCTTCCTCCCTCTGCAGTCTCTTCATCTCCTCAACCAGGGTCGTGCCCACTGCTGCCTCGGCATCAGGATCTGGCCCAGCAGAGCTAGGGGCAGAAGGAAGGCACATAACTCCCTCCCTCTGCTCCCTCCTCCTCTCGCGCCTCCTTGCCCTTGATGGTGGCTGGGCCTTCTCCCTTTGCCTTGGCAGACTAGTCTCTCCTCCCCCACTCACCCCCTCCGCAGCAGGGACAGCCTCCCCAACTGCTCCCGCTTGCCGAAGGGTGGTGTTGGCGAAAGACCGTGGACACGCCCCGATCGGGTGCCCAAGGACACCACACAGGTGGCAACGCACCCTGCCACAGGTCGCCGCGAGATGGCCCACCTCCCCACACATGGCGCACTTCTGCACACGGCAGGAGGCGCTCAAGTGTGAGGGGTCACCGCACCTGTGACAGAGTTTTGGCTGCCCCTGGTAGAAGACAAGGATCCTGTCTTTCCCAAGGAAGGTTGAGGACGGGATATGCATCACCGAGTTATCCTCGTGTCGCAATTTGACCATGAAGGTCCAGGCCCCCGACCATATCCCGAACTCGTCGAGATTTTTCTTTGGGAAGTCCTTGACCTCCCCAAACCTGTTCAGCCAGGTCATGATGTCCATATAAGAAAGTGACTCGTTACGAGTTAAAACGGTCACTTTCTTAATGTTATCCTGGCGTGACACCGCCCACACCATAAAGTCACGCCAGGCGGGCTCGTCCTTCACCAGCCTATAGTTTCCCCAGAAGGTTTCTAAGCCCTCCGGGGTAACAAAGCTGATGTCAAACTCCGAGGAGCCGACAGGATGAATCAGGGCAAAGATGTCGCTTGCCCTGAAACCCATCCCGAGTAGGAGTTCCACGACCCCCCTCCCCCTGGGGACAAGGGCCGGCTCCCCCCCACACGAGACGGGCCACGTTCCTCCGTGTCGGCCCCCTACGCCCGGGTGTAGGGAGAGTCCATCTGGTCTCACCTCCTTCCTCTCGGAACTTCCCTAGGCCAAAACGCTCGATCCAGAACCTAAGGTCTCTCGACTGCCCATCTATGGTCATTGTGGACTGGCCCGCCCGTAAAGCCTCCAGGAGCTGCCGTTGCAAATCGCCGTCCCTGGAGCCGGGCGGAAGACACGATGCACCCCCAGGGGCCCCAGAAGCGACGCTGGCATAGGAGCGTGGGGGCCCGGAGGCCGCAGCAACCTCCGCTGCCGGAGTACCAGCGCCACTCCCAGGGACCCCCGCAGAACTACTTAGCCCAGCCACGGCAACCGGAGCACCAGAGGCGGCAACAGTCCGCCCTGGCATAGCCGCCGCGGACCGGGTCACTCCAACTGCAGCAGAAGGAACAGCGGCAGAGAGGACAACAGGAGCAACAATATCAGGAGCAGTGACAGGAGTAACAACAGGAGCAACGACAGCATCAGGAACAGCATCAGGAACAGCATCAGGAACAGCATCAGGAACAGCAGCAGAAACAACAGCGGGGACAACAGCAGGGACAACAGCAGAAATACCAGAAACAACAGGGGCCACAACAGAAATATTACCAGCAGTAGAAACACTTTTTTTAGCAGCAATGGTAATAGCCCCTCCTCCCGCAGCCTCCCCGACTACAGGCTCTTGGATCCCCATGCATACTACATCACCTTCTTCAAGAATACTACTAATTACCCCTTTTGTCCCACCCGCTTTCCCCTTTACCTTACCTGTCTGCTTAACTAGCTTCTCCACTCGTCCATCATTCACACCTGCAGTCTTCCTTCTTACAGCGGGGCCGGCTGCACCACTCGCTGATGGCTTCCCCGCTTTTACCTCGGCCTCCGCATCCACAGTCACCCCGGCACCTGATGTTGTAGGAGGACACGCCCCCTTAGCCCCGGAAGTGACCTCCGCATCACCGGCTTCATCAGCACTGGAGGAGGATGAGCCACGCCCACCTGCCACTCCCCCTTTCCTATACCTTACTCTGGGGGAAGCCATCGATATTTTAAAACCTCCTACCAGGGAGGGAGGTTTCCCTACGCCACTCCCCTCCGCAGGGGGGGCTTCTTTGCCTTTGCCCTTGTCCGCAACTATGAGCTCCTTGTCCGCCACCACCTGAAAGGTACTATCAGGTGCCATTTTGACTGCTGGCACCCCGGGCACCCCGCCACTTGGCGTGACCCGAGGTGCCTGCGCCTCCCTTTTCTCTCCTGGAGGCATCGCAACCTGGGCTGAGGTCCCGGCACGATGCTCCCCAGGCAACGACCTGACAAATTTAAATGTCTCTATCTCTCTTTTTTTTTCCTTCCTTGCCTTCTTCCTGGTCTTGGCTCCTTTTCCCGCCTCCTCCCCCGTCCAGATCTGACATGCTGAATGCTAATTGGTCCATTCTGGATGGGGACTCTAATTGGTAGATTTGCCTCATCAGCTTCCCGCCTTCTCCCGAGGCTCTGCCCTCCTCCTCCTCCGTCTCGGGCAGTGGTTGGTTCTCTGGGAGTGTGGGAGATTGCGTCACTTCCTGCCCTGTCATTCTGACTTCCTGTCTTGTCATTCTGACTTCCTGCTTCACTGCCGGCACTGATGCCTGCGTATACGTGGGTATCAGGCTGCCGCTGCTAGGGACGGCTGCCCGACTATACTGTACCGCCATGCTGTCATCCGACTCCAGGTCTGACTCACAATAGTCATCCTCTCCCGAGCTGTCTGAGGACGCGGGGCCATCCTTCAACAACCGCTCCTGCTGTTTGCGGAAGAAGCGGTCATCGTTCAGCAGCTTCTCTCTGAACAGCCCCGCGCCCTCCAGGATCTCCGCACACCTGGCTTCCAGGGTCTTAATCTGCTTTTTGAGGCTCTTTACTTGCCTGCTGAAAACCGGGCGGTCCTTCCTCGAGGCCCTGTCGCTACGGGCACGAGCGCTTTGCAGCTCTCCACCCATAGCGAACAGGGACCTCCGGGCCCGGTCATACTCCTCCAGGACCGCCTCGATCCTCCGGCTGTAGATGGCAACCTCTTCTCCAGCTTTCCGGATGCCCCATCCTGCGGGTGATTGAGGCAGCGATGACGGTAAGGCGTCTTTTCTCCTGCTTGCAGGGACCCTTCCAGAGGAAACCGCATATCCTGCGGCCGTAGCCCCCTTCGGACCGGCTTCACCTGCCACTGCCGCTGATGTTACCGCCGTGGCTGATGTCGCCGTTTTCACGGATCCACCTGCCGGGACTGCTGACACCCCTGTCGCCACCGCTACTCCTGCCGGCATCGCCCACTCCACGGACGTCGCTGCTCCCGATGCTGTTCCTGATGCTGCAGCCGCCAATGTCGCTGCTGCTGCTCCTGATGCTGCTCCCAATGCTGTTGTCCTGGTCGCCAGTCTCATTGAGGCTTGCTGCCTCAGCGACCTCCGCCTGCCCTGCTCTGCTAGTGATGTGTCGGCAGACATTCTCCTGCCCCCCGCCTGTAAGGTCCGGGGGGCAGGAGCTCCACGCTCCATGATAAGGCTCCCTTCCGCACGGGGAAGGGAGTCGGAGCTACGGTCTGTAACACAAAGACCGAAGACCACACACAATAAACGGTCTCCAAGTATCCAAAACCACACAAGCCTCTGAAGCTAGGAGCTCACACAGACACGTCTGACTCCCACGATTGCCCCGAAGGAATTGGAGCAACCCATGTAGCTGGCGGGAGGTGTAAAGTAAAAAATAAGTAAATTAAAAAGCATACTCACCTGTCCCCGGCGCTCCGTTGTCTGCTGCCAGTGTCCATTCAGTCTCATGCCGGCAACTCCTTGCTGGGAGTCCTGCACCTCATGTGATCGCTAAGACCAATTAGGTACAGGATTTCCAGAAATGAGGCGCCGCCATGAGACCGAACAGACACAGGCAGGGGACAACGGGGTGCTGGGGACAGGTGAGTATGCTTTTTTAAAAATTTTCTTATTTTTACACCTCCCTGGCGGCTGACAAAGTGGTCGCTCCAGTTTATGGACAACCTCTTTTAAGGGGTTGTCTGGGCCAAATTTTTCTTTGGTCACTTCACTGGTCCCCCCACATAGTAGCCTCTTCACTGGTCTCCCATACTGTATGGGGAATAGTGATGGGGTCATTATATTGTGTGGGAGCAGTGATGGAGGCTAACATCCTGTGGGGGGGACATTAAACTGTGTGGGGCATATTAAAGGGGTTGTCCAGGGTTAATTTTTTTTATGGCCTATGCTCTGGATAGGCCATAAATACCTGATCGGTAGAGGGCTGACACATGGCCCCATCAGCTGTTCGGAGCCACTTTTGGCACCCGTTCTGTACACAACACAGGGCCGAAAGCAGAAAGCTCCATCCGCTGTATAGCAGCCCGGCGCCTTCACAGCAGCTCAGCTCCTACTGACTTCAATAAGTGCTGAAATACAGTGAAGGTGCCCGGCTAATATACAGTGGACAGAGCTTTCTGCTTCTGGCCCTGTATTGTGTACAGTACAGGCATCAGAAGTGGCTCCATACAGCTGATCGGTCCGGGGTCAGCCCCCTACAGATCAGGTATCTGTGGCCTATCCTGAAGATAAACCATAACAAATTATGCTTGGACAACCCCTTTAATATACACCCCTAATGCACCACACTTTAAAGAGATTGTCCAGTATAATTTTTTTCTTTTTTATAATTAGTCCGGGGGAGGTGAATCCCCCCTACCCCCCCCCCCCCCCAAAAAAAAAAACATACTAAACATACTCACCTGTCTCCGGTGCTGTGGTGTCCTCCCAGCACGGTCCGGTCCTGCAGCTCTGCTGTCTTCTTTTGCCGGAATTCCTCACTGGCTGTGATGTCCCAGGTCCCTTCCCTTAGGCCACTGATTGGCCTAAGGGGTCACGTGACGTCACAGGTAGTCACGTGCAGAGGGAACGTCAGCTGGAAGAAAACAACAGAACTGCAGGACCGAACTGCGCTAGGAGACACTGGGGACAGGAAAGAAAGTTTGTGGGGGTTTTTTTTGTTTTGTTTTTTTCACCTGCCCCTGCGTAATTAAAAAAAAAATGAAGGAGCCACTGTATGGAGTATAAGCTCCACAGTGGCCCCCAACCAGTATTATAAGCTCCACAGTGGCCCCCACCCAGTATTATAAGCTCCACAGTGGCCCCCACCAAGTATTATAAGCTCCACAGTGGCCTCCACCCAGTATTATAAGCTCCACAGTGGCCCCCACCCTGTATTATAAGCTCCACAGTGGCCCCCACCCTGAATTATAAGCTCCACAGTGGCCCCCACCCAGTATTATATGCTCCAAAGTGGCCCCCACCCAGTATTATAAACTCCACAGTGGCCCCCACCCAGTATTATAAGCTCCACAGTGGCCCCCACCCAGTATTATATGCTCCAAAGTGGCCCCCACCCAGTATTATAAGCTCCACAGTGGCCCCCACCCAGTATTATAAGCTCCACAGTGGCCCCCACCAAGTATTATAAGCTCCACAGTGGCCCCCACCCAGTATTATAAGCTCCACAGTGGCCCCCACCCAGTATTATAAGCTCCACAGTGGCCCCCACCCAGTATTGTAAGCTCCATAGTGGCCCCCACCCAGTATTGTAAGCTCCACAGTGGCCCCCGTCCAGTATTATAAGCTCCATAGTGGCCCCAGCCCAGTATTATAAGCTCCATAGTGGCCCCAGCCCAGTATTATAAACTCCATAGTGGCCCCCACCCAGTATTATAAGCTCCATAGTGGCCCCCACCCAGTATTATAAGCTCCATAGTGGCCCCCACCCAGTATTATAAGCTCCATAGTGGCCCCCACCCAGTATTATAAGCTCCACAGTGGCCCCCACCCAGTATTATAAGCTCCACAGTGGCCCCCACCCAGTATTATAAACTCCATAGAGGCCCCCACCCAGTATTATAAGCTCCACAGTGGCCCCCACCCAGTATTATAAGCTCCACAGTGGCCCCCTCCTAGTATTATAAGCTCCACACTGGTCCCCACCCAGTATTTCCACAGTGGCCCCCACCCAGTATTATATGCGCCCAATAGCCCCCTCCGCTCCGCTTCAGTGCTATTATTATACTCTGGGGTCTCTTCAGGGTCATCTCCAGCTGGCCGCGGGCCCCGTACCCTACCGGGTCCGGTCGTGGTCGCGCCCCCTGCGACTGCAATCGTAACGCCACTGGTCAGGGGCCCGATCGGGATGGTCAGGATCCCGATCGGGCCCCCATGACATGAGGACTAATAGTTGGGGCTCGGGGCCCACCGGTGGATTCACCGGTTCCCCGGTGGGCCAGTCCGACCCTGCCGGCCTGTAATTGACATCATAGGTAGACCTCAACTATGAGAGACAAAATGAGAAATCAAATCCAGAAAATCACATTGTCTGATTTTTAAAGAATTTATTTGCAAAGTATGGTGGAAAATAAGTACTTGGTCACCTACAAACAAGCAAGATTTCTGGCTCTCATAGACCCATAACTTCTTCTTTAAGAGGCACCTCTGTCCTCCACTCATTACCTGTAGTAATCGCACCTGTTTGAAATTGTTATCAGTATAAATGACACCTGTCTACAACCTCAAACACTCACCCTCCAAACTCCACTATGGAGAAGACCAAAGTGCTGTGGAAGGACACCAGAAACAAAATTGTAGACCTGTACCAGGCTGGGAAGACTGAATCTGCATTAGGCAAGTAGCTTGGTGTGAAGAAATCAATTGTGGGATCAATAATTAGAAAATGGAAGACATACAAGACCACTGATAATCTCCTTCGATCAGGGGTTCCACGCAAGATCTCACCCCCGTGGGGTCAAAATGATCACAAGAACGGTGAGCAAAAATCCCAGAACCACACGGGGGTACCTAGTGAATGACCTGCAGAAAGCTGGGACTAACGTAACAAAGGCAACCGTCAGTAACACACTACGCTGCCAGGGACTCAGATCCTGCAGTGCCAGACGTTTCCCCCTGCTTAAGCCAGTACATATCCAGGCCCATCTGAAGTTTGCTAGAGAGCATTTGGATGTTCCAGAAGCGTATTGGGAAAATGTCATATGGTCAGATGAAACCAAAGAAGAACTGTTTGGTAGAAACACAACTCATTGTGTTTGGAAGAGAGTGAATGCTGAGTTGCATCCAAAGAACACCATACCTACTGTGAAGCATGGGGGTGGCAACATCATGCTTTGGGGCTGTTTCTCTGCAAAGGGACCAGGATGACTGATCCATGTACATGAAAGAATGAATGGGGCCATGTATCGTGAGATTTTCAGTGCAAACCTTCTTCCATCAGCAAAGGCATTGAAGATGAAACATGGCTGGGTCTTTCAGCATGACAATGAGCTCAAGCACACCACCAGGGCAACGAAGCAGTGGCTTCGTAAGAAGCATTTCAAGGTCCTGGAGTAGCCTAGCCAGTCTCCAGATCTCAACCCCATAGAAAACCTTTGGAGGGAGTTGAAAGTCCATGTTGCCCAGTGACAGCCCCAAAACATCACTGCTCTAGAGGAGATCTGCATGGAAGAATGGGCCATCATTCCAGCAACAGTGTGTGCCAACCTTGTGAAGACCTACAGAAAACATTTGAACTCTGTCATTGCCAACAAAGGATATATAACAAAGTATTGAGATGAACTTTTGTTATTGACCAAATACTTATTTTCCACCATAATTTGCAAATAAATTCTTTAAAAATCAGACAATGTGATTTTCTGGATTTGTTTTCTTATTTTGTCTCTCATAGTTGAGGTCTACCTATGATGTCAATTACAGGACTCTCTCATCTTTTTAAGTGGGAAAACTTGCACAATTGGTGGCTGACTAAATATTTTTTTTTCCCCACTGTATATAGTGGGGAAACATAAGTATTTTATACAGTGGCGATAGTTTTCCTACCTACAAAGAATGGAGAGGTCTGTAATTTTTATTGTAGGTATACTTCAACTGTGAGAGACAGAATCTAAAAAAAAATCCAGAAAATCACATTGTATGATTTTTAAATTAATTAGCATTTTATTGCATGCAATAAGTATTTGATACAATAGACAAACAGAACTTAATATTTGGTACAGAAAACTTTATTTACAATTACAGTGGTCAGACGTTTCCTGTAGTTCTTGTCCAAGTTTGCCATACCACAGCAGGGATTTTGGCCCACTCCTCCATAGAGATCTTCTCCAGGTTTTTCAGGTTTTGAGGCTGTCACTGGGCTACATTGAGTTTCAGCTCCCTCCAAAGATTTTCAATTGGTTCAGTTCTGGAGACTGGCTAGGCCACTCCAGGACCTTGAAATGATTCTTACGGAGTCACTCCTTAGTTGCCCTGGCTGTGAGTTTTGGGTCATTGTCATGCTGGAAGACCCAGCCACGACCCATCTTCAATGCTCTTACTGAGGGTAGGAGGTTGTGGGAAAAATTTTGTGATACATGGCCCCATCAATCCTACCTTCAATACGGTGCAGTCGCCCTGTCCCCGTTGCAGAAAAGCAACCCCAAAGTATGATTTTTCCAGCCCCATGTTTCACGGTAGGGACGGTGTTCTTGGGGTTGAACTCAACCTTATTCCTCCTCCAAACATGGCGAATGGAGTTGATACCAAAAAGTTCTATTTTGGTCTCATCTGGCCTAATGACCTTCTCCATTGCCTTCTCTGGATCATCCAGATGGTCATTGGCGAACTTCAAACGGCCTAGCATAAAATTTTGCATGGAGCCCCAGACCAAGGAAGATTGACAGTCATCTTGTGTTTCTTCTAATTACTAATAATTGCGCCAACAGTTGCTGCCTTCTCACCAAGCTGCTAGCCTAATGTCCAGTAGCCCATCCCAGCCTTGTGCAGGTCTACAATTTTGTCCCTGGTGTCCTTAGACAGCTCTTTGGTCTAGGCTATGGTGGAGAGGTTGGAGTGTGATTGATTGAGTGGGTGGACAGGTGTCTTTTATACAGGTAACGAGTTCAAACAGGTGCAATTAGTACAGGTAATGAGTGCAGAGTAGGAAAAATTAACAGGTCTGTGAGAGCCAGAAGTCTTGCTGATTGGTAGGTGATCAAATATTTATTTCATGCAATAAAATGCTAATTAATTATTTAAAAATCATTCAATGTGATTTTCTGGATTTTTTTTGTACATTCTGTCTCTCACAGTTGAAATGTACCTACGATAAAAATTACAGACCTTTCCATTCTTTATAGGTGGGAAAACTTGCAAAATCGCCAGTGTATCAAATACTTATTTCCCCCACTGTATATACATATACACTCAGTATTGCATCCTCTGCTAATGTAAAAAAAGAATCTCTGTTATTTCAGCATTTTTTTTTGTTAATAATTAAGCACTTTCTCTGCGTATTAAAAAAAAGTGAATGAAAAACAACAGCGGTTGTTGGCAATGACTGCCTGAAGTCTTGAACTCATGGACATCACCAGACACTGTGTTTCCTCCTTTTTAATGCTCTGCCAGGCCTTCACTGCAGCAGTTTTCAGTTGCTGTTTGTTGGTGGGCCTTTCTGTCTGAAGTTTAGTCTTTAACAAGTGAAATGCATGCTCAATTGGGTTGAGATCAGTTGACTGACTTGGCCATTCAAGAATATTCCACTTTTTTGCTTTAATAAACTCCTGGGTTGCTTTGGCTTTATGTTTTGGGTCATTGTCCATATGTATTATGAAACGCCAACCAATCAGTTTGGCTGCATTTGGCCGGATTTGAGCACACAGTATGTCTCTGAATACCTCAGAATTCATCCGGCTGCTTCTGTCCTCTGCTACATCATCAATAAACACTAGTGACCCACTGCCACTGGCAGCCATTCATGCCCAAGCCATCACACTGCCTCCGCCATGTTTTACAGATGGTGGTATGTTTTGGATCATGAGCTGTACCATGCCTTCGCCATACTTTTTTCTTTCCATCATTGTGGTAGAGGTTGATCTTGGTTTCATCTGTCCAAAGAATGTTCTTCCAGAACTGTGCTGGCTTTTTTAAGTGTTTTTTTTAGCAAAGTCCAAATTAGTCTTCTTACTCTTGAGGCTTATGAGTGGTTTGCACCGTGCAGTGAACCCTCTGTATTTGCTTTCACGCAGTCTTCTCTTTATGGTAGATTTGGATATTGATACGCCTACATCCTGGAGAATGTTGTTTACTTGGTTGGCTGTTGTGAAGGGGTTTCTCTTCACCATGGAAATTATTCTGCGATCATCCACCACTGTTGTCTTCCATGGGCATCCAGGTCTTTTTGCATTGATGAGTTCACTAGTGCTTTCTTTCTTTCTCAGGATGTACCAAACTGTAGATTTTGCCACTCCTAATATTGTAGCAATTTGTCGGATTTTATTTTTCTGTTTTCGCAGCTTAAGGATGGCTTGTTTCACCTGCATGGAGAGCTCCTTTGACCGCATGTTTTCTTCACAGCAAAATCTTCCAAATGCAAGCACCAAACCTCAAATCAACTCCAGGACTTTTATCTGCTTAAATGAGGATGACATAACGAAGGAATTGCCCACACCTGCCCATGAAACAGAATTGAGTCAATTGGCCAATTACTTTTGGTCCCTTTAAAAACAGGGTGGCACATGTTAAGATGGTGAAACTCCTAAACCCTTCATTCAATTTTAATGTGGATACCCATGTCCATTATATAACTATAACTTGAATATGTATCAGTAAACAGGTAAAAAAAAAAATAAAATGGTGTCAGTGTCCAAATGTATATGGACCTAACTGTAGCTGGCTCATCTCAGTCACAGGAGGATATTGCATCAGAGCATGATGTGATCTTGTATCAGGCTTCTATGTGTTCCTCCTCCTCCTATATAATTTACCACAGGGCCTTTCTGGACTGTCAACCATGTCTCCTTCAAATTCTTCACTGTCATAGATCCCTTGAAATGATGTGGCACTTGCTGACCAATCTATTATTCCTAGTAAGCAAAGTCTTCCTCCTCTTTTTGATGAGCTGGATGAGAACGGTTACTTGTAGCATTGTGTGCAAGCAGAGGAGGAAGACATGATGACTGTTGGTGGTGGAAGACGTAGTGGCAGGGATGTGGTATCACTACTACTGGTAGTCGTTCTGGTAGGGGAGCTAGGGGGATATAGCCATGTTGAAGTGTTAGAAAAAATTGGGGAAGATGATGATGACATTGCTGACGAGGATTCTTTTGTGGATAGGACCTGACAACCGGGTCAGGGTGAAAAGGGGACATCAGATGAAGAGTGTTTTGGCAGTGGTGATAGAAACATCCTGACCGGGGCAGACATAGGGGAACCTTGCAGGGTTGGGGTGGTGGCACTGGTAGAGGAAGTGGCAGACATTTTTCACCTGCTGCTGATACTGGCAGTAGCAACTTTACGGGGTCATCTCCCGTGTGGGAATTGTTTTCTACATTGCCAAACGATAAATTTATAGTAATGTGCAAGATCTGCAAGCAGAAACGTAGCTGTGGCCGTGCAGGAAGAAATATAGGAAAGACAATTCTACATACTCAAATAAAAATGCATCACTCTTTTATTTGGTAAAAATAGACTTGACAGTGGCAGTTGTACTGGCAGGTGAAATGAGCAAGACTGTTCTCCTACTCCTCCTCATGATCTTCCTTGTAGGCAGGCCACATCTAAATCTAGCACATGGTTGTTGTCGTTATCATCATCATCACCAACTGTTTCTCTTACTCTTCCTCTTCCTATTCAACGCCAACGTCAGTCATCCATAAGGAAATGTGTGGCCAGGAGACTGCAATATGTGCCCAGTCATCCAGCAGTTGTGCAGCTTAACTGGCCAAGCTGCTGGCGGTGCAGTCTCTGCCGTACCACTTAGAGGATTCCACTGTATTTCTCCTACTGTTGGCATGCGCTCAACCTTGATGGAGGATACTTAGTCACTATTATTTCTCTAGGAAAGTTGTCCATGTTTTATATTGTCATATACAGGAGAGTTGGGCTTTATCTTGGATACATCAGTCTTGGGAAAGGTGCACTCCACCATCGACATGTGGAGCAGGAATAATAGACAAGGACAATTCATAGATGTCACGGTCCACTGGATAAAATTTTTGTCTAGCAGCGGCCAGAATCCAGAAACGTAGCAAGGCCAGGTGCTAGTTCCACCCCAAATGTGCAGGTCCAGTTCGAACACAAGTCAAGGTCCATCCACCTCCTTTGGATCCTCCTGCCTAGACCATTTCCTGCCTAGACCATTTCCTGCCATCATCTTTACCAGGGTAAGCCATTGCTTCCATTTCTCTTCCTTCTCCTCCACCCTCTTTTCATATGTGCAAGGTGAAGCGATGCCATGCGGTTTTGCAATTAATGAGCCTGGATCATAGGAGCCACTTAGTGGAGTAGCTGTTTCGCAGTATCCTGCAGCGAGTATCCTGCTGGATGCCTCTTCACCAGCTCCAACTGGGAAATGTTGCCACTGACAACAGCACCTATAATGTTGCTGTAATGCAGTTAGGACGAAAAGCACATTGTCCCTGTATGGCACATGTCCTTAATCTGTTGGTTCAATGCATTATTTATCTGTATAGTGACTTAAAAGAGGTGTACCTCATGGCTAGAAAAATCATTCAGACATTCTTACGTCACAAAAAATACCCTGCCCCCCCCTTCATAACCAACAAAAAATTTTTTTTTCTTTCCCCCCCCTCCCCCCCCCCAAACCCAAAAAAAACAAACCCCCCCAAAACCCGGGGGGGGCGCGGGGGAAAAGGGGAGGGGGAAAAAAAAATAAAACGCGCCGCCCCCCCGGGGGGATATTTCTTTTCGGGAGGGCCCGCGGGGGGGGGGGGGGGGGGGGGGGCCCCCCCCTCCCCCCCCCCAAAGAACCCCCCAAAAATACACGGGGGGGGGGGCGCCCCCCACCACAAATATTTTTTTTTTTTTTTTTTTTTCCAGGGACCCCCCCCCCCCTTGGGGGGGGGGGGCCGGAACCGTTCCCCCCCCTTTTTTTACATCTTTCCCCTGTGTTTATGGTGGGGAATGGGGGTCCCTTTAGGGGTTATTATGGTACAGGAACTGGAAGACTCTCTGTGATGATGAGTCCCTCAATTGATGTATCTTTCTTGGACATGTATCATTCCTCATTCCTAGCAGTCACCTATCTGTAGGAATGTAAAGCTGTGTTTACATTGGTGGTCAATTCGCTCCAATGGTTTTATGTGCATACCATGGAGAGAGGGCCGGTCTGGCTCGTCAGTGTGATATCCCAGATGTCCATCCTTCCCCCACTGGTTGGAATGTGGTGCCTACCCATCTGTCCGAGGATTCTGCAAAGGAGAGAGAGGGAGGGCTGGCTAAGGGGGAGGTGAAGGGTGTAGCTGGGGGGGGGGTCACACACTGAGGTGAGAGTGAGTTTTTAGTATTCATTGTGCTGAGCATGGAAGAGAGACAGCTAGGACAAAGCTGTGTGCTCAGGTATCTTTTCTAAACTTTTATTTCCCTTTTACTTTGTTTTGTATGGTATCATCACTCTTTTGCTTGTATGTTTATGCTTGATCATATTAATATTGTATATTTCTGTATATGCTATTAATCCATACCGACCCACTTGGGTTATTAAACATATAAAATTTATATCGCTCATTTCATTTTATCCTATGACCCGGTCTACTCACGGTGTGTGAGTGGGAAGTTAAGAAAGAAGTTTGATCGCAGGCGTGCCAGGCGGCTGGGCGAGGCGATATTCTTCACAGTGGTGGCAGCGTTGTGGGATATTAGGGTAACAGTGTGTGGGTGTGGTATCACGCAGACACTGGGGATTGCGGCAATCCTATGGAACGAGCGCGGTATGAGATAAAGCTTAAAATACGGTGAAAGTTTGGTACAGTACTGTTCCCTCCCTTCTTCTTTTTTCTGTCCTATCTTTTATTTGGCAACGGCTTCCAGTGGATGGCTGGTGGGACCAGAAGCATAACCAAACGTCTGCAGGACTTGGTTGCTGCTGAACTCCAGGAGATGGCAGATATGGAAGCTACCATAGCCATGCAGGAGGCGGAGCAAAGTCCTGAGAGGCTGGCACCAGAAAACATCACCATGCCAGATGGTTCCGCAGGTGCCCGGACCCCAGAGGTAACTGTGCCTGGAGGGGACCAGTAACCCCAGTTCTGTGGGGGTAACGGACTTATACTTGCAAATGGCCTTACAGCAGATAGACGCCAGTGACTATAGCACCCGTCTGCAGGTGATTCACCAGTACCAAGAAGCTGCAGAGCGCCGGGCGGAGAGAGAGGCTGCAGAGCGCCGGGTGGAGAGAGAGGCCGCTGCTGCTGCTGCAGAGCGCCGGCGGAGAGAGAGGCCGCTGCTGCTGCTGCAGAGCGCCGGGCGGAAAGAGAGGCCGCTGCTGCAGAGCGTCGGGCGGAGTTGGAGCATCAGCTTGAGCTAAAAAAGCTGGAACTTTGCCAGCAGGCGCAACCTTCCCCTGCACCAACTCCAGGAGCCCGAGCACTAAAGATCCGATCCGAGGACTTTCCAATCTTGGAAGATAATGGGGACTTGGACTCGTTCTTGCGGGGATTTGAGAGGGTGTGTAAGCAGCATCATATTCCCCAGGCAGAATGGGCCCGTTACCTGTCTCCCCGGCTGAAGGGAAAAGGCCTGGATGTTTCCACGAGCTTACCAGTGGACGCGGACTATGAGACCATCAAAGCGGCACTGATCCGGAGATACCGGCTAACGCCGGAGGTGTACCGCAAGAAGTTCCGGAATATCCAGCGGGGTCCCACAGAGAGCTATGCGGATGTTCTGCACCACTTACAGGTTACATTCTGGCAGTGGATCAAAGGACTTACTGTCACCACGTTTGAGGGAATTGGGGATCTTATGATAAAGGAACAATTTCTCCAGGTGTGCCCTCTGGAGGTCCGCCAGTTCGTGTGTGATCGGAAACCCACAACAGCAGACAATGCTGCAGAGATTGATGATGACTATGTGTCCACCAGGGAGCAAGGGATCAAGAGAGGAGCCACACTGCAGAGACCCTCAAGCTGGAAGGAGGGGCAAAGTTGGAGTTCACCACAGCCTGCGGTCTCCAAGTGGGGTAAGACAAACTCTGTCCCGGGTGCCCCCTCTACTTCCCCTGTCCCAAGAACTCTGGGCACCCCGGGGACCACCTCCAAGTCCCAAGGAGTGGTCCGGCGGTATCATGCCTGTAACCAGCCAGGACATTTCAAGGCGGAGTGCCCCAACCGCTCTAAGAACCCCCCTGTTTCCCCAGCCACGGCAGCTGGCTCATCTGTATACTTGGTGGGGAGGGAGGGGTTGCAATCCAATGCCAACAGTCAACAGGTCATTGTGGGGGGTAAAGTGGTCATGGGATTTCGGGACACTGGGGCGCAGATTACTCTGGTGCAACCTGACTTGGTCCCTGCGGACAGTATTATCCCTGGAAAAACTCTGACCCTGAAGGGTATTGGACAAGAACGCATAACTGTGCCCATGGCTTGCGTCCATTTGGACTGGGGTGCGGGAAAAGGGATGCGTGATGTGGGGCTAGTGTCTGATCTGCCTGCCAATGTGCTATTGGGAAGAGATTTGGGGCCCTTGGTGTCCCAATATGGGGTGGGAGCAGCCCCACCTCGCTGTGACAAAATGTCTGTACTGAAGGATGATTTTAATGAGGTGTTGAAGCCTGTCACACAGGCAGAGGGAGGGGTCAGCTGCCTGTTTCCCCCTGCTGTGTGTCCAGCTAAAGTAATCAGTGAGCATGTGAATGAGACATTGTGGAATGCTGACCTGGCTGTAGCCCCGCCCATATCTGCGGGTGATGAGAGCCCCCTCAGTGTGACCCTGGCTCAGCCATTCCCCCATGCAGTTCACTGTGAATCAATGAATGAATGCAATGTCAATGTAATTGCTAATTCTTGCCTTGCAGGTTTACAGGGTAGCTCTTCTGAGATGCTGGGGGCAACCCCAACTGAGGACAATGTGCCAGGTGGTCAGGTGGGTCACGGGGATCTCAGGGCCGATCCGGATGAGGAACGGACTGCTGGTATTGCGGTGGTGACCCGCAGCCAGAGTGCTAGAGGGGTGGAAGGCGCTCTGACCCCTGAGCCGTTCCCTCTGTCACCCAGAGATGGCACTGAGACCGCCATGACTAGCCTCCCCACACTGGAGCCGGAGGAGTCCGGCGGGTATGTGACATGCACATCTCTTCTGTCTGGTTCCAGTCAGGAGTTCAGGGACGCTGTCCAAGCTGACCGCAGTCTGGATGCATTGAAGGAGCGTGCTGATCAACCTCCCTTGGAGTCGGACAAGGACCGCGTGTACTGGGAGCAAGGGAGGTTGTACCGGGAAACGATCCCCACAAAGGGAAAAGAAAGTCGGCTCAGGGAGAAACATTTAGTGGTACCCCAACCCTATCGGGTGGAGTTGTTGCGGATTGCTCATGATATTCCACTGGCAGGCCACCTGGGGATCGCTAAGACCAAGGCTCGCCTCAGCCACTTATTCTACTGGCCTAAGATGGGGACAGATGTAGCTAAATACTGCCGTTCATGTGACACTTGTCAGAGGATGGGCAAGGCGGGGCAAGGCTCCAAAGCACCCATGATACCTTTGCCCATCATAACCGAACCTTTCCAGCGGGTGGCTGTGGATCTCATTGGACCCCTGTCCATTCCCAGTCGCACCGGGAAACGTTTCATATTAACGGTAGTAGACTACGCTACTAGGTACCCGGAAGCTGTCGCGCTGTCTTCCACCCGGGCTGATGTAGTGGCCAAGGCTCTGGTAGGCATCTTCGCCCGTGTTGGATTCCCCAGAGAGATGCTCACAGACCAAGGTACCCAGTTCATGTCTGCCTTGATGCAAGGCCTGTGTAAGGTAACAGAGGTACAACATCTGGTGTCCAGCCCGTATCACCCACAGACCAATGGCCTGTGCGAACGGTTCAATGGCACCCTGAAGCAGATGCTCAGGATGTTAGTTGAGTCCCACGGGCGCGACTGGGAGCCTTATCTCCCGCACCTGCTGTTCGCTTACCGGGAGGTGCCTCAAGCCTCAACGGGGTTCTCCCCCTTTGAGCTCTTGTACGGGAGACGTGTACGTGGGCCCCTAGCTCTTGTGAAAGAGTCCTGGGAAGGAGAAACGGCCATCCAAGGTGTGCCAGTCGTGGAGTATGTCCTGCGATTCCGTGACCAAATGCAGGCTATGGCGCAGCTGGTGCATGACAACATGGTCCAGGCTCAGACTGACCAGAAGCGCTGGTATGATCAGAATGCCCGTGAGAGAACATACCAGCCGGGGCAGAAAGTATGGGTCCTAGTCCCTGAGCCCCAGGACAAGCTTCAGGCGAAATGGACCGGCCCATACGTCGTGCACCAGCAGGTCAACAGCGTCAGCTACCTGGTCACTGTCGATCCAGGCCGGAACAGGCATAAGGTCTTCCATGTCAACATGATGAAGGATCATCATGACCGGGAAGCTAGTGCCTTTCCGGTATGCAGTCTGTTAGAGGAGGGGGAAGAAGAAGACCTTGTTGACTTGCTTGCTCATTTTCAGGAGGATGGGTCCAACAAGAAGGCACAGGTGAACCCCCTGCTGGCTGAGGCCCAGCTGTCCCAGCTGGATGGAGTTTTGCACTCCCTACCTGGTCTGTTCTCCGCGAAGCCCGGGAGAACTGACCAGGCCATTCACCATGTGGATACTGGGAATCATGCCCCTATCCGGCGGTCGCCATATCGCGTCTCCTTGGAGGTACAGGTCCAGATGCGCAAGGAGATTGGCGAGATGCTGGACCTGGGGGTGATTCGGCCCTCTCACAGTGCATGGGCTTCACCTGTGGTTCTTGTGCCCAAAAAGGACCGGACCACCCGGTTCTGTGTAGATTACAGGGAACTTAATGCGGTTACAGTCGACGACGCGTACCCCATGCAGCGCATCGACGACCTGCTTGACCGGTTAGGTAAGGCCCAGTACTTGTCCATCATGGACTTGAGTCGGGGATACTGGCAGATCCCCCTGTCCCCTCAGGCCCAGGAACGATCGGCCTTTATCACCCCTTTCGGACTGTATGAGTCCACTGTCATGCCATTCGGCATGAAGAATGCCCCTGCCACTTTCCAGCGGATGGTCAACTCCCTGCTGACGGGATGCGATGGGTTTGCCACGGCGTACCTGGATGACATTGCCGTCTTCAGCTCCACTTGGGAGGAACACCTAAAGCACCTGGCGCAGGTGCTGAGGCGGATCCACCGTGCGGGCTTGACCATCAAACCGGAAAAGTGTCAGCTGGGCATGCGCGAGGTCCAATACCTGGGACACCGGGTAGGTGGGGGAACCCTGAAACCAGAACCTGAAAAGCTGGATGTAATCACATCCTGGCCAACCCCCCGGACCAAGCGACAGGTGATGTCTTTCCTGGGAAAGGCAGGGTACTATAGGAAGTTCGTACCGAACTATAGTGCTCTGGCTGCCCCCTTGACGGACCTCACCAAGAAGAAGTTGCCGCAAACTGTCCAGTGGACGGATGCTTGCGAGCACTCCTTCCAGACCCTGAAGGCAGCCCTGGCGAACGCCCCTGTACTTCAGGCGTACGATGAGTCACGTCCGCTTGTGCTACAGACCGACGCCAGCACCTACGGACTCGGTGCCGTACTGAGCCAGCTTGACTCAGCGGGGCAAGAGCACCCGGTGCAGTACCTCAGCCGAAAGCTACTGCCGCGGGAGGTGGCCTACGCCACAGTGGAGAAGGAATGCCTAGCAATTGTTTGGGCCTTGCAGCATCTGCAGCCTTACTTGTATGGGCGCCACTTCACCGTGGTGACGGATCACAACCCTCTGATCTGGATCAAACGTGTTGCCGGTCAGAATGGACGGTTGTTACGTTGGAGCCTGGTGCTGCAGCAATACAACTATGATATCCGGCACAAGCCTGGCCAGGCCCATGGCAATGCCGATGGCCTGTCCCGGCGGGGTGAGGCTGCGGAGGTGCGGGTGGAAGAGGAACGGAGGCTCCTCCTTCCTCCCGACACGCTCTAAAAGGGGGAGGTGTGATGATGAGTCCCTCAATTGATGTATCTTTCTTGGACATGTATCATTCCTCATTCCTAGCAGTCACCTATCTGTAGGAATGTAAAGCTGTGTTTACATTGGTGGTCAATTCGCTCCAATGGTTTTATGTGCATACCATGGAGAGAGGGCCGGTCTGGCTCGTCAGTGTGATATCCCAGATGTCCATCCTTCCCCCACTGGTTGGAATGTGGTGCCTACCCATCTGTCCGAGGATTCTGCAAAGGAGAGAGAGGGAAGGCTGGCTAAGGGGGAGGTGAAGGGTGTAGCTGGGGGGGGGTCACACACTGAGGTGAGAGTGAGTTTTTAGTATTCATTGTGCTGAGCATGGAAGAGAGACAGCTAGGACAAAGCTGTGTGCTCAGGTATCTTTTCTAAACTTTTATTTCCCTTTTACTTTGTTTTGTATGGTATCATCGCTCTTTTGCTTGTATGTTTATGCCTGATCATATTAATATTGTATATTTCTGTATATGCTATTAATCCATACCGACCCACTTGGGTTATTAAACATATAAAATTTATATCGCTCATTTTATTTTATCCTATGACCCGATCTACTCACGGTGTGTGAGTGGGAGGTTAAGAAAGAAGTTTGATCGCAGGCGTGCCAGGCGGCTGGGCGAGGCGATATTCTTCACACTCTCCCTTGGATGCAGAGGGGAACCTTGATACACTACCGTTCAAAATTTTGGGGTCACCCAGACAATTTTGTTTTCCATGAAAACTCACACTTTTATTTATCAAATGAGTGGCAAAAATGAATAGAAAATATAGTCAAGACATTGACAAGGTTAGAAATAATGATTTTTATTTGAAATAATAATTTTCTCCTTCAAACTTTGCTTTCGTTAAAGAATTCTCAATTTGCAGCAATTACAGCATTGCAGACTTTTGGCATTCTAGCTGTTAATTTGCAGAGGTAATCTGGAGACATTTCACCCCATGCTTCCAGAAGCCCCTCCCACAAGTTGGATTGGCTTGATGGGCACTTTTTGCGTACCATACAGTCAAGCTGTTCCCACAACAGCAGAATGGGGTTGAGATCTGGTGACTGCGCTAGCCACTCTATTATAGATAGAATACCAACTGCCTGCTTCTTCCCTAAATAGTTCTTGCATAATTTGGAGGTGTGCTTTGGGTCATTGTCCTATTGTAGGATGAAATTGTCTCCAATCAAGCGCTGTCCACAGGGTATGGCATGGCGTTGCAAAATGGAGTGATAGCCTTCCTTATTCAAAATCCCTTTTACCTTGTACAAATCTCCCACTTTACCAGCACCAAAGCAACCCCAGACCATCACATTACCTCCACCATGCTTGACAGATGGCATCAGGCACTCTTCCAGCATCTTTTCAGTTGTTCTGCATCTAACAAATGTTCTTCTGTGTGATCCAAACACCTCAAACTTCGATTCGTCTGTCCATAACACTTTTTTCCAATCTTCCTCTGTCCAATGTGTGTGTTTTTTTGCCCATATTAATATTTTCCTTTTATTAGCCAGTCTCAGATATGGCTTTTTCTTGGCCACTCTGCCCTGAAGGCCAGCATCCCTGAGTCGCCTCTTCACTGTAGACGTTCACACTATTTAATGAAGCTGCCAGTTGAGGACCTGTGAGGCGTCGATTTCTCAAACTAGAGACTTTAATGTACTTGTCTTGTTGCTCAGTTGTGCAGCAGGGCCTCCCACTTCTCTTTATACTGTGGTTAGAGCCTGTTTGTGCTGTCCTCTGAAGGGAGTAGTACACACCGTTGTAGGAAATCTTCAGTTTCTTGGCAATTTCTCGCATGGAATAGCCTTCATTTCTAAGAACAAGAATAGACTGTCGAGTTTCACATGAAAGTTTTCTTTTTCTGGCCATTTTGAGAGTTTAATCGAACCAACAAATGTAATGTTCCAGATTCTCAACTAGCTCAAAGGAAGGTCAGTTTGATAGCTTCTCTAACCAGCAAAACTGTTTTCAACTGTGCTAACATACTTGCAGAAGGGTTTTCAAGGGTTTTCTAAACGTCCATTAGCCTTCTTACACAGTTTACAAACACAATGTACCATTAGAACACTAATGGTTGCTGGAAATGGGCCTCTATACACCTATGTAGATATTGCATTAAAAACCAGACGTTTGTAGCTAGAATAGTCATTTACCACATTAACAATGTATAGAGTGTATTTTTGACTCATTTAATGTTATCTTCATTGAAAAAAACTGCTTTTCTTTCAAAAATAAAGAAATTTCTAAGTGACCCTAAACTTTTGAACGGTAGCGTATGTCACAGAAACAGGCAGGAGAAGAGAAGAGGCTGACCCTTATCTGTTTCAGATGATGGTGATGATGATGATGACGACCATGCTGGCCAAGAACACCAACCTTGGCAGGCCCCTGGGTTTGCACTTATGCTGGTAAGCTTGGCAAACTGTATGCTCCACTGCTTACACAGTGACAAGTGTATTATTAGCATCAAGCAGGGGCATGAATACTGGATGGCAGTGCTCTTAGACACTCTCTATACAGACAAAATTAAGGAATTATTTCCTGCTTCCCAAAGGGAAAAAAATTTGAATATTGTCAGGATAGGCTATATTCCCAGGTTTTAGGGAGAAACACTGCAACTGCCAGGCTCATGCTTATCCAAGTGACCTCTGCCTGCTCCCAGTCTACCCTCCGCCAGCATTCCACCTCCTCTGCCAATGCCATAAGTGTCAGGAGGAGTAAATACACTATCTACCAGGCCAAGTACAGTATCTGGAAAATGATGAACCAGAAATTTTTCAGCTCGCACCTCCAACCTGAGCCACAACAAGCAACTGACACCCACAGGCTGCATCAGCAGGTGCAGTCGTACCTAGAGTGCACCTATGGTCGAGCATATAACTCTGACCCCATGGAATTCTGGGACAATAGGTTAGAGCAGTGGAAGGAACAGACACAGTTTGCCATGGGAGTTTTATCTTGTCAGGCCTCAAGTATTATGGCCAAGAGGGTGTTCAGTTCTGCCAAAACTGTCCACGGATAGCGTGGAAAAAATCTAATTGAATCAGGCATGGATCCTTGAGGATTTTCAAACACCATCGGCTGATGTCTCTGAATAGGGGTGTCACCGTCTCCCTTTGTGATCATCTTCCATTTCCTGTAGTGTTGCTGGTGCTGGCTGCTACTCTTAAACAGCTACCACCACTGCCATCACTCAGGCAGACATGTCTTGCAGCCTGCTCCATTATATTATGCTGTGCTGTACATGTTGCCACAGCTGCGGCTGCTATAGGGCCCATGACTTTAGGGGGCCCAGTGGGTCCCTGCTGCTTTTTTTTTTTTTTTTTTTAAAGGCCGTTACCTGCTGGAGTAACCCCAGCAGGTAAAGGGCCATATTTACTTACCGATCCCCGTTCGTGCTCACAGCCACTTCCACTTCCCCTTCTGGGAAGAAGGGGAAGCGGAGTCGGCCATGAGCAGGATCAGGGATTGGTAAGTAAGGTCAGGGCCCACGGCAAGAGTATTTGTTGAGCAAACCCCAACAAATACTGCTATTATTATACTCTGCAGTCTTTTCAGACCCCGGAATATAATGATCAGAGGCCCAGGGCAGACGACATTATAACCAGTGTTACACATCTCTAGTGGGTTCTGGTGCGACTCCCTGCTGTCTCCGGGCTTCTGTAGTGACCTCACAGACATCACGTGGGTCAGGCCGGCGTCATGATGCATAATGACGCCAATGTAACCCATGTTTGTGACGTCATTGAAGAAGGATGAAAACGAGTTGCGCTGGAGCCCAGGAGAGGTGTGTACCACTGGTTTTTATGTTTGTCACCTCCCCCTCTGATTATTATACTCTGTTGTCTGAAAAGACCCCAGAGTATAATAATAGTTTGTGGGTGGTGTACCCCAAAAATTTTGGGTTCTGCTGAACCCAAAATGTTTTCAATATTTGCAACAAACACCGTTTGGACCATGAAGGGACATAATTCTGTGTGGAGAGGCCACTATGGAACATTATACTGTATGCAGGGGCCACTATGGGACATTATACTGTGTGCAGGGGCCGATATGGCAAAGTACACTGTGTGGAGGGGCCGCTATGGGACATTATACTGTGTGGAGGGGCTGCTATGGGATATTATACTGTCTGGAGGCCACTTTGGAACATTATAGTGTGTGTAAATGGGGCATTGTACTGTTTGGGGACCAGGAAAGGGGATGCTATGCAATGGGGGGGGGTGCTATGCTATGGGAGGGGGAGCTATGCTATGTGGGGGGTCCCAAGTCAAAAGTTTGCTATGGGGCCCATTCTTTGCTAGTTATGCCCCTGCACAGCTGTCTAGTGCCTACCACCTCTTCTGCCACTCAGGCAGACATGTCCTGCAGCCTGCGCAACTACCTTTACTCCCAAAAATGGTAATTTTTGGAGCATTGTAAATGTTATAATGCATAAAAGTGAGTCTCAGTGCAGTGTATAGATAAAGTCGGAGTTTGTATCCTCTGCTTACCATCTGTTTTTCCATAAACATACATGCCATTTTCACTTTGACATAACTGTGGCTGTATTTGCCTAGGAGAGCTAAAAATTGGATAGATAGGTTCCTAGGAGCCCTGAGAGTGTTCTACACTATGTTTGTACCAGTCTCGTTCGACCTGAAACAAATCTTGGTCCCGAACCACCTGAACACGAAACAAGTCTTGAGAGGTTCATCCATCTCTAGTAGCTTCTCTGTTAAGTTTAAATTTTAAAATAGTAGAGGCTGTTCAATCCCTCTGTTGTATTTGTCTAGCCTTCTCTGCATGTGTTTCTCCTATGCTTTCTTACAAGGGGATTTGTATGCATAATGTGTCAATTCTATTTCTACATTTGTCAGGCATTTTTGTACCCTTGAATGCTTCACAGGGCACCATCATTATAAAGGTATGATTCACCCATACCCTCCTGGCCAAGTCCTTCTAACTAACCAATCATATGGAAGACAATCACATTGTTTACTCCCAGTTTTTAGCATAGAGTCTAGGTATTGTAATCATCTCAACCCCATTATCTCCACTCCAAACTTCCAAATGGGTAATGCTTGGGATCACATTGTCTTAACTCTGCCCCGACCTTCCATTTGTTTAGGGGGCGAGCAGTCTAGCTCTACCTCATCCTTACTCACTTTATCCTAACTCCACTGTTAACCTCTGATTGGGTAGTGGTTGGAGTAATGTAGTCCAAACTCTGCCCCAAAATTCTGATTAGATAGGGGTCAGACCAGTATAAAGCACCAACTAAAGTTGTATAGTGGTTATATATGATTCTTTCACATCCATTTACGGACTTTAATAATCTATATTGGATATATTGGGAGATGTCTTATATAGGTGGGTGGGAGGAAAACTGTCTCATAGATCCCAACCATCTCGTTCTATCATGATCTTTCTTGGCTTGGGGGTGTAGTCCTTACCTATACATATTTATAGGGATCCTCGTGGTGACCGGTACTGTGCAGGAAAAACCCTAGATCGATGTCAGGGAAGTATGTATTGTGAAGAGTCAGACCTAAAGTATAAAAATGTAAATCATGGACCAACAAAATAGTGTCTTCATTCTGTGCAAGTCCAAACATCCTATGATTATAATGATAATCATCATTGAGGTCTCGGGATTCTGATGATGACTTAAATGCCTGGTGGGCATATCTCTGTACTGTCTAGAGGACATACCTATTTGGTGGGGTTACACTTTACAGCATTTAAATGCATGCATGAGACTGAGTCTGCATACAAATTTGTAAAGTATCACCACAAATATAATCATGTCTGAAGTGGAATATGACAGTGTGCATGAATATGGGGTGCTTTGTTATCATTATACATACTCTCTTATAGTCTCTGTTTGATCATTATGCATGATTTTTATAGTCATTATGTATGATTTATTGTGGCCTATGCTGTAGCCAATGTAGAAGATAAGTGAACTGGATAAGTGAATTGGGTACAGGATATATAATTTTCTGACTTTATTGTATGGATTATAGTAAGTATACATAAATGGAGGAATAATAATCCATATGTCTCTGTACCAGGATTATTATGTATAGGAATTATTGCTTTGGCTCTTAGGAAGTATTGTCTCTCTCATACATACTATATGCAGTGGGGTTTATTTCTTTTCCTGTAATTTTGGCATTGCTCATTATATAGATTTTATAGCATATACTGAATTCCTGACATTATTACAGTATCTGTTTTCCGCAATTTAAATATTACTACTGTGTATAATGCACACTCTATATGTTGCCGATGTGTCATTTGCAAATACATAACTCTATATATAGAATCTCATCCTCCAAGATCTATTGAATAGATATTTGCATCCATACATCCATCACTTTGACATTACTCCTAATTTTTGGTGTCTTGTTCAAATAAGATTCTGTCACTACAATTATCACTTTCCAGATGTCAATTGGTACGTATGACCTTATTAAGATACTGTTATTATCCAATAAAGCATGCATATCAAATATGATCATTTATGCCATCTGGTTTTACTGATCAAAGTATGAATGTCCGTTCTGCCTCCTTCTTCAAAAAAAAAGGGGATCACAAACCCCACCACTAGAGATGAGTGAATCGAAGCGGACGAAGTGGAATTCGATCCGAATTTCAGGAAAGATTCGATTTGCATCAAATCCGGATTTCCTCACGCTTCGTGGTAACGAATCCCATTTTTTCATAAAATGGCTGCTGCGCAGTAGGACATGGGGCAAGGAACTCTGGGAAAGCGGGATCACCCACAATGCCATGCGTGCAGCCAATCAGCAGCCAGCCAGCTCTGTGATGTCACATCCCTTTAACCCCTTCGCGACCGCTCACGGCATCGGGAGCGGGTGTTAGCTGTAACTGATAGTTAACAAACTTCTCCATAACCCTCGGTCAGAGCACAACTCCGATCGTGAGTTTTAACCCCTTGGATGCCGCAGTCAAACATGCCCGTGGCATCTAAGGGGTTCCACCATGCTACATGTCCCCCTCGGAACCCCCCGCGGCGAGATCGGGGGGTGCCGATTTGCATCTCCTGCAGCATGTTGTACACCACTAAACAGGCTCTCTGCAGCCAGAAAATAGCTGTTTTTTTTAACGTGATTCGCCACAAATTAATTCGGATCGAATCGAATTGTATCGGAAAATTCGGCGAAGCTGCCGAATCGAATTTTTGAAAAATTCGCTCATCTCTATCCACCACATACTGGTGGCTTGTTCAATCCCTTGGAATTTGGACTCTTTGGGGTCCTTGTCATGTTTTTCTCTAACGTGTTTTGCAACACTCTCTAATTCTCTATAACACAAATGTGCACTCTTACTCTTATTAATCTGCAAAATTGTTGCCATGTTTTACCCAAATAGTTGGCCAAGCTACTGACAGTGATCAAATATACTATTCCTTTAGTGGTTCAGTTTATGAAATCTCAGCTTCTGTAGCGACACCCCATTGTCAAACTAGAGAACTTGCTGCCACCATAATGAAATTACATACTGTAGAGTGCCCACATCTAAATGTGCTCTTTGGTGTATGCCATTTGAGTAGTCATGTGCCTCTACCTCCTTCCTTGGGTAAATAAATATGTACTAGGTGGTCACTCTATGGTGGTCTTACCCAGTCTGAATGTCATACCTGGGAATTCACCAGTAAACTACTGTATCTCATTATCTGTTCTAAGAATATCCCAATTTTGTGTCAAAATCTCATGTATTTCCTGATGTTTTACATTACATGTGCCAATCAGTCTTGTTAATTGACCTTCTTCTGTTCTGGTTGCTGATATCAATAGGGACTCTCTATATAATGACAGAGCATTTTGGTATGCTTATTTGAGGAGTGGTTATGGGTAACCTTGATTTCGGACTCTCTCTCTTAGAGTACCTGCCTCTCTCGTATACTCAGTGATGATATTACAATTCTCTCATGCACATATATACTGACCTTTCAGGATTCCACGTTTCTGCAATAATGGATGACATCTAGACCAATGAAGGATATTATAGGTCGTTATCTCTTTACAAAGGACCTTTGTAACCAGTCGCCCCTCCTGATTCTTCCTTATGTTAAGATTAAGGAGGGTCATACTGTCCCTTTGAATTTCTGCCATAAAGGATAGGCACAGATGGTTAACATTAGGGGCTCCAAAGAAATTTCTAAATAGACATTCAGAGCCCATCCATAGCAACAGGACATCATCAATGTATCTTAATCACATAATTATGTGGTCATTCTCTTTTTTCATTTCCTCTGTGAAGACACATCAGCCAAGGTACAGGTTGGCAAAACTGGGCAAACCCATTGCTGTACCTGTACGCTGGAAGAAGTGTGTCCTTAAAGAAGAAAAAAATTGTGGGATAGGGCGAAGTCCAAAAGTCCAATGACAACATTACAGTGTGACTCATATTGTCTACCCCTAGTTGATAGAAAATGCTCCACTGCTTTGCATCCAGATTGGGAGAGATGGAGGAATAATGAACCATCATATCGAGGCTCCCCATTAGGGTGTCCTCCTCCACATGAATAACCCTGAATTTTCTGCAGTAACTCCATCGTGTTCCTAATGTAACATGGTAAAGATTCTACAGATGGTCTCAGTATTATGTCCAAGTATCTACTTGCAAACTGTATCTACTTGGATACTATAGGACGTTTTAGAGGAGTGAGCCCCTTGTGTACCTATGTCTGTTTGTGGATTTGTTGGATGTGTAGTTATATTTATCAGTGCTAATCTTTTTTTTTTTTTGTAGCTACCTCCAGAATAACTTTCTGGAGGTAGCTAAATAGCAGTCCCTATCTAGGATTATTTTGAGGCACATGTTCCTATATTTCTCTTTGTCCATTATAACAATATTCCTACCCTTGTCTGATGGTTTAATGACAAGGGAGGGGTCTGTCGCACTTGGGTCTCTTATCTTGTTAGGCTGTTATGAAAATGTCTTATCTTCCAATTCCCTCAGCTTCTCTGTTAGCATTTCCACAAATAACTCTATACATAGATATTCACCCACTGGTGGTATTTTCCTACTTGTGGGAGTAAAGTTATCGTCTTGGTGCAGTTTTGGATAAATCCTCCAAAGCAAGCCAGCCTGTTATATCTGATTCTTCCAAGCCTGCTGTCAAACATTTTTTGCGATTATTCAATTTGAAATATTTTCTCCATTTTAGCTTACTGGCAAATATGTTTATATCCTCCACCCAGG